>CM062808.1:329775802-330375802 GCA_031772625.1 Pinus tabuliformis
TCGTATATATATATAAAAGAAGTGTTGGATCAGATCATGGAAGGATCCGATCAATCCTCTAACAAAAGCCCTAAAGCTCTTGAACGCATACATGTATATGAACACATGGCAAATTACATTAATAAGTCTCCTTGAGACTTTATCCATTCCATCTTTTTCTCTGTTTTAAAACAGAAAAGTCCCTGTTTTGCTCCCTGGTCCACGTCCTCCTCTTCGCTCCGCTTTGGATTCCTCCATTAATTAAGGGTGTTGGATGCTCCTGCATCAGACTCCCAAGGCACAAAAATTTATGATCTCTTGGTCATATGCTTCTCCTTGTCCTTAGCAATTCTACCCACTTCACTTCTTCAGTGGAACTGCCTTCATGGTCTTCTGTGAGTTGCAACCAAGCCTCTACAGTAACAGTCTCCTTCTGCTACATGATACCTCACCTAGCTCTCCTCACTCAGTCTTTTGTCATCCTTCAGGTTCTCTCCTCTGGAACCATATGAGAACTCCATGCTCTAGGTTTGCTGCAATATTCTCACCTTCGGCTGTCGTTCTCTGTGTGATAGTAAGACCATAACTTTCCATACTTTATCAACTGTACCTCCTGCTCCTTCTTCTTTCTCTCTGGAATCCTTTCTCTTCTCTTGCACGCGGAATCTTCTTCTAATCTGATACCAAATGATGGTAAGAGAAATTGGGGGTTAACCAAAATCCCTTTTCCTTAGAAAATATCGATCTTGAGGTCTGTGGGTTATGGCCCACTAAGCCTATCAGAAGCGCTTCTTTAGGCTCTAAGCCTTTAAAATCATGGACTTACATTGAATCGGGACCATATAACTTTATCGGAAGTGTTAATATTACGCTTCCTCTTTAAACAAAACCCCTAGAACACAATTATCAAAATACACGGGAAAACCAAAAGAAATCCCGCTCTGAACCCTTAGTTCGGACTTCAAAATTCATACACCCGAATCTATAGATCGTCGGGTCCGCCTCCTTAATCGTTACTCCTCAGACCTCTGATCAGCCCGATCTCGGATCGCCGATCGACACTTCACTATCGGCGATATCGGAGTATTGCTTATCGGCGTACCGGCCATCGCTAATGCCACTGTCTAAGTCTTTTGCCTCTCCGATATGCGATCGCCGATCTCAATCTCCTCTGTTGATTCCATTTCCATCCAACGGTCCTTGTTTCATTGGTGGTCGCTCATCGCGTTTGTCTAAGGCCTTAGTCCCTTCCACTGCAACGCACCGATCCCATATGCCTTCCGGACCCGACATGGGTATAGGCCAACTTCCATAAGTTTTCAGGTCTGGATTCTAGATCCGCTAAGTGCTTTTGTGTTGTTTCTTAATGTAATTGGAATTCAATTAAGGGTCGATGGATTTCTGTGTTAAAACACAATTCTCTGCCATATACCAATTCATAAGCGACATGCATATATATATATATATATATATATATATATATATATATATATATATATATATATATATATATCAATTAATTGATATCATAGGGTCACCATCGATCATACAGGAATCGATGGTTGACCAAACCCGCACACGGAAACATTCAGACTATCCATTTGACAAACACATAAACGCATAGTTTCAACACAAACACACACCCTTTTCTATTATATACAGAACAGTTACAATCTAAGGCATTTCAGCCTTAGTCATAGTTCTCCTTTCGACTACATTGTGAATACTCTCGGCTTTCACAATTCTATCAGTCCCTCTATATCCCTCTGTTGAACGCGCAGGTTCGTATATATATATAAATATAAATAAATAAATAAATAAATATATATATATATATATATATATATCAGAAGTGTTGGATCGGATCATGGAAGGATCCGATCAATTCTTTAACAAAAGCCCTAAAGCTTTCGGTATGCATACATGCATATGAACACATGGTAGATTACATTAATAAGTCTCCTCGAGACTTTATCCATTCCATCTTTTTCTCTGTTTTAAAACAGAAAAGTCCCTGTTTTGCTCCCTGGTCCACGTCCTCCTCTTCGCTCTGCTTTGGATTCCTCCATTAATTAAGGGTGGTTGCTCCTGCATCAGAATTAAAGCCTTAGTCACAGTTCTCCTTTCGACTACATTGTGAATACTCTCTGCTTTCACAATTATATCAGTCCCTCTATATCCCTCTATTGAACGCGCAGGTTCGTGTATATATATATATATATATATATATAAAAGAAGTGTTGGATCGGATCACGAAAGGATCTGATCAATCCTCTAACAAAATCCCTAAAGCTCTCGGTACACATACATGCATATGAACGCATGGCAGATTACATTAATAAGTCTCCTCGAGACTTTATCCATTCCATCTTTTTCTCTGTTTTAAAACAGAAAAGTCCCTGTTTTGCTCCCTGGTCCACGTCCTCCTCTTCGCTCCGCTTTGGATTCCTCCATTAATTAAGGGTGCTGGATGCTCCTGCATCAGGTTTCCCACCAGTCCTTGACGTGGGGGTCAACTTTGAGAAGAGAAAAAGTAATATTTTCCCGACTGGAAAAATCATGAATAAAAAAATATCCTTTTAGCAGATTTAACTATTTATCTACAACTTCTGCATCTATTTCGCCCTCAAATGTGAGAATGTCAAAGTTTACTTGTACCTTAAAAGGAGTGGTGCCTCCAGAGTGGTTGCTAGATGTGGATGTGCCATCGGTGGACAACCGTTGAAGGATTTGGGGAAAGTTATCCATCATCGCGTTCCTTTGTTTCTCGAGGGCCTCCTCGAGCAATAATTTGAAAGGATCTCTTGCTCCCTCGTATTTCTTTTCTTCCCCCATGGGCGTTCGTCGGGGTTTGCGAGGCTGATCTTGCAAACGTTTAACCAGATCGAGCCCTAACTCCTTATACCCTAACCTCGTTGGGGACATGCAAATAAGGATTGAGAAAGAGCAGACTATTCTGATACCACTAATCTTAATTTAAAAAGGAACACAAAAAAATATAGATATAACCATAAACACAAAGATGCAACAGAAATAAAACTTCATTTCATTAATATCAAAGAGCTGAAATATGCTTACATACAAAATGGAAATAAACTAGCTCGAGCGATGGTAGCTTATCTCTGAGAAGAGATGTGGCGGCTACATGCCTCTGAAGTGTGTTACAATGAGGCTTGAATGCCTATTTATTATTGAGAAACAATGGAAAACCCCAAAACATCCAAAAACCTAACCCTAAGAGATGAAACACCAAACTATGGGACCCATTGGGGTATATTGGTACATTAACTTGTCGGGGTCGTAACTTTGACATACGATCTTCGTTTGACGCACATGATACCTCGTTAGAAAGATCTATCCGAGGACTACAACTATTGACTATGAGTCTTAAGATAAAATTATGTATTTTCCGCCAGTGATTTTCCAAAAAAACATCATTTAGGGCCTCAAAACAACTCTGGAAGTTCAGGACCCGAAAAACTCCCAAAAATAGTAAACTGTGCTACATTTAAGGAAACTGAAAAAAATAAAAGAAACAATGGTGGGGGTCCAATGGAATAGGCGGGTGGCCACCAATATCCATTTGGATAACATGGTTCCACTCTTTCAAAGCCTTGGTCGAAAATCAAACAGGGAAGAAGATCAAAATATTGAAAACCGATAATGGAACCGAATATGAATAAAATGAGTTCAATGACTATTGTAGAGAAGTTGGCATTAAGAGGGAGACTACCACTGCATATACTCTTGAGAAAAATGGATTTGTTTAAAGAAATAATTGTTCAATTATAGAAGCCGCCCGTGCCATGCTTCACGATCAAATCCTTCTGAAGTTCCTATGGGGAGAAGTTGCCAACAATGTCATGTATGTTCAAAATATATGCCCTCGTCAAGCATTGTACTCCAAAACTCTCGAAGAATTTTTCACCAATAAGAAACATGATGTTTCTCACTTTAGAACTTTTGGTAGCCCTGTGTATTTTCATGTGCCGAAAGAAAAGAGAAGTAAATTGGATACATTTGGGAATAAAGGAACATTTGTGGGCTGCTGTGAAGCTTCAAAGGCATATAGAATCTATGTGTTTGGTCAAAGAGAAGTGGAAATAAGTCATGATGTCACCTTCTATGAATATGTTGCCCTTGGGAAGATTACGAACCTTCCTATTCTGTCAGGCCAGGTAGTAACTCCACAAAATTCAATTCATATTATTCCTTTAGGTTGGTCTTTATTATATACATGAGGGAGACTGTTCACTTCATCTCCCGATGACTGTTCATATTACTTATTTATTTATTTACATTATATTCACCCAATCCTGATGATTAGGTGTCAACATTCCCCCCCTTAATCTGAAGGGATGTTGGTGAGTCCAAGCATCATTCTGAATCGTTCAAGCTTTTCTCTTCCAAGTGCTTTGGTGAAGATGTCGGCAATTTGCTCATTAGTGGAACAATGACGGAGATGGATTGTTTTGGCCTCAACATGATGTCGAATCAGATGATATTTGGTATTGATGTGTTTCGTTCGATCATGGAACTTTGGGTTCTTGGCCAACTTTATTGCAGAGGTATTGTCAATCATTAGTGGAGTTGATTGTACTTGTTTTACCTGCAAATCTTCAAGAATTTTCCTGAACCACACAATTTCTTTTGTTGCTTCAGCTGCTGCCACGTATACCGCTTCTGTTGTGGAATCTGCTGGAACTGATTGTTTGTGTGATCTCCAGGAGACAGCTCCTGATCCAAGACTCATAGCATATCCTGAAGTAGATACCCCAGTTTCTTTATCTCCATCGAAGTCTGAATCAGAGTATCCAATCAAACTGAAGTCGTCCACCTGTGTATACTTGATTCCAAAGTCTTGAGTTCCCTTCAAGTACCTTAGAACTATTTTTGCAGCAGACCAATGTCCCTCACAAGGCTTTTGCATAAACCTGGAGAGGATTCCAACAGCAAACGAAATGTCTAGTCTGGTAGTAGTTAGGTAGTTGAGACTTCCTACAAGCTATCTATATTTTGTTGCATCCTCAAATTCTTTTCCTTCAATAGATGTAAGCTTTAAGTTTTCTTCCATTGGAGTAGTAAGAGGATTGCATTCTGTCATGCCAAACCTGTTCATCAGATCTCCAATGTATTTCTTTTGAAAAAGAAATATGGACTTCGAATGTTGGGTTACTTCAATACCAAGATAGTAATGAACATAGCCCAAATCAGTCATCTCAAAACTTTTCCCCAATTCCTTCTTTATGGATGCAATGTAGCTTTCATTGTTCCCTGTCATCAAAACATCATCTACATATACTACAAGATATACAACTGTTTTGCCAACTTTCTTGACAAATAAAGTTGCATAATCAAGATCATAATGTTTGAAATTGAGTTTCAGAAGATGCTCAGTTAGTTTTTCATACTAGGCTCATGGTGCTTGTTTGAGGCCATACAAGGACTTCATAAGTTTGAATACTTTATGTTCATGTCCTTTCACAACAAATCCTTCAGGCTAGGACATAAAAACATTCTCTTTTAGATCTCCATTCAAGAAAGCGATTTTTACATCCATTTGATGGACTTTCCAACCGTTCTGAGCTGCTAGGGCAAAGAGTGTCCAGATGGTAGCCCATTTTGTTGTGGGGGGAAAGTCTCCTCATAATTGACCCCTTCCTTCTGTGCAAAACCTTTTTCCACAAGCCTAGCTTTGTGCTTGTCAAGTGAGCCATCAACTTTATACTTGTTCTTGTAGACCCACTTGTAGCCAATTGGTTTGATTCCTAATGGAGGATCAACCAGCTTCCAAGTGTCGTTCTTTATGAGGGCATCATACTCCTTTTGCATCGCTTCTTTCCATTCATCATGAGAAGCAACTTCTTTGAAGGAAGTTGGTTTAAAATCTGTAGACAAGTTCACTTCACAATCATAAGAAACATCCATATCAAAAGGTGAATTAGAGTCATCTACATCACCTCCATTTTGCCGGTTTGAATTTCTAGTTCCTGTCTTTCCAACCTCATTAGGATGAACACTTTCAAGTGTCTTTGTCAGCCACTTTGGGGGACCTTTCTCAGATGGTCCAGGCTGCTCTATTGATTGAGTTGGGACTGAATCAAGATTGAGTCTCCCAATTCTATCAATCACATCACTTAAAGCATCATCTGTTGTTGGAGTTTCATGCGGGGGAGAGTGTTCTTCAGAAGAAGATTCCACATGTTGATCTAGTATAGGAATCCCCCCTTCAAGATGTGGAATCTGATTATCAAATTCTTGAAATGATTTTGCTTTTGTGAATCTATCCAAGCGATCAAGTTGCCGCTCAACAACATTGTTAGTTTTGGATCATTCAAGAAAAATTACATCTCTAGATATAACAAACTTTTTATTTACTGCATCATAGAGATGATATGCTTTGGAGGTGTTTGAATACCCCATGAAGATACACTTACGACTTCTTTCTCCAAGTTTGTTTCTATGTACCTCTGGTATCAAGGCATAATAGGTGGAACCAAAGAACCTGAGATGCTTTACCGAAGGAACATGCCCATACCACATTTCATATGGAGTCTTGTTTCTAATAGCATTAGATGGACATCTATTCTTTATATATGCAGCACATAGAATAGCATCAGCCCAAAACATTATCTTTACATTTTTGAAGAAGAGCATGGATCGTACCATACTTAAGGTTGTCCTATCCATTCTTTCAGTTACACCATTCTGTTGGGGATTATAAGGTACAGTTGTTTGATGTTTGATCCCATGTTGGCAAAGATAGTTTTCAAATTCATTTGATGTGTATTCTTTTCCATTATCAGTGTGAATAGACCCAATATGAGATTGTGCATCATTTTCAATCCATTTATGAAAGTTCTTGAATGTTTGAAAAGCATTAGATTTGTTCTTCAATAAATAAACCCAACACATTCTGGTGTAGTCATCAATAAATGTCATCATATATTCATCTCCATTTGCAGAAGGAACAGGCATTGGACCACATAAATCTGAATGAATAAGTTCAAGTTTTCTATGTCCTCTTGAATGTGAATCATGAAAAGACTGTTTGATATGCTTTCCTAGAATACAAGCATCACATTGCTTAAATTTCCTAGGAATTGTAGGCAAACCAACAACACCATTTTTCTTCAACAAGCGAAGGCTGCCATAGTTAAAATGTCCAAATCTAGCATGCCATAATAAACTTGATGGAAGTGTACCTTCTTCATAATGAGAATTGTATGAGAAATGTTGTGTACGAGCAGAGGTACCTTGCAACTTGATAAGCCTTTCTTCTTCTATTCCCCTCATGAGAAGTGAGTGGTCAGATGCTTTTCTCACCTCAAGCTTGCCATCAAACATATGAATGGAGTGACCTTGCTGGCGGATGTGAACCAAGGACAACAAGTTTCTCTTCAGCTGTGGGAGATATAGAACATGGTGCAGAAGAAAGTCTGGAAGACCAGGAAATTTAAGCCTGATTGTGCCAAGCCCTGATGGCTTAATTTTTGATTGGTCTGCAAAGTATATTGCTCCATCAACATTGTCAGTAAATTCTTCAAAAAAATCTTTTCTATGAGTCATGTGGCAAGTTGCTCCTGAGTCAAGGAACCAATCATTTTTCCAAGAAGCAAGTGAAGCATTAAATAAATCTTCATTTACTCCAATATTACATTGTGCCACAAAATAGTGAGTGGATTCAAGTGCTTTACCTTTGTCTGTATCATCAGTTTTACCTTTCTGTTGGTTTCTTTGCTGCTCAATTTTGTCCCATGGTAGCTTACATGTAGAGGCATCATGTGATCCATTTCTTTTGCAGCGTATGCAGTGTAAATCTGCCTTTTCTCCTTGAGAGTGTCTGCCCCCTGCCTCTGAAATATCTTCCTCTTCCTCTTCGACCACTTCTTCCTCTAGAAGAATCTTCAGCAGGATTCTTTTCTTTATGAGTAAGGCACACAGCCTCTTCAGAAGATTCAGGGGCTGTCTTCTTTCCAAAAGCTTTCTCTCTTTCAGCAAACTTTTTCACAAGAGAGGCAAAGGTGATATCTTTGAGATTTCCATTTGCTTGAAATGAATCAAGATAATTGGAGTAATTAGGATAAAGTGCCTTGAGAAAAGCGATAAGAGGAATATCCAATTCAACCTTAGTGGATTTGATACCATGCATTATAGACTTTACTTCAGATGCAAGAGTAAGAGGATCATTATTTTGCAGTTCAAGTGTGAAGAGTTTAATCATGAGTTGAACAACTTCAAGTTTAGAATGTGAGTCATAAAGTTCTTTAAGCTTTTGTAAGGCTTCAAAAGTAGTTGAAAATGGCGAAATATGGCGACTCACCTCTTCATTTACAGATGCTGCGATTAATGCATAAGCTTTGTTGTTCTTGTTTTCCCAAATGACGAGCTCTTTGTCTGATGTAGGCTGTTCTGGCTCTTTGTCTCCGTCTCCAACACACACTCCTTTCCACAACTCATTGAAAATGAGCGCGTGTTTTATCATCTGGGACCACTCAGGATAGTTCTCTTTGCCAGTGAGAACTATTCCCACAATGGATATGATTGAATGCATACTGTAACAAAAACTTTTGCTACAATTTTTTTTTTTACTCCTAATGGGAAAAAATATATTTTTGATATGACTGGACGAAAAATTCAAATTTCAATACGTAAGACTTTAAATACACAAAACTATACAGCGCATTCAACTGGACATCGCTCTGAATTGGGCAACGTAAATACACAAAACTTTATAGCGCATTCAACAGAGGTATATACAACACTCCAACAAAGGTATTTTTTTTTTGGTCACTGAACACAATATGATTAAGCCCGATACCATGTCAGGGTCAAAAATCTCTTACAATTGCAAACCCAGAAATCCCTTGCAATGTGTCTCAGTGCAAAAACTTACATAACTCAATGCAAATGATTTTGCATCTCTTCTCCTTGCTTCCAGTGTGACCTCTTTTACCAGATTGGTCAGCTCTCGGAGTGTAGCATCAACGCAACACTTTACCAATACACCACCGTGGGAAGACTCGTATCCCAGCAGCCACACCATTAACCAATTTACATCAGCGCAACACTTTACCAATACACCACCGTGGGAGGACTCGTATCCCAGCAACCACACCATTAACCACTTTGCATCAGAGGTTCATTCGATGGAGGAAATATGGAAGACGCAATTCATGTGAGGGAGACAGCGTTAACTTACAACTTTAACTTCCAGGTCAACTAACAGAGAGCATCATCGACATTCTCATGCGGGTGTACACCATATGCAACAAGTATCAAAAGCATGACATTGACAAACAGAAGGAGAATCTGATCTCCAGAAACAATGCCTTTGTCAGGGTTTATACCACCGCCGAGTCTGACATTGAGGCCACAAAGCAAAAGTCGATGATGTCACGAACTGAAAGAATAGGGAGGGGTCACGACCATGAATGCTGAAATTCGGCACACCAAGGCCAGATTGCATGAAGAGATTCCCAAGTCACAGAAATTGGCTCAAAAAAAAGGGAAATCTGCAACAACCCACCTAATTTCACCTACTAGCTACCAATTTCCATTGTTGAAGCAAGAAATTTGACTCTCATGCTATTCCAGTTTCAAGAAGTGGAGGCCGGAGTGGACCGAGCAGCAAAGAGGTGCTCAGATATCAAGATAGTAAAAAATACCACTAAATTTCCAGCAATTCCAGCTAGACCACTGAGAAGAACCGTTAGAGGGCAGACTGGTCTATGCGCAGAAGATGGTAGAAGATGATTATGGCAGAAGCAACGCTGATAATGCAGTGTTTAGACAATGGCAGTGACTGTGGAGGGGACAAAGAGCGCAATAGTGGATAGACTGCAAGAAACTAGAAGAAGGGAGTTACAAGACTGCCAAAAATGGAGCTGGCTTTGATACCATGTCAGGCTAGGTAGTAACTCCACAAAATTCAATTCATATTATTCCTTTAGGTTGGTCTTTATTATATACATGAGGGAGACTGTTCACTTCATCTCCCGATGACTGTTCATTTACTTATTTATTTATTTACATTATATTCACCCAATCTTGATAATTTGGTGTCAACATATTCCAAGGAAGGATAAAGAAGAAGATACAGGAAAGTAGGGAGAATAGCAGGATGAGCTGATGCATGATGTTGAAGGACCGATAGATCCCATTGATCCACCTCCCCATGAGCCATCCTCCTAAACAAGTAGACCCTAATGGCTTAGGTACACCCTCGAAGATGTTGATAGACATATTGCACCAAGGGGGACATTTCGTGAAAGTAAGAAGTCGAATAGGTACCAAGGGTACTTAGCTACCACGAGCACCATTGTTCAAATTGAGCCTTGCACATTCAATGAAGATGTGAAGCACCAAGTTTGGAAGGATTCTATGAATGAAGAGTATGAGTCGATTATCAAATATGATGTGTGGGATGTGGTCCCTAGACCCAAGGACAAATCTGTTGTCACCTCAAAATGGCTCTATAAGATCAAGCATGGAACTGATGGAAGCGCTGAAAATTTCAAGGCCAGGTTTGTTGCTCGAGGCTTCTCTCAAAAGGAAGGTGTGGACTATGATGAGATATTTGCACCAATTTACCGAATTACTACCATCCATTCTATCATTGCCCTTGCTGCCTCTTAAGGATGGAATTTACATCAAATGGATGTCAAGATTGCCTTCTTGCATGGCTCACTTAAGGAGGAAGTCTATGTAGAACAACCCAAGGGGTTCAAAATTCAAGATCGAAAGACACATATACGCAGGTTGAAGAAAGTCCTTTATGGGTTGAAGCTCGCTCCCGGGGCTTCACATGAGAGGATTGATAGTTATCTGTTGAAGCTGGGTTTTATAAGAAGTGAAGCTGATCTGAACATTTACTTCAAGGTTGAAAATGACAGGCCTCTCATCTTGGTACTTTATGTGTATGACCTCTTTCTGGCAGGTGCATACCCTCTTATTTATCAATGCAAGAGGGAGTTGGCTTTTGATTTCGACATGATGGACCTAGGATTGATGCACTACATCCTAGGCTTGGAGGTTTGGCAAAATCCATGTGAGATTTTCCTTTCCCAAGGAAAATACATTGTGAAGCTACTTGAAATATTTGGGATGGTGGATTGTAAGTCCGTGACTACTCCGATGGAACTTGACTTTAAGAATTTATGCGGAAATGCTGCTAGGCCCGATTTGGGAAATCCTTCTGAGTATCGTCAACTTGTGGGGGCCCTAATGTTCTTGGTGAACTCCTATCCGGACATATGACTTGTAGTGAATACATTGAGTCAATTTATGGTCGAGCCTCATCACATACATTTGATTGCTTCCAAGAATCTCTTGAGATATCTCCGGGGCACAATCACCTATGGACTGAGATACATTGTTGGGAATTTGAGGCTCCATGGTTATTCTGATGCTGACAGGGTTGGTAGTGTGGTGGATCGTAAGAGCACATTGGGATGTTGTTTCTCACTAGGTTCTGCTTCAATATCCTGGATGAGAAGGAAGCAAAAATCGGTTTCTTTGAGAACCATCGAGGCCGAATATATTTCTGCTAGTATGGCATCCTGTGAAGTTGTTTGGTTGAGGAAGCTTTTTAGTGAGTTGTTTGGGCATGTGTTGGATACCACCGTGATCTACTGCGACAACCAAAGTGGGATTCGTCTTTATGAGAATCTCGTGTTTCATGATCGCTCCAAGCATATTGATATTAGGTACTAGTTTATCCAGGATATGATACAATGGGGAGCAATTAGGCTCCATCACATTGGGACTGATGAACAGGGCGCATATATTCTTAAAAATCCCCTCGGGAAGGTCAAATTCTTAACCTTCCGTGAACGACTTGGAGTGATGGAGAGACCCTCTTATGAGGGTCTCGTTTGAGTTGGATATTAAGCTCTACGAGCTCCGAGGGGCTTGGGGTACTTATTGGAGCTATGAGCAACCATAGGGTGAGTGGTTCACCTTCCCTTAGTGGTGCGCTATGTACAGGGTGAGTGGTTCACCTTCCCTTTTGATACACCATGACGTTTGATATATGCATAGGATGAGTGGTTCACATTCTCCTATGACATATGAGTAGGATGAGTGGTTCACCTTCTTCTATTGATACATTATACCCATGCAGTCTGTGACTCATGGGAAGTACCTCTCATCTGGCCAATGATTTGGGAAATGAGGATAGGGACCATAGTACTGCCGATGGACGCATTGTGTACTACCATACTCTGTACGCTAGGATGTTTGAGATATTAATATGGGATCAATGGAGATTGACTTCAGGCCAGTAGAGAGTGGTATGATACACTCTCGATCATTTCTTCTTCATTATTTCTTCATGGTTCAGCAGAGCAGGGATGACAAAAATGGGACAGATTGTCAGATGGTTTGGTAGGTGGATTTCTCCCTGGATGAGAGGGAGTGTTAAAACTGGAAACTAGTGCCAAACTCCACCTTTGACAGCTCATATGATGGAGATGATATTTTTATTGGATTCCTCTTTCTGAGAGGTGCAGGATTGATCTAAAGATCATCTGATTCTGACAAGCAAAAATGGAATTATGAATTTATTTCTTCTATGCACAAATTGTTAAGGTCAGCTAGATGTCTAATGTAGGTTCATGAAGCCCAACAAACGTGTCTCTTCACCCTCAACACTATGTATAAATAGAAGAGTCATTTTCCTCATTTGGACACACCTCAACACCCATATTTCTCTCTCTTCTTCTCATTGGTTCGTACAAAAAACAAGAGCATCTTCTTCTCTAGGCGTTGACTTGGGTTGATTGAAATAGCAGGCCGAAAATTTCAGATCTGTTTTGGGCAAATTACAGAGGAGTTGACCAGCGTCGATTGAGGGTCAAAATGCCTCCTTTGATTGCAGTTTTCAGGCAGAAAACTTGAACTCTTGCGACCGCATCTCCTAGCATGAAAACCAAGAAAGTTGGAGTAGTTTGACCTACGTTGACCGCAAAGTTGACTGTACGTTGACCAAATTTTTCAAGACTATTTTGGGTTGATTCAGATTGTCTTTAGAGGCCGAGTTGACTGGGTTTGAATGAGCTAATCTGGAGGATACTTTCTGCTGGTTTAACCAGTGTTGTCTTTCTAGTTAGGGCATTCTATTGACTGTTGTTTGACTGGATTGTTTTTCAGTGATTGGGCAAGTAAATTTTGTATGATGTACTCTCTCTCTGCTGAACTTTTGAAGAGTAATAAGAAGATTTGATCAAAGGCTTTCCCCACATTGAGGTTTTTCCCTGGCATCCTCCAAATATTGTGTCCTCTTGTCTTCTATTGATTGTTTATGTTCTATCTGCATTTACTATCAACGTTAATGTGATTGCTAATATGGAAATTGATATTGGGCTAATAAGAAAAATTGAAGTAAATTGCTCTTAAGCATAGAACATACCATTATTATCTATAATTAACAGAATGTCATGTGCTACGAATATCACGACACTTGACATCTCTGCCACCAGAGCTCGTGTTTCCCTGTATGACCCGTCATCCTAAGTCAACACCAACTTTGAAATTGGATCGTGGCTCCACTCTGGGGTTCCCCCCAACAAAGTTGTCATGGGAATGTCTCTTTATGGGCATACCTGGTTACTAAAAAGACTAGATGCGATAGGCATTGGAGCCCCTGTTGTGGCCGCTAGTCCTAAGCAAAGTTTGAGCAACAAAACGGGAGTGATGTTCTTCTCAGAGATCAGAAGCTTCTCAAAAAATTCTAATAAAGAATCTTCTCAAAGGCGGTGACAAGCAATACGAAATGTTGGCGAGGGGGATTGTACCACCCATCTGGGGACAAAGTAAGTGTGATTAATTCAAAGGAAACTCAAACGAGTGTGAATTCGAGTTTAAGGGAGACCTCTGCTCTGTCTATAAAGAGACACATCTATCAATTCATTTTGGTAGTGCCCCCATGCACCTAACCTAAGAAACGGTAGTGGAAACTGACCAACCCCCCAATCCTGGTTTGGGAGATTCTAAGAAAGTAGGCATCATTTCAGAGAGACGAGTCTGCTATCTCCCTCTCTCGATATGAATACACGGAAGGCAAACGGTTAAAATGAGTTTCCCACGGGTTAAACGCCTATTTTTTTATTAACTATTAATTGATTATTAACTTGAAACTATTATTAACTATTAATTTGGCGGCTGACTATTATTCAATTGTCTAACATTAAATCTGAAGGTGTAGAGTGGTGCATGGTGGCACATGGGGGAGTCTTTCACAAAGGGAACTTCTTACAACATAATTAAACTAAAAAATAATAAAGACAAAGATTCCATGACAAAAATAAAAACAACTAATTGATGAATGTCATCACCAAAAATTAAGAAGTGTGATTAACTAATATTGTTTATATTAACATCTATACACTTTAATATGTGTGTGTGTGTGTGTGTGTGTGTTTTGTTTTTTTATTAATACATATAATTTTTTATAATTAAATTTATTAAAATATGTTTTTAATTTAATAATAAGTTAATTTGAATTGAAAATATGGAGAAAAAACTATAATTCAAGAAAATGGAAATAATAGAAAAAGGAAAAAAATCAAAAAGTTAAATAAAAAGGAAATCAAACTAAAAAAAATAAATTAGTAACAAACAATCACCTTACAAATAAATAAATTTAAATAATAATAAAACATAAGGAAAATTGAATTCCTAATATTAAACTATGAATAAAGCGACATAAATTTTTGGTAAAAAACAAACTAATATATAATAAAAAACAAAACTGAAAAGTAAAAAGAAAGGAACAAAATGAATATATATAAAAAAGAATAAAAACATAAATTTATAAATTATATATAATTTCTTGTATATATGAACATAAAATAACACAAAATTTATAAATTAAAAATGATATATTATATAAATAATTAAAAAAAAATAAATAATCCAAAGAAATGAATCAAAATGAATATATAAAGAGATTGTTTATAAATAAGAATTCAGAATTTGAGGAATCCAATGAATAAGTCACTAAGTAGATGTTAGATGAAAAAATACACAAATCTATGAAGAATAAATATACTTATACAAAAGTTTTAAAGATAACTAAATTTTATTAAATAGTATAAAACTTCTAAATTTTAATAACTAGCATACTTTTGAAGCAGGGAATGGAACACCAAAGAGGGGAATGGAACACACCAAAGAGGGGAATGGAATATAGAAGAGGAAGAGGTTAAATTTTGATTGTGGTTAAATTTTTTGTTATACGTAAATGTATTGAATGCAAAATTAACAATTCATTTAAAACAAGTGTTGAAGGGTAACTTAGTGCCTCTCATTCAAATTAGAAATTATGCTTTATAAAAAACTGCATAAAGCATTATAACTTGCATTAGTCAATGCCTTATGAAGAAACTTGTATATCTTGAGGTTTTTGTAAGAAATGGTTCCTCCTTTAGAGGAAAAATGTATACTTTGCTCTTACATTCTTAAAATAATATGCTATTTAATCAAGTGAATTACAACTCATCTATAAAAAATATTTTATGGAGATAGGTTATTTATTTCACAACAATGAACCTAAATATTCTTAAAACAATATGTTACTTAATCAAATGAATTACAACTCATTTATTAGAAATATTTTATAAAACCATTTATTTGACAATAATGAACCCAAATATATTCTATTAATGCGATATTGCTTCTAATATTTATAGTATTTACAATGTGACATAAAAAAAATACAAGAATATGCTTTATATATATATTAAATTATACTCTATAAATACATAACCCAATAAAAGAAAACTCTAATTTCACAAATTGTTATAATATATATTATAGATAATAAAGAAAAATATCTCTAATTTCACGAATTATTATAATATATATTATAGACTATGTAAAAAAATATCAACTAAATATAATTTTGGATTTACTTCACCTTAAAAATACATCAAAACATTATCCATTAAAAAAATAATCATAAATTCAAATTAAAAAAAACTCTATAATCTTTCCCATACTCCTTATAACTTTTATAAAAAACAGTGTTTCTCATCAACTCTATCATATTCTAAGAAGGTTTTGGAAAAACATTACACGAAATAAATGAAAGAAAAATATTACAATTTCAAAATCGAAGTACACATTTTTTTTTATAATAAATTTATTTTCTATATTAATCATATGTACCTTTTGGAAGCATTAAGAAAACCTATTACACAAGTTTTTTTAAGAAAATATATTTAAAAATGTTTTCTTCATTTTGAGATACATGGTCTAGAGCAGGGTTGGAATTTCAAAATAGAGATACCCGTGAAATTTTACGGTTTTCACACTTTCCCAACCTTTTTCTTAATATCAAGTAAAGATCTTGAAAGCTTTGCAGAATTTTAAACTATATTTGACGAGCAAATCACCCAATAACAAGCAAATTGCCCATCAAATTTCATCACTAGTCCAGAAAGATCCTTACAAATAACAGAGGATGGCCAGAAAATCCTCTCAATCTCATAAAAACCAATCCTGGATTCCTGAACCAAAGCAGGTCTTGACCATTGCTTTGTGGGGCATGACCAGCGATTTGTTCCCTTACAACAATATTGTAATTTTCATAATACCCCATTAAAAAACAAAATAAATTATTTGAAAAAACACCATGGGCAGACATTACTCCTCTCACCGAAAATCTCTTGACGAAGATTACTAAATGAAAGTTTTTACTATCCCGTGAAAAATTCAACCCGTGAATTATATCAACCAGCCTCAAGTAATACATATTACTCATAATTTTTTAATTAACATTTATCGAAAATAAATCCTAAAGGAAAATTAATTTTTTTTAGAAAAAGAACTTAACAAAAAAATGAAAAGGATTGTTGGACACCTAATCCTAAATGGGTTAGTGTGGAAGCTGAATAGACTAAGTAGTCCAAAAGACCTTGGGATGTGAAACCCAACGGTCACATGTTGTACTATAAATGTATATCATTTGTCAATAAAAACTGTACTCTCATGATTTATCTTTCATATTGTTCTTGCACCCATGTGTGTTTAACATGGTATCAGAGCAAGCGTATTCCTGCCCTGGACAAATTTGAGCCACTTGTTTTGTGGTCTCTATATACATGTCAGTTCTGCCTTTCTCCTAATCAGAGTTGATCAGAATTGCCACCTTATTGAGCATTTTATTCCTCATTCTGCGCCATATTCTTTCCTACGCTCTGTGCGCTCTCTGCCATAACTGTTGTCTGCCATTCGCTGCCACCCCTGTCTATCAGGTCTACTTCTTACATGCACCAAGCGGTTTCAGAAAATTATCTCTCTGCCATTTCTTCAGAAGTCTGACTCTGTCCCTCTGTCAATTTTCCTGGTATAGCCTCCCACGCTCCTCCACTTTCATGCTTTGCCGCGTTCTTTTCCCAGAATATTGCATTGGTGTGGTCTGACATGAAGTGTTTTGAAGCGTTTTGAACCGAAGCGATTTGAAACGTTTTGAACCTGTATGTTCTTCATCATCAGCGTAAATGAGCTGAAATGGAATTCTGTGCGTCGTGGGTCTTGCATCCGCTGGACTCGTTTCTTGGTTATTGTTTGTTCTAATCAGTCGCAGACGTGCTCCTTTTGAAGCCGAGCATTCTATCTTACCCTACACAGCCCTCTCCACACGCTGTTGTTCACCTCCATTTCGCATTTGTCCCCACTCCTGCTATCGCACCCAAAGCAATTTGTTGAGCGACAGGGAGATCGAGTACGCGGAGGTATTAAGGAATTCCGGCAAAGAAGGAAAAGCTCTGCCTTGTCCCACAGATTTTGTAAAGGGAGAGAGCCTACAGCAGTTAGTTCGATTGCATTTGTAGGGATGAGTGTATACTACATTCCGTAATTTCCCATTCTGAAGAATTCCTTATTCAATCGTGCATCTTCTAGCAGATTCGATCCAATGACCTTTCCTTGTGGACCCTTCCGGCGCTACGCTTTCCTTGAATGAATACGCCTGGAACAATGAGTCCAACTTATTGTTTGTAGAATCGCCTGTTGGAGTAGGGTTTTCTTATTCTAACACAACATCAGATTACCAAAAGCTTGGCGACAACATAACTGGTAAATACGTGCCAGAACTTGCAGAGATCATTTCTGATTTCAACAACAATACGCTTTCTCAGAATGAGCAGATCAACCTCAAAGGTTCCATGGTAAAATAATGGCAGTCAATGGATCTAGTTTTCTCATACAATAATTAGTACGGCGTTAACCAGAACGTATGTTTGGGCTTTTTTTGGGTCAGAGTTCTGTTGCAGTGGGCTGCCCGCCCTTTTCAACGTAGAATAGATTAGCTGTCAAAATTATTCACCTGCACATTTATAAGGATATTGCTGTGTACTGTTGATGGGTTGCATATGATATGCAGCGTTCCCAGGATTTGAAGAATCAAAGAAGCTAATGTAGATGATAATGTGCAAGTGGAAAGGACTTTTTCATTTATACCGAGTTGTGGTTTAGTAGTGGTTCAGTTACAAGTATTTCGATTTTTGGTAAATCGGCTTGAAACATGCAACTTACTAAGCAGAACAATATTTTCTTGTTAATACTTGACAGGCCCGAGGTGTTAGGATATTCCGACACATAGGAAATAGTTAAGTACAACTTGGTCTAGTATAGAGTTAGGTATAGAGTTAGGTAAAGTGTGTTTCTTTACCGTTGTACATTTTGTAACTTACAATCCGACGGTCACGATATGTAGTGATCCGACGGTTCATTCTCTCCTCGGTATTACCGACACTTGATCCGTGGCTTGACACCCGATTGGTCCATGATTTCTATTTAAAGCGCATGGAGGGTCATTTGTAGGGTAATCCGTGCATGAGAGAAACATATGTAAATTTTCATTCTTTTATTAATAAATTGCCTGAAGTGGCCACGTTGGCTCAGGCCGTGGACTGTTTCCCTCTTTGAGGGTTTTAACCACGTCAAAAATACTAGTGTATTGATCTGCGATCTGGTTGTGAGCGGTGTCCTTTGGTGTTCTGTCTGAGGAACTTACCCTGTAAATTCCTACATGGTATCAGAGCTATTTGAGGGCCGCGTCCGTTGGTGATCCAAATCTGAAGCCGATAGAACTGCATCCGACTGCTGTTTCCTAGATCTGCTATTTCTGACTGCTTTCGGGCCGAGAGGACTGCTCTGTTGTGTTGGGAGCATCTGTTCCAGTGAGGAACCCCTTTCGTTTCACGCGAAAAGGTTTCCGGTAGCCCTAGCTGCGTCATTTTTAGGATCTGGAGGTATACAATGTTTATTTGCAGTTTACTGTTATTTTCTCTCTGTTTATTTCGGTTTCGGTTATTTAGCTTTTTTTATTACCGGATCTATACCTTTCATTTCTGCGTATGCGCTTTGCCCTGCGACTCTATGCGATCTGGGCAAATCAGAAACAGAAAGGAAGGATTTTTCTCATGCGTATGCTCTTTTCCCTGTGCCTTAGTGTGATCTTGGAAAATCAGAAACATTGAGAAAAATATTTAGTTTTTTAGCTAAAGCTAACTTTGAGCCACAAGGTTCATTTTTGAAAATATTTAGTTTTTTGGATAAAGCTAACTTCGAGCCGTAAGGTTCGTTTTCTTTGCATGTCTGTGTTGGGTTTTGTGTTTTTTGTTTTGTAGGGAAAAAGAGCTTTCTCAAAGCAAGCACGCAACCCAAAGCACCCCCCCTCTCTCTCTCTCTCAAATTTTTTGTATAGATCAATTGGTTCAAAGCTATTTTAAGAGAGTAGAGGTCTTGGGTTCAAGTCTCCATTTTGTGGGGGTAGACTTTTTCATTTCCGCACATTCTCGCACCTCGTCGGCAACTTCAACAACTTTTTTTCAAAAAACCATAACTTCTTCATCCGGAAGCCGTTTTCAGAGCCGTTTTTTTTAAACCAGCCTAATTTTTCGAGATATATCCATTGGAACACTTAGTTTCAACATCTTTAGCTTCAGTTTCTGTTGAAATGGAAAGTAAATACCAAGTTACCCTTGACAGCACCAACTACTTCCAATGGTTGGCCTACATTGAGGATTTACTTAGAAGTAAAGGTCTCTACAGAATAGCCTCAGGCCAAGAAAAGAAACCGAAGGATGAAGATAAGGCTGCTAAATGGGAAAATAGGCAATGTTAACACTCAGGTTGTTCCCTTTGACTCCCAAGGGAATACGGCCGAGGTAACCACTAACCAATCTTTGGGTCACAGGTTCTAGCCTACCTATGACCAGAGAGGGCTCTCTCTTTATGTTTTAGCTTTGTTTGTGTACTATTTTAGGCTAGCTATGATGCTCAAGGTTTGTTTTTGGACTTTGTTGGATGATGATTTCAGTCAAGATATATATGTGCTCACTAGAATGTTCTAGGCCATTGGGCATGGAGTCAGTGGTCCTTTAGTTGTTTGGTGTGATGTGTTGATACAGTAGTGATGCTGCAGAGCTAGATAAGTGTCTGAGAAACAACGCTTTGAAATTGTGATTAAGTGTGATGTATCCAGTTTATGAAAGGCAATTAAGAATCTTCCAATAAACTGATATGCAGAAAAAGTGGGAATATTATTTAGAAGCAGTGAAGAATTTCTAGATAACATTCATATTTGTAGAATTAATGAAAAACATGAGCAATTAAGAATTCATTTCCATAGTTAATTCCGAAGAAAACATTTACAGCAATAAAAGATTGAGCACAAGGTGTAACCAAACATATCCTGCACTATCCCTTTTCTCTATTGCTAGATCAGTGAAACATGAGCATGATTTAATAACATAAGAAGACAAAACAGAGATTGAGAAAAACTTATTATTCCATCAGACAGCACAAGAATTCTGTAACAGCACGCATGTCATCAGCAAGACATCAAATTTTCAGGAAATCACTGAACTGGTCCAGCCACATTAAATAATCTGAAAGTATACAATACATTTGCCTCAGAGTGAAAATCACCAACCCCTAATGCGTTGCTAAGGGGGGGTATATATACAAAATTTACATGAGAAAAATATCAAGGAAATGAGTTAAAGGCTCATTAATGTTATGCCAACTCCTGGAGCCTTGTAGCTGAGAAAGTTAATGCTGTAGTAACTCTTCAGTGCTTTAGCTGTCCAAAATAGTCAGAAACTGTTGACTTGGTGGCTGTTGGAGTCGGCTGAGGGTACGCTGTCCAAAATTTGCGTATTTTCTTATCCTTTGGGCTAGCTGTCATTGTCCATATGCTGAGTCACTTTTCAGCTGCCTTAAATGCTGACTTTATTTTGCTGTTTGTCTTCTAGTGAGTTGGAGCTGGCAATGACCGAGCAACTGAGGCTATCGTGGCAAAATTTGAAGCATTGCCTGCCACCAATCCTCCTTGGGCAACTGATGTCTTCGAATTTTTACTAAAGTTTCATCGGCCTCTGTATATCTGTAAAAATTTGGAGGAATTTCAAAAAGGTGCTTTACCTCATTTTCAATAAAAAACAGGCCTTCAAGTTTATTGTATAGGCTCTGTCCTGTTGGAGGCCCTGTTTCCTCAGAAGTACTGCCAGATGCAGTGATTTGATTTTCAATATAAGCTGCCATTCTGTTGGTATATTGCTCTCTGGAGATCAGTCTTCCTGCACCGTTTAGTAGGCTGGGCAGTCCTTTTGCTTGCAGTGCTGCCATTTTGAGTTGGTACTCATCCACCTCAGCCTGTATTTCATAGCACTTCCTCTCCACAGTTTGTACATAATTCCTGAGAGTGAGTACCTTTTTAGCTGTGAGGACAGCCTCTGTTCTGTTGACTATGCCAATGGCTGCCAGTTCCTCCTTTTCTTGTCTGTTCAAAAAGTCTATCATTCTATTGGCCTGGTCAGGCCTGTTTCCCAGCGCTGTCTTGGCCCTCTGAATCTCTGTCTGTGCTTGGCCAATTAAATCCATTTGCTCATGTATAGTTTTAATTGACTTCCATTGTTTAGTGATGGATTGGTCAATTTTGGCCCATAGAATTCTTTTTATTTCAGCCATGGTGCTTTCCAGATTCAGCTCTTTCTCCAAGGCCTTTATCTTTTCTTTTAGGGCCTTTATTTCTCTGCCTTGTTCTGTCACAGTCATTTTTGATTTATCATATTTGGCATCTAGTTTTGCCAATTTTTCCTTAGCCTGTTTTATTTCATTTGCCTGGAGCTCCATTTCTTTAATGGCCTTAGTCAATTCTTCCACGCTTGTGCTGGAATCTGGAGCTGTTGTTGTTGCTGCTGCTTCTATTGTGGGAGCCACTGCTGCCTCTGTAGTTGTTGCAGTGGTTGAAGTAGTTGGAGGAGCTTGGGATGTGGATTCCCCCTGCTTATCTTGTAATGCTCCTTCAAGCTCCTTCTCTAAATCGATGACTTTCTGGTTGAGCTGCATTATAAGGTCAAGCTGCTCATCGGCCTGTTTTGCCTGCTGTAATTCTGCTGTTTGAGGGTGCTTTGTGGGAAGCAGTCTCAACCTCTTCTTCAATGCATTGAGGTCATCCTCCCTTTTCTTCAAAAGGGCCCTTACACCCTTTGGATCCTTAGGATCATGTCCTAGGTCGATAATGATGTCCTCAAGTGATTTTATTCTGTTGTCTTTGGCTAGGGAGGACATTCTTTCAAAATCCAACTGAATGTTGGTATTTTTCAGTGACTCTTTTAGTTCATGGGCCATGGTTGCCCTGTCCACCAAGGTTGCATAGACCATCTCTCCAGTTTGCTTGTGGAGTTCAATTTGGTCCATGGGGTGGATGTCCTTTGCCATGACCTCCACCCTTGTTTTTACAAAATCTGCAGCTGACTTAGGCTGTGGTACTGTAGGCTTAAAATGACTGAGGATAATTTTTTCCTCTTTAATGTCATATACAGACATTAGCCTTTCTTGCTGGGCTGGTGTTGCATTTAGAAATTGTTTATACACCTCTACTCTCAGCAAGTCATTCTGTGCTTTTATTTGCTTGAAAGAAGCCTTAGTGCTTTTGGGCTTCTTGCTCTGCTGAGAGGAGGAGGACACCTCCAAACCAAGTTGTAATCCCTGCTCCTGCTGAAAGGAGCTTGTACCTGTATGTTGGCTGCCCTCCCTGTCTTTCCTTGAACTGTCAAGGACTTCTTCAGTGATGTCTTCTACCTCTGGGGAGTCAACCCTTTGCCTTTTGGTCCCCGGTTGCTGGGAGGATCCACTAGCAGGAGTGGACTCTTCTCTGTCTCTTTTCGTACCCCTCTCCTCCTGTGTTGGGGTCTGCAAAATTGGAGCTGTTGGTAGCTCAGTTTGTGGAGGGGGAGTCTGCTCTTGTTGCTGCTCTGGTTGCTGCTCACTTGAAGGGGCAGGCTTTTCTTTCACTGTTTCTTCTTCAGCACCCATTATTCCTTTCCCTTTGTCTGTACCTGGTGCTGCTGTAGAAGGTGCCCGTGTGGCTGGTGCAGTTGTTGTGGCCGAGGTCCCTTCTCCTGCTGAGTGCGGTCGTTTGAAGGGTACCTGCTGCACAGAATCTAGGTCAAGAGACTTTTCCAATTCCTTGACATTCTTTTGCATTATCTCTTCTTCAGTTAATTTTTCAATTAAAGTATCCTGCTGCCATTCTTGCTGGTTGGCATATTTTTCAATGTGTGGATATTTGCAATGCTTATAACCTAGTAGCCTGTACTTGACTCTTCTAGCAGTAATGAAGCCTTCAGGGTCGTAAGGGACCCACCGGAAGTTGTGTGATAGCTTGTATTTGTCTTTGAGGATTAGGTCAGCATCTTCCCATCCTTCTTTTTTATTCATGATGAAGGGGCCCAAGTGGTGCTTGAACTTGAGATGGGCTTTCTTTTTGGAGCTGTGAAAGTGAGTGAGGTCAGAGTGAATTAACTGCCTATAATACTCCAAGGCAAATATCCTCATGGACACATATTTTGGGAGCCTGTATGGACAGAGCTCACAGCCATAGACTCTGATGACTGTATGATCCTCATATAGGTACCAATCACCTATTTTGTAATTCTTGGAGAGCTGCAGGACCTTCTGTATTTCAAATGATATTCTGGGAGGAGGGGACCTCATCAATAAGCAAGAGACAGGGTATACAAATTGATCAATAAATTCACAATAGGAATAGGGTGAATTTTGTACTTCGTGAAAGACAGATGTCCAGAAGATAACAGATCTTCTTTCCCCTTTAGAGTCCAGCTTTTTGATGTAGCATGGAAAAACCTCGGACTGATAGTACATGAAAAGGTGGTAGATATAAGATGAATACTTGAAGACGCCATGTCTGTCTACTTTGCACAACTGATCATGAATCTTGTTAGCTATGAACTTGGCAAAGTTATATTTGCGGGCAGGGGGTTGGCCTGGGCTGTAAGCAGCTAATAATACCAGCATTGTTTCATCCACATGCTCACTGGTTCTGTATCCCAACACATAAGCAATCATGTCCAACAAAAGTCTGCCTACCTCAGTAAAATAGACATCCAAGTAGGGAGGTGGCCCTGTGGGCTGGCATTCAGGTCTCATAAATATCTTGGTGATTTTCTGAATATCCTCACTGGTCATCTTGGCACCAGTGTCCAGCAGATAATTCATGGAAAAAGGGAACAGCAGCTCAGTTTGATCAAAGTTGAGCATCTTATTGATGGATTCAGGATTAATGTGAAAGAGGATGCTCCCAGATGGAGACTTAACAGCTCTGTGCTGTACATCATAATTTTCAGCACATAGGCGGATAACCTCTGGAAAAATGTTGACAGAGGGGAGACAGTAGTGTGGCAGATTTGATTCCCATATCCCATATGTATCCTTGCCATTCAGGTAGTCATCTCTCAATTGCCTGAAGGTCTGCAAATGGTCCCTGTTACCTACAAAGTCTTGGATGAGGTAGTCCCTGTCAGCAAGAGGCAAGGACTCCAGGTCTTTATTTGGTGGATTGATGGGCACAACAGTGAGAGCTGTGGGTGCAGGAGCAGCCATTATGCAGTTTGTGAATGGAACAAGGTAAGTGCAATGGTTTGCAAGGTTCCTCAAAGCTTAAGTGACAGGCTTACTGTAGATAATGCTTGAAATTTTCTTCAAAGTGGAATAAGCAGGCTTGGCAGACTTGTCTCTGCTGTTTTTTGGTAAATTCACAGGGATTGTGAATTGATGAGGATGATTGCAGAGGGTGTGCGGGCTTCAATTTGGTGACATGCAGCCTTGGGCCTCCACCCGGCAAAAGGGAACAATGCCGGGCAACTCGGGGCTAAATTTGTAATTTTCAAGCCGTGAATTATCGTTTGAATATCAAATTTATGGAGCTGGGGCAATGTGGGTTGATTTAATTGCAAATTAAGTAGTAGACAGTGTGCAATTTAGGATTTGACCGATGCTTATTGGAGAATTCGCAGAGAAATGGCATGCATAGGGGCGAAACAAGGAACTTGTGGTGAATACCTGGAAAAATAGCACGGAACGCCTTCGGGTCGAACAGGGGGAGCTCACTGCAGCTGAATTGACAAGTTGTGGCAGCCGCAACTTTGAATTTGATGGTTCAGAGGCAGTTTCGCGGTGAACAGGTTAACAATGGCTGCGTCCTTTTCGCGTGAAAATGACAACAAACGGCTAGTTTGGGCGTTTTTAACGACAAATTTGGACAAAAAGGGTCATTGGCGCTTTTTCCGCCAATGACGTCAGCATGACGTCATGGCGGGCCCGAGGTACGGAGGGTGACGTGGACGCTGAGCTGGAGGCCAGCGTGGCTGGACACGGTGGCGGGCGGAGGCGGTGGCAGGGCTACGTGGAGGGCCACGGGGCGCGGGGGCGGGCGGAGTGGCATTACGTCATGGTGACGTGGGGGCCGACGTGACAGTGGAGGGGCGGTATCGGGGAGGGTGGTAAGCGGTCTCCCCGCACCACCTTTGGGCAAAGGCGGTATCGGGGAGGGGGGCTCCGAACAACCCCGCCGCTTGCCACGCGTCTTGGGTACGGCCCCCAATACCGCCATCTCCCCGGACGTTAAAGGGCGACGGGTCGAGATCTAAAAACGACCGCCCACCGTTGGATCGGGGGCGGCGGACGATCGACGGTTGGCGGGCGCTGTTGATCAATCGCACAGTTTTGGGTTGGGTCCCGCCCGACTATTTAAATATTCAATTTAATATTTGTGGTGCGGGACTATAGGTTTTGGGGTTTTTGTGGGTTTTTCGGGGTATGAGTTAATCTGTGGGGGGAAAAAAGGATTAAAAGTGGGTTTAAGCAGAGGGAAAGGGATTTTTGTGAATTTTTCGAAAAGAGGGGAAGTGAGGGCTTAGTACAGGTTATTACTCTGACCAGAGGTTAGAGTGATCCCAAGGCGAGGTTGACCATAGTCCCTGGTGGACTAATGTCTCCCTTAGACAAACTTATTTAGCTATAGTGCTAAAAGGGGGGATATTTATACATGTTTAGGGGTTTATACACCATGGTGTTATAATAGTAGGGGGAAGGGAAACATAAGGGATTTAGTGTAGATACAGTCAGTAGTTAGTACTGGGGGGAATGAGAATGGGAAATGGTGTTTACTAAGCTTTTTGGGAATCAAACTTAGTTAGGAAGTAGATCAAAATGAAAAGAATTTTTACACAAGAAATGTGGCTTCTTTTCAAAGAAAGAAGTCATTTATGACATAAAATTTGTACAAATGAAGAGTATAAGGAGGACTGATCAGGCAGATCCTGCAGTGCTCATGGGAGGTTAGTAAGAAACTTTGAAGGGGATGAGGGAAGTTAGTGATGATTTAGCACTTTGCCACTTAGGCCACTGCTCTTGCCTTTCCTGCTGATGGCCACTTTGATTTACTCCAAGTGATGTCCTTGGATTTAGCTTTCTGCAACCTTCCACTGCCTACCCTGCCTATTTCCTAGCATTTTTTGTTACTTCAAGGAGGGTGCACTTGGACTTGCAAACCCTTAGGTGCCTTTTCTTTTCCTTTGGCTTTTCTTTTGATTTTCTATCTAAGGCTAACCTTATTGCTTCCAAGGCCCCAGATTAAACAGTTGGGAACCTTCTTTCTCTACCTAACTACTTTGTCTGCCAAGATTGAACTGTTTGGACAGACTTCTTTCTCTAATCTATAACAAAAATTGAAACATGGCCTGACCCAGCTTAGGCTGTTGGATCACCCATTGAGAAGTAGGGCAGCATCAACCAAATGTAAATGTGTGTCTTCCATCAGAATATGAGATCTTTGCATCACCAAAGTAGATCATATTGGCACTTCCCATGCCAATCATGAAAAATGAAACCTATTGGTATAGGTAGCTAACAGTGGCTCCACTTGGGGATGGTTTTTCTTCTTGAAAGACCAAGAACAACAGGTCAGAATGCCTTGGCCCTTGATCTGTTCTTACCAAAATTTGAAAATTCTCTCTTTGTACTTCAAAACTAGAGGCTATTACCTCTGTGGAATTTCTGGCATGTAAAGCCCCTTTCTGCTTATTTATAGTAACTTCTCAAACTGAACTATTTATATGCTGAAAGAAAATATATACAGCTGATTATGTACAGAAGGGGAAACCCTGTTATATACATGGAAAGTAGTCGAAATAGTGCTTCAACATCCTGCCGTTTACAGGACCTTCACCTAAGTCAGTGCCATCCAAATTTTCCAAAAAATAAGTGTTATTTCCCTGTAGTGCTTGTATGACAAAAGGCCCTCTCCAAAGGGAGTCAAATTTGCCATGCTTACCCTTGTCTTCTCTTCTTGAATCCCACTTAAGCACTTTGTCCCCTATGAAGAAATCTTCAGCCTTAGTTCTTCTGTCAAAGGCTTTCTTCAGCTTTTCTTGTAGGATTTGAACTCTGCTATACACTTGATCTCTGGTTTGCTGCAGACATATTATCTGATTGATCCTTCTTTGCATGTCATTTGGCTCAGCTTGACTTTCTTGGAGTAACTTCATGACAGGGACCCCTAGTGATGAAGGAAATTTGGCTTCTAATCCATAAACTAACTCATATGGGCTGACCCCAATGGACCTCTTGGTTGTTAGTCTATCTGCCCATAAGGCATTCACAAGCTTCTTATGCCAATTCTTCTTATTTTCTTCCAACACCTTCTTTATGATGTTCACAAGGCTTTTATTTGATGATTCAGCTAGGCCATTCCCTTGAGGGTAGTATGCAGTGGAATGGCCCAAAGTAATATGAAATTTGTGGCAGAAGTTCACCATCTTCTTGGATCTAAAAGCAGCAGCATTGTCTGTTATTATCTTGTTGGGGCAGCCAAATCTAGACAATATGTTATTCTCCAAAAACTGAATGATTGTTGAATCATTTGCCTGTCTACATGGGATGGCTTCAATCCATTTGGTGAAGTAGTCTGTGGCTGTGAGGATCCATCTATGTTGGCCTGAAGATGAGGGATGAATTTCCCCAATGAAATCCAAGCCCCATTGCTGAAACGGTCTCTCTGTTGCAATAGGCCTCAAAGGGAGTGGCAGTAACTTTTTCTTTCCCTCAAATATTTGACATTTGTGGCATGAGGTAGAAAACTTTTTAACATCAGAGAACAAGGTGGGCCAATAGTAACCAGCCCTCAGTATTTTATCCACAGTGGACTTCCAATACAAGTGTCCACCACAATCACCTGCATGAAATTCTTCCATGATTTTGTTAGTCTCACTCTCAATTAAGCAGTTTAACAATATACCCTCATGGTTTTTCCAAAGCAAATTGCCACCCATGACACAAAATTTTGAAGCTTTCATTTTTAGGAACCTACATTTAGTTCTGGACAATCCTGGGGGAGCACACAGGTTTTGTAACACATAACATATATCAGAATACCAAGGGGATTGTTCAAAGGCTACGTTGATCTTTGGAGTCGCCAGCTCCGGTTCACTGTCCAGTTGGTTGATGTCCAAGGCTTGGAAGTTTGTTTCAGACATTAATTTGGCCAAACCTTGCCCTTTTATCAGCTTTGTAGGTTTTATTTCAATGTCAAATTCTAAAATGTTGGCAATCCATTTTCCTCTTCTGCCCTCTAAGTTCTCTTGAGTAAGTATGTCTTTCACAATGGGACTTGGAACATAAGCTATAACATGGGAGTATAGGATGTAAATCCTAAAGTCTTTGATGGCTTTGACTAAGGCATATGCTTGCTTTTCCATGATCTGATATTTCAGGGGTGCATCTCTGAGAGCTCTACTAAAGAAAGCAATGGGTTTTTCATTTCCTTGGTCATCTTTCTGTAATAGGACAACAGCAATAGTATGCTGGGAGGCAAAAGAGAAAATGATAAACTCTTTGTCAAATTGTGGATTTGTTAAGACTGGAGTTTGGGTAAGGGCCAATTTTATTCCTTCAAAAGCTTGATTTGCTTCTACCGTCCATTTTACTTTTGAATCCTTTTTTAGCATGTTATTTAGCAATCTGCTCAATTCTGCCAAATTTGGGATAAATCTCCTTAGGAAGTTGATCTTCCCCAGGAATGCTTGTAATTCTTTGATGTTTCTTGGGTGGGGCATTTGCAAGATGGCCTGTATTCTATCTGGGTCAATCCTAATGCCATCCTTTGAAATAATATGACCCAATAACTTGCCTTCTTCCAAACCAAACAGGGATTTCTTGGGATTTAAGGAAATTCCATATTTCCTACAAGTTATGAATATTTGCCTTAGATGTTTCAAATGTTCTTGATCAGATTTTGAGAAAGGTGTGAGGTCATCTAAATAGATGACAAGGAAATCATGAATTTCTTTGGCAAACGCTATATCCATTGCTCTTTGAAAGGTAGCTCCTGCATTTTTCAACCCAAAAGGCATTTTGACATATTTGAAGGTTCCCCATGGGGTTGTAAATGCTGTTTTGTCCTGATCATCAGGGTGAACTAGGATCTGGTTGAAACCTGAGAATCCATCAAGTAAAGAAATTCTTGAGGCCCCCACTACTCTTTGCAAGATGTGATCCATCTTGGGTAAGGGGTAATTATCTTTCAAGGACACTTGATTCAAGTTCCTTAGATCAACACAAAGCCTTATTTCACCAGTTTTCTTTCTGGTAGGAACCAAATTTGAAACCCAATCAGAAAATCTGATTGGTGCAATGATGCCAGCCTTAAACATTTTTTGTACCTCTTGCTCCATTGCTGGGAGAAGCATAGGATTGATTCTCCTCAATTTTTGCTTAAAGGGTTTTTGATTTGGCTTGAGAGGGATAGTGTGTTGAATAACAGAGGTGTCATAGGATTTTAAATCCTCATAACTCCATGCAAAGACATCTTGGAATTCTTTAAAGAGGTCAATGTATTTAGGCTTCTGATCAGGTGGTAAAGATGCAGACAATTTAATTATCTTGGGTTGTTCTGCAGTTCCAATGTTACACTCTTCTATGGTAGTATTGAGGGGCTGCAATTTTGGCTTTCTTAGAATATCATTTGAGTCGAAAATGTCTTCCAAGGGAGTGAGGCCTGTTGGGAGGAAATTGTCTTTCAGTTGTATAATTTCAGCTTCATTGTCAGCTATCTCCTCACAACTGATTTGTTTAAGTTCTTGTAGGTTTTCTTTGTTAAAAATGGTTGGATGTAACATTTGGTTTGCTGTTTTGGGTGAAATACTTGTTTGGTGCTGTTCACCTGGTGCTTGTGAATCACTCGCAGCCTCCATATCAATGTTTAGCCCTGAAAATTCTTGCTGCAAAGTCAAAAATTGATTTATATGGGTATCATCCTCAAACACTTGCCAGTCCTTGACATTGTTTGGGACAGAAGGTCTGTGTTTAACCTCGGCTGTAAAGCAATGCTGGGGTTCAAAAGGAAGTTTACAAGTGCTTGCAAATGTAGCCAAACTATGAGCATGCAGGTTATGGGTTCTAGGAATTTTGGTAATTTGAAATTCAGTGAAGGAATTTAGTAGTTCAGCAACAGCAGATCTATAAGATCTCAGTCTTTTGTCATTGGTGACAAAATTACCCTTTACTTGTTGGATAACTAGGTCTGAGTCTCCTAGGATTGAAACTTTTATGGCTTGTAAGGATTTTACTAGCTTGAGGCCTAGTAAGAGAGCTTCATATTCTGCCATATTGTTGGTGCACCTGAAGTTTAACCTATAGGCTCGGCCTTCTGCATGACTGTTTTGTTTATTATGTATCCAAACCCCTGCTCCTGCCCCTAATTTGTTGACTGACCCATCGAATTCAAGAAACCAGAGGACTTCTTGGTTAAGGGAAGAATTGTCAACTGTTATGGGAGTTAGCATCAACAACTTGGGATCTTGGCTTACATTTGGTTTTCCTTCTTGAACAGTTTTGTTAATTGATTTCTCAATCATTATTTCTTGAACAACAGTTTCTTCATTTATATGCTGATCTTGTTTGAGTGTTTGGTTTTCTTCATCATTTGTGGGACCTGTTTTATCATTGAAGAGAATATAGGAGTCTATGTCAGAATGGACAGCATATATGGGAAAGTTTTGAGGTTTTTCTTCACTGCTGACCATGTATTTCATAAGTGACTCTCTATATAACCTCTTGGGTTGACCAAAGACTGAGATGGTGGCATATGACATGTCTAATTGTAGGGAACCTTGGAGTTTAGCCCCCCATGATCTTGATAACAGCATCCCATATTTGGGTGGGATATCAGCAACTACAACATCCATTAGAATTGTTTTATTTGGGTACTGAACAAGGGACACACATAAGTCTTTTATTAAGCCTAAACACTTAACTTGGCTGGAGTCAAATGAGAATAGGTCCTTATATGGTCTTGTAATATCTAGATTCAATCTTTCCATGACTGATTTAGGCATCAGGTTGTGAGAGGCACCTGAGTCAAACATTGCATTGTGTAGTATCTTATCATGAACATGCAGGCTGACATAGAAAGGTAAGATCCCTGTAACTGCTGTCTTTCCATCAACCTCTGGACCGAAAAGCAATTCTGGGGTGTCATCCAACACATTGACATTATCTTTATTACGAGTAAGTTGAAGGGACTTCTTGATTTGTTGTTTATAAATGTCATGCTTGGCTAGTTCTGAAAGAGGAATAGCTACCTTCAATTTGCCAATTTCAGCTTCTAAGTCAAAGGGTCTTTCAGATTGGATCTTGGTGTTGTGGGTGACAGCCTTTTCCTTGTTCACTAAGTTTTCTTCTTGATTCTTATCTTGATCTTGAGGCTTGTCCTTCTTACTCATCTCTTGAGGAGTGTTACTTGGATTAGGCTGCAAGGGTGATGTAGCCATAGGCTGTTGTTTTGAGGGCAATGGTTCAGTGACTTCTTGAATGGTTACTTCATTTGTAACTGAATCAGTTGTGTCATTTGGCTCTGTGACTATGGCTCTTTTGGGCTGCTGGCTATCCTTTGTTTTTTCAGGCTGTGTTACATTTATAGTTCTGCTTCTTAGCTTGTATTGCTTATGAACTTCATAAACAGCTGTGTCATAGCCTTGTTTAAAGTCAAATGACTCACCTGACCTGGTTTGGAATTGCTGAATGTCATCATCCTTATGATCTTCTTGACTCAGAAAAACTTGCTGCTCATCATTCAGGCCCATCAGGTTAATGTGGGTGTCATCTGTTTGCTCATTCGAAGTGGATGCCTCAGTATAGTTTTCCTGGAACGGAGGTCTTATGTCTGGATCAGAACCGGCCTTGCCAACGTTTGGGTTTTGATTTCTCCTAAAATTGGGATTCCTGATAGGGTTATTTTGTGGTGCTTCCCATGATGACTTTCTCTCAACTGATTCTACTCTATCACCCAATCTCTTCATACCAGTGAGTATTGCATCCAGTTTTTGATCAAAGGCTGAGGGTTCTTCTTTGAAGGTGGTTCTCTTTTCCAATCTTGCCCTGTTTCTTTTGGCAATCAGGTTAGCCTCTACTGTGACAGCAACCTTTTGGGCATCTTCAAGGGTTTCAGGGGCTCTTTCCTTCAACTGATATGCCATATCAGGGTCAAAACCATCAGGAAATTTGTACAAGGCTAAATCGGGAGGAGGTCTTAAATTCTGTGGTATTGCGTTATATACATTGTTGAATCTTGCACAATACTCCAAAACGGTCTCTTGAGGACCTCGTTTGATTGTATCATATTCACCAAGTATGTGCAGGGGATCTTTCTTTTTCTCCCATCTGTTAGTAAAGGCTTGATAAAGCTCATCAGGAGTTGTGATGGTATTTACAGCCAGTGATCTAAACCAAGTTCTTACATCCCCTGTCAGGCTCTGAACAAAGATTCTCATTCTCACACTGTCATCATCTATTTCATAGTTCTCAAAATGGTCTTGCATCCTTTTGGCATGCTGAATTGCTGTGAAAGGGCCAGTGGAGTCAAAATATGAGATCTTGGATTGGTAGTCCTGAGGTAGAGCTGCAGCATTAGCAGGCAACTGCAGGGGTGCATATCTATTAGCCATATTTGCAGGATTTATAGGATTGACAGGGATAACTGGGATAACATGAACGACTGGTACAACAGGGGTAATGGGAACGGTAGAAACTAGAGTGTTGGTCAAGGGAATATGTGCAGTGGATGGAGGTGTGAAAGGAGGGCTTTGAGATGTAGATGGTGAACTGGGGGAATCAGGGGTAGACCGAAATAGAACCTTGATTGGAGTTGGAACAGGGTTTGGGTAAGCTGTCTCAGGACTCAAATCAGCAAGAGTTTCCTGTCCTTGCTGCTTCCTAATGATTTTAGGGATTATATTAGGATTTTCAAAAACAGTTGGTGGATTGGGGTCAGGATTTGACCTTGTATATCGCGGATTCTTCTTGGGAGCCAGCTTCTGAACTTGTTTTTTTTTTTTTGAGTATGTTTTTGGAATATTTTTGTGTCTACAAGGGCCAGACAAGATTTTGGAATGGCTGTGTATATCTTAAAGCTAGCATGAAGATTGACTGAAGCAGCTTTTATCAAAACCTGTTAATGTAAAACAAAAATAGTTTTGAAGGCTTCACTGGCTGACATTCAGTGTTCATCTGCAGCTTTAAGAAATATACAGAAATTAGAAAATCCTGAGGAGCTCCCCAGTGGAGTCGCCATTTATGTTAACACTCAGGTTGTTCCCTTTGACTCCCAAGGGAATACGGCCGAGGTAACCACTAACCAATCTTTGGGTCACAGGTTCTAGCCTACCTATGACCAGAGAGGGCTCTCTCTTTATGTTTTAGCTTTGTTTGTGTAGTATTTTAGGCTAGCTATGATGCTCAAGGTTTGTTTTTGGACTTTGTTGGATGATGATTTCAGTCAAGATATATATGTGCTCACTAGAATGTTCTAGGCCATTGGGCATGGAGTCAGTGGTCCTTTAGTTGTTTGGTGTGCTGTGTTGATACAGTAGTGATGCTGCAGAGCTAGATAAGTGTCTGAGAAACAACGCTTTGAAATTGTGATTAAGTGTGATGTATCCAGTTTATGAAAGGCAATTAAGAATCTTCCAATAAACTGATATGCAGAAAAAGTGAGAATATTATTTAGAAGCAGTGAAGAATTTCTAGATAACATTCATATTTATAGAATTAATGAAAAACATGAGCAATTAAGAATTCATGTCCATAGTTAATTCTGAAGAAAACATTTACAGCAATAAAAGATTGAGCACAAGGTGTAACCAAACATATCCTGCACTATCCCTTTTCTCTATTGCTAGATCAGTGAAACATGAGCATGATTTAATAACATAAGAAGACAAAACAGAGATTGAGAAAAACTTATTATTCCATCAGACAGCACAAGAATTCTGTAACAGCACGCATGTCATCAGCAAGACATCAAATTTTCAGGAAATCACTGAGCTGGTCCAGCCCTTTGCATTAGATAATCTGAAAGTATACAATACATTTGCCTCAGAGTGAAAATCACCAACCCCTAATGCGTTGCTAAGGGGGGTATATATACAAAATTTACATGAGAAAAATATCAAGGAAATGAGTTAATGGCTCATTAATGTTATGCCAACTCCTGGAGCCTTGTAGCTGAGAAAGTTAATGCTGTAGTAACTCTTCAGTGCTTTAGCTGTCCAAAATAGTCAGAAACTGTTGACTTGGTGGCTGTTGGAGTCGGCTGAGGGTACGCTGTCCAAAATTTGCGTATTTTCTTATCCTTTGGGCTAGCTGTCGTTGTCCATGTGCTGAGTCACCTTTCAGCTGCCTTAAATGCTGACTTTATTTTGCTGTTTGTCTTCTAGTGAGTTGGAGCTGGCAATGACCGAGCAACTGAGGCTATCGTGGCAAAATTTGAAGCATTGCCTGCCACCAATCCTCCTTGGGCAACTGATGTCTTCGAATTTTTACTAAAGTTTCATCGGCCTCTGTATATCTGTAAAAATTTGGAGGAATTTCAAAAAGGTGCTTTACCTCATTTTCAATAAAAAACAGGCCTTCAAGTTTATTGTATAGGCTCTGTCCTGTTGGAGGCCCTGTTTCCTCAGAAGTACTGCCAGATGCAGTGATTTGATTTTCAATATAAGTTGCCATTCTGTTGGTATATTGCTCTCTGGAGATCAGTCTTCCTGCACCGTTTAGTAGGCTGGGCAGTCCTTTTGCTTGCAGTGCTGCCATTTTGAGTTGGTACTCATCCACCTCAGCCTGTATTTCATAGCACTTCCTCTCCACAGTTTGTACATAATTCCTGAGAGTGAGTACCTTTTTAGCTGTGAGGACAGCCTCTGTTCTGTTGACTATGCCAATGGCTGCCAGTTCCTCCTTTTCTTGTCTGTTCAAAAAGTCTATCATTCTATTGGCCTGGTCAGGCCTGTTTCCCAGCGCTGTCTTGGCCCTCTGAATCTCTGTCTGTGCTTGGCCAATTAAATCCATTTGCTCATGTATAGTTTTAATTGACTTCCATTGTTTAGTGATGGATTGGTCAATTTTGGCCCATAGAATTCTTTTTATTTCAGCCATGGTGCTTTCCAGATTTAGCTCTTTCTCCAAGGCCTTTATCTTTTCTTTTAGGGCCTTTATTTCTCTGCCTTGTTCTGCCACAGTCATTTTTGATTTATCATATTTGGCATCTAGTTCTGCCAATTTTTCCTTGGCCTGTTTTATTTCATTTGCCTGGAGCTCCATTTCTTTAATGGCCTTAGTCAATTCTTCCACGCTTGTGCTGGAATCTGGAGCTGTTGTTGTTGCTGCTGCTTCTGTTGTGGGAGCCACTGCTGCCTCTGTAGTTGTTGCAGTGGTTGAAGTAGTTGGAGGAGCTTGGGATGTGGATTCCCCCTGCTTATCTTGTAATGCTCCTTCAAGCTCCTTCTCTAAATCGATGACTTTCTGGTTGAGCTGCATTATAAGGTCAAGCTGCTCATCGGCCTGTTTTGCCTGCTGTAATTCTGCTGTTTGAGGGTGCTCTGTGGGCAGCAGTCTCAACCTCTTCTTCAATGCATTGAGGTCATCCTCCTTTTTCTTCAAAAGGGCCCTTACACCCTTTGGATCCTTAGGATCATGTCCTAGGTCGATAATGATGTCCTCAAGTGATTTTATTCTGTTGTCTTTGGCTAGGGAGGACATTCTTTCAAAATCCAACTGAATGTTGGTATTTTTCAGTGACTCTTTTAGTTCATGGGCCATGGTTGCCCTGTCCACCAAGGTTGCATAGACCATCTCTCCAGTTTGCTTGTGGAGTTCAATTTGGTCCATGGGGTGGATGTCCTTTGCCATGACCTCCACCCTTGTTTTTACAAAATCTGCAGCTGACTTAGGCTGCGGTACTGTAGGCTTAAAATGACTGAGGATCATTTTTTCCTCTTTAATGTCATATACAGACATTAGCCTTTCTTGCTGGGCTGGTGTTGCATTTAGAAACTGTTTATACACCTCTACTCTCAGCAAGTCATTCTGTGCTTTTATTTGCTTGAAAGAAGCCTTAGTGCTTTTGGGCTTCTTGCTCTGCTGAGAGGAGGAGGACACCTCCAAACCAAGTTGTAATCCCTGCTCCTGCTGAAAGGAGCTTGTACCTGTATGTTGGCTGCCCTCCCTGTCTTTCCTTGAACTGTCAAGGACTTCTTCAGTGATGTCTTCTACCTCTGGGGAGTCAACCCTTTGCCTTTTGGTCCCCGGTTGTTGGGAGGATCCACTAGCAGGAGTGGACTCTTCTCTGTCTCTTTTTGTACCCCTCTCCTCCTGTGCTGGGGTCTGCAAAATTGGAGCTGTTGGTGGCTCAGTTTGTGGAGGGGGAGTCTGCTCTTGTTGCTGCTCTGGTTGCTGCTCTGGTTGCTGCTCACTTGAAGGGGCAGGCTTTTCTTTCACTGTTTCTTCTTCAGCACCCATTATTCCTTTCCCTTTGTCTGTACCTGGTGCTGCTGTAGAAGGTGCTCGTGTGGCTGGTGCAGTTGTTGTGGCTGAGGTCCCTTCTCCTGCTGAGTGCGGTCGTTTGAAGGGTACCTGCTGCACAGAATCTAGGTCAAGAGTCTTTTCCAATTCCTTGACATTCTTTTGCATTATCTCTTCTTCAGTTAATTTTTCAATTAAAGTATCCTGCTGCCATTCTTGCTGGTTGGCATATTTTTCAATGTGTGGATATTTGCAATGCTTATAACCTAGTAGCCTGTACTTGACTCTTCTAGCAGTAATGAAGCCTTCAGGGTCGTAAGGGACCCACCGGAAGCTGTGTGATAGCTTGTATTTGTCTTTGAGGATTAGGTCAGCATCTTCCCATCCTTCTTTTTTATTCATGATGAAGGGGCCCAAGTGGTGTTTGAACTTGAGATGGGCTTTCTTTTTGGAGCTGTGAAAGTGAGTGAGGTCAGAGTGAATTAACTGCCTATAATACTCCAAGGCAAATATCCTCATGGGCACATATTTTGGGAGCCTGTATGGACAGAGCTCACAGCCATAGACTCTGATGACTGTATGATCCTCATATAGGTACCAATCACCTATTTTGTAATTCTTGGAGAGCTGCAGGACCTTCTGTATTTCAAATGATATTCTGGGAGGAGGGGACCTCATCAATAAGCAAGAGACAGGGTATACAAATTGATCAATAAATTCACAATAGGAATAGGGTGAATTTTGTACTTCGTGAAAGACAGATGTCCAGAAGATAACAGATCTTCTTTCCCCTTTAGAGTCCAGCTTTTTGATGTAGCATGGAAAAACCTCGGACTGATAGTACATGAAAAGGTGGTAGATATAAGATGAATACTTGAAGACGCCCTGTCTGTCTACTTTGCACAACTGATCATGAATCTTGTTAGCTATGAACTTGGCAAAGTTATATTTGCGGGCAGGGGGTTGGCCTGGGCTGTAAGCAGCCAATAATACCAGCATTGTTTCATCCACATGCTCACTGGTTCTGTATCCCAACACATAAGCAATCATGTCCAACAAAAGTCTGCCTACCTCAGTAAAATAGACATCCAAGTAGGGAGGTGGCCCTGTGGGCTGGCATTCAGGTCTCATAAATATCTTGGTGATTTTCTGAATATCCTCACTGGTCATCTTGGCACCAGTGTCCAGCAGATAATTCATGGAAAAAGGGAACAACAACTCAGTTTGATCAAAGTTGAGCATCTTATTGATGGATTCAGGATTAATGTGAAAGAGGATGCTCCCAGATGGAGACTTAACAGCTCTGTGCTGCACATCATAATTTTCAGCACATAGTCGGATAACCTCTGGAAAAATGTTGACAGAGGGGAGACAGTAGTGTGGCAGATTTGATTCCCATATCCCATATGTATCCTTGCCATTCAGGTAGTCATCTCTCAATTGCCTGAAGGTCTGCAAATGGTCCCTGTTACCTACAAAGTCTTGGATGAGGTAGTCCCTATCAGCAAGAGGCAAGGACTCCAGGTCTTTATTTGGTGGATTGATGGGCGCAACAGTGAGAGCTGTGGGTGCAGGAGCAGCCATTATGCAGTTTGTGAATGGAACAAGGTAAGTGCAATGGTTTGCAAGGTTCCTCAAAGCTTAAGTGACAGGCTTACTGTAGATAATGCTTGAAATTTTCTTCAAAGTGGAATAAGCAGGCTTGGCAGACTTGTCTCTGCTGTTTTTTGGTAAATTCACAGGGATTGTGAATTGATGAGGATGATTGCAGAGGGTGTGCGGGCTTCAATTTGGTGACATGCAGCCTTGGGCCTCCACCCGGCAAAAGGGAACAATGCCGGGCAACTCGGGGATAAATTTGTAATTTTCAAGCCGTGAATTATTGTTTGAATATCAAACTTATGGAGCTGGGGCAATGTGGGTTGATTTAATTGCAAATTAAGTAGTAGACAGTGTGCAATTTAGGATTTGACCGATGCTTATTGGAGAATTCGCAGAGAAATGGCATGCATAGGGGTGAAACAAGGAACTTGTGGTGAATACCTGGAAAAATAGCACGGAAGGCCTTCGGGTCGAACGGGGGAGCTCACTGCAGCTGAATTGACAAGTTGTGGCAGCCGCAACTTCGAATTTGATGGTTCGGAGGCAGTTTCGCGGTGAACAGGTTAACAATGGCTGCGTCCTTTTCGTGTGAAAATGACAACAAATGGCTAGTTTGGGCGTTTTTAACGACAAATTTGGACAAAAAGGGTCATTGGCGCTTTTTCCGCCAATGCCGTCAGCATGACATCATGGCGGGCCCGAGGTACGGAGGGTGATGTGGATGCTGAGCTGGAGGCCAGCGTGGCTGGACACGGTGGTGGGCGGAGGCGGTGGCAGGTCTACGTGGAGGGCCACGGGGCGCGGGGGCGAGCGGAGTGGCATTACGTCATGGTGACGTGGGGGCCGACGTGACAGTGGAGGGGCGGTATCGGGGAGGGTGGTAAGCGGTCTCCCCGCACCACCTTTGGGCAAAGGCGGTATCGGGGAGGGGGGCTCCGAACAACCCCGCCGCTTGCCACGCGTCCTGGGTACGGCCCCCAATACCGCCATCTCCCCGGACGTTAAAGGGCGACGGGTCGAGATCTAAAAACGACCGCCCACCGTTGGATCGGGGGCGGTGGACGATCGACAGTTGGCGGGCGCTGTTGATCAATCGCACAGTTTTGGGTTGGGTCCCGCCCGACTATTTAAATATTCAATTTAATATTTGTGGCGCGGGACTATAGGTTTTGGGGTTTTTGTGGGTTTTTCGGGGTATGAGCTAATCTGTGGGGGGAAAAAAGGATTAAAAGTGGGTTTAAGCAAAGGGAAAGGGATTTTTGTGAATTTTTCGAAAAGAGGGGAAGTGAGGGCTTAGTACAGGTTATTGCTCTGACCAGAGGTTAGAGTGATCCCAAGGCCGGGTTGACCATAGTCCCTGGTGGACTAATGTCTCCCTTAGACAAACTTATTTAGCTATAGTGCTAAAAGGGGGGGATATTTATACATGTTTAGGGGTTTATACACCATGGTGTTATAATAGTAGGGGGAAGGGAAACATAAGGGATTTAGTGTAGATACAGTCAGTAGTTAGTACTGGGGGGGAATGAGAATGGGAAATGGTGTTTACTAAGCTTTTTGGGAATCAAACTTAGTTAGGAAGTAGATCAAAATGAAAAGAATTTTTACACAAGAAATGTGGCTTCTTTTCAAAGAAAGAAGTCATTTATGACATAAAATTTGTACAAATGAAGAGTATAAGGAGGACTGATCAGGCAGATCCTGCAGTGCTCATGGGAGGTTAGTAAGAAACTTTGAAGGGGATGAGGGAAGTTAGTGATGATTTAGCACTTTGCCACTTAGGCCACTGCTCTTGCCTTTCCTGCTGATGGCCACTTTGATTTACTCCAAGTGATGTCCTTGGATTTAGCTTTCTGCAACCTTCCACTGCCTACCCTGCCTATTTCCTAGCATTTTTTGTTACTTCAAGGAGGGTGCACTTGGACTTGCAAACCCTTAGGTGCCTTTTCTTTTCCTTTGGCTTTTCTTTTGATTTTCTATCTAAGGCTAACCTTATTGCTTCCAAGGCCCCAGATTAAACAGTTGGGAACCTTCTTTCTCTACCTAACTACTTTGTCTGCCAAGATTGAACTGTTTGGACAGACTTATTTCTCTAATCTATAACAAAAATTGAAACATGGCCTGACCCAGCTTAGGCTGTTGGATCACCCATTGAGAAGTAGGGCAGCATCTACCAAATGTAAATGTGTGTCTTCCATCAGAATATGAGATCTTTGCATCACCAAAGTAGATCATATTGGCACTTCCCATGCCAATCATGAAAAATGAAACCTATTGGTATAGGTAGCTAACAGGCAAGATCAAGCATGTGGATTGATAGGGATGTCTATTTCTCCAGATCTTAGATTCCATATTGCAGAACTTGATACTCCTGATGAAGCGATGAAACAAATCAATAAAGTCTTTGGGATTTAAAATGAACTTAGAGCCCATCAACTTGAAAATGAGTTGCTTACATTGGACCCTAATAATTTTTCTTGCATTGAAGATTTCTTGTCCAAGTTCAAGACCCTTAGATATTTCTTGGAAGGTGTTAAAGTTAAGAAAGAAGATAGTAACCTTATCTATTCCATTCTTACAAAGTTGGGACCAGCCTACTCTGTGTTTGTTTCCACCTTCCATTCTACAAGAGAAGCCTTCATTTCTCAAGGAACAGACTACAAGTCCCCTTCCTTTGAATCTTTTTGTGATTCTTTAATAAGAGAACAAGAAAAACTCTTACACCTTGGTCTTCTTAATCTTGGAAACTCTTCCAAGAAAGCGTTAGCCGCACAGCAGCAACCAAATTCAAAGAATCCTAAGAAGTCATATCCTAAAAAGAATGGTCCTAAACCGAACAAGGGTCCTAAGCAATTTCAGCCCCAAAATGAAAAATCATTTCAACAAAATGATAAGACAAATAAAAACAAAGGGAAGAAGACTGATAGACATTGCAATTTTTGTAATCGAGATGGCCACTTAGAATCAAAATGCTTTAAGAAGATGGAAGCCTTGGAAGCAGCAATGAAGAAGCATAACATCCATTTGGGGCAATCTTCAACTTCAACTTCATCTTCAGGAATGGCACTTTCTGCATGTGGTTGTCAAGCATCTCGGTCTGGCTATGCATTAAATATATCTTCTTCTTCTCATTCTCATGAGTGGCTCATTGATTCTGGAGCTTCTTATCACATGGCCAAAAACAAAGCCATGTTTTCTTCTTTAAATGATTGTAACACCAAAAATATATATGTTGGTGATGATAGATCTCTTAATGTTGTAGGGACTGGAACTGTTCATCTAGACAATGGTCAGTTTAATGATATATTATGTGTTCCAACCTTATCCTGCAACCTTCTATCTGTATATCAGATAACTCATTCAGGTGAAGGTAAAATCGTTGAATTTTCACCGCATGATGTTGTAATCAAGGACTTAAGAGATCCTAAACAGATTTTGGCTTCTAGCATTGTTGATGATTCTACAAGGTTGTATAAGTTTCACAACTTTGGGTCATCAAATCTTCCCTCAGTATTTGTTGCTCATAACGATGAAGTGAGCAAACTTTGGCATGAGCGATTTGGTCACTTAAACTATCGCTCCCTTCAGCATCTATGTAAAGAAAATATGGTGACAGGTCTTCCTATGGTATCTTGCAGAGATGGTGTTTGTTCCGGATGTGTACTCGGAAAACATCATCGGGACAGTTTTGAAAAACGTGCCTCTTGGCAAGCCTCAGCCCCTTTACAGCTTGTGCATAGTGTTTTATGTGGTCCACTTCCAGTTGTGTCATTCACTGGTTGCAAGTATTTCTTAACTTTCATTGATGATTTCTCCAGACGCACTTGGGTATACTTCTTAAAACTCAAGAGTGAAGTATTTAACACTTTTTTGGCCTTCAAGGCCTTTGTTGAAAAACAATCTGGACATCAAATTCTTAAGTTAAGATCTGATAATGGCGGAGAATATGTTAAAAACACATTCATCAACTATTGCACTGAGAATGGAATTCAAATGCAACATACTGTTCCATATACTCCACAACAAAATGGTGTAGCTGAAAGGAAGAATCACACCTTAAAGGAAATGGCTAATTGTATGCTACAATCTAAAGGACTTGGTCTTAGTTTTTGGGCAGAAGCAATTAACTGTGCAAATTACATAATAAATCGCACTCCTACTAAGGCTTTAAAGAATATCACTCCAGAAGAAGCATGGAGCTCAATCAACCCAGATGTAAGTCACTTTCGTGTTTTTGGAAGTGAAGCGTGGGCCCATATTCCAGATGAAAAGCATAAAGCTTTAGAACCCAAGAGTGAAAAGTGTACTTTTGTTGGATATTCTGAAGATGTCAAAGGCTATAGACTTATTCCATTTAAGTCCAAAAATGTTATCATTAGAAGAGATGTAAAATTTGATGAAAATATATCGGCCTGCGAGCCTAGACCGGCGGATGTGCCACCTCTCCCTATCTCTTCTACCTTTGAAAACATTTCTTCTTCAGATGATGAAAGTGAGGATGACAATCCTCCCCCACCATCTCAGGATCCTCCTTCAGCTCCTGAGCTTCCAAAATGGGTTCGTGCTACTCGAGATGCAGCAGGTGATCTTGCCGGTGATCCTATAGATCAGCAACGCACACATTCTCAGTTTGAGAGAGCCTCTTCTTTACTGGCTCAAGCTCCAGTAAATTATGATCCTGACACCTTTGCAGAAGCTTCAGGCCATCCAGATTGCGAAGCAGCTATGAATGAAGAATATCATTCATTATTGGCAAATGATACATGGGATCTTGTTCCTCTACCAAAGGGACAAAAACTTGTTAGATGCAAATGGGTTTACAGAACCAAGTATGGACCAGATGGGAAAGTTGATAAACATAAAGCTCGTCTTGTTGCTAAGGGTTTTTCACAGGTTGAAGGCATTGACTACACTGAAACCTTCTCCCCTGTTGCCAAAATGAACTCTATCCGCCTTGTTCTTTCCCTTGCTGCCTCTTTCAAATGGGAAGTCCATCAGATGGATGTTAAATCTGCCTTCTTGCATGGAGACTTGCATGAAGAAATCTATATGGAACAACCCATTGGCTTCATACAAACAGACTCCAGCCTTGTATGTCGACTTAAGAAATCCCTTTATGGTCTCAAGCAAGCTCCTCGGGCTTGGTATGCCAAAATGGATAGCTTTCTTTTAGAATCTGGCTTTTCTAGGTGTCATTCTGACAATACTGTCTACACCAAGAAAGTGGGCAACTCTCTTATCATCCTTGTTCTTTATGTTGATGATCTTATCCTTACTGGTAGTGATCCCAACCTTATAAACCATGTGAAGTCTAGCCTTAAAAGGAAATTTGAAATGACAGACTTAGGACACTTACACTATTTTCTCGGTCTTCAAGTCTTGCAATCCAAGGAGGGTATTTCCCTTTCCCAGTCCAAGTATGCTTGTGATATTCTACGTCATTTTCACATGGAAGACTGTAATCCAGCCCCTTCTCCCTTTTAGTCTGGAGTCAAACTTTCAGTCACTTGTACTTCTCCTGAAGTTGATGCTACCTTATACCGTCAACTTGTAGGAAAACTTTTGTAACTAACCCATACTCGTCCTGACCTTTCCTTTGCTGTTGGCCTTGTTGCTCGGTTCATGCAAAACCCCCGTGAAAGTCATTGGAAAGCAGCTAAAAGAATACTTCGTTATGTTCGAGGTACAGTTCAGTTTGGGATTCATTACAGTGCCGAAGCATCTCCTCTATTGGTTGGTTTCACTGATTCCGATTGGGCTGGTGACCCTGATGATCGGAAGTCTACTGCCGGTTATGTGTTCACTCTTGGTTCAGGACCTATTACATGGGCTTGCAAGAAACAAGGTGCCATTTCTCTTTCATCAGCAGAAGCAGAGTATCGTGGTGCCATAGAAGCTAGTAAGGAAGCCTTGTGGCTTTGTCAGATCCTGTCAGAGTTTGGCTTTGAGCAGTAGCATCCGACTACACTTTGGTGTGATAATCAAAGTGCCATTCAGCTATGCAAAGATCCAGTCCAACATCAGCGCAACAAACACATTGAACTGCACATGCACTTCATCAGAAAGCTCATTCACGACCATGTTCTTGAAGTGAAATATTGTTCAATAGATGATCAAGTTGCAGACATCTTCACAAAGGCTCTCATAGAGGCAAAGTTCACTAAACTTCGATTTATGGTTGGAGTTCAGGAAGTTGTCACTAAGGGGGGATAGGATCTAGTGCCTCCTTCCTTCTCCTATTGTGTCATATTTGTAAATCTTTCAATCCTATCCCAAGTTGTTCTTAAGGGGGGATGTTAGGATATTTCGACACATAGGAAATAGTTAAGTACAACTTGGTCTAGTATAGAGTTAGGTAAAGTGTGTTTCTTTACCGTTGTACATTTTGTAACTTACAATCCGACGGTCACGATATGTAGTGATCCGACGGTTCATTCTCTCCTCGGTATTACCGACACTTGATCCGTGGCTTGAAACCCGATTGGTCCATGATTTCTATTTAAAGCGCATGGAGGGTCATTTGTAGGGTAATCCGTGCATGAGAGAAACATATGTAAATTTTCATTCTTTTATTAATAAATTGCCTGAAGTGGCCGCGTTGGCTCAGGCCGTGGACTGTTTCCCTCTTTGAGGGTTTTAACCACGTCAAAAATACTGGTGTATTGATTTGCGATCTGGTTGTGAGCGGTGTCCTTTGGTGTTCTGTCTGAGGAACTTACCCTGTAAATTCCTACACGAGGAATTAGAATTTTGATCATGTAAAGACTTTTTCAAAAAGATTTGCTAGATTCATCTTGAGTTTTGCACTTTGTTCTAATGTCAAGACTCGTGTGATTTAAAGTTATGTGCACTCATGAAACAGTACACCGGAAGCATTGTCCAATAGGCACACCTGTGAGCTGCCTGTAAGCCTTGAAGCAGTGATTTATATTATTCTTTGTGCATATTATTCATAAGGAATCAGTCCCTATGAGTTGAATCATGGATTACGTTGCATTGTTGTGCACTTTAAAATTATTTTATGCTTTGAGAGGGTCGTAAAACACCAAAGATTTTTATGTTGAGAGATAATTTAGGAGTGTAATTCACTTGGTGTATAGTGTTTACACCAACGAAAAAGGGCTGAACATAGCAAACAGAAAACTGTTTATTCTTGGCTCCATCTGACTGTCAAAGGCTGAGATCTTTGTGAAGAAATTACACCAGGTTTCCCTCATCAAATGTTAAAGCTCTGCTATATTTTGTAATTTCTGAAGGAACAAGTATGTTATGGCTAAAAACAGTTCTTCATTTAATTTTCTAGATCTGAAGTTTGAATTACATATCACAGGGTCTATGATCAGACAATAAGGGATGCATTATCTGTTACATTACCTGAGGATTGAGTTGTGTTTTCAGACTTAATTGTGCTCTGAAATCTCAAGGTGTCAAGGGCGAGTATGTGTTCCAAATATTGCCTATGCCAAATTTATTAAGGAGTCAAATTGGAGGCTAAAATACTCATTATATCCATAGGTGATCTGCATCTAAATTGTATTCCTTGTGTTGCATTTGCGAAGGGAACAAATCTAGGGGCCATTGCTAGTTGAGGATTTGAAACCAATGATGCCATGAAGATGAAAATAATTTGTTCACATATATCTTTGATATTTCTTGTGAATTTGGATTGAGATAGCTTTGAAGATAAATTATTCTGCCCATTTGGTGGGGTGAGAGAGGCTGTTTGTGTGGCTGTATATTCTTCTCACTAGCTGATACTGAAGTGTTGATATACGTTGAAAAGTGAACGAGTATTTGAAGGATCCAAGCAAGTTTGCAGTTGCTGCTGCCCCAATTGTGGCATTGTATTTAAAACCCATTATAGTTTATGTCTACATATATATGCATTGATTCCCTGATTCATTTGCTGCACATTTATACAAGATATTGCTGTGTACTGTGAGTGGATATTACTTTTCTGCATTAAGTAATAATTGTGATCAGTTTTCAAGGTGTAAATCTGACATTGAAGAAAAATGGCCAGAATCAGTGAAGTATTAGAGTTAATGAAAACTCTTACACAATCTACTATTGATGACACATTACAAATCAGCATAGGATCTCTCTTAGAAATTCAGACATGTCTACAAAATGCACAGGAAAAGATTGATTTTTTGCAACTTAAATCTCAGCTACAACAAGAAGAATTACAACAGTGGAGTCATCATTCTGAATCTGTTTCTGTTCAGAAGATTGGAACAGACTCCCATAAACAACGAGACAATATTGTTGAAGTTCATTCAAATCCAGTGCCCAATAAAGTAGAAGTTGTACATACAGATGCAAAAACTCAGTCTGCACTTCCCAAGACCATCCTCAAACCTTGGGAACAGCTTGTCCACAACAAGCATAGAACTGGTCTTGGATATGACAAGGACTTGTCCTTTCATATTCCAGACTACTCAAAGCCCATTCAGTTTCAGAGTGCTGGATTCATTCATGATAGTTCAACTGCTCCTCATGATAGCTCATATCGAGTTGTTCCAGACTCTGCCTCTCTTCCACAACAACAACAACAACAACAACAACAGATTATAAAATGCCAACACTGTGACCGAGTTGGCCATCTGAAAGATCACTGTTTTGATCTTCATCCATGTAAGAACTGTCATAAAACCAACCATTCTTCACACAGATGCTTCAGAAACAAACGTCCCGCAAGAACAAAGATTCATCTTGGATGGATCGCTTCTTGGCAATGGGCATCAACAGCCAAGAAGATATTCCAAACACATGTCAGAACTTGTTCCCGAGTATTGAACAATCTTGTAGTTGAGTTTTCTACAAGCTTCAAAGCCACATCAAGCGAGCCTGAGCCACAACCTGCCACGTCAGTTTCAGAGTTGTAGCCAGAAACAAAGATGCCCGTGAACATGCCTTCAGTTGGCAATCTGGGACACTTCCTCTAGCAGAAGACTTCAACTTCTTGCCAACTTTGGAAGAATTCCAGGAACAAAATTTGGGACACTTCCTCTAGCAGAAGACTCCAACTTCTTGCCAGTTTTGGAAGAGTTCTAGGAATTGCATTAAGCATTCCAGAGTTGTTGGTCATCCTTGAACCATCACAGGTTGAGACTTCCCTTTTCAGGTTGAAGTTCTCCCTTTTATGCGGGGTGAGACCTCCCTTTCATGGTTGAAGGTTTCCCTCTTCAAAACAATAGGAACACTTCCTCTAGCAGAAGACTTCAGCTTCTTGCCAGTTTTGGAAGAGTTATGGGAACTGCACTAACCGTTCCAGTGTTGGTAGTCATCCTTAAACCACTGCCCTTTATACCAACATTTCAGAGAGCGCATTCAGCCTAGTGCTGCCATGCATTTTTTCACATTTTGTATTATAGCTCTCTTCTTGGACTCATACATAACCCTTCGGATTAAGGGGGGGAATGTTGGACACCTAATCCTAAATGGGCTAGTGTGGAAGCTGAATAGACTAAGTAGTCCAAGAGACCTTGGGATGTGAAACCCAATAGTCACATGCTGTACTATAAATGTATATCATTTGTCAATAAAAACTGTACTCTCATGATTTATCTTTCTTATTGTTCTTGCACCCATGTGCGTTTAACAAAGACCACCAGCCTGTAAAAACAATTCGGCCTTAAGATCTCGTGTTCAAATTCCATTGCACTCAATTTTTCTTTAAAGGGTGCAGGCTGATATTTCAATCTCTAGACTATATGCTTTGCTTTGTTCTGTGCGATTCATTTGTCACGAGGAGCCTCAAGACCCTAGTAGTGATGGCCATAGCTTTGTTATTGTGATTCTTTAACTCTTTTTTTTCCCTTATTTATTTTTAGTGGATTTGAGAACTTTTTTCCTTCTTGAATGGAGGACGTTGCTCGATATTGGAGGACGTTGTTGGGTATTTTTAAAGGCCGTTGTCCAAGGCTAATAATTTTAGGGCTAAGGAAAAGACTGTTAACGTTTTTCTGGATTTACATTTTGACTTATATGATATTTTTAGCTTCGTGGACGTTAAAATAATTTCATTTCATTTCATTTCACTCATCTCGCTAGTTTTCTTTTTTAACATTGTCTTTTGAAAATGTTCTTATTTCACTGAAAAGACAAAATGAAAAACAATATAGGCAGAAACTTATGTATCTATTACCTAAAAGCTATGTCGCCAGATCCAATAGAGGTAGGAGGAGTATTGCCAAACCCAGATCCGGATCCGCCAAAAACACCTGTAAAATACGTAATTTTTATATTTTGAATTTTTAGAAATGACCAACTTTTCGAGGAAATAGATCCCAATGGTGGATGCCGAAACTGCTGAAATGGTTTGCCGAAAAAGTCAGAAAAGCAATTTTTTTTTTAGGTTTCGATTTTCTTTTTAGGTTTCAATTTTATTTTGCATATAGTGTGGTCCTTGCTCCCCTTTGTTAGCACTCAGAAATCATAAACACCAGACCCTTGCTTCCTTTGTCAGCATTCACCCCCAACCTCACCGCCGACCCCCTGCACACAACCATTTGTTCTGGCTCACCGCCGCCCCCCTGCACACAACCACTTGTTCTGGGCTCACCATCGACCCCCTTGCACACAACCATTTGTTTCGGGCTCATCGCCCCACCCTCCTTCCCCCCACACAACAACGCAGCCCCCCTGCACACAGTCACTCTCACTGTTCACACTGTCACCCTCGGCCCCCCGTGCTGCACACAACAACGAAACACAAAACACGAAACAAGGAAAGCAACGCAACCGTTGAGGAACACAGATTGAGGTTTACCATTTACGGTGTATGTTGGTTGTCTGTCGCCTTGAAGACTTTAACATTCAACCAGAGGAATCAGGCTTCAGCAAGGTAATTAATAATTATATAATTTCCTGTAGTGTTTAGTTATATTTAAATTATAATATTCATTGTAATGTACTGTAATTATAATATTTATGTAGTGTTTCAGTGTAAGTCATTATAATATTTACAATATTTAATGTAGTGTTTAGGTAATTATAATATTACTGTAGTGTTTAAATTTTTAATATTTTTTTTACTATAGTGTTTAATATATGATATTAGCCTAATACTAGTGGTAATAGTAAATACTAATTTTTATTTTTTATTTTTTTGTGGTAATTTTAAATTACTAATTTAACTCTAGGGAGTGGAATGGTGTTAATACTTGGGCTTTTGTGGACAATCTTTGAGCTCTATTTAAATTTAATTTTTTTTTATTATGTATTTACTATTTAATTTTGTATTTTAAGTTTTAATTGTTTATTGATAATATATTATAATTTGAATTTTATATGCAGTAACCAATAGTTGAATAGAGTCTATACCATTATCATTATGGAACAATCACAACATGAGCATAGTGAAGGGGAAATCATCAAAACAGACCAAAAATTTCCTCTATGGCAATATGTGGAGTTTATTGGAAAAAATTCCGGAGATGGTTCATTTAAATGGAAGTGCAATGAATGCCAAGATATAAAAAATGGCTCATATACTAGAGTGAAGGCCCATCTCACTGGTCAAACTAACACAAGGGTGCAAGTATGCACCGGGCCAAAAGATGCAAATGGAAAACCTAACCAAGGTTTGAGTCCTGGAAAAATGAAATTCTATGCATCTTTATAAGAAGTTGCTGATAGGAAGCTTGCTAAGGGAAAACACCTTGTGCAAAGCTCTACAACTAGGCCTCCATTGTCATCTAGGCTTGTTGCCACATCTAATAAAAGGCCCACTCTAGGCCTTCTTGAAGTGTGTTTCAATAATCAAGGTAGAGACATGCTTGATGAACATGTAGCTCATTGCATCTATGCAAATGAGATAGTATTCAATTTGGTGCATTCCCCTTATTGACAACAAATGATTAAGGCAGTTAATGAAGCGCCAAAAGGGAACAAAAGCCCTGGATATGAAAAGGTTCACACTACTTTGTTGGCATCAGAGAGATAATCCGTGGATAGACAACTACAAGCAATCTGGGATACATGGGTAGAAACAGGGGTGTCCATCATTTCTGATGGATGGAGAGACCAAAGAAACCACCCATTAATTAATATTGTTGTAGTATACCCCCAAGGGGCAATGTTTTTTAGGGTCGTTGATTGCAGTGGAATAGAGAAAGATGCATCTTTCATATCCACAATTCTTATTGATGAAATAGAAAGTGTGGGGCCATTACGACAACGCACAAGTTTGTAAAGTTGCAAGTTTGATTGTGGAGGGTCGATATGATCACATCTTTTGGACTCCATGTGCAGTACATTCATTGAATCTTATGCTTGCCAAGATTTGTGAGATTGAATGGATCAATGAAATATATGTAGCATAAAAAAAATCCAAATGTTCATAACAAATCATTCAATGTCCCAAGCCATTTATCGGGGTTTTGCAAAGTTGGAGCTACTGAAAATACTTTTTTTTAATCAATATTATTTGTATTGGAAATTCTTATTTTTAATTACAAATTTATATATGGTTTCTCATTTGAGATTTGACTTTTTGAAACTTGTAGGTTGTTTAAACTCGTTTTGCCTCCCACATTCTTGTCATAAAGAGACTTGTGGAGGTGAGACAAACATTACAAGCAATGGTCATTGACCCTGTTTGGGAATCATGAAGAACTTTCACTTTTGATATAGGGCAAAAAATGAAGTCCATCATTCTTGATGATGCATGGTGGGACTAGGTCCAATACCTTCTACGGTTCACTGAACCAATCTTGACCTTGATCAGGGCATTTGATACACATACACCTTGCTTGGGGGAAGTTTATGAAAACATTGATAGTATGCTGGATAGGATAAGGGAAATTATCAAGGCAAGTGAAAATGACCCTTATGAAACATTCTGTTATTTAGTGAAGGACATAATTACAGAGAGGTGAAACAAAATGACCACACCATTGCACCTTTTAGCATATATGCATTGCACTTTAAATACTATCATTCTAAAATTTTGTCTTTACCTAGTAGAATTTTTTGAAGTGGTACAAGGATACAAGATAACTTTGAGGAAAATTTATAGAGATATGGGAGTTGCAATGGAAGTCCGCTAAGAATTTGGAAGGTTTGTACAGTCTACTGGTAGTTTTTCAGATCCAGTAGCTATGGATGATCGAGGCATCTTGGTCCTATTACTTGGTGGGGCTTCCATGGTGGGGATATCATTCATCTCTATACTCTAGCCACCAGGTTGTTATCATTGGTTGCTAGTTCGTCATCAGTTGAGAGGAATTGGAGTACATATGGCTTCATCCATTCAGTGAAGCGAAATACGCTGGAAGCAGCAAAGGCTGAAGATCTTGTTTATGTTCATTCTAACCTTTGTCTTCTATCACATATTGAACTAGAGTATAAAAACGGTCCGAGCAGGATGTGGGATGTGGAGCCTGAGATCTATGACTTGAACCTGACACTGAATGCCATGACTAACCTCAACCTACTTGAGGATATTGTTCCACCACCAGTCCAACCCACTGATGCAACTTCCTACATTCCAGGACCCCCATCATCTATTCATGATGTAGAGTTGCAATATGCAGAAGATATAGATCCATTTGAGGATATGTAAATGTATTTACTATTATCATTTACGATATTATGATCTTTTTTGTTACTTTGTACGAGGGAGGATGCATCATTTCAGTGTTTCAATCTTCATATTTATCATTCAGTGTTCTAAAAATGTTTGATGGTTTCATGGAGTATTTGATTTTTTAGCTCTAAAGTGTTTTTAAAAATTTAATATATATATATATATATATATCTATATATATAATGTATGTGACGTATCCTTGCCGTATCTGGATCTTGGATATTGAGAAAACTAGCGGATCCGGATCCGGATCCATACCCGTATCTAAATCCTGGTAACATAGCCTAAAATGATATACACAAAGAGATTCAATCCCACATTTTTTTCTATACCATCATCAGTGTTGTTTATTTTCACATTCACTTGAGCCAAGCCATTAATAACCATAGTTTGCAAATATTTTAAAGAATTTCTTGCTATGCTTTCTCTGACATTAAAGTGAAAGAAAGTTTGCTTGTAATTTGATCTCCGACGCTTAAATATTTCTTTTGCTAGGGTCATTTTGCCAGCACCGCGAAGCTCGATAATTCCTATAAGTCACTTATGACGTTGATAGGTGGGATGGCTAGTTAGTATAGGTGACACTTTCTTATTAACCGCTAACAAATGACGAGATCTATAAAGAAAACTCTTGCCGCATAACTTCAACAAACATGTGTCCTTCTCAGATAGACTATGGAAAGACGACGAAAATCCTCAGAGCACCTTCCCCTTATAAACACCTTCGGTGTAATAAGGAATTGAAGAAAAATAATAAAAAAGGAAAGCAAAGATAACTATAATTTAAACCTAATAAATTAAAAGAGGCATAAAATGACGATAAACCAAACAATAAAAGGGGACCAACATTAAAAAGATTAAGGCTAAGAAAACAAGGGAAGGGAAAAATAAAATTGAGGGAGAAAAATAAAGGGTGACACCTAGGGATAAAGGGATGGGATCCAAGAACTACCAATCTTCCATCCATCATCACTATTTAGCATATTATACCTATTTTCAATTTCAATGACCTCCCTCAACTTATGGTGATGGAAATGATCAATCTTGGCAATGACTTCATAATCCTTTATACAAATGTGGTGTTTTGTCTTCTCAACATGTTTGCCCAAAGATGAGGAGCGAGTCCTAAAATGTTTTATGTCAACTGTGTGCTCTTGAATCCTTTGATTTATGGAACATTCAGTTTCTCCAATGTAGGGCGTCCCATAAGAACATGGGACCAAATAAACACCTTTCATGTTTCTAGGTTTCACCTGGTCTTTGATGGATATTAGAGAGTTGAAAATGGTGTTCAGGGGTCTAAAGGTGGAAGAAACATTGTGCTTCCTAAGAATCCAAGAAATCTTGTCGGTAGTCCCTTAGATAAAGGGAAGTTGAACACTAGAAACCAATTCTCCAGGCTCCTTCCTTATCTTTGGACCTTTGCTCACCTTTAAAAAATAATTGATACCTTGGACTCTATTATAGCCATTCACTTCAAAAACATTAAGCAGATGGGTTTTCTCACTCTCCAGGTGACTCTCATAAGAAACCCTTAAAGTACGAGTAGCTAAAGTGTTGAGAACTCCTAGATTTTGGCCTGGATAGTGATGGGAATCAACATGAAGATATTTCTTAGTGTGAGTTTTCTTGTGAAAGACTTGGTGAGAGAATGAACCATCATCTTTCTTAAAGATAAAAATGTCAAGGAACAACAGGCTACCGTTAAAAATAACTCTACGTCAAAACACAAATAAATTTAAACTAAAATAATAAGGTAAGCTTGACTTGTTCAAGTTACTGGTGGTTTTTGAGCTTCAAGTTTATGAGAACCCATGGTATTGACCCATGATATCCATGTGGAACATAGCTGATTTAAAGGATGAAATTAAACCTGCCTAGATCCATCTTAACTCCTGATATACCAAGCACCGAGAGGGATCAAATCTCTTGAGATTTAAACCTCTTTTAGAGTGAAAAGAGATTTGATTCCTCTCGACACTTGGTAAATCGGAGTTAAGATGGATCTAAATTGGTTACCAAATAATTTATGATCTTAATTATAATATATATAAAATATACTATGATTATGGTGATTAACGTCCACTAAGACCAATGTGGTCTATCAAACCTTAAGAAAGTGAGAGAATAATTTAGACTCTTTAATATTTTATTTCTATTGTAAAAAAGAAGGGAAAGAAGCATTCCTAGGTCACTATAGTTTTGTTGACTTAACAAGTCAAGAAGGTTGGTAGTGTGGCAAATGTTTTGGAAATGAGAACGGATGTGAGTAAGAGTCGGACAATCCAAGAGAAAGTGTTTTTCATCTTCAATCCTCTTAGTATCACAAAGGTGACAAATTCTTTCATCCGAGGGTGTTTTGAGAATATACCAATACCCAGTTTCACTTCGTATCTCATGAGAATTAGTTTTTATCTTCACAATCTTCATTTTCTTCTTAGCATTGGTCAAGACAGAAAGATAATTCTGGTTAGCAATAGTGGGGTTGATCACTTCCTTATAATACCTTAGCTTCCTTTTCCCCTCTAGTTCCTTATCATCCCACAACTTATGCTTAAATTTGGAAGTAATAGTAGTTTTAATATTATCCGTATTCTCCAAGATGATCTCCTCCTTTATCCCCCAATGGTGGAGCCAAGATTGGGCATCCTTGTGCCATCCCCACTTGAGTTGGAGGTGGGGGTTTTAGTTAGAGTTATAAGAAATTTTAGAGAACCTCTTGGCATCCATGTTGTAAAGCTTCTTCTTATGCATCATATACCTAAACATAGCCATGCTTTTAATGGGGGATATGTCAGCTTCAATCAAGAGAGTATGATAGGGAGTGTTTCCTTTATTCTTGAGGTTGTAGGTTATAAATTTCTTTTGGATCAAATCGATCTTTCTCCACGATTTTCTAGATATTATGAAACCCCAAACCTCACAACCATATCAGTTAGGTTACAATTGTTTTCAAGCTCATAATAAGCTATCCAACCTCCAATAATCCTTTTCTTAATGTTATAATTTTAGTTGAGCTAATGGTGAATTTCAATGCCTAAATATTTGTATGAAGAATCCTTCCCCAAGTAATTGTTATCATAGATGAGATTATCATGGTTGACCTATTTGGATTTAATTATCATGAATTTAGTCTTATCGGTATTAACAGGCATACCCATCTTGGAGTAGTAATCCTAGAGGATTTTAAGTTGCTTTTCGAGATCCTGATGACTTATGGCTAGAAGGATGATATCATCAACATAAAGGAGAAGAGTAATGACCATACTAGCGAGCTTGGGGCCATCGCATCCCGCAACTTCCAAACACTCTTCTAGCTTATCGATGTAAATGCCAAAAAGGGTAGGGGATAGGGGACACCCTTGCTTAACGTCAATATTGCATTTAATTTCTTTAGACCAACCCTTGGTGGACTTAAGCTTGGCGACAACATTTTCATATAGCCTAAGCACAACAACCCTCAACTAGAGAGGAACCATTATCTCTTCAAGTCTTTGACGTAACTTATCCCAAGCGACTGTGTTGAAGGATTTTCTAAAGTTAACAAAACAACAGAAGAGATCAGTTTTATTATTGTGACATTGTTTGACAATTATCCTAACATTGACAAGATGGTCAATAGTTTATGGTTTATAAAAATAATAAGTCAATAAGTAGATTAATTTTTTATTTATAAAATTGCTAAGTATTGTTTAAAATTTTAAAATTCTATTTAATTGATTAGAACTTTGATATTACAATTATTGTTAAACAATTGGTAAATTTTAAATGATCTAAATCATTGTAAATGAGTGGATAATCGAAAACTTTCCCTAGCATGAAATCAACTAAAAAATTGATTTTTTGTATTTATTAACTTGCTCCTTTTAATATATTAAAAAAAAATAATAATTGGTTTTTGAAATGATTACAATAACATCATAAATTTTTTCCAATGGGGATTTCTGGGGATGAGCAAAGGGAGGGCACTGATGGTTGCCAATTTCTCACCCGTGAGGATATGGGAGGCAACATGGCACCGAACACCCTCCCACACCATTCGAATTTACTTAGCCACCAAACCAATGATTCAAAAATCATGCCGAGGGGAATGCAAGCCCATTCAGGATTTAATGCACATTGAATTCACAGTGAGCTTAGGAGGCCACCATTAATGGTGTTGGTAGTTCAAACACACATGAATAAGGTTTTCTAGCTCAAATTGGAATGTCAGGAGGTCATTCTATGCTTTGTGTGAGTGATTTTAGCTAGATCTTAAGCCAACCTTGAAGCTTTCTTCAAGCTTGAGTATTATTCAGTTTTCGTGATAACAATATTTAGAAGAAAGGACCGTGCCCTCCTGGCGTCGTCCCCCCCTTCATCTTATTCCTGTCCAAGGAGGTGAAGATCGAATTTAGTTGGGTTATCAACAAGTGAAAGAAGATTTCATCAGAGACTGGGGGACTATGCTTCTTGGCCCAATCTCCCCTTTTCATCCATTCCCACCTCCAATGCATGCTTTTAGGTATATGCCCTACAAATCTAATTTCTTTTCATGGTTATTGTTTACACTGCACATCATTTATTTTGGCAGGAGCTTCACCTACCTATGAGTGCTCTCTTTCTCATGATAGTTAGCATTCTTTGCACCTATTGAATCTCTCATATGGAATGGTTAATATGGTTGTCTTAAGCCAACAACCCAGTGTTTCTTCTCTTTATTTTAGTTGTTTCTCCTCTCTAGTTCTGTGTTGAGTGAACTTGCTCTATTATTTTGTCAATAATCCTCATCAAAGAGCCCGCTTGAGACAAGAATTTGGGGGTCAGGGAGCTCTCAACAATGCCTAAGCAAGGGTTAGAGACCATGCTTTAGCTGATAGAATTTGGGGGCATACCCCCTTGGGTATTCAACAAGAAAGGACATTGAACAAGAAGTTACACAAGAAAGGGAGAATGTCTATTATTCGAAGGTCATGGCTTCGATATAAAATTGGGTCCTTGACTATTAGGCCTTCACCCCCAGTTTCTGCTTGGGCATATTACCCCTCCCCATCAGGTTTGAGTTCATAGCCCTTCGAGTCCCCATACCAACTCTTCTCCTGGTTCTTCTAATTCCTCATCTGATTCCGAGCCTCCTTCACCACATATCGTCACCATGTCTGGACCCACAACTAGTGCAGGAACCCAACCTGGTGTTGGCTCCGATTCTATACCGGTGGTCACATCAAGCAGAAAAACCTCAGGAACCATTCTGATAGTCCCCATGCTCCCCTTTATGGCTGGGTTAAGTCTACCATATTTTAACCAGTTGATAAACGACCCCATACACCATGATGCTGGTTGGCCCTCTATGTTGACTAAGCTTCCCTCAGACATCCTGAAGTTTGAGGGTAATGTTGGAGAGGATCCTACCAACCATGTCTGATCCTTCCACATGTGGTGTTCATCCAACTCCATAACTGATGACTCCATTCGTCTTCGGCTATTCCAATGCACGCTCACTGGAGACGTTGTAAAATGGTATGTAGACCAGCCCTCCGCATCTCATTCCATTTTCGCAAAGCTTTCTAAAGCGTTCCTCTCATATTTCCAGTTATCTCTCCGGTATGACACTGGTACAGAGCTATGTTAGAAAATTATATATTACGGAGCAATGGAACACATAAAATATTGCAGAAATATAAACACAGAAAACGCACAAAACAAGAAAGACACAGATATACGTGGTTCACCCAGTTTGGGCTACGTCCACCCCGAACAGCCAGTCCTTCCTTTCTATTATCCAGCAAAATGAAGAGATACAACCTACAGCAAAACCGCTGTAATATCCTCTGTTTTCTCTCACAGTCTCACCTCTATGTTTCTCGCTCACCGAATACACATCTATCTCACAGCCTCAAATACAATTCCCTCATATAAAGAGAGGGGTTGCCTTCTAGGGCAAAAAACCCTAAACTAAACATAAGTTCTACCGTCAGATCATCCGCCTAATGAACGGCCCAGATTGACTAGAAATTACTATACTTTTACAAGGCAATTTTACAGCTGTTTTTAGCTTCGGGGGCGCTGCCCCCGAAACCCCCCACCAGGGGGGACCCCCCACGGCAGCGATTATTTTACGGGCGGCGTTGCCGCCCCATTTTGAACTGGGGGTCCAATATGCCGGTACTATAGAAGATAATCAGGCTCCACACCCAACAATCTCCCACTTGGAGACTGATTGTAGCAACTCCACCGCTGCTCCATTTGCTGGACAATGACTCCTCTTTGGACCTGGCTGTTTCTCATCTTCATCGTCATCCTTGAAGACCAACTGAAACTGAGCATATTCTCAGTTTCTCCCTGGTTACAACTTTTGTTAGCATATCTGCAGGGTTCTGGCTAGTGTGTATCTTTTCCAGCTTCAACTCTCCATCTTCCAACACTGATCGTATGAAATGGTACTTGAGCTGTATGTGTTTTGTCCTGGAATGAAATGTTGAGTTCTTTGCAAGATGAATGGCACTTTGACTATCACTGTATAACGTGCCCATATCATGCTCCTTACCCAATTCACCCATAAACCTTTGTAACCAAATCATTTCTTTACTAGCCTCTGTAGCAGCAACATACTCTGCTTCTGTTGTTGAGAGTGCAACAACACTTTGGATTTTTGAAACCCAACTGACAGCTGTTCCTTCGACAGTAAATACATATCCTGTAGTGCTCCTCCTATTATCTTTGTCACCTGCCATATCTGCATCAACATATCCTTGTAGGGATATGTTTGAACCACCAAAGCATAATGCCTGATTTGTGGTACCTCTCAAATATCTGAGAATCCATTTCACTGCCATCCAATGTTCCTTTCCTGGATTGTTCATGTACCTGCTTACAACTCCCACTGCATGTGCAATATCAGGCCTTGTGCAGACCATTGCATACATTAAACTTCCAACTGCTGATGCATATGGAACTTTAGACATATAATCCATGTCTTCTTGGGTCTTTGGGCACATTTCTTTGCTAAGTTTGAAATGGCTAGCAAAAGGTGTACTAACTGGTTTTGCATTTTGCATGTTAAATCTTTTCAACACCTTTTGTATGTACTCATTCTGAGACAATGTTAATTTTCTATTTTTCCTGTCTCTAGTTATTCTCATACCAAGGATTTGTTTTGCAGCACCCAAATCCTTCATTGCAAATGAATTTGCCAATTTTCTTTTGAGCACATTTATTTCCTGCATGTTAGATCCTGCAACAAGCATGTCATCTACATACAATAACAATATAATATAGCTGCCATCATTTTGCTTTTTCAGATAAACACAATGATCAGAGTGACATCTAGTATAACCTTGTTCAGACATAAACTTGTCAAATTTTAGATACCACTGCCTTGGAGCCTGTTTTAAACCATACAAGCTCTTCTTCAACCTGCACACAAGTTTCTCCTTCCCTTTCACCTCATATCCTTGTGGCTGCTGCATATATATCTCTTCCTCCAAATCCCCATGGAGAAAGGCTGTCTTTACATCTAACTGCTCAAGATGCAAATCTTCAGCTGCTACAAGACTTAAAATAGTTCTGATTGAAGTCATTTTAACAACAGGAGAAAATATTTCATCAAAATCAATACCTTTCTTCTATGCAAACCCCTTCACCACAAGTCTAGCTTTGTACCTTTGCTTTCCTCCATCTTCTTCCTTCAGCCTGTAAACCCATTTATTCTTCAATGTAGTTTTTCCTGCAGGCAACCTGACTAAATCCCAAGTCTGGTTATGCATTAAGGAGTCCATCTCTTCTTTCATGGCTACCTCCCACTTCTTCTTGCTTTCAACCTGCATTGCTTCTTCATAACATTCAGGTTCACCGGAATCAATCAACAATAAATAATATAATGAAGGAGAGTATCGTTCAGGAGGTCTACTTGTCCTGGTAGATCTTCTAACACCACTTTCAGGTGTTTGGGGTGCCTGTTGTTGTTGAGATGGTTGCTGTTGTTGTGGTTGTTGATTATTATTATTTTCAAGCACCTTTACTTTTTCAGTAATTTCATCAAGAACTGCGTATTCCTTGTTTCTTTTCCTGCAACTGATTCTTATACAAGACCTTTTCATTGAATATTACATCTCTGCTCCTAATGATTTTGTGATTTTCATAATCATATAAGCGATAACCAAAATCATTAACACCATATCCAATAAAGGTACATTTCTTTGACTTTGCCTCAAGCTTTGTTCTATTTTCTTTATCAATATGGACAAAGGCCTCACAACCAAAAGGTTTTAAAATAGAGTAGTTTACCTTTTTCCCTGTCCATGCTTCCTCTGGAACACCACCATCCAAGGAACTTGAAGGTCCTCTGTTTATTAAATAAACAGCAGTATCTACAGCATCTGCCCAAAACTGTAAAGGCAATCCTGCATGCAATCTCATGCACCTTGCACGCTCCATGATTGTTCTGTTCATCCTTTCTGACACACCATTTTCTTGTGGTGTTCTTGGAACTGTCTTCTCTCTGCGAATTCCATGCTCTGAACAGTACCTATCAAACTCTTTGCTGCAACATTCACCTCCATTGTCTGATCTAAGACACTTCAATTTCTTTCCTATCTCAATCTCAACCAAAGCTTTCCATTTCTTGAAAGTATCAAATACATCAGATTTATTCTTAATACAATAAATCCAAGTTTTTCTAGTTGCATCATCAATAAAAGTAACATAACAACGAGAGCCACCGAGAGATGATACCTGAGCAAGTCCCCATACATCTGTATGCACAAGCTCTAATTTTTCGTTCTTCTTTTCTTTCCCAACTCTGAGAAATCTGACTCTCTTTTGTTTTCCATAAATGCAGTTCTCACAGAAATCCAAATCAACATTCTCAAACCTGGCAACAAATTCCTTGAGTGAAGAATCTTCATCCCTTTTTCACTCATGTGTCCGAGCCTATGATGCCATAATGCTGCATCTGCTCCTCTGGAAGTTAAAGCATTAACAGAATTAGAAATACCATTGCATAAATACAATGTACCAACCTTTTCACCTTTTGCTATTACCAGGGCTCCTTTAGTGACCTTCCAAGCTTTATCTGTGAAAGTTGTCACACAACCTTCACTGCCTAACTGCCCCGTTGAAATCAGATTTTTCTTTAGATCTGGAACATGCCTTACCTCCTTTAGTAGCCATTGGTTTCCATTCTGTTGTTTTACAAGAACCTTACCCATTCCAACGATTTTACAGGGTTTATCATCACCTAGACGAACTTGTCCAAAATCTCCTTGAACATAGTCATGAAAGTATTTCTTATCAGGTGTGGCATGGAATGAAGCCCCTGAATCTACCACCCAGGAATCAGTAATATTTTTGAAAGAAAGAATCAAAGCATCTTGTAACACCTCACCTGTCACATTTGCTTCATGATTGTTTTCTTGCTGTGCATCTCCTTCTTTTCCCTTCCGAGATCTACAGTCTTTCTTTAGGTGTCCTTTCTTTCCACATTTCCAGCACACTATCCCCGATCTGGACTTGGATCTGCCTTTCCTTGATTTACTGCGATATCCTGAGCTCTTTCCTCTTTCCATTTTTCTTCCTCTAGACTCTGCACTCAAAGCATTTCCCGATGTCTCACCAGAGCTTTTCCGTCGCATTTCCTCTCTAAGGATAGCACCGACAACATCATCAAACTTTAAAGTACTAGATCCAGAAACAGAGTTACTGATGGCCATTACCAAACCATTCCAGCTTTCTGGTAACGAGCATAAGAATAACAGAGCTCTAATTTCATCATCAAAGTTTACCCCTACAGAACTTAACTGACTTGTAACTGTATTAAAATCATTTAAATGGTCTGCAACAGATCCACCTTCCGACATCTTCATATTAAATAACCGTTTCATAAGAAATACCTTGTTCGAGGCCGAGGGTTTTTCATATAGTTTCGACAACGCCTCCATCAAACCTGCTGTCGTGGTTTCCTTCGAAATGTTGAAAGCGACTGACGCAGCAAGGCACAGCTGTATTGTTCCGAGTGCCTTTCTATCGAGAAGGTTCCATTCTTCGTCTTTCATACCTGTCGGCATCTTTGTTTTTCCGCCCAATGGTAGGTATAGATCTTTCTGATACAGATAATCTTCCATCTGCATCTTCCACAGCGAGAAGTTTTGGCCGTTAAATTTCTCGACCCTAAACTTACCATCTTCCACCATTGCTCCCACTCGAACCAGGAACCCTTCTTTCCTGCGAGTTTATCAGCTAAATAGACCTTCGGCTCTGATACCAGTTGTTAGAAAATTATATATTACGGAGCAATGGAACACATAAAATATTGCAGAAATATAAACACAGAAAACGCACAAAACAAGAAAGACACAGATATACGTGGTTCACCCAGTTTGGGCTACGTCCACCCCGAACAGCCAGTCCTTCCTTTCTATTATCCAGCAAAATGAAGAGATACAACCTACAGCAAAACCGCTGTAATATCCTCTGTTTTCTCTCACAGTCTCACCTCTATGTTTCTCGCTCACCGAATACACATCTATCTCACAGCCTCAAATACAATTCCCTCATATAAAGAGAGGGGTTGCCTTCTAGGGCAAAAAACCCTAAACTAAACATAAGTTCTACCGTTAGATCATCCGCCTAATGAACGGCCCAGATTGACTAGAAATTACTATACTTTTACAAGGCAATTTTACAGCTGTTTTTAGCTTCCGGGGCGCTGCCCCCGAAACCCCCCGCCGGGGGGGGGGGGGAGGCAACGATTATTTTACGGGCGGCGTTGCCGCCCCATTTTGAACTGGGGGTCCAATATGCCAGTATTATAGAAGATAATCAGGCTCCACACCCAACAAGCTATTGACCACATTCCATCAGTCCTCCGCCACTCACCTTTCTGACCATGTTCACAAGTGGCGTCAAAGGAGGAGCACATGTCATGCCCCACCTTTTGAAGACTGTGTCTATCTAGATTGGTTCCTTAGGAGCCTTTTATCCCCCATTGGAAAAGATGTCACGTCCCATTTTCCTCAGACCGAGGAAGAATCTCTCCAAACTGCTCTGAGATATGATCTGATTTATGCAAAATCCGGTTATGTCTATATCGTCATTCTAGACCTCCCTCATCCTAGAAGTTCCAATGCACCGTGGGCATCTCACGCCGCTGACAGTATCATTGGATCTCTTTCACACTCTTCGCCATATACTCAAAAAAGTTATGGCTACCCATAGGGGGGCACCAGTTCCTCCAACACTTATGCCCCTCCTATTATAAACATGTTTCCAAGACCCCAACCCATCTACCAAACTGTTGCTCCTCCTTATGCACAACCTAGTGCTCCAACCCCTCAAGCATTAGCGTCACAACCTCCCATGCATCCTCAGCCCCAATAACCACTACCCCCTCAAGGTCAAGTGTTTGCGCAATAGAGTGTGGCCAATCCCCAAAATTCGAAGAAAAGGAATAAGGGGAAGGGTAACAAGGGTAACTAGGATAATCAAGGTAATCAACCTAGTGAACCCCGGGGGAACCAGCCTAGCACCAACAACCAGCAACAGGGCAGTCAACCCAAGTAGAACAAGGCTATTCGTATGAACAAGCCTTGTGCATGTTGTGGTGTACATGGCCATTATACACATGAGTGTCCTCTCTTACCCCAGATGCACCAAATGTGGGAAGATCAAGAAGTTTCTAGAGGTCAATAATCACCTCAGAATCATGTTCCATCTCAACTGGCAGTGCTTACAAATCCTTTCCCTCAGCAAGGATTTGTTGTTGCTCAACCTCAGCCAAGTCAAGCAGCCCATCCCCCCAAACCTTCTGGTCCTAGTGACTACCATATCCTCATGATGGATTCTAACGAGGTCAATACCTCTGATCAACAACCATCTCCTCAACACCTTGTTGTTACCATCTTAATCGATCCATTTGGATCCACCCACCCAGGAGCTCCTCTGTTAGTGGGTGCCTATCCTATGTTCCCACCAGGAACTGTTCCTCCAGGTCTCAACCATTCAGGAGCTGCTCCGGTGGGACATTACCCTGCAGGCCAGATACCTTTCTTATTTCCCCCTCCGGGAATATTTTATGTGCTTGTCATGGCTTCATTGGTCCTTCTGAACATGACTTTGGGGATCCCAGTGTGGTACATCGATCCCCCAACGAACACTCAGCCTGGTCAGCTTAGACCATATCATTCTTTGACCCTGGTACAACCAGTCCCCATGACCCCTGTCGTTGCTTCAGTTCCATCACAACCTCAACAGGAACTAGCTCCTGTTGCGAAAGCATCTGGTCAAGGTGGCAAATCTAAAAGGAAGGAATCGAAAGACAAGGCACCCCAACCTCCTCAAACCCCTAAGGCCCCAAATCCATCACCTTCGTGCACTTTGTGTAAAGTTGTTGGGAATGCCACAAACAATTTTCCCGAGCTTCCTCAACTTAAACCTTTGGTTCATGAAGCGTTCCCTAAGTCAAATATCCTGGAAGTCCATGTTAACTTACCGGTCCCACCTAAGAAACTCAAAATGTTGTGCACAAACCACCCTTTTTCCTTGTGTGATCATCATGGTCATTATTCCCATTGTTTCCCTCATCTCGATGAATTTTGCGATTGCCTTGGGGAAATTTGCGAATACGAGGCCACTCGTAGTGGATCATCTACTCCTCTACTAGTGGATTCTAGTACCATTAGTCAACTAGAACATGGGGACTCTGGTCCTACCATTGTGATCCTTTCCCCCCGATGTCAATATGATGGACATCATAGGCCATATCCTTTACCTGTTGTCATCCTTGAGTTCCTCGCAAGCAAACCTTTCTAAGGTTTCCGCACATGCTTCTATCGAACCTCCTTCGACAGAATCCCGGGTCTCAACATCTATAGATCCTCCATCTACCAGCTCGTTGTCTACCATTCCAGATGACGTGTATGTGAACCTTATTTCTCAATATGATGCACCAGGTATCGCTGCTAGATCATGTAGTCAATATTCCTTTCATCCCCCCATCTTCCATTCCAATGAGGACATCATGGAAGCTGTTAGGTCCCTATAATACTAGTGATTATCCCATTACTATTGTATTTGTATCCCTTATTAATATTGTTGTGCCCCTATTATCCCCATATTTTTATTACTTTGCCCCATAGAATCCCTCTATTGTTATTCTTGTGGCTTTATATTATTATTGTTAGGTCGGCTGGGTTATATTGTGACCCCTTAGACTCCTTTATATAGAAATGAGGTTTTGTCATTTGAATCATCCAAGAATTGTTCATTTATGTAATGTAAAGGAGGTTTCCCCTTGAAGAGGCTGAATTCTAAGGCGTTGATCTATCTTTTCTATCTTTTTGTGAGCTGGTTTCATAACATTTGGTATCAGAGCTTTGGATTCTAGGGTTTCACTGCTCCAAATAGGTCATCGTGGCATTTTTGCTATAACTTTTTTTCTACGATGTTTTAGAAGCTAAAAAAAAACCCATTTGAGACAAAATCGCACTGAACCTCGGGTCTAAATTTTAGAGCTTTTCGCGCTATATTTACGGAGATATGATTTGAGGAAGTTGATCTTTTTGTAGACTCCTGAATTACATTCCAAATAGGTGACCTGGGGAGAATCGTCATAACTTTCTCTTTGAGCATCGGATTGAAATTTAGTAAGAAGGTACAGAAAGAGGACAGACTGTAGTTTCTTGTATATATTTTTCAGAGCCAAAGGTCGAAACAGTGACTCGTGGCACGTCGTACAAGTTTGCTCTACTGAACTAGTCTATAATCAGGTCACTGTGGGAGATTTGGCATAACTCTTCCCTGGAGAATCTAATTTGGATAAGACTGGTGGCGTCGGACAGAGGACGCAGAGGGCTACTGCAGATCACAATTTCAGAACTGGATGATCTGAAATTATAGAGATACATCAGATTCAATATCCAGCTCCTACAAAGTGAAAAAAGGTGTGTAGTTTTTTTAAATTTTTGCATAAGCTTGGTTTGAAAAATTAGTTTGAAGGAATTCACAGGGCATAGTAAAGCATTATTATCGGTAATTGATGCCCCGAGGAAAGAAAATGCAAACAACTAGTAAGCAACCTGAAAGCTTTAGCATGACTCATGAAGAAGAGGAAGAAATGCAACATGATATATCAAAATTACGAGACTAAGTGCAACAAGTGTCACTTGCACAAAAAGTAACCGAATCTAAGATGGACAGTTTAAAGAAAGATGTAGAAGCTAAGATGGATGGTTTAAAGAAAGGCATAGAAGTTAAGATGGTTTGTTTAAGGAAAGACGTAGAAGCTAAGATGAATGACGTGGAAGCTAAGATGGATGATTTGAAGACATGCATGGAAGATTTGCAGACAGATTTGACAAAGTTTCTACAAGAAATTCTTACTAATGGTGAAAGGGTAGTAAAGGAAACTATGATGAGAACAAAAGAAATGTTAATCATGATTTAATAGACTCTAATGAATGACCGAAGACCCACCATATTTTAAAAATCGATATGAGGAAGTTTGATGGCAAGGATCCCGCAACATGGATATTACAGATGGAGCAATTTTTCGATCTCAATAATGTGCAAAACACACAAAAGGTACGTATTGCAACTTTATATTTGGAACCAAATTAGTTTGTATGGTATTAATGGCTTTGCTCTCGTAAAAAAATTATCACTTGGGCAATTTTTACGAAAGAATTTACAGCACATTATGAGGATACAAAAGGCAACACTTTTTTTAGCCAATTGATAAGTCTCAAACAAAAGGGTTCAATAATGGAGCACATTGAGGAGTTCCAAAAATTGAACATAAGGGTAAAAAATATTTCAGAGGAGCATAGGATTGATGTGTTCATAGGGACTTTAAAGGATAATATCCAACATGATGTTCGCCTTTGGGAACCTGATTCATTAGAGAAGGCATTCAGGTTAGCAAGAAAAATGGAAAGCAAAATTATGGCAACCAGGAAGCATACCACTCACAACTATAAGATGGAAGTGTTGTTGCCCCTAATCTTCCACAACCTATAAGGTTGACACCACAACAATTGGAAGAAAAAAGAGCAAAAGGGCTTTGTTACAGTTGTGATAGCAAATACACTAAAGGTCATAAGTGTGTTGAGAAGAAATTATTCTACATAGATTGTGAAGAGGAAGAAGAAAAGGAGCAAGAAAGGTCAAAAGAAGAGGATATAATCCAGGAACAAAGCCTAGATAAAGAAGAAATGAATCCGACCATATCTTGTAATGCATTGGTTGGAATTACCACTCCTCAAACCATCAAGATAGAAGGACAAATCAAGAAGAAAAAGGTAATAGTGTTGATTGATTTAGGAAGTAAGCACAATTTTATTCATTGTAAGATAGCAAGAGAATTGAATTGCTTCCTATATCCAGCACCAGAGTGTCAAGTGATGGTTGCAAATGGAGGAACGATCAATTTCTCTGGAAAGTGCCATAATATCAAGCTATCCATGGGAGAATATGTATTGATTAACCCAATGCTTTCGATTCCAATGGGAGGTGTTGATGTTGTACTAGTAGTCCAATGGCTACAATCCTTGGGTACAATAGCTTTTAATTTTCAAGAACTTTTCATGAAATTTTCTGCAGAAGGAAAGGAAGTTGAATTAAGGGGTATTGCAGGGAAACAGGGAAAGATAATTAGCTCTAATGGTATGACAAAGCTTCTAAAAAAGAACAAAGAGATGTAATTGCACAATTATGTTCGCTAGATGTTTCCACATCGGAATCATCTATTTCTCCAGATCTCCAAAAAGTCTTGGACAATCATTCCAAGGTATTTGAGACTCCCAAAGGTCTCCCACCTATTCGTGATCATGATCATGCTATTCATCTCATTCCAGGAAGTGTTCCTCCAAACATCAGGCCGTACAGATATCCCTATGCCTAAAAGAGTGAAATTAAACATATGGTTGCAGAAATGCTAGAGGCTGGTATAATTCAACCTAGTCAAAGTTATTTCTCTGCTCTAGTAGTATTGGTGCACAAGAAGGATGGATCATGGCGCATGTGTTCGGATTATAGGGAGCTCAACAAGTTCACTATTAAAGATAAGTTTCCCATTTTGGTCATTGATGAATTACTGGATGAATTGCATGGATCAATTTACTTCACCAAGTTGGATCTTTGTTCAAGATATCATCAAATCAGAATGAAGACTGAAGACATTTCAAAAACATCATTTAGAACTCATGAGGGTCATTATGAATTTTTGGTCATGCCTTTTGGCCTTATCAATGCACCTTCTACATTTCAAGGTTTGATGAATTCCATTTTCAAACCGTCCTTAGAAAATTTGTGTTAGTATTTTTTTATGATATACTAATCTACAACAAGTCTTGGAAGGATCATGTTGAACATGTTGATAGGGTGCTACAACTATTGGAGGAGAAACAATTATATGCAAAAAGATCCAAATGTTTCTTTGGAGTACAAGAGGTGGAATATGTGGGTCATATTGTATCTCATGAAGGAGTTAAGGTAGACCCTAGCAAAATTAAAGCCATTAAGGAATGGAAAATCCCCACATCCATAAAACATCTGCGAGGATTTCTCGGGTTGACAGGGTATTATCGCAAGTTTGTTAAGTATTATGGGAGAATAGCAGCACCTCTAACAACATTATTGAAGAAAGATGCATTTTCATGGACTCCAGAAGCAACAAAGGCATTCGAACATCTTAAAGAGGCAATGTGCCAAGCACCGGTCTTAGCTACATCGGACTTCACAAAAACCTTTATTGTGGAATGTGATGCTTCAGGAAATGGAATTGGTGCTGTTTTAATGCAAGATGAAAGACCCATTTCTTTTGAAAGTCATCCAATCAAGGGAAAGTTTTTACACAAAGCTATTTATGAGAAGGAAATGTTGGCAATACTACATGCACTTAAGAAATGGTGACCCTACCTAATGGGAAGACACTTCAAGGTAAAAACGGATCATGATAGCCTTAAATACTTTTTAGAACAAAGATTATCCTCTGAAGAGCAACAAAAGTGGGTCACAAAGATGTTGGGTTATGACTTTGAAATCATGTACAAAAAAGGGAAGCAAAATGTGGTGGCAGATGCACTCTCAAGAAAGGATGAGGATGTGGAAGCATTGTTGTGCACCATTTCTATTATCCAACCAGATTGGATAAACAAAGCAAGGGAGGAATGGAAGAATGATGAAGAAGTGTGGGCACTTATTCGAAAGTTACAACACGATTCCAATACATCTGTTACATTTAGCTGGCAAAATGATTCGTTATGGTACAAAGATCTCTTATACCTTGTAAGAATTCCCAACTCAAACAAAAGATTCTTATGGAATTGCACACTTCTCCCTTAGGAGGGCACTCAGGATTTTTAAAAACTTACCACAGGGTTAAGAAGGAATTTTTTTGGGATGGCCTTAAATCAGATATTCAAAAGTTTGTGGCAGAATGTTTGGTTTGCCAACAAAATAAAGTTGAAACAATTAAGACCCCGGGTCTATTACAACCTTTATCCATTCGAAGCCAATGTTGGGAGGAGGTTTCAATGGATTTTATCACAGGTTTACCCAAGTTTGAGGGAAAGAGTGTCATCATGGTGGTAGTTGACAGACTTACCAAGTATGCACACTTTTGTGCATTATCACATCCATTTAAAGCCAGTATAGTTTCTACTGCATTTATGGAAACAATTCAAAAGCTACATAGAAACACAAAGATTATTGTAAGTGACAGAGATCCCATTTTCACTGGAAATTTTGGGACATAATTATTCTCTTGCCTTGGTACTCAGTTAGCTCATAGCTCATCTTATAATCCTCAATCTGATGGGAAAACTGAGATAGTAAACAAATGTTTGGAAGGATATCTTCGTTGCTTTGTATCTAATAAACAGACACAATGGGTCAAATGGTTGCCTCTGGCTGAATGGTGGTATAACACTTCCTTCCATACAACAACAAAAATGACCCCATTTATGGCACTTTATGGATATCAACCACCATCCATCACATCATATTTAAGAGAAAATTCTAAGGTTCAAGCAGTGGAACATCACATCGAACATCAACAACAAGTCCTCCAACTCTTAAAGGATAACCTCGTGTTGGCACAGAATAGAATGAAACAACAGGCAGATCAACATCGCAGCGAAAGAAGTTTTGATGTAGGTGATTGGGTATTCCTATGGCTACAACCATATAAACAAATGTCCCTGAAGCAAGCTAAGAAGGATAATAAATTATCACCAAAGTATTATGGTCCATACAAGGTGTTGGAAGATATTGGTACTATGGCATACAAATTGGAGCTTCCTGCAGCTTCTCGAGTGCACCTAGTTTTCCATGTTTCATGTTTAAAGAAGGTTATAGGCGACAAGCTCCCAATTCAAACAATATTGCCAGAACTTGACGAGGAAGGAAAAATTATATTGGAACCAGAAGCAATCACAGAAACAAGAACTCGACAGCTACGAAATTGATCAATTTCGGAGTATCTCATCAAGTGGAAGAACTTATCCGCTGAAGGTTCCACATGGGAGGATGAGAATTTTATACAGAAGCATCCATAACTACTCAAGCGTTGAGGACAACACTTTTTTGAAGGAGAGGGGCATGTTAGGTCCCTATAATACTAGTGATTACCCAATTACTATTGTAGTTGTATCGCTTATTAATATTGTTGTGCCCCTATTGTCCCCATATTGTTATTACTGTGCCCCATAGAATCCCTCTATTGTTATTTTTGTGGCTTTATATTATTATTGTTAGGTCGGCTGGGTTATATTGTGATTCCTTAGACTCCTATATATAGAAAGGAGGTTTTTTCATTTGAATCATCTAAGAATTGTTCATTTATGTAATGTAAAGGAAGTTGCCCCCTTGAAGAGGCTGAATTCTAAGGCGTTGATCTATCTTTTCTATCTTTTTGTGAGTTGGTTTCATAACAGAAGCCATGACTACCCCTGGTTATCCTTGGAACGATATGAACCATTGTGTGTATTTCCTCCCATATTTGGACTCCACCACTCTAAATACATTTGGTACGCCCATAGCATACTAGGGGGGCACATAGGACCCTACATCTCCTTTGGAGGATTTCGTGCCAAGTGGTGCTGAGATGCTTGAATCCATGTTTCGAGCACTCGGAACACAATGGCGCTCCAAAAACTCCTTCTGCTAGGGGGCATCATTCCCACCTTTTCATACTAGATCAGTCCCCTCCATCACATATGTTTATGGGAAGTATCCCATGCTTCGGGACATGATGGTTTTCCCCTATCCATATTCTCAATTAAGTCTTGGCCTAAATGCCACTGAATCTAGGAATGGTCGATCATCCTCCCATTCCTTGGATAGTTTGTCCTACCAGCCTCTCCGATGAGCCATATGCACACCACATATGGTAGACGTTTGATACCATATCTTCAAACATTATACTGTATGCCCACATAGTCCCCATGTTTCACTTCGAGGGTGAGGATGATTCTAGACCTCCTCTAGTAGTTCATTATCATTTTCCTCTTCCCTTAATTCTTCATCAGGAACCATCGTTCCAAGAAGCATTAAGGCCATGTTTAGACAAGTAAGGCCACTTTCCTGAAAGTCATAGATCCCAATTCCGATGGTAGGTTTGTCTTCTACGATCTCCATAAGATTTAGGGCCTTCTCCTCCTCTCAAATTGGAGGGAAAACACCCTTTTATAGGAAAACCCACAGTTTTTCTATCGCACATTGCGACTATACCGTAGCTCAGTTTGATGAACCGTCAACACCATTGGAAATCTCTCATCGAGCTCTATAATAGGCCTTCCTCGGGTTTTGATGATTTGATATGTCACGAGGAAGTCATTTTTCCAAGAAGGGTCACTTCGTCACCTCTCAAAATCGAATTTCGTCATAAAGTGACACTTGTACTTTGAGGTCCTCCTCCTCTTAATACTTGTCGTACCATATGTTGACTTTTGTCATGAGTAACCATCATTTACTCATGTTTTGATGGTCCCCATCGGTCCTAGTTTGTGTGGCGGCGTCATCGAGTCACCCTTGTTCAGAGCATCCACGATGAGTCACCCTTGCATTCTAGGAGTCTATGCCATGTCCCATTATATCATGTCATAGTATTCCATCCATATTTGCATACTATTCATCTTGTTTGCCCATTTTGGCCTCCAGTCATACTGTCTCCATCCCCTCTGGAGTTGAGTCAGTTGCTACCCGGTCAACAATGCACTTTATGCTTTGATAAGGGTAGTCATCTGTTTGTCCCTTAGTCCCCCTTTTTCCCACTATCCCTGGTGTCATTCCATCAGTCACATTACTATTTTCCCTCGTGCTTTACTTGAGGATCCTCATTGCCTCATCTATTGCGGGCCCTATTCTGTCGACATCAACTCATTTATTCCAGAAGAACGGCCTAGAGGGCGATGTATCTTGCTTCTGGCTTCCATCCTTGTTCGGTGCCTTGGATCGAGCAGAATGGTCTCATTATTGCCCTTTGACTTGGTCGTTTCATGTTCGTGATCCATACACTTGATGGTCCAGTGATGCAACAGATTGTACCAGTGATTCCTTGTTGTGTGTGAGATGTTTCATACCTCATGAAGGGGTGGCCCTTCAGGTAGCCCCCCACATGTATGGATGCATACCTACTACGCTATAGCCTCAGATGCAGTTCTGCAGAGTTGATGGGTTCGGTTCCTACCGATCGTAGCATCCATAGCATGCACATCTCCTTCAAATGATCCGTTCAGTTTTGTAGAGCCCTTCCCTGTTCAATAGGGCTTCTCCGGTTGTTCTACCCTCCTTCCCACCATTTCTTGAGGGAAGAGGATTTGTATCTCATGTACTCAGATATTATTGTATTCAGTCTTGGCTCATGTTTTTACCAAGTGCATTATGTATATGGGACACATTGTATTATTTTTTGGCTTTGTTATGCCAGCATGTCATGTACCATTCAACATGTACTTCATTGCTCAATTTTATATTTTTGGGCAAACCATTATTTTTGTACTAAGTTATCTTGGCAGGTATGGGTATGCCTCCCCCGCCTCATTGAGGTCCGGTACCACAACATAAAAGGATACTTGCATTAATCTCGCCCCCTCTGTCCCTATCCTCTTTCAATTCAGCTTCATTGGTCTCTCTCTCTCTCTCTCTCTCTTGACTCCCCTGTGTTGTCTAAGTGATTATGTCTTTACAACGTACTTCAGTCACACATTTTGATCCTAACACTCGTACGTTGGGGGGAATCTGTTATCACAAAAAAATTGATCATCTAGCCTAATTTACTAGATGGATCGAAGTACACCATGTAAAGCCAATTTTACCATAGTAAAATTGCTTTCACTGTGGGAAATTACTTAATAAACCATCGCTTTTAAGTAATTTATAGTCAAACCCATGAAGAATAATCAAATAAATCATTATTTATTTGATTTTCTTCTAGGAATAATTAAGTTAACCATTGTTTTATTATTATTCCTTGTCAAATTTGACCCAATCATGAAAAATAAATAGATAAATCATTATTTATCTTATTTTTCTCTAAGAATAACTAATTAATTATTATTCTTTGTTAAATTTGACTAAATCCCTTAGGAATAATTAAATAAATCCTTATTTATTTATTATTCCCTAACTAATTCCTTGAGATGATAAATAAACCATTTATTTATTATTTCTAAATAAAGTTTAAATAAATTTTCCCTCCTAACCAAATATAATAAAATATTCCAAGTGGTTATTCCAAGAATGGGATCAATAATATTTTATTATTTCTCATTATTCGAGCATAACTCAATATTTTGTTATAAATAGCAGGGTTTTCCATTCATTATTCACTTTTGATTATTTTCATTGTTGCACTCACTGTTGTAACTCTGATTATTTTCATTGTCGCACACCATATTTTTGTTGGGTTTTCACATTATAGAGGAGAGAGACTCTACACAAGCTAAAGACATTTGAGGATAGCCAAGAACCCATCCCATAGAGGGGGACTAGTAACATTTATTTGTTCCCTTCACAGGTGTTATAATAAAATTATTCTTTACATATCTGGTTTCCATTGGATGATTGGAGTTATTACTCTTTCTTTTTGTTGTTTAACTATGATTGTGGCATAGATACGAACTTTGGCAGGTTTTGTTTCTATCAGTTGCTGCAGATCTACAATGTTTAGCAGCCATTTATATTGTTGAGATTGTTTGTCATCCATAATCTTAAGTGGGTTCTTTTCGTACATCATTGAGAATAAAACACTACAACAATGTGGTATGACATCATGATCTCTTGTATACTCTCCTCTCTTGACATCTAATAGTTTTGAATATTATCATGTTTTTAATGAGGTTATGGTGCCCCAATATAACTATGGATAGCATGGTTGGATTATTCTCATTAATACCCTTCCAACGATATATTATTTCTTGAAAAATAACCACTTTACAAGAAGTTATGGTCATTTGAAAAACAACATCAACAAAGGACCCAAATATGGGGCAATAAACCAAAACACCGCATTTATTAAAATATGTGCATGGGTCATGATCACATGGATTCCCAAAATTAAGCCCATAATTTAACCACAAAGTCAAGGGCATGGTCACATGTCAACTTGGTGAAAATATTAAGGAGAAAATCTTCAATTTGATGGCACGACCTATGGTTAGCTCCACCAATTTTATGACATGACTCATGGTTGGATCCACTCACTTATATATATATATATCCACACCATGAAGGAGATCATCAACCAACTTGTGAGAACAAGATATTATATGTCTGAGTTTGAGTATAGGTTTGAGGTTGAAGCTTTTCGCTTGGATGGTCGAATGATCGGTTTTGATTTAGAACATGTGTTTGGAGGCTGTGGTTGAGCTTTGTTATGTATGTCGTCTTCTTCTGAGCTATGACATGCTATGGTTGAGTTGTTTTTATATGTAGTTTTTTGTATGCTCAAGTTCTGATATGTGATAGGTCGTAGCTGAGATTTGTTATGTATGACATTTTCATATGCGTTGTGACAAGTCATGGTCGAGCCTTGTTATGTATGGTGTCTTCTTCTGATCTATGAAGGGTTGTGTATGAGTTGTGTTTATACATAGGTTTTTGGATACTCAAGATAGGATCTATGATGGGCCGTGTCTGACGTTGGGATGTTGGAATGATCAAGTTCTGAGCTATGACAAGCCATGGACAAGGTTTTCTTATACATGATATTTTTGTTTTGTGCTATGACAGGTTGAGGTTGAGATCTATTATGAATGGTATCATTTCCTGAATTGTGACAAGTCGAGGTCGAGTTGTGTTATGAAATGTGTTTTATTTATATAATGAATTGAGTTGAGAAGCTGATTGACAAAGGAATTATCTTGTGGTGTTGAGGATGAGATTTGTATCTAGAAGGAAAATCCCTATATCCTAAGGATCGAGGTATAAAGGTATGTGTTATATCATCAGAAGGTCGAGTTACGTGGACAAACAGTCGAGGGTCGAGCCCCATAGTTGAAGGTCGAGATTTGTAGCCACAGGGATGAGCTCCATTTCCTAAGGGATTTATTATATAATTAGAGGGAAGAATCATGTGGATGAAGATCGAAGGGTTGAGTCTCTTAGCTGAGGGTCAAGTCACATAACCAGAAAAGCACATGGTTGAACTCCATAGCCATAGGGCGAAGTAACGAAGCCAAAAGGTTGTCACAAAGACAAAGGTTCGAGGGACAATGACCGAGATTTGTAGCCGAGTGATGAGTCACAAAGATAGAGGGTTGAAGTCTGAGCTCCGTAGTTGAGGATCGAATCACGTATCCAAATATTCAAGGGCTGAGCTATGTAGTGAAGGAATTATCGCACATGTTTTCTTTGAGCGGATAGCCTGCGACATGGGTAAGATTTACAATTGATACAAGTTACGCCATCAATCTGGTTACTAATACATATAGATTATTTTTTAGAATGAATTGAAACATCAACATTTTATCAATGGCAATGTTTGCATAAGGATCGACAATAAGGTTGAGCCCCCTAATTTTATTTAAGGTGTGATAATACACTGCAAATCTAACTGATGATAATGATGTAATATGTCACATAGTGTAGAACAATTCGTAGTATATGTGCATGTTATAGTTGAGGTCACAAATTCGACCTCTGATAGTTGACAAGTCAGATGTGTTTCTTAACTTCTATATGGCTACCATTTTGTCGCATTGTTAACTCATCATAAAATATTATGTTGTCAAAGACGTCAATTGAATTTTTTTAATTTTGTCTAATGCACCTAAAAAAGGGCATTTTGTTTAATTGTTAATTTGGTACATGGTTTCAAATGGTTGATTGGTGTTTTTAAACACATTTGTGAGTTAAATTGGAATCCAGAAGTTGCACAATAATCAATAATAAAAGGTGGATTCTCCTAAATATATAAAAAGTATTATTAATATATTATGTGATGATTGAAATCATTGTTACATGTTTTGAGGACATATGAGAAGTTGAAGTGGTTTTGAGTGCATGGAAGAAGTTGGTTATGAGAGGAGTCATATGTGACTAGATTGATGATTAGGTTGAAGTAGATTCATGGTAGGGTATTGAAAAAAACATGACAAGAAAAAAACATTTAAAAGAATTATATTTAAAGAAGAACTATATCTAGTTTGAAATTTTGAAAAGAATTCCAAAAGGATTTGAAGAAGGAGGTGGGTGTTGACATTGAGGTAGGAGCTTCAATTAGGTTAGAGCCTTAAGAAGGTCGAATCTTGCTCATGAATGATTTAGGAGACTCATTCAAGTTGGAGCCTTGAGAAATTCAAAGTTTTCTCATCACTGACGTAGGATCCCCAATCAGGTTGGAGACTAGAGCAAGCCAAAGCTTGCTGATGAGTGAGGTAGGAGCCTTGATTAGGTTGAACCCTAGAGAAAATAAGAGCTTTCTCATCATCGAGGTTGAAGCCTCAATCAAGTTGTAGCCTACAGTGAGTTGTTGCTTGCACACTTCAAGATAGGTGCCTCAATACAGTTGTAGCCTATCACAAGTACCAACTTGCATATCTTGGGGGTGGGTTCCTTCAGCATGTCAAAGCCTGCAAATCTATGTAATGAATTGAAGCAAAAGAAGAATAATAATTTACAGTTTTCTCTTGTATGAGTTTCCATTTAAAAACATGTGTCTCCTTTTGGTTTATGTGATGAATTTGTGATGGTATTTTTATGATGCATTGGTATTTGTGATATGTTGCATATGGATATGGTTGATTAGAATTCAATTGATTGTTAAAGTAAAGATATGAAATGGTAAAATTTCTCTCACACTGATTCACCCCCCTATAATTATATATTTGGTCTAACAATTGTACCCATATATGGATACCATGTAATAGGAAGTATCAATCAACATCTAGGAAACAAGAATGAGGTCCTATAGGAAACTGAAAACAAAAAATAAAACACACCAAATTAAAAATAAATATACACTCTACATGGATATAAATGTTTTTGTTTAAGCATAAAATCAATTCAATTGGATCTTGTTGGTGGGCCCTGTGAGAGGATTTCCTTCATAATAAACTAGATCATATGCCCATTTATCCAAAGGGGAAAAGGGGTTAAACTCCATAGGGTTGAGGACAAGATCACCCTCCCAAAATCTATAGGGTTCCATGTACTGATCGTAATGTGTCTGGGTTTTATTTATTCATGGTTTCTATAGAGGTCAAGGCATTGTGACATTATTCACCTAAGAATTAAATTTGGATTAGAGTTTGTACCATGGGTTAAGTGTTGGGGTGAATTTATACAATTAGTGGAAGTGAAGGAACTTTTCATTCCATGGGAAAGATTGCTTCCATCCCATAGATCAAGTGAAAGCATTTCAAGCTTGTGGTATCTCTCATAAAGGTATGGCATGCATGTAAGGTAGAATATAACATGTAATTCTATTTGTATTTATATTTGTCAAATGATTATTTGAAGCATAGTTTTCAATGTCTTGTTAACTTATATATACTTGAGTATTGTCTTGGGGATAACAAGAGATTGAGTCTTCATGTTTGAATCCTAGCTTGGGGGGTAAATTTGCCATCATTTCATTTTTCAAAGTGTTTTCCATGATATGACACTAACTTCCTAAGCACACCAAATTGAGAAATGACATTGTTTAAAAGTAAGAGTATGATAATTTATCCATCATTATATAATTTATGAATTGTGTCAATCAATTTTGCAAATTCATAGATTACATAAATAATGCACTTATGGACATTACTAGAAAATGGGTGACACTCCATGAAGTTGTTTTCCCCATTTGGAACACATTTGGAAAAGGTGCAAGTGGTTACCAAAAGGTCCAAAGGAGAAGGAAATGCACAATTTTAGAGGAAAATATTTGGTAGTTGTCAATATCGTTTAACAACATGAATGAAATTATGGAAAAGTGAAGGCCAAAAGTACTTGGATTGTAGAATCTTCTTGGTAGTGGTCACCCCATATAATTCGCCAATTAAATCACCACTAATACAATTTAAGGACCTTCACATCCTCCTCACAACCTAAAAATCAATGCAAGATAGTATCTACTCTTCAACAAAAGAGTATATAATTAATGATGAGGTATAAAGAATCCTATTGGTGAATAAACCAACAATTATTATGAGAAAGGCGAGGTCCAAACTTTTGGGCCTAAAGATAGAAAAGCACATATCCATACTATGGGTAATTTAAAGAATAAATTGGTAAAATGTTCTTACCTAGGAGATAATAATTAGGTGGAGGTTCATATAATCCTAATGACATATCTAAAATAGATTTTTCTATCAAGGCCTTCTTGGATTTGGAGTTGAAAAAGTCTTTATCAAATTGTTGTAAGCCAACAAGTGAACGCACCATTGATTCAAGATCCTTTTGTTTGAGGTTTCAATTTCCGACTACTTTAGTATGTCAAAGAAGAATGTAATATTGTTGTTTATTTATTCAATTATTTATTTATAATGTTATTCGATTATACCATGACCATGGGAAACTTCTCATCATGTTTTTAACAAAATGAAATTCTACCAAATTTCCTTTTCTTTTTCCCGAATTTACCATTGACCATGGGAAACTTCTCATCATGTTTTTAACAAAATGAAATTCTACAAAATTTCCCATTTTAAATAGAGACATATATATTTATCTTATAATAGTGCTACAATTACATTTTTCAACATGCAAATGCATGTAAGGTAATTGTCCTTCAAAATTTCCTGAAGCATGTTCAAAACTCGGGTATGACAATTTATGCCTATATGTTTTTTTTTCTCAAAAGGATACTTCTAGCTTCTACTATAAGATATATCTTAACATAGTCACCCAGTGATAAACAAAACTTAAAAAACCATGACACATTACTAGAGAGAATGCTTGGTTTATCCTTATTCTTCATTTTGTATCAATTCAATTGTAATTCAATCTTGACTAAGCTATGCTCCACAAGTTCCATCTCCACATATATCATTTGTTGTTGAAATATACCACCCTCCTCGTTGCCCAAAGAACCTATAAATAACTGATTCACTGAAAATTCAATATTGTGAATTCTATCCATATTAGCAACCATATGCTTTAGGGTGGCTCAATCATATTGTAATTCAATAATTTCTTGCTTTTTCTGCTACCTAATTTCCATTAGTGAAGCAATTCACCATATTTTTTTGTCAACTAGTTATGCACTTGGTTTGCAATGGAGTAGAATGCTACATTTTTCCCTGACATATATACTTCATAACATTTGAGAAATCAATTCATTTCTATTAGACAAATAATTGGTCAATGACTTGTGTCTATGCACCATTGGCGTTTCTATGATCAAACCCATAAGATGATAAGTCTTGCCTCCTTCCATGCCCAAACTTAAAAAATTGTCACCAATTCCAAATTCAATATAAAGAAAAGTAGAGAGTGTAACACTTATCTATAACTCTCAATTCCACAACATACACACTAGGAAAAACTCATTCCAACCTATTGTAAAAATCAGAATTGCAAGACTACAATATTGTCCAATAAGTATATCTATGAAGACCTGACATAAAATCAAATTACCTTCCTACAATGTAACTAACCCCACCATCGTTACATGCACAATACTCTCCTAGAATCATAGATTACCCAAATTAGAAAAAGGATCTAGAACCTTGAGGAGTTTCTCTTCAAAAGAGGACCATAAGGAACCTTTGAGCTAGGGAAATTCCTAAATTATAGCTAAAGGATGAACATATAGGTTGAAACAAACATTAATTCATGACACACCTTAGTCATTATCCTACTTGATTTGAGAATTATGAGATGAGTTGATTGGTTAATTTTCCTCATTAAATGTGGCTTCTGTGAATGAGATTGATACATAGACCTAGCACTTGAGATCAATGTATCTTGGCATGAGGTTTGATATGCCATGTGATTAAAATGCATATAGTAATCATTAAACATATTAACTTGTTATTATAAGGGGTGATTAACATAATTACCCATTTTTCAATTTTTAGGTGACTCTTTATCTTGTGATTAAGGGATTAGGAACCTTGATAATCCATATTTGTCTCTAAAGGAATCACACTTTAATCTGATTTCTTGTTTAGCTAGTTTGCCCATTTTTTCCAATTATATTGTCTAAGCACATGAAAACACTCTACCTTCACAAACGTTTCCACTTCATTATTGACTTATGGAATATTATTTTAAAGCAATGTTGTTTTTGTTAGAAGTTTAGCTCTAGTATATTTGATGACCAATTTTGAGTCTCAAACTATGATTAATATCCTATATTGTTTTTCATTAATAGTATTTAAACCTTGGAATAATGAAATAGCTTTGGCTTCATTATTTGCTTCCATTCAAAAGCCCCATGCAAATGGACTTTCCTCATTTTTTTTTTTGGTGATGAACAATGATCCCTCCCACTCTTGCTACCCCGAGGTTCCCTTCTGATTCTCCATCAAAGAATAGGAAACACTTATGTTTTTTCTCTTGTTTCCGCCTCAAAAAATCTTCCTCTCCCATTTGAAGTTTCCACATTGCATTGGATGGACGTGAGTACACAATTTTCCTAGATGAAAATTGATTCTGATTGATCATACCACCCACCCAAGCATTCTCTTCCTACTCCAACAATGCCACAATATGGTTTGCGACCCTTAGAATTGTATTTATTCTAATTAAAAATTGCAAGATTTGTTAGTTGTTTAAGTTATTGGAAGAAAAAGATCGCTAAAATATTGCCTTTCTCCTTGCTACCCATATTTCCCAACATCTAAATTTATGCATTGGCACCCATAGTCTTATTAATATATATTTATTCCAAAAGTTGCCTACATATCTCTTATGCCACATGACAAACGTTTATTTCCACAAGCTTGGAAATGCAACTTTATCCAAAATTCCTTTGAATACTTGCCCCCAAAACTACTCTAGGCAATGGAATTGAAAGAAAATATTATTCCTATTTTTTTTTCATTCAACAACATAAAGCACATCTAGATTGTCCCATAATTCCTCTTTTTTGTAATCTTCCATGGACCATAATCCAACTAAAAACATGAATTTTAGGAAATGAACCACCTTTCTATATACATTTCTATAAACATGAACAAGGGGGAATTTGTAAGATCTTGTAAGTATACATAAGGTTCTTACTAACATATTGAATGTTGTTTCTGGTAAGATCAACATCTTCCATGACCAAGGAACTAATAATGGTGAATAAAATCGTAGAGATGTAGAGGATAAAGTCATGATAGAATCTGATGGACTTGAAAGGGGGCCTCCATCATGCTCATTTAAGGGAATAAAAAATCTATTGTGATTTCTCATCCATATGAAGGTGGGACTATTACATAATAATCACAAAAAAGTGTGAACTCTAGTCACATAATGAAGGGAAAACCTCTACAAAAATATGACATTTCCTAGAAGGACTTGCACTGGATGAGGGTTAGTGGGGGGTGAAATTCCACAATTTCCTTAAACTTTAAGGGATAAATTTCATGATATTGGACATAATAAATATTAAACACCTGATAATGAAACAAAAAAATGTTATTAAAAGTATTTTTCATACAATATATACTAATAAGTCCCCACAAGCATATTGGTATGTTAGTGATAAATAACTAGAAAATATGGTTTTACTCTACTGAGCTAAGTAAAAAAGAGATATAACTACAGATTTGAGAGAGAAGGTGATCTATAAAATTCCATGGATATTCCACTAGATAGTTTTTCACAACAAATCTATTAAAATAAACTCAAATCTATACTACGAAGGGTTATTTCCTTTACATTCCTGATTTGTTATTATTGATTTGTTGTTTATGTGTGAAATATATAAAATGTGGAACATAGAAAACAATGAAACACTAACACATATGAATAAAAAATAACACCAAGATATGCTTTAAGAAACCCTTTTGGGAGAAAACCCAACTGAAAGGTGAGGTTGCTTTGCTCTCATTTTTTTCTGGAATGAAAATGATACGAATACAAAGGAGAAGAAACTCTCTATGGAGTTACATGAGACCAATATCTCGTGGGATACCAAAAAAAATAAAACTCATATATGATAAAATTTATCCATCAACTCTCAACAAATTTTCTCTACTATGGATAAAAATGCACTCAAATATAATGCATTATCTTTTTCTCCTAGTGGCTTGATTATAACATAACTTGATAGCCAACTAGGGGTTAAGTTTGAATTCTTCAAATCTTAACTAAAGTTACAAATTTGACCCTTCTGGATATCTTCATATTTCTCATGTGGTTAACCCCTTTTCCATCATTAATGGGGCTAACATGGCATCCTCTTGAATCATGGTGGACAAAACAAGAAGGTCAACTTCCAGGCGGCATAACCTTTTGCATATGGACTTTGTTTAACATATTTATTGAACCATTTGAAATGTATCTGAGTGTAGAATGAGACTAGGAAATCTCACACAATGAAAAGGTTTTGGACCTTATTTTTTTCTTTCAAATTCCTCGAACATTATCTAGACGGTTTCAAACCCCAATTCACCAAATTGGTTCTCACTGGTAAGAATGTCCCTATCAGTTGATTCCTCCTATTTTTCCACTCTTAAATCATCCAAATGGATGAAAAATAATATTATGATCCAATCCATATCCTATCTCCCTATTTTTGGAGGCATTTGGTCCCTAAAATATTTACTAAATGAGGTGATGAAATTTTTCCTCTACCTTCTCCTTGGAGTACCATTTATCCTTGTCTGGTATTGGTTCTTTCAACCCAATTTGTCAAGGGTCGTGACACCACTATCTTGAAATTATATAACCCTTCTAAAAAATTCTATCCTCTAGTGATAAATCCTCTATGGGAGGTAGGACTTGCTCCTCTTCTTGATCCAACATGAAAGGCTCATAGAGTTTCATATTTTCCGCATTCACCATTGAGTAAATTCACATGTATGGAGGTTGATTGAGTCTATAAGCATTCTCTCCCACCTTTTCTAGTATCTCAAAAGGACCATATTATAGAGCCTTTATTTTCTTAACTTGTAGCCTCTCCTTGTTCAATTGTAACCATACTATGTCTCCAACTCTGAATGAGCTCTCTATTTTGTGTTGATCATGCCTGACGTCATATTTTTATTGTGACTTCTTGAACACCTCCTATACTTGTAAATAGATCTACTTGATATTCTCAACAAAATGTTTTTCTCTTAAAGCATTCCCTATGATATCCTTCCCCATTCCTCGCTTTCCATATACAACATCTAAATGTGAAGCTGGAAAAATCCAAAATAAGTCTCAAATGGCAACATACCAGTTGAAGTGTGGACATGTCTATTGTAGGAATGTTTTACATAGATTGAATTTGTGAAAATTCCTAATCCTCAAGGAACCCCTACTGCAACAAATCTGAATCTACTTCATTTTAATATACATTATCAAGTTATTCTCTAAATATTGAAGAAAATTACTTTTGCAACCTAGACTACTTACAATTTTATTACATGAAACATAAAACTGAGCAAAGAACAAGATACATAGGACACAATTAGTTTTGGACAAAATAGTCCCCGGAAAAACCCAATGCGGGAAAAATGGTGCAACAAATTTGAGGGTTTTCTATTATTAAGAAGTAGTTCTAAATATAATTTTGTATGCCCTCTCGACAATCTAGTGACACAGAAAATATAATGGTGGAAAACTGAGTGAGTTTTACCTCACTTCACCTGGCAGATTCTAGCTGATCCGACAATAAAACTGGATAACCCCGACTATCTCTGCACTGGTCCTGTGTAGGATTTGTGTCAACTCTGTGCTGTCTCTTTTGCCTACTGTGTCAACCTTCCCAGTTGTTCCGGTAATTCCTCGACAATTCCGACTCTCCGCATGATGGCAACTTCTGCTTTTGCGCTAGCCATTCTGGCTTTGCGTCAGGCCTGCGTGGGCCCAACGTCAATCCTCTTAGCTACTGCGATGCCTCCACTAGCTTCTCTCCGCCTCTTTGTTAGTACTCCCGAACTATACCTGCCCCTCTGCTGCAACTGATCACTTAGTTCGAATTTCTCAGCTTCCTAGCCCCATAAATCAAAATCCAGATCAATTTGTTCTCTTCGTATGTCTTTCTAAATGAACCCCAAGCCTCCTTCTTATACTTTTCTCGTTAGAATTCAATGGACGAGATTAAGTCTCTAATCAACGGATAAGATTAAAAATTGACTTGATCTGCCTTCTAGATCATTCTCACCCATATTTTGATTAATACCCATTAATGTTTTAATTTTCCTAAGTTTAGACTTAGGAACCCCATTAAAAATATTAATTATTTTAATAAAATAAATTCGGGTGGAATTTCACCAAACTATTGTTGGGTTCTTTAGAACTCATGTGCCTTAGCCTCTCCACCAATTTTCAAGGCTAGAGCACATCCAATTGTACCAAAAAGTAGCACTCCCTCTTAGTGAGGAAAGTGTTCTAGCAACAATGTCCAACTGCATGCTGCTCTATTTCTGAAGTATCTCATTTCTGCACTATTGCTGCCACCAACACTGTGTTGTTGCTGCTATTGCCCTGCTACCCATGACATTTCCACTGCCACTGCTACATTTGTACTATCTCCCTCTCAAATGTTGCATCTACTATGATGTTAGCACTACCACTACTAACACTGCATTCGTACTGCAACTCAGTTGCTGAGAGAAGCAACTGAAAAACATCCAAAATTACTGAACTTAACTGTGTTAAGCATAATACCATGAATGATGGAATCTAACTGCTACTAGTCTCTGAACCTCTGAATCTTCTACGTTGCTACTGAATTTTGTACTGTGCCATCTACACTGCTGCCAACCTTGCTCTGCGTTGATAAGCTCCTCATCTTGGGCTATTGCATCTGTCTCTCCAAACAATCCACTGCATCATCTGACACTAAGGCCATCTTGCTACTGTTGAATCTTGGGATTTTGTATCAAGGAATTTTATCTAAGAGGTGGACTCCTCAAGGATCCTGCCCACATGTATTCATCCTAAATACAACTCAATATCACCCCATTTCCCTCCTAGAGATGCATGGGCATTCATAGAAAACTCATCTTCGTCAATATTTGCTGGAGCAGCATTAGGGTCATGTTTCTGATCCTTATTGTTTTGCTTCAAAGGACATTGTTAGGTCCCTATACTACTAGTTTAACCCCTTATCGTTATTAGTACAACCTCCTTATTATATTGTTGTGCCCATGTAGTCCCCATATTGTTATTATTGTTCTCCATAGAAGCCTACTATTGTTATTATTGTGCCCTTACATTATTATTGTTATGTCGGCTTTGATTATGTTATGTCCCCTTAGACTCCTATATATAGAAAGGAGGCCTTGTCATTTGTATCATCCAAGAATTGTTCATTTGTGTAATGTAAAGGAGGTTTCCCCCTCAAAGAGGATTATTTCTAAGGTGTTGATCTATCTTTTCTATCTTTTTATGAGCTGGTTTCATAACATTTGGCATCAGAGCTTTGGATTCTAGGGTTTCACTGCTCCAAACAGGTCTTCGTGGAATTTTCACTATAACTTTTTGTCTGCCATGTTGCAGAAGATAAAAACAAAACCCATTTGAGACAAAATCTCGTTGAACCTTGGGTCCGAATTTCAGATCTTATCGCGCTATATTTTCGGAGATATGATCTGAGGAAGTTAGTGTTTTTGCAAGCTCCAGAATTCCATCTCAAAGAGGTCATCGTGGAATTTGCGTTATAATTTTTTCTATAAAGTTTCAGACTTTGAAATTAAAACACATTTGCTTAAAAAACTTGGTGAAGCTTGGGCCCAAATTTCAGATCTTGTTTTGTTATATTTTCGGAGATACAGTCCAAGACATTTAGGGTTTCTGCAGGCTCCCGAATTACATCCCAAATAGGTGACCTTGGGAAAATCGTCATAACTTTCTCTTTGAGCATTAGATTGAAATTTAGTAAGAAGTTACAGAAAGAGGACAAACTGTAGTTTTTTGTGTATCGGTTTCAGGTCCTAAGTTTGAAAGAGTGACACGTGGCACTTCGTACAAGTTTTCTCTACTGAACCAGTATATAATTAGGTCATCGTGGGAGATTTGACATTGATCTTCCTTGCAGAATCCAATCTTGATCAGACTTACGTGGTTAGAGAGAGGACTCTGAGGGCTACTGCAGGACAAAATTTCAGAACTTGGAGATTTGAAATTACAGATTTACAGTCGTTTCAAGATCGAGTTCCTAAAATCAAGAAAAAGCGATATGAGGAAGTTTGATGGCAAGGATTCGTTAAATTGGATACTACAGATGGAGCAATATTTTGATATACATGAGGTGAAACTGTTACAAAAGGTACATATTGCATCTTTATATTTAGAACCGAATCAATTTTTATGGTATAAAGGGCTTTGTTCTCGTAAAGCACTTGTCACTTGGTCAATTTTCACGGAAGAAATGATAGCACATTATGAGGATACAGAGAGTAACACCTTCTTTAGCCAATCGATAAATCTTGAACAAAAGGGTTCAATGGTAGAGCACATTGAGGACTTCTAAAAATTGAATATAAGGGTAAATGATATTCCAGAGAAGAAAATTGTTGATGTCTTCATAGGGACTTTAAAGTATAACATTCAACATGAGGTTCGTCTTTGAGAACCTGATTCATTGGAGAAGGCATTCAGGTTGACAAGAAAAATTGAAAGCGAAATTATGCAAACAAGGAATCCCACCTCTCACGACTATAATTATGAAAGTGTTTTTTCTTCTAGCCTTCCACAACCTACAAGGTTTACACCAAAACAATTGGAAGAAAAAAGAGAAAAAGGGCTTTGTTACAATTGTGATAGCAAATACACTAAAGGTTATAAGTGTGCTGAAAATAAATGATTTTACATGGATTATGAAGAGGAGGAAGAAAAGGATCAAGAAACATCAAAAGAAGAGGATATACACCAGGAACCAACGCCAGAGAAAGAAGAAATGAATCCGACCATATCTTGTAAAGCATTGGCAAGAATTATCACTCCTCAAACTCTCAAGATAGAAGGACATATCAAGAAGAAAAAGGTTCAAGAAGTGAAAGATCACATCGAGAAATAAGAAATGAATCCGACCATATCTTGTAATGCATTGGCTAGAATTACCACTCCTCAAACTATCAAGATAGAAGGACATATCAAGAAGAAAAATGTTCAAGAAGTGAAAGATCGCATCGAGCATTAAGAAATGAATCCGACCATATCTTGTAATGCATTGGAAGAAATTACCACTCCTAAAACTATCAAGATAGAAGGACATATCAAGAAGAAAAAGGTAATAGTGTTGATTGATTCTGGCAGTACCCATAATTTTCTTCATTGTAAGATAGCCAAGGAATTGAATTGCTTCCTATATCCAGCACCAGAGTGTCAAGTGATGGTTGCAAGTGGAGGAACCATAAATTTCTCTAGAAAGTGCCATAATATCAAGCTATCCATGGGAGAATATGTATTGAATAACCCAATTCTTTCCATTCCAATGGGTGGTGCTAATTTTTACTAGGAGTCCAATGGCTACAATCTTGGGGTACGATAGCTTTTAATTTTCAAGAACTTTTCTTGAAATTTTTTTGGGAAGGAAAGGAAGTTGAATTGAGCGGTATCGAAGGGAAACCAAAAAAGATAATCAACTCTAATAGCATGACAAAGCTTCTAAATAAAGAACAACAGGGTGTGATTGCACAATTATGTTCACTATAGGATCCCACATCGAAATCATCTATTTCTCCAGATCTCCAAAACGTTTTGGACAATCATTCCAAGGTATTTGAGAGTCCCAAAGGCCTCCCACCTATTCGTGATCATGATCATGCTTTTTCATTTGATTCCAGGAAGTGTTCCTCCAAACATCAGGCCTTACAGATATCCATATGCCCAAAGGAGGGGGAACTCATTCAAAAGTTGTAGAAGATCCCAGTTCAAACAATATTACGAGAACTTAACAAGGAAGGAAAAATCATATTGGAACCTAAAGCAATGACAGAACCGAGAAATTGACAGCTATGAAATAGATCAATTTCAAAGTATCTCATCAAGTGGAAGAACTTACCCGCTGAAGATTCCACATGGGACGATGAGAATTTTATACAGAAGCATCTAGAACTACTCAAGTGTTGAGGACAACAATTTTTGAAGGAGAGGGGCATGTTAGGTCCCTATACTAATAGTTTAATCCCTTATTGTTATTAGTACAAGCCCCTTATTATATTGTTGTGCCCATGTAGTCCCCATATTGTTATTATTGTGCCCCATAGAAGCTCACTATTGTTATTATTGTGCCCTTACATTATTATTGTTATGTCGGCTCTGATTAAATTATGTCCCCTTAGACTCCTATATATAGAAAGGAGGTCTTGTTATTTGTATCATCCAAGAATTGTTCTTTTGTGTAATGTAAAGGAGGTTGCCCCCTTGAAGAGGCTTATTTCTAAGGTGTTGATCTATCTTTTCTATCTTTTTGTGAGTTGGTTTCATAACAAACACTAGGATGCAAAGTGGCCCGTCTCGTCACATCTGAAACATTTCACCTTCGAAATGTCCTTTTGCTTCTACTTCTGTTGTCCCTTTGATGCTAAAGTTGTGTTCTCCTCCTCCTCCTTGGTCTTCGTGCCACTCCCACTGCTACCATTGAGGTTGACCTTTCCCAGGTCCCTCATTAATTCCTCCTATTGAAGGGCTACCCACATCTCCTCCCATGAAGGTAGTCTTTCCCTGCCCAATATACTTTGGATGAAGACTTTCCATTCATTCGAGACTCCATTCAGGTTCGTCCTTACCATCGCGGTAGACTGAGGAGTAGACCCCACTACAACAAGTTGGTGTCTAGTGTCCTGAAGATGTTGAATATAGGAATTAACCCCTTCTCCCTTCTGCATCAATGTCCGCTGCAACTTCTATTCTAGGTACATCTTCTGCTGTTCGAAAGAACCTTCATACAGTAAAGACAAATCTTCCCACATCTCTCAGGTTGTATCTTTTCCCTGCAAGTGTGAGACCATATGATCTCAAACCCCATCGAGTATGAGCCTCTTCGCTTTCCCCTTCTCGGCCTTTTACTTCTTCTTTTGATCATTTTCAGCTGGAACAACCACAACACTCTTCACGTAGGCTTCAAGATCATACTCCTCCAGAACAGCTAAGATTCTGGTCTTCCATATGACATAGTTGGAAGCCCCTTCTAACCTGTCCTAATATCTGAGCCCGTGCGATGCCATCTCACCCAACTGTCAAACTGACTCCTCTAGTCGCTGCTCAACTGCCTAGCAAGTGAGAAAATTCCCCTTCTATGTGTCTTCATTCTTTTCTGACGGATTTCTGCCCTGGAAGAAACTGCGTCCTTCAAGCACTACGATGAGGCTCTGCATCACTCCCTTTGCCTCTGTAATCTCACGAACCAGAAATCATACCTCTTTGTCGACTCTCTCAAATAGAGATTTCCACGGAATCTCTGCTTCCCAGCAAGGACTGCACAATCCCTTCAATGGGATTCGAATTGCTTCCAAGCAAAACTTTTGGCCTCTTTGCTCAGCGTTGGATCTGCTCTCCGTGTTTCAAAATCAATGCTCTGATACCATGTGAAAATTCCTAATCCTCAAGGAACCCCTACTGCAACAAATCTGAATCTACTTCACCTACTTTATTTTAATATACATTTTCAAGTTATTCTCTCAATACTGAAGCAAATTACTTCTGTAGCCTACACTACTTAAAATTTGATTACATGAAACAAAAAACTGAGCAAAGAACAAAATACATATGACAGTTATTTTTGGAAAAAATAGTCCCTGGAAAACCCAATGCGGGAAAGTCAGTGCAGCAGCTCTGCGGGTTTCTGTTATTAAGAAATAGTTTTGAATATAATGTTGGATGCCCTCCCAACAATCCAATGACAGAGAAAATATAATGGCAAAAAACTGAGTGAGTTTTACCTCACTTCACCCGATAGATTCCGGTTGATCCCGCAGCAAAAATGGCTAACCCCGACTATCTCTGCACTGGACCTGCTCAAAGCCGGTTGACGGGCCAAATCTATATGGAAAGGTACAACCGGCTGAGCACCAAAAAGTAGGCCCTATTCCAACCTTACAGGATTTGCATCAGCTCTACGTTGTCTCTTTTTCCTACTGCGTAAACCATCGCGGTTGTTCCAGAAATTTCGGCTCTCTGTGTGAGGATAGCTTCTGCTTCTGCGCTAGCCCTTCTGGCTCCATGCCAGGCTTGCATGGGCCCAGATTGGCCCAACGCCAATCCTATTAGCTGCTGCACTGCCTCCAGTAGCTTCTCTTCGCCTCTCTGTCAGTACTCCCAAACTATCCTTGCACCTCTGCTACAACTGATCACCTAGTTCAAGTTTCTCAGCTTCCTATCCCCAAAAATCAAACTCCAGATCAATCTGTTCTCTCCATGTGTCTTTCTAAATGAACCCCAGGCCTCCTTCTTATACTTTTCTCGTTGAGACTTCAATGGATGAGATTAAGTCTCTTCAATAGCTGATATTATAACTTGACTTGATCTGCCTTCTAGATCATTCTCACCCATATTTTGATTAATACCCATTAATATTTTAATTTTCCTAAGTTTAGACTTAGGAAACCCATTAAAAATATTAATTATTTTAATAAAATACAATCCTCGTGGAATTTCACCAAACAATTTATGGGTTCTTTAGAACCCATGTGCCTTAGCCTTTACACCAATTTTCAAGGCTAGATCACATCCGATGCTACCAAAAACTAACAGAATTTTCATCATATCTTCGAATGCTTCTAATTATAAGCCATCAATAGTTGCACCAAATTCCTATTAACTACGTTTGTTTTCCCATCTTTTTGTGGGTCAAATGTTGGAGACCTCTTCAATTTGTGTCCATCTTCTCCCACAATATAGTCCAAAATGCATTGAGAAATTTAGTTTCCTTATTTAAAATTATGCTTATTAGTATTGAAAAATGCACCCAAACTTGTTCAATGGTCATGTTTGTTTATTCTTCTATCAAATATAGGTTTTAACATCAGACAAATAATTCCTTCAAATAGAATCTCAATAAAACATAAAAGATTCAATGAAAAACACACACATTAATACAAATATTTTATCCTAGAAACCTAAAACTGGGAAAACTAGCAATATTTTTTTCAATATATTATTTTTACAATGTTACAATACAATATGTATATGTTGTAGCATTCATAAACCCCTAATCTGTTAAACACAGATTATAATACAACCATAGTTCCTTTGATCGGATCTACAAAACCATGGGAAAAGCCACCATGCACTCGAAAAGCACTAAAAGTGAAAATCATGTGCCAAAAGCCACAAAAATGGATGCAAAAGCTGTCCAAAAACCATGTTCCCCCCATGTGACCCCCCTATGTGTGTGGTGCATATATGTCATGCAAAGAATATAACACATACCCAACATTTTCCCACTTGTTGTTTTCTTTACATACAAGGGGCCATAGGAGTACACAATTAATAATCCAAGGCAATTATGCCCATTATTTCTCTAAACCAAGAGAATTTCTTAGGCATCATATATTTTGTTAATGCATCTGCAACATTCTTCAAAGTGTATACCTTTACCAACAAAACCTTCTTTTTTTCAATCATATCTATCACAAAGTGATACCAAACATCAATATTCTTTGTCTTTGAATGACAAGTGTGGTTATTCGCCAAGAAAACTACACTTTGGATGTCACAATCTATCCTTATATCTTGTTGCTCCAACCCCATAGCTAAACATTATATATGTAACCAAACTACTTCCTTTCTTGCATGAGTGGTTTCCATGTATTCAATTTCTATAGTTGAAAGTGCCACTACAAATTATCGCTTGCTCTTCCAATTGATTTCTCCTCCAAATAAGTTAAACACATACCCACTTGTAGATATTTTACGATCCATGTCTCTAGCCCAGTCTTCATAAACAAAGGCATGTATGTCCAACAGTTTGTATATTTATAGTCTTCCTTGGTAGAACAATCCATAATCAATAGTGCCATGGAGATACCTGAAAACCCTCTTTATTATTGTTTAATGCTCCTTCCCTGGTTTTGACATATACCTGGTTAATACTCCCACTGCAAGCCTAATGTTTAGTCTTGTACAAACCATAGTATACACCAATGATGCAAGAGCATATTCTCTGAAGTTCAACCTTGTTGAACACACCTTAAATTTTACCAAGGACGTGGGTTCCCTAAATGAAATTTTTGTAATTGATAGTTTTATTTAATGAATTCTAGAAGAGTTGGTATAGATTAGTGCTTTGTCATATAAATGAATATGAATTGTTATCATAATTCATGTACCTAAGAGATCTTAGGAATGAGTCACAAATTCTTAGGATTTCTATTTTATTGTTTCGATTTGGAAGGATCAACTTCCTATGCATAAAATGTAAGCTTGCAGGCATATTGAGAGGATTGTCCAAACAAAGTGTAATCGAGCCAATAGAAGGAGAAGTTGACAGCATGAGAATTTTTTGTGTTACATAAACCATGTACAATAATTATTTTAATGAAGGATTGAGTTTGAAGCATTCTTTGTATATGTGGATTCATTTGTTTTGTTTGTGTTAATGCATATACGATCTAAGTGTGAAATAAATAGGATATTGGAGTCATGGCTTGAATTTGGATTTTGTGTGTGAAAATGAAGAGTAGGAATATCTATATGTTAGAGTGCAGGGATGATCTTGATTTAATGAGAATGAGATTGTGATGAATTCTTATGGAATTCGTTGGAAGGAATGGTTGGAACCAACTCAAAGGCTATGAGTAAAACGAGTGACAATGGATTTAGCATTAGAAGTAGATTGTAGATCTCTAGAATCATATTGGGACCAACATATATCAGGCTTAAGGTACATCTGAATTATCTGGACTCAAAATATAGTAACATGTTGGAAATCTAGTTTGCATAATCTGATTGGAAATCCAGATTGTGTACAACAAGGAAATTTGAACATGGATAAAGGACATTTTCATTTATACCAAGGAAAGTCAACATAATGAAATGATACAGGCTTAATGCCTTTTACTCATATCCTTGGTCTTAGGTGATGGTTTTATGCACACTGGGAGTTATCATGTTTTTGTATGAAGAAGGCTTTTGGTTGGAACAAAGTTGTAACCCTTGGTTAAATGTGTGATAATGGTGTTAGCGTGAGAGTTGGGAGGTGGTTTAAAATGCACAATCCATAGGGAAACACTAGTTAACGCTTAAAGGTATTAAGCCATGGAATTTTATGTTGGGGTCATAGGTGAAGTCCTGTGGCTAGTGCCAATCACTAAGGGAATCCAAATTGGTAGGTTTAACATTCGTGTGAACCTTATTAACACTTAAAAGTGAGACACAAGAGTTAAGGATAAGAGGATACTCACTATGGAGTATAGAAAAGAGAGCATTTTACAGAGGAAGAACAAAAATAGGCATGATGGAGAAGGTTTTTATCTAATGGTGCCATGAATTTCCATGCACTAAATGGATGGTTGAATCAATAAAAATGGCAACTACACTAGCATATGTAACATGAAACATGTCCTCTTCCTCGTCCTATGTCTTAGGACACTGATATGCAAATAATTTTACACCTACAAGAATAGGTACCTTACCTAGTTTACTTTCCTGCATATTAAACCTCTGCAATATTGTCTTGACATACTTCCTCTAATCTAACAATAGCTTCCTCATTTCTTGATCTCTTTTAATTTCCATTTCCAAAATGAAAATTTCAACACCAACATCTTTCATGTCAAATTTAGATGAAAATTAAGTTTTCACATCGTGGATGATTTCCTTGTCATTTCTAATCAACAACGTATCATTTTCATACAAGACCAAATAAACAAGATGATCACCAACTAATTTAAGAATCATACAACGATCAACTTTTCTCCTTGTGAAGGCGAGTCCATTTATTTATGTATCAAAATTTTGAAACCACATCCTTGGTGATTGTTTCAACCCACACAAGTACTTTTCAACCTTCATACCAACTCTTTCTTACCGCTCATTACAAAGACTTATAGATGCTTCATACAGATCTTTTCTTCCATATCCCCATGTAGGAATGTTGTCTTCACATCCATATGTTCTACTTTAGAATCCAAAGTAGCAAAAAAAAAAAAAAATCTCATAGAATCTAACTTTGCAATAGGAAAAAAAATATCACTAAATTCAATTCCCTACAATTGGGAATAACCTTTTGTTACTAATCAAGCTCTGTATTTCTTTACTTTTCCTTATGAATTCAACTTCTTCTTAAAAACCCATTTGTTACTAATGGGTTTTCTTCCATTCAGTAACTATGATAGATTATGTTGATGGTGCTGGAAATTTGTCAACCAAGGGGATATCCCTGATGTGAAGTCCCAATTAGACCTCACACCATTTGGAATAGGAGCCCCATCTAGAATGTTGGCCCGGTTGCCATATGTTCTTATAAATATTCCTTGGCTTTAGCTGTTAGCAAGAAAGAGAAGTGTGTATGTGCCTTTGTGAAAAGAAAGTAAGTGTGCCTGGTGAGTGTTTAGTTGTATATGTTTCAATGTTCTTCTACTACGGAGAGAAAAATAAAGTGAGCCTCTAAGAGATGTTGAAGGAAATGTAACTAGGTTTTGTCTTCATAAATGTACTTTTGATATTTATATTTATTCAAGAAAAAGAAATATTATTTTTATAATATATGTCAACAAGTTTCTTGATCATTGAAGTAGTCTAGCACATGTTAAAGTTCTATAGGTAAATCAAAAGGTCAAAATAATTATGTTAAATACCTTAAAGGTATGTTACATTGTGTATAAGATTCAAGGAAGTCATCTCCAAGAAAATTCAAGTCCCCTCCTATGCAAAGGCACCATCAAAGAGTCTCCTTCAAGCATGTGACACCACCAAAGAAACCATTTGAAGTAAGCATAACAAGTCGGCCTGCAAACAGTCTACATGTTGGCCTTCTAGTCGGCCTAAAAGGAGGGACAATCCTCTGTAAATAGAGGTTTTCCACTCCATTACAACGTCCACCAAGAAGCTCTGAAATATGTGAAGAGAAGAGGCTAGAAAAAGGGTAACAAAGTATGAAGAAGAGGTCTTCTAGTGCAGCGAAGGAAGGAGGAGAAAACCCGAAGTGAAAAGGATTGTTTTCTAGGGTTAATATAGTCACACGTGCGAGAAAATATAGGACAGTCTGTGGTTATATCAGTAGTAAGGTCACAATCACATGTTCATCATTGTTTGGATTAGAAATTAGGTCTACAAGGTCTCTCAAGGAAAGCGAAGACGACTCTCTCTCTATCGAAGGTAAAAGGATCCTAATTCTCTAGGGTACCTCTCTCACGTGTGAGAATTAGGGTTGGAGTGTTGTCACACTAAGCCTACCACCATACATCAAGAAGGAACTTGAATGATCAAGAGAAGGAATGAGTATCCTTAGGTGAAGGATATCACTAAGTAGTATATCTTCTGTTCAAGGGTCTAGGGTTTGACATTGATCAAGAAAGAAGCTTCAATAAGAGAAAACTTACCAAAGGGTTTTTCTATCAAGAGAAGAGAGGTTTTTGCCCTGGCAGAGAGCCAACATCTTGTTTTCTTGTTTTTATGTTTTGATAGTAGTTTGATTAAGTACACACACATGCATTAATAATAATAAGAAGAAGATTAAGCTAACAAGAAAAAGTAAAAAAGACTCCACAATTTTTTATCAAGTCAAGAAGAATCACACTTCACCTAATTTCCCTAGACTCTTCAACATGGTATCGGAGCTAAGGTGACACATCAAGGAAAAGGGAAACTCAAGAATACTCATCAAGGAAAGGCATCTACAAGGTTGAATAATCAAGCCAAATCTACTCAAGGAAAAGAATGCCTACCATATATCATTCATCAAGGAAGACTACAAAGAAAGAAGAAGAGCCTTACACAAAGGCACCTACAAAGAAGAGCAGATCAAAGAAGGACCTACATCATCTACAAGTTACCAAGCAAATCTCTTCATCAAGCAAGTCCACTTGGAGAAGGAAACTTGAAGAACATCAAGATCCTAGGAAGGAAAGCCATCAAGTTTTCAAGGAGAAATTAAATCCACTACATCTCAAAATATATCAAGTAAGTATATGTCCCCTTCTGAATATACATCAACGTTTTTTTTCAAGGAAATCAACAAATTGGTAGGTGCCAATAACTTTCTTGCATGGAAGAAGAGGGTTGATTTACTTTTCAAGGAGAATGAACTCCTAGAACATGTTAAAGGGAATATCAATATCCCCGCTAAGGAACAAACTCAAGCCTTATCCAAGTAGAATAAGGATGAGACAAGAGCTCAAAGGATTCTAATAGAATCTATCATTCCCTATGTGTCCAAATTTGAAACATAAAAAAGAAATATATGATAAGCTAGTAGAGTTATTCTCGGTATCCACAACCGGAGAAGTGATATCTCTAAGAAATGAATTGTACAAGATGAATATATCAAAGGAAGGAATAGCTCCCTACTTCATGAAGATGTCTTAAATGAGGGATCAACTTCAAGAGCTTGGGGAATTCATGTCTGACCGAGAAATGACAAATGTAGTACTCAATGCCCTACCTGAGGATTGGGGCAATTTCACATCAAGCATATATGCCAAGAAGGAAATAACCACACTTAGTGAAATTTTGTCTCTATGCAAGACAGAGGAAACCAGACTTAAAGCAAAGGAAGGTGTGGGATAAAAGGAGCAAGCATTTGCTACCATGGCCAAGAGAAAGGGAAAATTTGGCAAATTTGGTCCATGAAGAACAAACAACAAAGATATGTCCAAAATCCAATGCTATGGATGTCAAGAATATGAACACTATAAAAGGAATTTTCCTAAGCTTAAGAAGGACAACAACAACAAAAGAAAGAGGGAATAAGCTCACATAACTCAAGAGGTGAAAGAAGAAGAAAAGAAGCAAAAGAAGGAATATCCTCTGAATCTCTACTATGACTAAGCCAAACTCTTTACTTCAAGTCTTCTTTCAAAATTTGAGTAGGATAGGAGCATGTAGGAATAAAATAAAATTTCATAGCTAGAAACATCTTCTAGAATCTAGAAACATGAAGTACATAGAGTTCTAGATACTCATCTAGAAAGATCATTTATAAATTAGAACAAAATGCATGGTTAGAAATATCTTCTAGAATATAGGAGCATGATGGACATAGCTCAAGATATTCATGTAGAAGAAGCATACTAGAATAGGACCTCATCCACTATAAAATAAAATTGATCATGAATAAAAATCTTAGAATACCCCCATTGTCAAAAGGAAAGAAACATTTGCAGGGTAAGGGTCTTCAACATCCTATGATGGAATCTTCAAAAGAAGATTCATGAATAAGAAGCAGATGTCTCATTGGGAAGTCCCATTCATGGGATTCAAGAAAAGGATGATGTGTAAGCAAGCTAAGATGAAGCAAGAAGGGCCACACCATGAACAATCAAATAAAGTCAAGATGATCAAAGGATAATCAAGATGAGGTATGTATGCATCAAATTTTAGTCATGTTATCATATGTATATTATTGAATCATGGGAATAGTTCTATAACATGATCAAGTATGAAAGAATCTCTTTCACCAAGGACATGCTTGAAGGCATGTACTACAACGCAATGAAGGTCAACAAAGGTAATGCTCACATAAGGAGTATAATATTACTGACTAAGAGGCAAGAAGAAATACTGACTTGTCCAGGAAGCAAGAAATCAAGAAGTGCTCTCACAACGAGCATAAGGTGGTTGACCAATCTACCCAAGAAGAAGAAAATGAAAAAAGAGATCAAGCATGTGAATAACACTATGATCACCGAGAATAACTATATGACAAGATACTTTGAAAATATCTCCCGAAAGAAGGCAGGACAACTCTGACAAAAGAAGGAAGGACCCTTGACACCTATGAAGGCCTTGGAGATATGAAAGATGCAGATAACTGATTCTACTCTATGAAGATGTCATGATGAATAAATCCATCGAGCAAAACTTAATATTGAAGCAATATGAGGATGAATTCATGAAGGGATACTAGGTCGAAGCATGTAAACAAGCAAGTACGACGAAGCATCCTTGAGAAGAGCGATCTGAAGCATGAACAAATAACAAAGGAGTAGCCAGATGCCAATAAAACTTGATGTATGACAAGAAAGCCACTTTCCATGAAGGAAGAAATGACATGACAAACTAGGAAGGAAACTGATCAATGGATGGTGCCCTACCTAGAAGAAGTTCAAACAAAGACTTCATGACATCAAAGAAAGGAAGGAGATCAAGCAGCTGAAGGACCCACGAAGAAGAAGTTGTTGATGAATGAAAGAGTCCCTAGTTAAGAGGGAGCTTTGAATGGTCCTTGATCAAGAGGGAGTTTTGAATCACCTTTGATTACAAAGGAGTGACAATTGTGGTTTTTCATATCATGTATCATGCACTAGGCTAGGACTAACAACCATAAGTCTAGATTAAGGCCATGAATGGAAATATAGACACAACATTATTGTCTTCACTTGGGAAGAAAGAATGGGAGGATTGGGTAATCATCTTGCATCTGATACTCCTTGAGGATGTGTAGGGAATCCAAGACAAGAGTAGGCAAGAGGACCGATATAATTTGAGGGCTGGGAACCCAAGACAAGAATAGTCCTAGAAGGTCATACTCAGTGAACACTCGGGTGGGTATGTACCTTGAGAGACAATGCAAATGTGTTGGCCATCAGGCTTCAAGTGTTAAGTAAAATTCCCAAGATACATGTATACAATGAACATCGCTAGCTCCAATAGTTGATCATTGGAGCCATGACTTTCTCCCCAAAAGTACTAACTCAGTCTCTATGATGCCTTATGGGAGAAGCCAAGGTGAAAAGTCTTTTGCTTGTACCATGAGGGTGTATATATAAAAAATGGGGTGATCCTTAACCTCCCTTGTGACTCTTGGACTACCCTTATGATTTTTCGACTTCTCTATGACCTTTTGACTTCCTACATGACTTTTCACATTACATGAATGACTCTTGGAATTCCACTTTACATTATATTTCTCCAATATTGAATTACATATTCCACAAAATTATGTGGCACATGATGACTCATGACATGACACTGATGACATGGATTACATGATGACATTGAAATTTCAAGCCATACTTTGTTGTTGCTTGCTTTTTGTCTTTTAAAAGATAGATCATGATCTTCTTATTTGTCCTTCAAATGGCTTAGAGATGAGGAGTCTTCAATGGAACTTGATCTTCAACTGTTGTCTCAATTTGATGTCCCTTTGCTTTCTCTTGATTGATCATCTTGTCTTTTCAGCTAATGAAGTGTCTTCTGGCATGGTCTCCTTCTCCATTCTCTTCATCATCATCTTGTCATGGTATGAGAGAGTACCTGCATCTACAATTCACTCATGAAAAGACGACATCAGTCTGATAAACCCCTAGTCTAAGATGTAGCATGATGATTTGTTGACTGAGCCAAAACCAGGTGGAAGGATGAGGGAGAGGCTCAATGACTATGAAATTACATAGCTCAGGTAGTCAAGGGTTAGGCTTGATCCTTGAGACTATGCAATGCGTAGTTCAGACTTGGACTTGACATAAAGATTTGGTAGTTGGGGAGCTCAGGGATTTAGGCTAAGGGCTTGAGCGCTGATTTTTCTCACTGCATAGTTATGGAAGGCAGAGAAGCCCAGGATATTGCAAAATTGTGTAGCTCAAGAGCTTAGAATTGAGGCTTAAGCCTTGAGATTGCATAATGCACAATAATGATTGGGAAGGAAAGAGAAATTAGGCAGCTTTTAAGGTCAAAGGTGGAGCTTGAGCACTGTGATTACATAGTGCACAGTCTTGGAAGGCAGGAACTATGCATTACACATCTCCAAGACTCAATGTTGCAGCTTGAGGGTTGAGACTATGCAATGCATAGTTCAGAAGGGCTGTATGAGGCTAGGTTGTCCGGTCGGGAAGTTTTCCAAATTTGACTAAGTGTGGGACCCGTAAAAATAATGTGAAGAATGACAATAATTTATTGTTATCACACACTTAGAAAACTTGATGAAATAACATATATCATCTAGAACACATGATCAAGATACTTCCCTCAGTGCAACAACTTTGTGACAACTTATGACAAGTGTGGCACCAAGGATACACTTTGCGACAACTGTGACAACACTTGTGTGAAAATGCTTGAAACTTTGGGAATGAGTGCGATACATGTTTACATGGTAAGTACAAATCATTAATGCAAATATTACCCCTTTAAACAAGCAATAAATTCATTTTACATGATAAGTGATAGTTATCAGGCCAAAAGAGGACACTTGTGACATGAAAAGAAAAGTGCGAACGACACTTGCGATATGTGAACGATAATGAAAAAAAAACATTCCAGAGTGAAGATAACATGAAACTATAATAATTAAAGTGAGATAAAGCAAAAGCGACAGTCAAAACCATGAAAATGACACTTGCCAAAGAAAAAGTGCACAAAAGCTACAGTTTGCAAAACTCATTGAAATAGAAGTACAAACGTAGCTAGAAGTGAGAGATTGTCAATTTCAATGTGCACTGAGTGTTGACATGGATTGAACATAGTGCAAGAACTATCTTGATAGACTATGATAGGATTATTCGAGCTTGTGTGAAGAAGTGTGCTCATGAATTCATTACGGAATGAGCATATGTGAGCAGGTGACTTCAACACTTCCAATCCAAAAGGGAGCTCAAAGAATAATTAGAGCTAGAAGTGACTATGGAAAGGTCGATCGCAAGATCCATAGTAGGCTCCAAAATTCAAGTATAGGAAAAATTTTGGAGGGTGTTTGAGGAAGCGACAACACTTGGTGACACACTAGTAGAACTCCAACTTCTCTACCTTGGTCAATTATTTTGTGTAGGGTCTAGTTATTTATGGAGTATTGATTCATCATTCATATTACCATGGATTCCCCACTTACCATATGCATAAACATAGTCCCATTCATTCCTTTACTCAATTAAACACAAACATAAGATCAACAATCACACAATGTTTCGAATCAGGATAGGGTAATGAAGTTCACGAGCTTTAGATTTTCAGAGTATAGTTTTTCAACTCTAGCATTGCTTCGCTGTCAATAGGCCTGGATAATACCCCGATGGAGTTGCTTGCTTCACCTCTCTACGTAGGAAGCCTTTCTCTTCTTTCACCTTTATTTATTTATTTTATATAGGACTGTGAATCGACACTTATTTATTTCATGGGCGGAAGGGGGATCCTGGCTTATTGTGAGAAGGAGAGGTTGTCCTTTCAAGGAAGCATATATAAGAGCTTTGATATTAGTTTTCTCATTTATATTTTCCCCTTGTCCTTCTCTACTTGATTAGATTATCCAGAAAACACTGAAACATAAAAACCCACGTGTAGGCATGAGGTTTCCATAATATGGCATGGAGATCATGGTTCGAAACAAGGATTTCCTAACGCCAGGATCATATTTTCCATCGGAACGTCATCGACCAAACGGTGTGACCAAGACAAGAAAGAAGGACATAGAGTTAGGAAAATGTTGCAGTGTCACAATGTCCTTCTCCATTTTGCCAAATTGTCTTTTAGACCCAGACAATACACCTATCATGCAAAGTCTTATCAATAGAACATAAGGAAAAGACACAACACAACAAGAAAGTGAAACTAAAGCACAAACAAAAGGAGGCTAAACTAAACATGATGCAAGACAGATGTAATAAAGACAAGAAATACTAAAAATAACAAGTGCAGAATTAGTGCAAGAGGGGGGAAACTAGAATGCATACAATCCTACTCCTAACCTAACAGCGAGAAGGTCGGGGTTACGTATAATGAAATTTCCAATGAATCCACCGTAGTTGTTCCTGACTTGTAATAACAAAGATGTGATCGATTAAAATTGATATAAATTAATGTGAAAGAGAAAATATGAGAGATTGAAGAACTAGCACAACAAAAAGAAGGTATTTCTTGTGGGCAGAAAGATGTGTCACAACCACTACTTCTAACTAGTTCACATTCTTACCTTTTCGACAGAAACCATAATTAGAACAACCTCAAAGACTTCTTGTAAATGCACCTTCTTTTGTGTCATCCTATTTAGCAAGAATGAGAAAAGGATAAAACCTATTATTTGCAATGGAGCTTTCCAAGTAAGATTTCTCCAACCATTCGACGATTGGATCATGAAATTCAAAACAATCCTCTTGAAAACCCTGAAAACTTTGAAACAATGAATCTTGAATTAAAAGCGTGGGATCAGGATGAGAATATTATGATGGAAAATGGATCTGATCATATTAAAAAAGCATTCCAAGGTAGTGAGGACCTGTCATAACCATCAGTGAAGGCTGAAGTGCCTCAAGCGATCGACAAGTGTACGAATAGTGAGATGTTGAACCATGAAGATCAAAGGATGTAAAACAACTGCCATTGGATATATTGGTGGGAAAATGATAAAACATATGAAATTTAATATCATGATCAGATGGACCTTTTTTGGCATGATATGCTTGGTTATAAAATAAAAAAGATAGATTAGTTTGAACATCTTCACAAATTCTCTAAATAATTGAATTGTCTTCTTCACATGATGAATGTAACAAACTATTTCTTTGTATCTAGTAACACACTGCACTAGCATCGTAATCATCAAAAGAAGTGAAAATGAATTCCAATACAGCAAACACATGAGATACATCAAAATATGATGAATGAAGAAGAACTTGGTTCGCACAATAACTCATTCATTCATTCGCACTCAAGAGGATTTCAGGTGCAATGAAGAACAATATTTGTTATATGATATTCACAAGAAAAACCAGGAGCTGCTCATCATGAAATAAATCTGATAGATATGATTCCTTCAGCCAAATATAATATTTGAGGTGATCAACTTCACAGTTCCATGACTTTATGAGAGATACACATTCCAAACCTAAGTTTGATGCAAGAGATTTGCATGAACATGAATCAACTGAACAAGATTCTTGAATCTGATTAGAAGTAAAATCTTGAAAATTTGAAAAATTACATCTGAAATACCAAACGTATTTTAAAAATAAATTTACATTGAGTGGAACCATGCAAAGAGAAGTATTGTGTGAGAGAGACTAGATCTGACTTAGTTTGGGGGGATTATCAAAGTCGCGAAATCCTCACATAACCATCAATAGAAGTTGAAGTGCCTCCACTTGCTGACAAGTCCCGAAACTTTTAAAGATTGTAAAATCACATTTTGAAGATCGAAAAAGATCGTGCATTGTGAGAATAGTTGCTACCACTGCTTTCAATAAGACCACTACTCACCGGATGGAAGCCATCTTTGTCACTGATTTGATTGGATTTTCCAACTTCAACAAAAAAATTACTCAAGTTGAAAGATTCTTCTGATCACAAATATGAAGATATATGAATTAGAGAAATTTCATGAGCAAGTTGGTTTGAAGAGTTGTCTTCATGCAAGAGAAGAGATGATGAAGGATGGAAAGAGTACTCAATGATTTGATTGTTTTCACTTCCATCATGGATAATCTCACCACCTTGTGTCAATTGAGAAGTAAACTCATCGGATGAAGGAATTGAAGAGCATGGAGTATCTCTTTTGCAAGTAGATGCATCACAAACGATAGAGCAAAAGGGATAGTGAGATGAAGAGGAGGTTTCGATAAGAACTTCTTCTTTGACCAAATCAAATTCTAGATCTAAATTAAAATCTTCATGAGAAACCGAAAGATCAGTTGATGTGCCCAGGATTTCGTGATAGCATACATCAACAGATCCATCATCATTAGAATGATTGTTTCCTAAGACTATGGATTGGTTGAAAGAATTCATTGCATTTGTTTCACTACCGAGATTAGCAGATTGAAAATCATCCAAGAATGGAAGCACATTATCTTGACATGGGGAAATTTGAAAAAGGGAAGATAGATCAAAAGTCTATTCACTTTCCTCATCCTCTACCAGTGTAGTGTGACTTCCTTGTATATGATCGCAATTTGAATCAACAACTCAAAAATCAAGAGAGAATTAATAGCTAGTTGGTGGAGTAGATTGATCAAGCAGACGATGATATGCAGAGTCATAATATGTAGATGATAGAGGATGACATATGTCCCTTAAAGAAGTAACACTCTCAATGGAACCATATTCAAGATTATTGTTTAGAGTGCTAATTTCATATTGAGAAATGAAAGGATTAGCCTTCAGCCTAGGCTCCATGAGCCATTCCGGGGTTTCTTCAATTAGATCTAAATCATGAAAAGCAGAAGGAGGATGAAGAGATGGATTAGGAATTTGATTTGAAAATTTCCCAACTTTGTTATCATTGCATGGAGGCACCCTCATCAGAATTGGAAAAGGAGGAGGACAAGGAACAAAAGGAGCAGTAAATTCGTCCTCTGAAATTAGAGGTTTCTCATGATTCACAAGAGATGGGGAAGTAGAAACATCAAGGGGTTTAGGTTCACTGTGCAAAGAGATATGAAATAAATGATGAAACTTTTGTTTCAAGAAATCCCAATCCATATCTTCTTTAGGAAATTCACAAGAAAGGTGAAGGAATCAATCAGAGAAATCCTCAATTGATTCATTAGGCTTCATTCTTAATTGGTTAATTCTTTTAAGAACATCCTAGTAATCATAACTATCAAAGGCTTGATGAAGCTCCTAAAGGAAATGATGAAAAGAATGGATGGAAGAAGATGGTAAGGTATGACACCATCATCTAACTTGACCTTCAAGGGTGAGGCAGAAGATAATACAAGCCACATATTCACTATCAATTTCGTAATATTCACAAAATTTACGAAAATCAGAAATGTGCTCCGTTATGGACGTTCCATCATCACTACTAAACTTCAATCAGGACAAGAGATTAAGAGGACCATGGGGGATCGAAATTTCACTGGGGGACATGTTGGAAAAACACCCCGGGAGTATGATTTTAGGATGAGAAATTTAAGATAAGATATTCAAAATTGACTCAACAGGCACAAATTGTCACCTGACCCTCCTTCTAAAGCCATTTATTAACGGTGCTAGAAATCCATAAACTAAGGGGGTCTCCCTAATGTGAAGTCCCAATTAGACCTCACACCATTTGGCATAGGAGCCCCATCCAAAATATCGACCTAGTTCCCATATGTTCTTATAGATCTTCCTTGGCTTTAGCTGTCAGCAAGAGAGAGAAGCATGTATGTGCCTTTGCGAAAAGTAAGTAAGTGTGTCTGATGAGTGTTCGGTTGTAAATGTGTCAAGTTTCTTCTACTCGGGAGAGAAAAATAAATTGAGCCTCTAATAGAGAGAATAGTACCACCCTAATAGACACACACATGAACAAGGAAGATCCATCTAACATCCACCGGAATAGTCCACAAGGACGCAACAATCATTGAAACCATTACAACACATTCTCAATATGATAGGCACTAAAATAACTGAAATAGTTCAACTACTTTAGTACACATGAAAGAAAACATGAATCATTAACATTCACAGAACAATCTTACAAATTTTCACGATCCATGCATGAAAATGTGTTGTCCATAAGCCTTCAAGTATTAAGTAAAAGTCCCATGATACATGTATACAACAAAGATCACTAGCTCCAATAATGGAGAATTGGAACCATGAATTTCTCCCCAAAAGTACTAACTTTCTCTCTTTGATGCCTTATGGGAGAAGCCAAGGTGAAAAGTATTTTTCTTGTACCATGAGGGTGTATATATAACAAATGGGGTGATCCTTCATCTCCCTTGTGACTCTTGGGCTACCCTCATGATTGTTCAACTTCTCTATGACATTTTGACTTCCTACATGAATTTTCACATTACATGAGTGACTCTTGGACTTCCACTTTACATTATATTTCTCCAATATTGAATTACATATTTCACAAAATGATGTGGCACATGATGACTCATGACATGACACTAGTGATATGGATTACAGGATGACATGGCAATGTCAAGTCGTACTTTTATACTGCTTGCTTTGTGTCTTCTAAAAGATAGATCATGATCTTCTTCTTTGTCCTCCAAATGGCTTAGAGATGAGGAGTCTTCATTGGAACTTGATCTCCAACTGTTGCCTCAGTTCAATGTCCCTTTGCTTTCTCTTGATTGATCAGCTTGTCTTTGCATTTAATGAAGTGTCTTCGGGCATGGTCTCCTTCTCCATCCCCTTCATCATAATCTTTTCATGGTATGAGAGAGTACCTACATTTGCAATTCACTCATGACAAGATGACATCAGTTCGATAAACCCCTGGTCTAAGATGCAACATGATGATTTACTGATTGAGACAAAACTAGGTGGCAGGTTGAGGGAGAGGCTCAGTGATTGCACAATTTCACAGCTCAGGAATCCAAGGGTTAGGATTGAGCCTTGAAATTTCATAATGCACAGTTCAGGCTTGGAGAAAGAAAAAAGATTGCGCAGTTGGTGAGATTAGGGAGCCAGGTTAAGGGATTGAGCATCGATCTTTCTCACTGCACAATTTTTGAAGGCAGAGGATGTAGAAATTTTGAATAATATGACACATATTCAATGGAGATTATCCTGATCATGTACTATTGCGGAATACATACACAATACATAAGCTCCTATACGTTGATCATCAATTTACAGAAGTAGAAACATTCACAGGCGCACATAGAAGCATCAATCAAACTCATTAACACAGTATGTATCCCGGGGAAAGAATCTCGCTAAAAACCCCAACTCTATGTATATTATATTGATTGAATCATGTAACATTACAAAGTACAATTCTTATCACAAGAAATCCAGTACCAGCTCCACCTGTTACACACAATACAGCTCAGATTTGATCTCCAAATCTCCCCCGCTGCTTGCCTGCCTCCACAGCTCAATACCTGCTCAAGAATTGATGAGAATGGTTTACCAAACTCGTATTTGACCTGCAAATAATCACTCACACTCTGTTGGACGTGAGCACAAGCTACAATTCTTGATATTGGCCAATTCATTGGCATAATCAATCCCTCTGATTGTGCAAATCATCATGCACAACTATAGTCACAACTGATAGCAATCTGATCCTCTAACACCTGTCCCTGCTGAACTAAACATGCACTGGCATGCAACTGAGTTAACAGATGTATTCTATAGTTGCATTATGAGTTAATAACTTGTGAATTAATTAATAACTAATTCACCCAACTCATCTCTAGTCTATTGATCAGTTAGACTAAATACAACTAGTTTAACAAGGCTAAACTGAACACAACTCCATCAACTGCACCTCCAGTCCACTAAACTCAACTCACTTGAGTTCTAACTGAAGTCCTGCATGCAAATATTAGTCATCCCATAGGTAACCATGTATTTCCTTCTGGGATCTGCATGTACCACATCCGTAGCTCATCCTGAAGTGCTCCAAGAGAATAAGATCAAGTTTATAGTCCAAATATTATTATGAGACAATAATATTTGACTTTTCTATTTTTGATAGGCAGTCTAAAAATAGACTTTGATCACTCATACTGTGATCACTCATACTGTGGTCACCCATACTGTGGTCACCCATACTGTGATCACCCATACTGTGATCACCCATACTATCACCCATACTGTGATCACCCACACTGTGATCACTCATACTGTGATAAAAAATAGAACTTGCGCCATAATTTGCCTGCGGGCCCACTTAGTGAAGGCGACTCTTTTCACTAAGCTCCATCATCTTGTTGCATTCTCAACAAGCATTTCTTGTTGCACACTTTTCAACACTCCCTCTCAACAAGAAAGGCTTCCTCTCAAACCCGATCCTATAACTCTGGAATGTTCTCCATGCAACACATCTGGTCGGTCCACTTGCTCTGTCATCAAAGTCTCTGACTGCTATTGCCTCTGTCGACTGAAACTCTGCATCTCTGTGCTCTTCAGTATCTGACTGCTCTAGCCTCTGTCAATTTGATCTCTGACTGCATCTGTGCTGCTGCTGGTTCTATCTCCCAGCATTGCATCCGCACTGCACCTCCCAACTGACCTCCCTGTTGGGCTAGAAACACCCTCTGATGCTGAAGCTCTACCTGCTGCTGACAAGTGCTCCCTCTCTGACATCTACGCTACTACAACATCTCCATGCATCTCGCACCATTGCACACCTATCTGTGCCACCTAGCACTGTGCAAAACACTTGTGCCTCTCGCATTGCTGCAGCCTGCTAGCTATGCGCTATCGTGGGATTCCCTGCACTGTCGCTCTCTCTGCCGCTCCATCCGCATCTGTCTCTACCCAATCAGTCAGTTCCTGCTACTACACATCTGGGGCTCCCATAGCAAGGTCTCATCCAAGAGGTTGGGTACCTCAAGGATCCAGCCCCTCCTCCTTGGGACGATCAATCCACATCACCCCACCGCCTACCTGGAGGTATGGCTGCATGCGATCCCTCAGCCCACCTGGCTCGAAGTTTCCCCCTACTGGAGGTCTCTGGATGAGTAGATGTCTCTACTCGATCTCCTCTTAACTTCCCTTGTTGTGGCTGCTCCACAACCGCCTGAAGCTGCTGCACCAATCGTGGCTCCTCCACAATCGTCTGAGACTTCTTCTGGCTCTGCATGTTGAGAGGTAATATACGCTCCCTCTCAACCACCAAGTCTCCATCAGTTGCCTTGCTACTCAAGGCTTTGCATGCATCTTGAACCTCAAGAGCATACAGGTTCTTGACCCGTGAACCAATCTGCTTCACTTGTCTAGTGATGATGTGTCTAAGGAAAACCTTTCCCTTACTGAAGACCACATCATAGCCTCTGTCTTCCAACATCGCGATCGACACCAAGTTTCTCTTCAGTCCTGGTACATACTTGACATCGGTTAAGGTAAGGCGAGCTCCATGCTCCCTCTGAAAAATAACCGTGCCTACACCTGAGACACTATACTTCTCATCATTACCCATCCCTATGAGTATCTGGAGATCTTTCTCCTCCAAAGTACTGAAGAAACTTTTGTCACCGGTCATGTGGAAAGAAGCTCCACTGTCAAGAAACCAACCACTTCCCATCATGGATGAAACCATGCATGCAAAGAGTGTGAAATCCAACTCAAACTGTGAAGCAAGTGCCTCACCTTCAGATCCTTCCCCGAATCCCTTCTTGGACTTCTTCTTTGGGCAATTAGTAGCATAATGACCCAACTCATGACAACGAAAGCATCTCACCTCCGCCTTGTCAACCTTCTTCCCATCATTGGAAGAACTGGATTCGAAAGAGAAACCTTCCCCTTCCCCTTCTTTGCCTTACTCGCTAAGGCACAGTTCTCCTCATCCTGCATGGATGAAGAACTGTCTCTGGTGCTCCATCTAATCTCCTCCTGCATCAAATCTGACATAGTCGTTCCCAATTTGGCAGTTTCTCCCTTCCATTCACCGAGTCCTGGTAGCTATGCCAACTCTTAGGAAGGTCAAGGAGTGCTAGACTCACCATCCTCATCCGACAGTCACCCCCACACTTCCCAGCTCATCCCAGCATTGGGTGAACTTCGTGAGATACTAGGGCATACTGTATCCATTCTCACACTTAATGTTTCTGAGTTTTATCTCTTGCTTTGGAATTAAATTCGAATTCCACCAGCAGAAAACTCAACCGCTTTTGACCTAGAATTCGTGAGAACAAAGTATTTCTTGTACAGAGATCGACTGTATGGGCATTCACCGGATATCTCACCTTCCAAAAGAAGGATGAATCCAGACGCTACCTGGCCCGATTACAGACTCTACCTGAAGAAATAAAATGTAAACACTTCCTGAATAATAGATCTGATGATAAATCCTCACTTGATATCCTGTAAAAATCTCTTCTACAAATCAAGCAGCTCCGATACCATGTAGAAACTTTTTCTACAAATCATCTAGCTCTGATACCATGTAGACATTTTGAATAATATGACACATATTCAATGGAGATTATCCTGATCATGTACTATTGCGGAATACATACACAATACGTAAGCTCCTCTACGTTGATCATCAATTTACAAAAGCAGAAACATTCACAGGCGCACATAGAAGCATCAATCAAACTCATTAACACAGTATGTATCCCGGGGAAATCATCTAGCTAAAAACCCCAACTCTCTGTATATTATATTGATTGAATCATGTAACATTACAAAGTACAATGCTTATCACAAGCAATCCAGTACCAGCTCCACCTGTTACACACAATACAGCTCAGATTTGATCTCCAAATCTCCCCCGCTGCTTGCTTGCCTCCACAGCTCAATACCTGCTCAAGAATTGATGAGAATGGTTTACCAAACTCGTATTTGACTTGAAAATAATCACTCACACTCTGTTGGACGTGAGCACAAGCTACAATTCTTGATATTGGCCAATTCATTGGCATACTCAATCCCTCTGATTGTGCAAATCATCATGCACAGCTATAGTCACAACTGATAGCAATCTGATCCTCTAACACCTGTCCCTGCTGAACTGAACATGCACTGACATGAAACTGAGTTAACTGATGTATTCTATAGTTGCATTATGAGTTAATAACTTGTGAATTAATTAATAACTAATTCACCCAACTCATCTCTAGTCTATTGATCAGTTAGACTAAATACAACTAGTTTAACAAGGCTAAACTGAACACAACTCCATCAACTGCACCTCCAGTCCACTAAACTCAACTCGCTTGAGTTCTAACTGAAGTCCTACATGCAAATATTAGTCATCCCATAGGTAACCACGTATTTCCTTCTGGGATCTGCATGTACCACATCCGTAGCTCATCCTGAAGTGCTCCAAGAGAATAAGATCACGTTTATAGTCCAAATATTATTACGAGACAATAATATTTGACTTTTCTATTTTTGACAGCCAGTCTAAAAATAGACTTTGATCACTCATACTGTGATCACTCATACTGTGGTCACCCATACTGTGGTCACCCATACTGTGATCACCCATACTGTGATCACCCACACTTTGATCACTCATACTGTGATCAAAAATAGAACTTGCGCCATAATTTTCCTACGGGCCCACTTAGTGAAGGCGACTCTTTTCACTAAGCTCCATCATCTTGTTGCATTCTCAACAAGCATTTCTTGTTGCACACTTTTCAACAGAGGAGCCTAGGTGATTGTGTAATTTCACAGTTCAAGAGCTTAGGGTTGAGGCTTGAGCCTTGAGACTATGCAATGCACAGTACTGATTGGGAAGGAGAGAGAAATTACATAGTTTTTGAAGTCAAAGGCTGAGCTTGAGCACTGTGATTGCACAGTGCGCAGTCCTAGAAGGCAGGAACTGCACATTGCGTAGTGCCAAGAGGCATGGTTGCAACTAAATGGATGAGACTACGCAATGCATAGTTCAGGAGGTTTGGATGAGGCTAGGTTGTCCGGTCAGGAAGTTTTCCAAATTTGACTAAGTGTGGGACCCGTGCAACTGATGTGAAAAGTAACAAGACTTGATTGTGATCACACACTTATAACACTTGACAACACAACATAGATCATCTAGAACACATGAGAAACATACTTCCCTCAGTGTGATAGCTTTACGATAACTTACAACAAGTGCGATACCAAAGATCCACTTTGCGATGACTCTTGTGCGACAGTGCTTGAAACTTTAGGAATGAGTGCGATACATGTTTACATGGTAAATACAACTCAATAATGCAAAGATTACCCCTTGAAACAAGCCAAAACTGCATTTTACACAATACGTGACAATTCTCATGCTGAAGGATGACACTTGCGACATGACAAGAAAAGTGCGAATGACACTTGCGATATGCAAATGACAGTGAAAGAAACACATGCCAGAGAAAAGATAACATGAAACAAAAACAATTAAAGTGAGAGAAACAAAAAGTGACATTCAAAAGCATGAAAATGACGCTCGCGAAAGCAAGAGTTCACAAAAGTGACAAGTTGCAAAACTCATCGAAATAGAAGTACAAACGGAGCTAGAAGTGAGAGACTGTCAACGTCAGTGCACACTGCCTGTCAACATGGATTAAACATAGTGCAAGCACTATCTTGATAGACTATGCTAGGCTTATTCGAGCATGTGTGAAGAAGTGCACTCATGAATTCATTATGTATTGAGCATGTATGAGAAGGTGACTTCGACACTTAAAATCCAAAAGGGAGCTTAAATAATAATTAGAGCTAGAAGTGACTATAGAAAGGTCGATCATAATATCCATTGTAGGATCTAAAATTCAAGTATAGGCAAAATTTTGGAGGGTGTTTGTCGTAGCAACAATAAATTCCAAGCCTAATTTTTGTCCAAGGTCACCATTTCCTCAGCCATGGAATTTCTCTAGAGTTTTCCATCCTCTGAATCCACTGCCCCTGTTACACAGTAATTTGTCACCATCCCTGTTACTCCTCTTGTCGTACCTTGGAGGACTCATCCTGGGAGTTATAAGAAGTGACAAAGTCTAAAAACACTTGCATTATGTTCCCTTGAGCATGTACTTCATGTTCCCTGAAGACACCTCCTACAGATTATCCCTGAAAAGTGTCCCTTTTCCATTGGCGCAAGTCCACAGTATTTTACCCGCGCCAATCATGGAGATCCTCAAAAGAGGGCGCGACCATTGGCGCTCTGTCTTAGAGCAGCAGTCGCGCCAACCGAGTTTAGTCATGCTTTTTGCCTTAATGCACATCCGACTGTTGTTTCCTTCATTACATGGAGCTTTTTGAAGATAAAAAATCAGTCTTATGTCGAGCTCTATCCTATCTCCATCTTTAGTGGCTTTCAGGAAAAAGGTGTTAATCCACAATAGGTGTCCCGGTTCGTCGTATCCTCCTCCCTTCTTCATCTATATAAGCTTGTCCTTATGCATTTGACACGCTGGTCGCTAGTGCTAAGAGTCAGAGTTATGGAGTGCTAGATGTTGAGTTCTTGAGTTCTTGGAGGAATGCTAATGAGAGCTAGAGAGGTTATGCTGCCGGAGAGGAGATGCAGTGCAAGACACATATAGTTACTCGCCCAGCCAGGAGAGGTTCAACGTCAGAACCATGGTTGTAACTTTTCCTGTTTATTATTAATTAATGAGCGACTGCTATTATAGTTCCAATCTCATTGTCTATTATGGTGTTGATTTATTTCCTTTCTGACTGAAATATAGTTATGCTTTGGTAGATTTTATGTTGGTATCTGTCTCTCCCTTTGCATGTGCAGGTGTTCGTTTATAATCTGCTGGAGCGAGGGAGCGGGAATATCAGCTCTACCTCAAACATAGCGTTGGACTCCAGGTTGGTCTTTTTAATCCACCTTTGATGCATAACTAGGAACTTGCGTGGCAGCGTGGTTTGATTGTGGCTAGTTCTGCTTTAGACTAGTGGGATCGCCTCTGTCCGCAGAGGGGATTTACCTGTCCAACAATTTGGCGACTCCGCTGGGGATAAGCTATTGAGTTTGTCTTGCATGATTGTTTTTCTTTCGCTTGCCTGAGTTAATGAACTTTCTAAGTCAGTTCTGAAATTGCTATCTGCTGTTTGGTTCTTCTGGGCACTGTCAGTCAGACCCTGGGAAGTTATATTTTCTTTTTGAGTTAGTAAACGCGGCTGGCGCGTTTTTTGATCTGACAGTCGCGCCAGTTGGCGCATGTCGCTCCATAGACACCCGCGCCAATTCATTGTTGGCGCGAGTTGCAGTTTCATAGTCGCGCCATCTCTGTGAATTTTTCCAATTTGATAGCTCAAAGCTCCTTAAACTCAGATTTTTTGTTTTCCATATCTTTTGCCTGCTTCTGGAAGTGTGTTGGACCTCTGTGTGACTGGTTGTTACTTTCATCCTTCAGTTGTTTGCTTATTTCTATCGATTTTGTATCCCAGCCCTAGAGTACCTAGTGGCTGTGCATGTCGAGCCTTCTGTGGGACGTAGTGGTTTGATCATCCAGTCAGCTTCTTGATTGTTTTCCGCACTCATCTAGTGATTCACTTCTAGCTTGCTTGGTTCTTGCTTGACTTCATTTGGTTCATTGAACGTCTTTGCGTTTTCCTTTGCTTTGATAGTTCATCTTCATGTTTCTGAATTGGTTCTATGTCCTTTGAGTGATTGTGTTTGTACTTGTGGATATCTCTTCAGGTTTGTTTACATGCATTATGCTATCTTAAAAATCAAAAAACAAACGAGCTTTTTTGCATTATATTCGTTAGCATCTATTGTTATTTGTCGCTTTTAAAAAGAAAAGGAAAAAGCTGTTATTTCTTGTTATTAGCTGCATTAGGATCTTTGTTACTTGCTTGATGATCATTTTATTCGTGTGAAAAAATATATCTCTACTCTTCTGTAGGTAGAATTCATCGAATGAAACGATATAATTTTGGCATATAGATTGCATCTAGGAAGTTTGGAGAGACCACATACGGTAGGACCAAAAAACTGAAACATAATTGAAGATAAACTTTAAAATAAACTCAATGAACATAACAACGCATTGGAACATAACGCAAATACTCTAGAGGTCTAGGTTAGAAGACGTGTTCCGGCGTCTTTAAACCTGGTAGTTTATCGTCGAGTGGTTGGGTGATTCCTCCACGGTGAAACGATAAGTGCCAATACGGACTGAGCTCCCACGTACCGTCGCGTATATACGGGAGACCCCACTAGGCTATTATACTTTATCCATTGGAAGCCGAGTCTGCCGCCCTACGATTCGCAATGCAGTGAACACAACATTCACGAAGATCAACCACCCGTACCCTAAAAAGTATTCTGTGGTTTTGCGAAAAGTTTGGCACACCCTTTACCTAGAATTCCAGAGCAGTCACTTTTGATCCTTTTCGGACTCCCTAAACGAAAAGGTGCCTGTGAGTGTCTTGTCACTTCGTGCTCATTAAACATTCGAAGGAGACTAGAGTCATCTTTTGTCCTTTTCTCGACTCTTAAAACATGAAAAGGTCAAGTCGTGTCTTTGCGTCTTAAAATTTATTGGCCATGATAACATTTACCCAATTAGATTTTGTTTGCGTTAGCTTGAGTAGGATTCTTTCTCGTTCAATGGCATCCTTCCCGGCGCCCACTGGCCAAGGTATTCCTCCTAATGGGAACCCTCGTCCATTTCCTTCTGTTGGAAATGTCGGTGTTCAGTATATTGCAACATTGTATTTGCCTGGGTTGACCATTGGTTTACCTGTATGGTTGTTTTCAAACTCGGTGGTCTCGAGTGTGATAACTTCTACTTCGAATGGACAACCCTCCCAAGCATCGCCTGGTTCGAATGTTACTTCTGAGGTTAATGCCGTCCAATCTAATACGACAAACAAGGCTTCGAAATAGAAGAAAAAAGGGAAAGCGAAAAATAAGCCAGAACCACCTAAGCAGGAAACCCCGAAACCTCAAACTGAAGACGGACCTAAACGCAAACCCAGATATCCTTGTCTTATCTGCGATGAGGATCACTATACCAAGGATTGCCCAAGGCGGTTCGAAGTTAGTCGTTTGTTAAAAGGTACCTCTGGGACTCCTGCGGTGCTCAAAGAGCCCTTTCCCACCCAACACACTCAAAAGACTCAAATGGTGGCTGACCTTACTCAGCCTCCTTCTTCCTTTGGTTCTCAAGTGTTCATGGCTGGTACAATACCCATCAATATCAGTACTCGAACAAAAGATTACCCGCCATCTACCGGGAAGGAGCCTGAAATACCCTCTAGTGCTCCTCCGTTCAGTTCGGGTCCACCACCTCCTCCACCCGAACAACATCATGTTGATTCCAAGGTGGACCTCTCCCCTTCTTCGCCTATTTCTGCATCCTCATCTTCTACTTCGCCTGGCGAAAGTCTGGATTCAAGTAACCAGGTGGCTAAGAAGAAGAAGAAGAAGACAAAGAAGAAGAAGACTCCTAAGCGAGAGGTTAAAACTACAACTCAAGTAGAGCCACCTTCTGCTCCTCCGTGGAAGGTCAAGTTTCCTTGTAGATTATGCAAGGAGGACCATCTTCTTCGTGATTGTCCTGGCATTCCCAGGGTATTATAAGTATGGTCTCGCGATCCGGACCGCCCCTCATCGTCCTCTGAAGCTCATTGCGATGCTACCCTATCAGCTAGCAATGTTAAGGGAAAAGGGAAGATTCGAATCCCCTGTAGACTTTGTGAAGGCAATCATCCCCTTCACCTTTGTCCGCTCATGGATAAAGCCTCTGTGGTATTGGAAAGTCTTACAGCTCCCTCAACCCAACTTCCTACTGGTTATCAACGTCTTTCTGCAATTGCAGAACGTTCCCCTGCTGACAAAGAAATCAACCAAGATTCCTCTCTTGTCCAGCCTCCTCTTCCTGAATCTGGCTTTGCTACATCTGGAAATACCCCTACATCTGAGAGTCCTACTGCGCTCTCCCCCGAGCAGGGGGGCAATCATACGATTCCCCCACCAAGTAGTTCAGTCGCTTCCTTCGACTGGAGACGTTTGACTACCTTCCGCCTCCCGTCTCATGTGCCTTTTTGGGTCATGGTACACGCCTATGACAAGGCAATACCTGGCACTATTTTGGATGAGGGTGCATCTGTTAGTCTTATGTCTGCTACTACTTGGCAAGCTTTGGGTTCCCCATAGCTTGTGCCCGTAGCATCGAATCTGACTGCTTTTGACGGAGGAACTAGCCAACCATTAGGGATCCTTCCCAAGTTCCCTATTACTTTGGGAGGCAAAACCGTCTATATAGACGTATCGGTTACCCAAGGTGCTTTAGATTTCAATCTTCTCCTTGGTCGTGACTATGTTTATGCCATGGGAGCCCTTATTTCTTCACTTTTCCGTGTGGTTTGCTTTCCACACAATGGAAGAATTGTGACTATCGATCAATTATCGTTCGTTAGTCCACAGGTCCCCCCTGCGCAATCGTCATCCCCTCCTGGTGTTTATCCACCAGTTGCATCTGCCCCACCGCAGGTCAACTACGTGGCCACCTATCCCATGCCTGTAACCAGCGATGCCGCGGTTGTGCATAGTGTCCTGGGGGCATTGGGCCTTGACTTCCAAGATGTTTCCCTTCCATCGGGAGTGACACTCTTGGAAGCCCCGACTTATGTCAAGCTCCTTAAAAAATGAAACTCGGTGCCGGAGCATAGTTCCTTGTCTTGTGTCAAGCTCGTTAAAAAATGAAACAAGGGTTATGAGGATAGTTCTTTTACTGTGTCAACCTCATTAAAAAATGAAACAACTCCCTTTCCAAATCGAGTCTTTTGATTAAGATCTCGTAAAATACAAGTTGAGTCTTTCACAGATCTCGAGAGTGAACCTTCATTCCATCCACTCTGTGAATGCCATGAAGCTTGGGGGGCATGTACCTCGATTTGCATTATCATGCTGGGGGCATGCAAATTTATAGCAAGCATAGTTTTTCGTTTCAAGCTTGTGTAAACATGAAACCGAACCCAAGCAAAGTTCTCCATGGTTCAAGCTTGTGTAAAAATGAACCCATACCTGATTTACATCCCGTGATTGCCTTTTATCTGCTAAATTCTGCTAGATGAGCCTTGGTTGTTTCATTCCATCGCCACCATCTCTTCGGCCGATCATATGCTTTCACCTGGTTGTTTATCCTTTCCTGAGGAACCGCAGCGATGAGTGGTCTTATTAGCCAGCCTCTTGACCATTACATGTTTCGAGCAAGTTCCACCATTACCGGAACCAGTTGCTACCCTTTATACCACTCGTTCCTTCAGGACGAGTCGCCTTTACGCTCTTTTCTGACTCGTAAAATATGAAAAGATTGCCGAGTATTTTTCCTTTTTGACTCGTTAAAGAAAATAAAAATGGAGGTCCGCTTTCAGCTCTTTTCTGACCATTTAAAGAAGAAAAGATTGCCGAGTCGCTCCTCTTGACTCGTTAAATGTTAATAAGGGGCGGTCGTTTTAAGTTCTTTTTGTCGACTGTTAAAACATAAAAAGATTACCGGGTTTTTGTCGTTTCAAACTCGTTAATGGTTCCGAAACGACGTGGCTTTGACCGCTTTTCTACTTTTTCAGGTCGAAATCACTAATTATGAAAAGTACTCCTCGATCGTAATGATCGGGCGGTTCTTTCGGGTATTATTTTATACTTTTTCGGGCCCGAGAGACACAACTTTACGAAAAAGGACACCCCTGGAGTTTTCTTTTCTGCTGTCTTTTCAAACTCTCTAAACGTGAAAAGACGTCGAGTTCTTCCTTTGTCAGACTCGTTAAAACTTGATGACATCGGATTTTGTCACACCACAAGCACATGCTATCCCCATCAAGCTTGTTAAAAATAACTGGGGTACTCGCCGGAAATGGCGGGGGGAAAAGAAAATTTTTGACCCATCATTATTACCGTGACGGCAGTATGTCGCTCTTGAACATGGCACTGTTCTGTTTTCGTGTCCAGGGTGGGGATATCTCATCTCACATCTTTCACTTGCTTCCATGGACTTGGGTACCCGATTTGACCTCTCATCCACTCATTTCCTCGTCATCATGACCTTTGATACATTGATGTCAAATACTGCCGATTCCATTAATGTGTCGCCGATATGTTCAAGAGAAGTTGACCTCTGCAAAGAAACAACCTCCCTCTGATAGTTCGTACAATCTTGATTCACAACATTATCTCTCTGTCTCGTGTCGATGATGTGGGAAACATTATGGCCCACCTTCGATCAAGGTCACTTCCTGTCGACTTCAACTCATTATCCAGGAAGTTGATCTAGAGACTCCTTTCCGGTGCCTTGGAGCCTGCATACCTCAATGGCAGGTTCTTCGTGTTCGACGTGAGGTTTTCATCATTGGCCTCCGATCGAATGATTCTACGGGTGTTCGACTTCAGATCATTCATTCACATGCCGTAGATTGTACCTATAGTACCTTAAGGGCCATTGTCATTATTGGTGGTACCTCTCGCGTCTGTTAACAGTTTCCACTATTGACTGGTAATCAGACGATGTTCATGCATGTTCGACTTCGGCTCATATATTCACATGCTTGAACTTGTACTCTTGTTCGGGTCGATATGGAGCGCAAGACCCTGGATTGTGTCTGTTGTAATCCAGGCGTGATTCTTGATACTTGACTCATTCACTGGATGGCTGCGACCATACCTGAGTCAATTCATTGATCCTAACCAGATGGCTGCGTCCATACTATGGATCTAGATTATTTATGTACTCTCTTATGGATGGCTGCGACCATACCACGTACATCATGTAATTGAACTATCAGTCATGTCTCTTAACACGGATCCTCGGCGGCAGCTCTATATGTGTTCCTGTGTGTTCTTGTAAAGCATTTCACCCCTCTCTCTACCTCTCGGACTTCATGCTTTAGGGGGCATCTGTTACACAATAATTTGTCACCATCCCTGTTACTCCTCTTGTCGTACCTTGGAGGACTCATCCCGGGAGTTATAAGAAGTGACAAAGTCTAAAAACACTTGCATTATGTTCCCTTGAGCATGTACTTCATGTTCCCTGAAGACACCTCCTACAGATTATCCCTGAAAAGTGTCCCTTTTCCATTGGCGCAAGTCCACAGTATTTTACCCGCGCCAATCATGGAGATCCTCAAAAGAGGGCGCGACCATTGGCGCTCTGTCTTAGAGCAGCAGTCGCGCCAACCGAGTTTAGTCATGCTTTTTGCCTTAATGCACGTCCGACTGTTGTTTCCTTCATTACATGGAGCTTTTTGAAGATAAAAAATCAGTCTTATGTCGAGCTCTATCCTATCTCCATCTTTAGTGGCTTTCGGGAAAAAGGTGTTAATCCACAATAGGTGTCCCGGTTCGTCGTATCCTCCTCCCTTCTTCATCTATATAAGCTTGTCCTTATGCATTTGACAAGCTAGTCGCTAGTACTAAGAGTCAGAGTCATGGAGTTCTAGTTGTTGAGTTCTTGAGTTCTTGGGAGAATGCTAGTTGTAATTATCATGAGTGATAATGAAGTATAGAGAGGTTATGCTGCCGGAGAGGAGATACATTGCAAGACACATATAGTTGCTCGCCCAGCCAGAGGAGAGGTTCAACGTCAGAACCTTGGTTGTAACTTTTCCTTCTTTATTATTAATTAATGAGCGACTGCTATTATAGTTCCAATCTCATTGTCTATTATGGTGATGTGTGATTTATTTCCTTTCTGACTGAAATATAGTTGTGCCTTGGTGGATTTTATGTTGGTATCTGTTTCTTCCTATGCATGTGCAGGTGTCCGTTTATGGTCTGCTGGAGCGAGGGAGCGGGAATATCAGCTCTGCTTCAAACATAGCGTTGGATTCCAGGTTGGTCTTCTTAATTCACCTTTGATGCATAACTAGGAACTTGCGTGGCAGCGTGGTTTGATTGTGGCTAGTTCTGTTTTAGACTAGTGGGATCGCCTCTGTCCGCAGAGGGGATTTACCTGTCCAACAGCCCCCCTAAGAATTCTAGGATCATCATTAATAATAAAAAAATAGAAAATTTGAACAGAAATCAAGTGGAGTATACCTTTATGGCTTCCTTCTTTCTTGAATTGGTCTCCTTAAAACCAGAGTATGTGGTTCTTCTTCTCATGATCCTTGTTCTTCTATAGATTTTGATTCATCGTCATTTAGTTCAAATTTTAACTTCTCCAGTTTTTCCTCCCATGGATGGAATTATTATTTGATAACATCTTTCAGTTCTCTAGATACCACATCTCGATTGTACACAATATTCTTTGTTTATAGGTTCTAAAGTTTGTAAATTTTTAAACCATCTTTATAACCAATAAAGATGCACCTTTCAGGTTTTCTATCCAACTTAGTTTTGTTTTCATTTGGAACATGTACATATGCATCACAACCAAATATCGTGAGATGTGTTAGAGATAGTTTCTTACCATTCCATACCTCTTATGGAGTCTTATCATTCAATGTTGATGAGGGTGATTTCTTTACCAGGTAACATGCAACATCTAATGCCTCTACCTAAAATTCTTCTCCTATCCTAGAACCATTGAGCATGCTCCTTGATTTTTTCATCAACATCATGTTAATCCTTTCTACAACTCCATTTTTTTGAGGTTTGTTTGGGATAGTGTACTGCCATGCTATGCCACACTTCTTACAAAACTATTCAAATTCCTTCTCACGGAACTCTCCACCATTATGCATCCTTAACGCCTTTATTTTCTTCTATGTTTGATTCTCCACTAGAGCCTTACATTCTTTAAATATGTCAAATACTTCAAATTTCTTCTTGAGGAAATATATTCATGTATTCAACGAGAAGTCATCTATAAATTAAATGTAGTACATATATTTACAAAATGATGGAACTAACATAGGTCCAAACACATGATTGTGCACTCATTGTAGTATTCCCTTTTCCCTCTTAACACCAAAGGATAATCTCACCCAATTTTACTTTTTGTATAAACAATTTTCATAGAAATAAAAATCTAGAGAGAAATTAGGCATACCTTCTACCATACCATTACCTTGTAATACTCGAGGGCCCTTATCTCCAATTTGTCCTAGTATTTTATGCGAAAACATAATCTTTTCTCTAGAGACTACAATAATTTCTCCGTCTTCTGCTCCACTCTCAGGAACAATGGAAATGTTGCACCATCACTAACAATAATTCATAGTAGCTTATACATAATACAATTGGAACTCCCCTTAGAAATACCATTTCTCTTTGAACCATCATGCAAGTATCATTTTCGAACATTGTTTTTACACCCGCATTACTCATATTTCTTACACAAATCAAATTTCTAACTAATCCCGGAATGTGCAGAACACCAGGGAGTGTTCTAATCCTTCCATCCATGAGCTTCAACTTGAATTTTCCTCATGCTATTATTTTGGTTGTCGAGTCATCTCTTAAGAAACATCATCACCATCATATTTTTCACACTCACAAAACCACTCCTTATGGGGATTCAAATGAGAGGATGCACATGGGTTGACCAACCATGACTCATGATATACATGTGTACTTGAAGAAGTCAAGTACACATCCCTGCTTCATCTGAGGTGGTTTTTAATTTTGGATAAGGAGCATATTTAGACCCCTTCCCTTTCTCAGAAATTTTAGATCTATAATATTTCTTGTTATTCCCTTCTCTTCCACATCTCCATCACACCTTTTATAGAATTTCTTGGAGATTTAGATCTTCCTCTATATTTAGATATCCCACTCGAGGACTTATTTTATTTTTATTCTAGGAGAATCCTCTTACAGAAAAGGCATCTCCTCTATGGATTTCCATGTTTTTCCATATCATCTCCTTCATTAAAAAAGGATGGGACTATTTCATAAAAATGTATAGTTGCATTACTACCTATGGCAATGTAACATACCCCCTTACTACCTATAGACCACACTAAGAGTAGAAGGAGGAAGTTACTATGTTATCCCAACCTCCAAAATTTAGTTATTGAAATGGGGTCTACATTTTTTGACCTTTTTTTCAAAATAATCAAAACCAAAAATAGTCTTCACCATTGTGTTTTCCTCATCGATATCAATTTTACCTCAATCTGACCTTTGGATTAAAAGTTGTGGCCATTCAAAAAATTTCCAATAACCTCCTACCTTGTCACCAAGAATTGCCATGTGGCACCCATGTGGTGCCCATGTGGCATTCCATATTACTTTCATGTCATCTCCACGTGGCTGCTACCATGGCTATGCCTCTTCACCATGTGCAAACCCCTTTTTTCCCTTAGGCATAATATATGTATATGTTAATGCAAACCTCTCCCTTTTATGACACACACATATACATACATAATGGGGGCCTCACGTGCCACATAATCCTGAACTTAAAACCTTAGGGTAATATAATGGTTACAATGCCTTCTCAATTTCAATGGTTAAGATTTAAAAGTGTACCTCCACTCCCCTTGCTGACATGGCAGTGGGGATCCACTATCACAATGTCATGGTTCTAAGGCCCCTATCTGATGGTTTCGGTGCACCCAATTTTTTTGACAACGATGATTTAATAGAAAACCAATCCTCCCCTTAATAACATGGTGGGGAGGTCCACTATCATGATTCCCACTCGCGGTTTTGAGGCCCCACATTATTGGCTCCAATACATTTAGAATTCTAACAACTATGGTGAAAACATAGACTCTCCCTCCCATTGTTGACATGGTATGGGGGTCCACTATTGGATCTCCATCATTTGTGCTCTGATAAACCTCCACCATCATTTTCCATATGTGCCACGAGCTCCAACACTTGGTTTCAATGCTGATCATTTGGGTGGATGAGGCTTAAGCCCCTTTTCATCTTAAGTATTAGGGTTCCAAACCCCAACACTTGTCAAATATTGATACATATGTAAGGGACCTTTGCCCAGGGCCTCTAGCGTATATTTATATATGCATGAACGTACTTGTGAGCCCTTTTGAGATATCCTTTATGAGATTTTACCATCTCAACTGGACTCTCAATCTCTTAATGTGTATGTGTATGTATATACATACAACAAGCATCTTTGAGACTTACTTTTTGTGTTCCCATTGCTTGGAATCTTATATGCATATGTCGTTTCTCCAATCGCTTGCAACACATATACATATCTATATGGACGCAATCCTTTTTGGGTTTGTAAGGCCCTCAGCCCAACCCAACCTATCTAAGGGATTAACTGAATTTCACACACACACACACATATAGAGGATGGCGAGACTACACCCTTTCTGCTGCAACTCTGATTTTGGTTAGGGTTTTGCAGGGTTGCTGATACGGTCTATGGGGACCACCATTCTTCTCCTTACCTCGTAGATATCCTAGGGTTCATTGCACACCTCTATTTCGCCACCCATCCTGACATCTGGCGTGTGATCTTACACTTGCATGACGGGCTGTCAGCAGGTCGACAGATATGGAGGCAGACCTGGTTGACTCTACGGATGACCCGTATGTATTTGTGCCCATTTGGACCACATCGCCCCCTCCCCTGTTGGATGCATCACTATCTGCGCCCCCACTCTCCCTTGTCGGTTACCCTAGGGAAGTTACACTGGATTTTCCAACTGACCCTAGCTCCTTGTGTCCAGACGTCTCCCTGCCTGATGACTCGCATCCCTGGCCGGATTCAGATTATCTCCCCCCTTCTCCGACATCCCTACAATTCCTAGCTACTTGCCTTGATACCACCTCCCCCTCTTATCCATCAGGTTATTCCTTTATTCCATCTGTTGTTGATCTCCCACTCATTTATCCCTGTGACACGACATCATTCCCCCTCGGATCACCTCTCTGGGCCTCCCCCTATTCAATCCGAATCCCATAACTTTGCCCCTGGCCCTCCCTCTTTCAGCTACTTTGAAGGACCTCCCATTAACTTGGCGGACTGTGACTCTGACCCTAGGGCTGAGGACTCTTTGGACCCCCCTTCCAAACCCTCCTCTGGTTCCCGGGCTAACAAGCATTCCAAAATGGTGAAGAAGTCTAAGTGTGTCAAAGCCAAGAACAAAGACGTCTCTCTCAGATTCAGAGAAGGGATATAGATGGGGGATGTGGTTGATACGACGGACCGTGTTCTGGTGGGGTGTGTATGAGGTATAACTTATTCTACTGCTAGGATTCGGCATTGGATCACTGAAATCTGGGGAGAGATTCTCACCGAACTTCCATCGGTTACCACTCTTGCACGTGGTTGGTTCGCCCTTCATTTCAGCATTCTGACTATACTACATGGGTGCTCTCAAAATATTGGCACATTGATCTCACTCCTATCTTGCTCAAGTGATGGAGCCCCTTGTTTGATCTAGAGCGGGAGAAATTGGGGGTTGGTCCTCTTTGGGTGTGGCTACCTGGTTTGTCGCTACACTTCTGGTCCGAAGACATATTCAAATGCATTTGCAATGCACTTGGTACCTATCTGGATCATGATAAATCCTTTATTGTATACGACAACATGTCTTTGGCCCACATATTGGTTCATCTTGACACTAGAGAAGGGTTGGAGGAACATATTACCCTTCACTGGAAGAATTTCACTCGTATACAGATCCTTGACTATGAAGGGGTGCCTTTTAGGTGCAGACGATGCCATAAGGTTGGGCATTTATATAAGGAATTCCCTTTGGTGATACTTGTTCCTCCTCTAAGGAATGTGACTGATGGTTTGGTGGACAAGCAGGGTCCACAAGTACAATGGATGCCCTCAGCTTCTGGTAATCTGTCATAGGCTAAGGCATGGGAGAAGAAGCGTGGCTCCACTCCGATGCATCCTCCCTCGCCTCCGCTTACCAGATCTTGGGTGGTTGTCGGTGTTGCACTCTCATCGGGTAACCCTTTCCCCTGTTCTTTTTTTACTTCTCTTGCACTTTCTGATTCTATTTTCTCATCCTCATCATCACAATGAACCTCTTCATTTGCACCAACATCACCTCCCTTGTCTTGTCCCCTGGTTCATCCCCCCTATTTTCTCCAATACGCCTCCTTCCTTCCCAGAACCCCCCTCTCTGCTTCTCTGTCGGAGGCATCAAACTCCTCTAGACCATCCCACTCCTACAATCTTCGCACCTTGGACAGATCCTCCTCCAAGGATATCTATGGAATCAGTATCATCTCTCCCCTCAAGCCCACTAAATCTGCTCGGGGCCGACACTCCACCATATCCAAAGCCATCCATCAAGCTCGTATTGATGTAGCTGAAGGACGACAACTCGCTATTGACTGGGTTCTTAGAGCACATAGTACCCTTTCTTCTTCTTCCCCATGAAGTGGTTATCCCTTAATTTTTGTGGGCTGGCTAGCCCTGCCAAAAAACTAGCCTTCAGGATACTTATGGAATCTGAAAGGGTGGATGTCCTATTCCTTCAAGAAACCCTTGGCCTTATTGACTTGGTTATACCTATGTTGGAATCTCTTGTACCTGGATGGAATTTTCATGCCCTAGATGTTTGTGGGCGATCTGGGGGAATTGCCTTTGGTTTTAACCCTAGGTCAGTTAGACTATCAAATGTTTGGGGTGAGAATGGTTTCATTGGTGCTAACATTTTCTCATATGACCTAGGAATGGAGCTTCGACTGATAAATGTGTATGGTCCCTGCCACAACCGAGTTTCTTTTTGGGATCAAATTCTCAATTCAGCCCTATTACAAGCTGATAACATCATAATGGGAGGTGATCTCAACTTTTCCATTGTCATGCTGAATCATGGGGGCACAATGCTCAGATTGACCCCTTATCTGATACATTGGAGGCTCTACTTGAGGATCATCGATTTATTGATATTCCCATGGCACATCTTCAGCCTACCTAGAGGAACATAAGGGATGGAGAGGCCATGTTGGCTTGAAGGCTGGACCCTTTCCTAATCAAGGAGAGGCTCATTAGGACCCTATATAATTACAAGCAGTGGGTGGGATCGGGGGGCCTATCCGATCATTCTCTTATTTACCTTGAGATCATTGGTCAAGCTCACAAACCTAAAGCCCCATTCAAATTCAATGCCATTTGGTTAAAGGATCCAGACTATACCTATTTAGTCTCTGACTTTTGGAAGACCCACCTTCCAGGTTCGGGTTGATCTATATTAGAAGGTTTCTCCAACAACCTTCTTAAACTTAAGAAATTAACCATAGATTGGGCTCATAACAAGAGAAAGATGGATGATCACAATATCCATTCTATAGAGACTGAGATTGCAAGTCTGGAGGATGCTAATGGGATGGGCTATCTATCTGCTGATTCCAAGTCCCACCTCATTAAACTGGAGAATTAAAGGGATAAGATTTTAAAAGATAGGGAGGAAACATGGAGACTCAGGAGCATAGCCATCTGGTTAAAAGAGGGAGATGACAATACAAAATTATATCACCAATATGCAAATGGGCACCGAGTGATCAACACCATCTGGAAGATGACCAATGAGGAAGGTAAGAGAGTTCACTCTTTCCATCACCTGGCATCACTCAGCACCTCACACTTTAGAAATATTTACAAGGCCCCACAGGAAGCAACTTTGGCAGAAATTATTAGGGTGGCAAGACCTTTTCCTCGGTTTGTTGACCAGGAGGCAGCTGAGGATCTACACAAGCTTGTTACTATGGGGGAGCTAGAGAATACTTTAAAATGGTTTAAGAGGGACAAGAGTCTAGGCCCTGATGGATGGCTGGTCGAATTATACTTGGATTTCTTTGAAATACTGGGGGAAGATCTGCTCCATATCATTGAAGACTGTTGAACCAGTGGTCATATGTATGAGGCTTTCAATTTGACCTTCATAGCTCTCATCCTTAAATCTGATTTCCCTGAGTCATTCAATGATTTTTTCCCCATCTCACTCTGCAACTGCATTTATAAAATCATCGCCAAGATCATTTCTAATCGACTTAAACACATCCTATCTGCTCATATATCTGATGAACAATTTTCTTTTCTTAACCACCGTCAAATTCATGATGCCATTGGTACTTCACTAGAAGTTTTACACTCCATCAAAATAAAGAAGTTGAAAGGAATTATCCTCAAGATTAACCTAGCAAAGGCCTTTGACTGCACTAAATGGATTTACTTGAGAATTCACTTAACCCATTTGGGGTTTCCCTTGGAATTTTTCAACTGGATCATGTGCTGCATTACCAAGGTCTCATTTAGTGTTCTCATCAATGGATCTGCCTCCCCCTTTTTCATGCAGAACAGGGTCTTCGACAGGGCTGCCCCCTCTCCCCTCTCTTGTTCCTGCTTGTTATGGAAGGCCTAAGTCGGCTCATTACATAAGAACGCAGACTGGGTCGACTCCATGGTATCAATATTACCAACAATTTCATCCTAACGCATTTACTTTTTGTAGATGATGTATTAATCTTTCTCAATGGGGGTATCAACGATTCATCAGTCTTACAATCTATAATGCACTTATTCTGTCTAGCTATTGGCATGGAGTGTAATGACCGGAAATCAACAATCTCCACTTCATGATGCACACCCCATGAGATCCAATTTTCTCACCAAAGATTCCCCTACCCACTCCTATCATTGGATGATGGATTGAAGTATCTAGGGTTTTGCCTCAAACCCCTACATTACAGAATTGCAGATTGGACTTGGCTAGTAGCCAAGATTGAAAGAAGACTTAATATTTGGCATCAAAAATACCTCTCCAGAGTTGGATGATTGGTATTAATCAAATCTGTATTGGAAGCCACTCCGGTCTACTGGATTTCCATGGCCTGGATCCCCAAAGGTATACTCACGAGGATTCAACAGTTGTGCTGCAGATTCTTATGGAAAGGGAAGTAGGATGGCCACATTTATGCATGGGTTCGTTGGGATTTGATTACACTTCCAAAGAAATGGGGTGGCTAGGGATTAAAAAACCTTGAGTCCTTCTCAAAATCACTTGCTTCCAAAATGGGTTCGCAAATTCTCACAACAAAAAGCTTATGGACTGAGGTTGTATATCAGAAATACATCTAGCCCCTACACACTCTTGATTGGATCCAGCTCCCTACTTGGAACAAGACAAGCATATCTTCCATATGGAGAGTTGTCTTAAACTCTATATCTTATATTCGTGATGGACTGGCCTGGAGAATTAGGTCGGGTACCTCAGTTCATGTGGGTATTTATCCATGGTCTCATTCAATTTTTATCTAATGCTAGTATTAACTATCTTGATAAAATTGCAGACCCAGAGAATACTAATATTTTTTCACAGGCTTGGAAATCAGCTATTCATCTTGGCATCCTTGACAATTGGCATCTTGACTAGCACAGTTACACTAATGCTCTTACTGAATCACATGTTAGGATTCTTGAAGGTGAAGATGAACTTATTTGGGCACATGCCAAGCATGGTCATTACTCTCCCAAGGAAGGCTACCATGTTATATACTTTGCTCATAAGCCACCAATCTCTGACTGGTGGTGGAGTTTATTATGGAAACTGAAAGCCCCTCCTCACACCAAACTTTTCATGTGGACTGTACTTCGCCACAAAGCACCTACGAGTGAGAACCTTATGAAGCGATCCTTCCATGGCCCTACTTGGTGCATCCTTTTTCGTCAAGCCTCAGAATCCATCGAGCATCTCTTCCTCCATTGTAACACCATTATGGATTTTTGGGCCCTGATCCTCTCCTCCCTCTCTATTACCTATAGATGGCAGGAGAATACCATCCTAGAAGGCTGGCAAACATGGTGGACAGTGATCCAGCCTCATAAATCTAGAAACCTCCCTCTATTGGTTTGTTGGGCTATCTGGCTGACTCAAAATAAATTTATTTTCAGTGATATCGTGCCTCACTAGAATTAGGCTTCCACTCGTGTCTTGTCCATTTATTCCAATATACCTGATGATGATTGACCTACTCCCCATCGTACCATTACCCCTGAAGTCATTGCCAAAAGCATTCCTTGGGCCTTTTTTGATGGATCTTCCCAAGCACAGAGATGTGGGGTGGGGGGCATTATGTTATGAAACCAGCTCACAAAAAGATAGAAAAGAGAGATCCACGCCTTAGAATTCAGCCTCTTCGAGGGGGAAACCTCCTTTACATTACATAAATGAACAATTCTTGGATGATACAAATGACAAAACCTCCTTTCTATATATAGGAGTCTAAGGAGTCACAATATAATCCAGCCGACCTAACAATAATAATATAAAGCCACAAAAATAACAATAGAGGGATTCTATGGGGCACAGAAATAACAATATGGGGGTAATAGGGGCACAACAATATAAATAGGGGGTATAACTACAATAGTAATGGGGTAATCACTAGTATTATAGGGACCCAACATGCCCCTCTCCTTCAAAAAAGTGTTGTCCTCAACGCTTGAGCAGTTCTGGATACTTCTGCATAAAATTCTCATCCTCCCATGTGGAATCTTCAGCGGATAAGTTCTTCCACTTGATAAGATACTCTGAAATTGATCGATTTCGTAGCTGTCGAGTTCTTGTTTCTGTGACTGCTTCCGGTTCCAATATAATTTTTCCTTCCTCGTCAAGTTCTGGCAATATTGTTTGAATTGGGAGCTTGTCACCTATAACCTTCTTTAAACATGAAACATGGAAAACTGGGTGCAATCGAGAAGCTGCAGGAAGCTCCAATTTGTATGCCATAGTACCAATCTTTTGCAACACCTTGTACGGACCATAATACTTTGGTGATAATTTATTATCCTTCTTAGCTTGCTTTAGGGACATTTGCTTATATGGTTGTAGCCGTAGGAATACCCAATCACCTACATCAAAACTTCTTTCACTGCGATGTTGATCTGCCTGTTGTTTCATTCTATTTTGTGCCAACACGAGGTTATCCTTTAAGAGTTGGAGGACTTGTTGTTGATGTTCGATGTGATGTTCCACTGCCTGAACCTTAGAATTTTCTCTTAAATATGATGTGATGGATGGTGGTTGATACCCATAAAGTGCCATAAATGGGGTCATTTTTGTTGCTGTATGGAAGGAAGTGTTATACCACCATTCAGCCAGAGGCAACCATTTGACCCATTGTGTCTGTTTATCAGATACAAAGCAACGAAGATATCCTTCCAAACATTTGTTTACTATCTCAGTTTGCCCATCAGATTGAGGATGATAAGATGAGCTATGAGCTAACTGAGTACCAAGACAAGAAAATAATTCTGTCCAAAAATTTCCAGTGAAAATGGGATCTCTGTCACTTACAATAATCTTTGGGTTTCCATGTAGCTTTTGAACTGTTTCCATAAATGCAGTAGAAACTGTACTGGCTTTAAATGGATGTGATAATGCACAAAAGTGTGCATACTTGGTAAGTCTGTCAACTACCACCATGATGACACTCTTTCCCTCAGACTTGGGTAAACCTGTGATAAAATCCATTGAAACCTCCTCCCAACGTTGGCTTGGAATGGATAAAGGTTGTAATAGACCTGGTGTCTTAATTGTTTCAACTTTATTTTGCTGGCAAACCAAACATTCCGCCACAAACTTTTGAATATCTGATTTAAGGCCATCCCAAAAAAATTCCTTCTTAACCCTGTGGTAAGTTTTTAAAAATCCTGAGTGCCCTCCTAAGGGAGAAGTGTGCAATTCCATAAGAATCTTTTGTTTTAGCTGGGAATTCTTACAGAGGTATAAGCGATCTTTGTACCATAACGAATCATTTTGCCAGCTAAATGTATCAGAAGTACTGGAATCTTGTTGTAGCTTTCGAATAAGTGCCCACACTTCTTCGTCATTCTTCCATTCCTCCCTTGCTTCGTTTATCCAATCTGGTTGGATAATAGAAATGGCACACAACAATGCTTCCACATCCTCATCCTTTCTTGAGAGTGCATCTGCCACCACATTTTGCTTCCCTTTTTTGTAGATGATTTCAAAGTCATAACCCAACATCTTTGTGACCCACTTTTGTTGCTCTTCAGAGGATAATCTTTGTTCTAAAAAGTATTTAAGGCTATCATGATCCGTTTTTACCTTGAAGTGTCTTCCCATTAGGTAGGGTCGCCATTTCTTAAGTGCATGGAGTATTGCCAACATTTCCTTCTCATAAATAGCTTTGCTTAAAAACTTTCCCTTGATTGGACGACTTTCAAAAGCAATGGGTCTTTCATCTTGCATTAGAACAGCACCAATTCCATTTCCTGAAGCATCACATTCCACAATAAAGGTTTTTGTGAAGTCCGGTGTAGCTAAGACCGGTGCTTGGCACATTGCCTCTTTAAGATGTTCAAAGGCCTTTGTTGCTTCCGAAGTCCATGAAAATGAATCTTTCTTCAATAATGTTGTTAGAGGTGCTGCTATTCTCCCATAATTCTTAACAAACTTGCGATAATACCCTGTCAACCCAAGAAATCCTCGCAGATGCTTTATGGATGTGGGGATTTTCCATTCCTTAATGGCTTTAATTTTGCTAGGGTCTACCTTAACTCCTTCATGAGATACAATATGACCCAAATATTCCACCTCCTGGACTCCAAAGAAACATTTGGATCTTTTTGCATATAATTGTTTCTCCTCCAATAGTTGTAGCACCCTGTCAACATGTTCAACATGATCCTTCCAAGACTTGCTGTAGATTAGTATATCATCAAAAAATACTAACACAAATTTTCTAAGGAATGGTTTGAAAATTGAATTCATCAAACCTTGAAATGTTGAAGGTGCATTGGTAAGGCCAAAAGGCATGACCAAAAATTCATAATGACCCTCATGAGTTCTAAATGCCGTTTTTGGAATGTCTTCAATCTTCATTCTGATTTGATGATATCCCGAACGAAGATCCAACTTGGTGAAGTAAATTGATCCATGCAATTCATCCAGTAATTCATCAATAACAGGAATGGGGAACTTATCTTTAATAGTGAGCTTGTTGAGCTCCCTATAATCTGGACACATGCGCCATGATCCATCCTTCTTGTGCACCAATACTACTGGAGCTGAGAAAGAACTTTGACTCGGTTGAATTATACCAGCCTCTAGCATTTCTGCAACCATACGTTCAATTTCACTTTTTTGGACATAGGGATATCTGTACGGCCTGATGTTTGGAGGAACACTTCCTGGAATCAGATGAATAGCATGATCATGATCACGCATAGGTGGGAGACCTTTGGGAGTCTCAAATACCTTGGAATGATTGTCCAGGACTTTTTGGAGATCTGGAGAAATAGATGATTCCAATGTGGAAACATCTAGCGAACATAATTGTGCAATTACACCTCTTTGCTCCTTTTTTAGAAGCTTTGTCATGCCATTAGAGCTGATTATCTTTCCTGGTTTCCCTGCAATACCCCTTAATTCAACTTCCTTTCCTTCCACAGAAAATTTCATGAAAAGTTCTTGAAAATTAAAAGCTATTGTACCCAAGGATTGTAGCCATTGGACTCCTAGTACAACATCAGCACCTCCCATTGGAATGGAAAGCATTGGGCTAGTCAATACATATTCTCCCATGGATAGCTTGATATTATGGCACTTTCCAGAACAATTTATTGTTCCTCCATTTGCAATCATCACTTGACACTCTGGTGCTGGATATAGGAAGCAATTCAATTCTTTTGCTACCCTACAATGAATAAAATTGTGGGTGCTTCCTGAATCAATCAACACTATTACCTTTTTCTTCTTGATTTGTCCTTCTATCTTGATGGTTTGAGGAGTGGTAATTCCCGCCAATGCATTACAAGATATGGTCGGATTTATTTGTTCTTCATCTAGGCTTTGTTCCTGGAATATATCCTCTTCTTTTGACCTTTCTTGCTCCTTTTCTTCTTCCTCTTCACAATCTATGTAGAATAATTTCTTCTCAGCACACTTATGACCTTTTGTGTATTTGCTATCACAATTGTAACAAAGCCCTTTTGCTCTTTTTTCTTCCAATTGTTGTGGTGTCAACCTTGTAGGTTGTGGAAGACTATGGGCAACAACACTTCCGTCTTTATAGTTGTGAATGGTATGCTTCCTAGTTGCCATAATTTTGCTTTCCATTTTTCTTGCTAACCTGAATGCCTTCTCTAATGAATCAGGTTCCCAAAGGCGCACATCATGTTGGATATTATCCTTTAAAGACCCTATGAACACATCAATCCTATGCTCCTCTGGAATATCTTTTACCCTTATGTTCAATTTTTGGAACTCCTCAATGTGCTCCATTATTGAACCCTTTTGTTTGAGACTTATCAATTGGCTAAAAAAAGTGTTGCTTTTTGTATCCTCATAATGTGCTATCAATTCTTCCGTAAAAATTGCCCAAGTGATAAATTGTTTACGAGAACAAAGCCATTGATACCATACAAACTGATTTGGTTCCAAATATAAAGTTTCCATACGTACCTTTTGTGTGTTTTGCACATTATTGAGATCGAAGAATTGCTCCATCTGTAATATCCATGTGGCGGGATCCTTGCCATCAAACTTCCTCATATCGATTTTTGGAACATGGTGAGTCTTCGATCCAACATTAGAGTCTATGGAATCATGATTAACATTTTTTTTGTTCTCATCATGAGTTTCCTTTACTACCTTTTCACCATTAGTGACCCTTTCTTGTAGCAACTTCTTCAATTCTTCCATGTCTGTCTTCAAATCTATCTTCAAATCATCCATCTTAGCTTCCACGTCAAGCATCTTAGCTTCTACGCCTTTCTTTAAACAGTCCATCTTAGCTTCTACACCTTTCTTTAAACCATCCATCTTAGCTTCTGTTCCTTTTTGTGTAAGGGACATTTGTTGCACTTGGTCTTGTAATTTTGATATATCATGTGCATTTCTTCCTCTTCTTCATGAGTCATGCTAGAGCTTTCAGGTTCCTTACTAGGTGTTTGCATTTTCTTTCCTCGGGGCATCAGTTACCGATAATAATGCTCTACTATGCCCTTTGAATTCCTTCAAAATAAATTTTCAAACCAAGCTTAAGCAAAAATTTAAGAAAATCTACACACCTTTTTTCACTTTGTAGGAGCTCGATATTGCCTCTGATGTATCTCTGTACTTTCTGATCATCTAGTTCTGAATTTGTGACCTGTAGTAGCCCTCTGTGTCCTCTTTCCAATGCCACAAGTCTGACCCAAATTGGATTCTCCAAGGAAGAGTTATGCGAAATCTCCCACAGTGACTTGATTATAGACTAGTTCAGTAGAGCGAACTTGTACGACGTGCCACGAGTCACTGTTTCGACCTTTGGATCTGAAAAACACCCAAAAGAAACTACAGTCCGTCCTCTTTTTGTACCTTCTTACGAAATTTCAATCCGATCCCCAGAGAGAAAGTTATGACGATTTTCCCCAGGTCACCTGTTTTGAATGTAATTCAGGAGTCTGCAAAAAGACCAACTTCCTCAGATCATATCTCCGCAAATATCGCGCGAAAAGTTCTGAAATTCGGACCCAAGGTTTAGCACGATTTCTTCTCAAATGGGTTTTTTTTTTGACTTCTGAAACGTCACAGAAAAAAAGTTATAGCGAAAATGCCACGATGACCTGTTTGGAGCAGCAAAACCCTAGAATCCAAAGCTCTGATACCAAATGTTATGAAACCAGCTCACAAAAAGATAGAAAAGAGAGATCCACGCCTTAGAATTCAGCCTCTTCGAGGGGGCAACCTCCTTTACATTACATAAATGAACAATTCTTGGATGATACAAATGACAAAACCTCCTTTCTATATATAGGAGTCTAAGGAGTCACAATATAATCCAGCCGACCTAACAATAATAATATAAAGCCACAAAAATAACAATAGAGGGATTCTATGGGGCACAGAAATAACAATATGGGGGTAATAGGGGCACAACAATATAAATAGGGGGTATAACTACAATAGTAATGGGGTAATCACTAGTATTATAGGGACCCAACACATTACTACACCTATCAGAGAACCAGTTCTTTAAAATTCAGATGGGATTGGGCAATGACACCAATAACTTTGCAGAATTGATCACACTCAGACATCTTTTGCATTTTGCTTTAGAAAAAGAGTGTAGGAACCTTCAAGTATTTGGTGATTCCAAGATCATTATTAATTGGTTCAACAACTTATCTATCTGCCATGCACACACACTCAGGAATATATTGGATGATGCAATGCATTTAAGATCCCAATTTGACTCCATCGTTTGTCATCACATCTACAGGGAGCACAACCAGATTTCCGACCAGCTATCCAAGGAGGCCATGATCTAGCCTTGGGGTCTATGGATGATCCAGGAACAGAGGGAAATGGACTACTATCAGTACTACCATCATCCATACATCGACCATAGAATATAGGGGCCTGACAGGGCCTGATTTCATGATTTTTTGAGCTACTGCCAGTACTTTTTTCACAAAACAGTCTTATGTATATATTTATTTTTGACGTGTAATTATGCACATATTACCAGTATACAAGAAGCAATCTTTAATTTCATAGCTCCCAACTAAATGCACTTATCAGTAATAAAAAAATGGCAAACTAAAGATGGAACTTCGACTTTCCACCCTACCTTAGACTAACTACAACAAAAATCACTTACAATTGTACCCCTTAGCCAGATCCATGATATAATGGGAATTTTCTTTAATAGTTTCATCATAGGGCCATATTCAGCTTAAAAATGACGGGAATCACTATATATTCTGGTGGTTTATCGACTAGGAAAATACAACATAAATTCACAATGTTGGGTTGTTTATCAGTTGTGGAAAGCACTCTAAGGGCGGTTTATCAACCCATCAACAAGAACCCTAGGTGCCTTATTAAATATATCTCAACAAGAACCCTTCTGCATGTGGTTTCTAAACCATTAGCAAGCACCTTGACTGGTTTCTTAGCCAATTCTTGGTAAGCATTCATTCCCATCTCTTCAAAATTTTAATTGAGCTCCTCTAGACTTGGACACACTGTTCACAATTTCACTTCTCAGGGGATTTCCTTCCCTCGACCTTGCAGGTCTAACTAGAACTTCTAGTTTTCTCTCCGCAAGAGAAAATCAAACCCCAACATTGATATGCAAATGCATTTTTATGATTTCTCATGGGTGCCTCTTCATTCTCCTCTTGGAATCTTCCTCCAATTTTTATTGATAACTACCCATAAATTAAATAGTGGTGCCAAATAGCTCCACATAGAATTATTTTTCCTCTTCCTCCTTAGATCATGTATTTGTGGTCCCACTCTTCAGGCCATTACATAAGAATAAATTTATTATAATTCAGAGCATCATTACATTACAAAAATAAGGAGGAAGTCCACTAGGGGCGTTACAAACCCACCCCCTTAAAGGGACATTGTCTTTGATGTTCTTATTAACAAAGGAACAAACAAAAATGAGCTTCACATATTGATCTTACATCCAATTATTCAACAAACAAAATATGGGTACAATACCGTTATTTTCTTAGCTATTTCTAGGTTGGCTTCATTGGGTCCAAAGTGCTTCCATTCCACCTTGACCTATTCTATTGCTCGATTCTAGATTGTGATTTTCCCTTGATATAGGATGAATTGTGGCTCTGGTTGGAACTCTCCCTATGGTTCCACCTATATCATATACCATTCAACAATGTGATTGGTACCATGAACATATTTCTTAAGTAAGGAAACATGAAAAACATTGTGTGCTTTCATTATGGGTGGAAAAGCCAATTTGTAGGATACTAGCCCCACTCTCTCTAATATTGGAAATGGTCTACAATATTTGGGTGCCAACTTGACACATGAGCCCAATTTCAATGAGATTTTATTTGGCTTAATGCAAAGATAAACATGCTCTCCCACTTGAAACTCTTTGTGAACTCTCTGTTAGTTTGCATAAATTTTCTACCTATCCTGGGTTTCCTTTAACTTTTGCCTGATATTAATCATTTCCTACTCCATTTCTTTTAGCAAATATGGCCCAACGAGTAGTCTATTTACTGTATCATCCTGGATGATAGGTGTGTTGCATTTCCTACCATAAAGTGCCTCAAGGGGACTCATTCCAAATGAATCTTGGTAGTAGTAATTATTGTATGTAAATTTTGACAGTGGAAGGTAGTCTTCCCACCTGCTTGACTAATGCATCACATACATCATTAGCATGTCTTCCAATATTCAATTCACTCTCTCTATTTGACCATTTGTTTGAGGATGATAAGAAGTGCTAAAGGATACCTAGATTCCAAACTAGCTAACAATTATTTCCAAAATCTTGAAGTGAACTCAACATCTCTATCTAATATTATCTTTTTAGGTACTCCATGCAACGTAAATATCTCTTTCATGAATATATGAGCTATATAAATTGCTTTATTAGTAGACTTAAAAACTATGAAGTGAGCCTTCTTGATCCACTACCACCATGATGGCATCATGTTGTCTAGTTGTTTTGGGAAAACTTGTAATGAAATCCATGGATATGACCTTCCATTTCTATTCTGAAATTGGGATTGGTTGTAGTAGTTAATATGGATTCCTACACTCTGGCTTCACTTGTTGACATTCCAAACACTTTGAAAGGTATTTTGCAATGTATTTCTCAATTATTGGCCAAAAACATGTCTTCTTCATGGTTTTCATCATCTTTTGATATCTAGGGTGACCTGAGTAAGGTATTTTATGGAATTCTTCCATGACAAGCTTCCTCAAATATTTTGCATCAGGCACATATTTTTTGTTCTTGAACACTAGTATCCTATCATCCGTGAGTTGCTAACTTTTTCTTACAGATCGATCTGGTTGCTCCCGCCAACACTTCTTCACATATTGGTAATGTTCATCATCAATCAACTCTTCTTTAATTCTTCCCTTGATGTCAAATGATCATGCGCTCAGGGATCCTAGGTGAACCTCTTGCAAACTTTTGTTGAGTGCATCTGCAACCTCATTCTCTTTTCCTTTGATATGCTTATTTTCAAATTCAAATTCACTGGTCAAATATAACCATCTAGCTTGTTTAGAATTGAGATTTGGATGGTCAAACAAGTATTTCGATCCATCATGATCTATCATCAGAACAAATCTCCTTCCCATATAATGTCTCTACATTTTTAGTTCACGCATAAAGGCTAGTAGTTTTAGGTCATGAGTGACGTAATTCCTTTCATGCTCATTCAATTTCGTAGATTCATAGTAGATTACATGTCCTTCTTGCATCAAGACTCCACCAAGTCCCTCCTTACAAGCATCAGTAAAAATCTTTTTCTGGATTAGATATTCTTAATATAGATGCACAAGTGAGTAGCTTCTTCAATTGTTCAAAACTAGTTTCATTTTTAGGATTCCTTTGAAAATTTACTCCTTTTCTTTATAATGCAATGTTGGGATGCCCAATCTTTGAGAAATTTCGAATGAACCTTCCATAGTAACCAACCAAACCTATAAAAAAATTGACCTCTTTCACATTCCGAGGTGGGCCATTCCATTATTGCTTTGATCTTTTTTGGGTCCAAAACTACTACTTTTGAGATTACATGCCCTAAATAGTGAACCTAAGTTTGAAAGAACTCACACTTGCTGAGTTTTGCATACAATTTATATTCCCTTAGCAGTTGTAGAACAACTCTCAAGTGGTCCTCATGTTTTTTTTTTTTTGAGTATACTAGGATGTTATCCAAAAACACCAATACAGAATTATTTAGGTATGGTCTAAGCACATTATTCATCAGACACATAAAAGTTGTTGGAGCATTTATAAGCCCGAATGGAACCACTACAAACTCATAGTGGCCATACCTTGTTCTAAACACAGTTTTTTGGATGTCATCCTCTTTGATTCTAACTTGATGGTATCCAGTGCTTAAATCAATTTTGGAAAATACAAGAACCTCTCTTAGTTGGTCAAATAACTCATCAATTCTAGGGAGTGGATACTTATATTTCACAATTGCCTTATTCAATTTCTGGTAATCTATTCATAGATGCATCATTATGTATTTATTTTTTATGAAAAGTGTTGGGGCTCCCCACAGTGAAACGATGGGTCATATATACCCTTTTTCCATAAGTTCCTTCAATTGAAATTTTAGTTCCACAAGTTCAAGTGTGCTCATATGATAAGGGCCTTTGCTGCTGGTGTTGTTCCTAAGATTAGTTTGATTGTGAATTCAATGTCTCTACTGGGCAACAATCCTAACAATTTATCCGGGAACACATCGTTGTAATACTTTAACATTAGGTATTTTACAAAGGGATCTGTGCTGACTTCTTTTTCCTTTGTGATTTGGATGGTGTAAAGAGCATAACCTTTTCTATTGTAGCATTTTACTTGCATCGTTGAGATCATTTTGAGTTCAGTCAACCTATTAATACCCTGCAACATTATTGATTAACGTTCATTGTTGAGGAATTTTATCACTTTTCCATAACAATCCACCTTGGACCTGTGTGTTTCTAGTCAATCCATATTGATTAGAACATTGTATGATCCTAATGGGAACAAATTTAATTTGAATGCAATGGTGATCCTTCCAATTTCTATAGGGAAAAACTCAACCATTTATGTTATCTATCTCATTTTCCCAGTATCCAACTGAACAAGCCATGATTCTTCATGGGTTTTCTTTGGAAATTCACATCTTTCTATAATCTTAGGGCTAATATAACTAAAATCAGATCCTGTGTCAATTAAAATTGAGACTTGTAAGTTTTTTACCATACCTTCCATTTGAATAACTATTGTTTCTCTGCTTGCCTATTATCCAACGTAACATAAACCTTGGGTATGCTTTGGGCCACATTATTCACAATTGTTGCCTCTTGTACGTTGTATATATTTTTGCTAGTCTTCTGTAGTTGAGGACAATTTCTCCGTAGGTGGTTCTATCCACATTCCCAGCACTGCATGGTCCTTTTCCCAGACCCTTCAAGCTTTTCATTCATTGATTTCTGAGGTTCTTTTCTGTTGATTGAGGGATTTTGCTAAATTTTTTTCCTAGTGGAGGTATTAAACTTTCCATCCTTTCCCCCTTGATTATATCCTAAGGTCCTCTGTCCCTTTCCCTTATCTTTCTTCTTCCAATTAGTCTGGACCTCAAACTTATGCCTATATTGTTCATAATAATTCCTAGTCTTCTGAACAACCTCTTCCAAAGTCTTGGGTTCATTAAATTTTTTTCCCCAGTATGCATGCATCAACACATAGATATACCTATGGATCTTAGTCTTTTCATCCCTGTAATAAGGTGCATACCTCAGCAACTCCAAAAACTTGTTGGTATACTCCTCAAGTGTTTGCTGCCCCATTGTGTGTTCATAAAATGTAGGAATTTACAGGGTAAGTTCCTCAGACAGAACACCAAAGGACACCGCTCACAAACAGATCACAGATCAATACACCAGTATTGTTGACGTGGTTAAAACCCTCAAAGAGGGAAACAGTCCACGGCCTGAGCCAACGTAGCCACTTCAGGCAATTTATTAATAAAAGAATGAAAATTTACATAAGCTTCTCTCATGAACGATTACACTACAAATGACCCTCCATGCTCTTTAAATAGAGATCATGGACAAATCAGGTGTTAAGCCATGGATCGAGTGTCCGTAATACCGAGGAGAGAATGAACCGTCAGATCACTACATATCGTGTCCATCGGATTGTAAGTTACAAAAGTAAATAGTAAAGACACACACTTTACCTAACTCTACACTAAACCAAGTTATACTTAACTATTTCCTATGTGTTGGAATATCCTAACATCCCCCCTTAAGAACAACTTGGGATAGGATTTAAGGATGTAAAAATATGACACAATAGGAGAAGGAAGGAGGCATTAGAGCCTATCCCCCCCTTAGTGACAACTTCCTGAACTCCAACCATAAATCAAAGTTTAGCAAACTTCGCCTCTGTGAGAGCCTTTGTAAAGAGGTCTGCAACTTGATCATCTGTTGAACACTATTGCACTTCAAGAACATGGTCGTGAATGAGCTTTCTGATGAAGTGCATGTGCATTTCAATGTGTTTGTTGTGTTCATGTTGGACTGGATCTTTTCATAGTTGAATGGCACTTTGATTATCACACCAAAGTGTAGTCGGATGTTGCTGCTGAAAGCCAAATTCTGACAGGATCTGACGAAGTCACAGGGCTTCCTTACTAGCTTCTACGACACCACGATACTATGCTTCTGCTGAAGAAAGAGAAATGGCACTTTGTTTCTTGCAAGCCCATGTAGTAGGTCCTGAACCAAGAATGAACACATAACCTGCAGTAGACTTCCGATCATCAGGGTCACCAACCCAATCAAAATCAGTGAACCAACCAATAGAGGAGATGCTTCTGCACTGTAATGAATCCCAAACTGAACTGTACCTCGAACATAACGAAGTATTCTTTTATCTGCTTTCCAATGAATTTCATGTGGGTTTTGCATAAACCGAGCAATAAGGCCAACAACAAAGGAAAGGTCAGGACGAGTATGGGTTAGATACAAAAGTTTTCGTACAAGTTGACGATATAAGGTAGCATCAACTTCAGGGGAAGAACAAGTGACTGAAAGTTTGGCTCCAGACTGAAAGGGAGAAGGGCTTGGCTTACAGTCTTCCATGTGAAAATGGCGTAGAAGATCACATGCATACTTGGATTGGGAAAGGGAAATACCTTTCTTGGATTGTAAGACTTGAAGACCAAGAAAATAATGCAAGTGTCCTAAGTCTGTCATTTCAAACTTCTTTTTAAGGCTAGACTTCACATGGTTTATAAGGTTGGGATCACTACCAGTAAGGATAAGATCATTAACATAAAGAACAAGAATGATAAGAGACTTGCCCACTTTCTTGGTGTAGACAATATTGTCAGAATGACACCTAGAAAATCCAGTTTCTAAAAGAAAGCTATCCATTTTGGCAAACCAAGCCCGAGGGTCTTGCTTGAGACCATAAAGGGATTTCTTAAGCTGACATACAAGGTTGGAGTCTGTTTGTATAAAGCCAGTAGGTTGTTCCATATAGATTTCTTCATACAAGTCCCCATGCAAGAAGGCAGATTTAACATCCATCTAATGGACTTCCCATTTGAAAGAGGCAGCAAGGGAAAGAACAAGGTGGATAGAGTTCATTTTGGCAACAGGGGAGAAGGTTTCAATATAGTCAATGCCTTCAACTTGTGAAAAACCCTTAGCAACAAGACAAGCTTTATGTTTATCAACTTTTCCATCTGGTCCATACTTGGTTCTATAAACCGATTTGCATCTAACAAGTTTTCATCCCTTTGGAAGGGGAACAAGGTCCCATGTATCATTTTCCAATAATGAACGATATTCTTCATTCATAGTTGCGTCCCAATCTGGATGGACTGAAGCTTCTGCAAAGGTTTCAAGATCATAATTAGTTGAAGCTTGAGCTAGTAAAGAAGAGGCTCTATCGAACTGAGAACGTGTACATCGCTGATCTGTAGGATCACCGGCAGGAGCACCTGCTGCATCCTGAGTAGCACGAACCCATTTTGGAAGCTGAGGAGCTGAAGGAGGATCCTGAGAAGGTGGGGGAGAATTGTTATCCTCATTGTCATCATCTGAAGAAGAAATATTTTCATAAGTAGAAGGGATAGAGAGAGGTGGCACATCCACCAAACTAGGCTTGTAGGCCGATATATTTTCAACAAACTTTACATCTCTTCTAATGATAACATTTTTGGACTTAAGTGGAATAAGTCTGTATCCTTTGACATCTTTAGAATATCCAATAAAAATACAATTTTCACTCTTAGGTTCTAAAGCTTTATGTTTCTCATATGGAATATGGGCCCATGCTTCACTTCCAAAAACACGAAAGTGACTTACATCTCGTTTAATTGAGCTCCGTGCTTCTTCTGTAGTGATATTCTTTAAAACCTTAGTAGGAGTGCGATGTATTATGTAATTTGCACAGTTACTTGCTTCTGCCCAAAAATTAAGACTAAGTCCTTTAGATTGAAGCATACAATTAGCCATTTCCTTTAAGGTGCGATTCTTCCTTTCAGCTACACCATTTTGTTGTGGAGTATATGGAACAATATGTTGCATTTGAATTCCATTCTCAGTGCAAAAGTTGATGAATTTGTTGTTAACATATTCTCTGCCATTATCATATCTTAGCTTAAGAATTTGCTGTCCAGATTGTTTTTCAACAAAGGCCTTAAAGGGCAAGAACATATTAAATACTTCACTCTTGAGTTTTAAGAAGTATACCCAAGTGCGTCTAGAGAAATCATCAATGAAAGTTAAGAAATACTTGTAGCCAAAGAATGAAACAAGTGGAAGTGGACCACATAAATCACTATGCACAAGCTGTAAAGGTGCTGAGGCGTGCCAAGAGGCACGTTTTTCAAAACTATCCTGATGATGTTTTCTGAGTACACATCTGAAACAAACACCTTCTCTGCAAGATACCATTGGAAGACCTGTCACCATATTTTCTTTACATAGATTCTGAAGGGAGCGATAGTTTAAGTGACCAAATTTCTCATGCCAAAGTTTGCTCACTTCATCATTATGAGAAACAAATACTGAGGGAAGATTTGATGACCCAAAGTTGTTAAACTTATACAACCTTGTAGAATCATCAGCAATGTGAGTAGCTAAAATCTGTCTAGGATCTCTTAGGTCCTTAATTACAACATCGTGAGGTGAAAATTCAACGATTTTACCTTCACCTGAATGAGTTATCCGATATACAGATAGAAAGTTGTACGATAAGGTTGGAACACATAATATATCATTGAACTAACCATTACCTATATGAACAGTTCCAGTCCCTACAATACTAAGAGATATATTATCACCAACATATATATTTTTGGTGTTACAATCATTTAAAGAAGAAAACATGGCTTTGCTTTTGGCCATGTGATAAGAAGCTCCAGAATCAATGAGCCACTCATGAGAATGAGAAGAAGAAGATACATTTAGTGCATATCCAGACCGAGATGCTTGACAACCACATGCAAAAAGTGCTATTCCTGAAGATGAAGTTGAAGTTGTTGAGTGCTCCAAATGGATGTTATGCTTCTTCATTGCTGCTTCCAAGGCTTCCATCTTCTTAAAGCATTTGGATTCTAAGTGGCCATCTCGATTACAAAAGTGGCAATGTCTATCAGTCTTCTTCCCTTTGTTTTTATTTGCCTTATCATTTTGTTGAAATGATTTTTCATTTTGAGACTGAAATGGCTTAGGACCCTTGTTTGGTTTAGGACCATTCTTTTTAGGATACGGCTTCTTAGGATTCTTTGAATTTGGTTGCTGCTGGGCGGCTAAGGCTTTCTTAGAAGAGTTTCCAAGATTAAGAAGACCAAGATGTAAGAGTTTTTCTTGTTCTCTTATTAAATAATCACAAAAGGCATCAAAGGAAGGGGACTTGTAGTCTTGTCCTTGAGAAATGAAGGCTTCTCTTGTAGAATGGAAGGTGGAAACAAACATAGAGTAGGCTGGTCCCAACTTAGTAAGAATGGAGTAGATAAGGTTACCATGTTCTTTCTTAACCTTAACACCTTCGAAGAGAAGTCCAAGGGTCTTGAACTTGGACCAAAAATCTTCAATCGAAGAAAAATTATTGGGGTCCAATGTAAGCAACTCATTTTCGAGTTGATGGGCTCTAAGTTCATTTTTAATTCCAAAAACTTTAGTGATATGTTTCATTGCTTCATTAGGAGTATCAAGTTCTGTGATATGGAATCTAAGGTTTGGAGAAATAGACATCCCTATCAAACCATGTGCTTTATCTTGCCTATTTTTCCATTTGGCTACCTTATATTCATCTTTCGGTTTGGTTTCTTGGCCTGAGGCTATTCTGTAAAGACCTTTACTTCTAAGTAAATCCACAATGTAGGACCACCATTGGAAGTAGTTGGTGTTGTTAAGAATAGTTTGGCATGGATTTTCCATTTTAATAGAAACTGAAGCTATATACACTGAAACTAAGTTTTCCAATGGAAATATCTCGAAAAATTAGGTTGATTAAAAAAAACAGCTCTGAAAATGGCTTCCGGATGAAGAAGTTATGGCTTTTTGAAGAAAAGTTGTTGAAGATGTCGATGAAGTGCGGGAATGTGTAGAAATGAATGATAATGTTGTTGTTGTTGTTTTTTTTTCTTTTTAGTCACTGAAGCTTTGGGGTGTGTGCTTAAACACAAAACCCAACACGGACATACAAAAAAACAAACCTTACGGCTTGAAGTTAGCTTTAGCCGGAAACTAAATATTTTCCTCAATGTTTTTGATTTTCTGATATCACACTAAGGCGCGGCGAAAAAGAGCATACGCATGAGAAAAATCCTTCCTTTCTGTTTCTGATTTGCCCAAATCGCACAGAGTCGCGGGGCAAAGAGCATACACAGAAATGAAAGGTATAGATCTGGTAATAAAAAAACAAAGAGCTAAATAAACCGAAATAAATAGAGAGAAAATAACTAAAAACTGCAAATAAACACTGTATACCTCCAGATCTTAAAAATGACGTAGCTAGGGCTACCGGAAACCTTTTCGCGTCAAACGAAAGGGGTTCCTCACTGGAACAGATTCTCCTAACACAATAGAGCAGTCCTCTCGGCCTGAAAGCAGTCAGTAATAGTAGATATAGGAAACGACAATCAAATGCAGTTCAACTGACTTCAGATTTGGATCACCAACGGATGCGGCCCTCAAATAGCTCTGATACCATGTAGGAATTTACAGGGTAAGTTCCTCAGACATAACACCAAAGGACACCGCTCATAAACAGATCACAGATCAATACACCAATATTGTTGACGTGGTTACCCTCAAAGAGGGAAACCGTCCACGACCTGAGCCAACGCGGCCACTTCAGGCAATTTATTAATAAAAGAATGAAAATTTACTTAAGTTTTTCTCATGAATGGTTACACTACAAATGACCCTCCATGCTCTTTAAATAGAGATCATGGACCAATGGGGTGTCAAGCCACGGACCAAGTGTCGGTAATACCGAGGAGAGAATGAACCGTCGGATCACTACATATCGTGACCGTTGGATTGTAAGTTACAAAAGTACATGGTAAAGAAACACACTTTACCTAACTCTACACTAGACCAAGTTATACTTAACTATTTCCTATGTGTCGGAATATCCTAACATAAAATTCCTTGGCCTTATTGTCATAATATTTTTTTAGAGAGGTACTTTTCTTGAAAGTAATTCTCAAACTTCTTCCATGCCAACTCATTTTATTTCATATTTTTGATGTTTTTTAAATCCTCCCATCATAAATCGACCTTTCCTTTTAAACTAAAGACAACCATCCTATCCTTCATGTTCTCCGAATAATCATGCATTATGAATTACTTTATTCCCAAGAACCATGCCTCTGCATATTTTGCTTTCTTGACTTCTCCATCAAATATGGGAGGTTTTGATTTCTTAAACTCTTCCTTCATGTAAGTCCTTATTTTCTTCCTTTGATAATGATGTCTCTTAGTTGCATTGTCTGATGATCTACTAGGGTTGCTTAATTCTCTTTCTAGAGTGTTGAGTAGGACTATTCTTCCTCTTGCATGTCTTTTCCTATTTCTTGATTGGCTACCTTCTAGTCTCTTACTATCCAACTTACTCTTTTAGATATCTGATGGACTATGCTCGGGCTTGTACCTATCCTAATGGTTGGTACCAATTTCTTGTTGTCTTTTCCTTTGTAGGTCTAATAGGATTTGTGGTAATATGGCATCATTTCTGCTTGTTCTTTGACAATATTTTCGTTATCTACCTTTCGACTTCTTATTTCAGCTCTTAGACTTCTAAGAGTGTCCTCTTTCATCTTCCCAACTGACTCTTCTTTGGGACCTTGTTGGGATTTGTCTACACCATATTACTCAAATATGCTACTCATTCTCTCTCTTTCTTACTATATCTTGATGCATATCTATCTACTTTTACACACACACAAATGTTAGCCAACCAAAATGAAAATGCAATTAACACAATACTCCTCACCTTGGTCTCTGTTGATCTGAAACATCAAATCTTAGTTAGCACATATATCATATTCAATCAACAATCCTATAAATCCACACATCACATTACTTTGTATTTTTTAATATCATCACGCATCTTTTAACAGAAAGGAAATATAGCAAATCAAACATATTAAGCATTCCAAGCATTCATCTAGTGTGTGCATGTGAGCCTCTTCAGGTCTAGTGATTGAATCGGGTGCTCTAATACCAATTTGTAACATACCCCCTTACCACCCATAGAACACACATGGAGTAGGAGGTAGTTACTATGTTGAACCAACCTTCGAAGCTCAGTTATGGAATATGTTCTAAACTTTTTGACCCTTTTTTTCAAACTCTTCAAAACCCAAAATAGACTTCGCCATTGTGTTCACGTCATCGAGACCTTTATGGTGATATCAATTTTATGCCAATCTGACCTCCAGATTAAAAGGTATGGCCATTCAAAGTTTTTCCAACAACCTCATGCCTTGTCACCAAACATTGCCACGTGGTGCCCACGTGGCATTCCATATCACTGCCATGTCATCTACATGTGGTTTCCAACGTGGCTATGCCTCATCACCATGCAAGGACCTCGTTTTTCCCTTAGGCATACTATATGTATATATTGCATTCGAATATTATACTTTTTCCACACATGCACATACACATATAGGGAAACTAAAACGCGCCACGCAACACAACGCCATATCAAGGTCTATCGAGGTCCTCACCTACCACATTGTCCCATACTTAAAACCTTAGGGTCATCCATTGGTTACAATTCCTTCCCGATTTCAACGGTTAAGATTTAATAGCAAACCCTGCCCCCACCCTCCTGCTGACATGGCAAGGGAGGTATGTTATCATGACTCTGCTTCATGGTTATGAAGCTCCAATCCAATGGTTCTGACACACCCACAATTTTTTATGGCCATGATTTAATAGTGGAACCCCCCTCCCTTTGTTGACCTTGTAGGGGGCTTCGCTATCACATTTCCCACTTGTGGTTTCGAGGTAAAACATCAATGGCTTTGATATATTTAGAGTTCCAATGGCTACAATGAAAATGTAGACCCCCCACCCTTTGTTGACATAGAAGGGGGGTCCGCTATTAAATATCCACCATCTGTCCTCTAATAAATCCCCACCATTGATTCGCATACGAGCCATCAGCCCTAGTGTTGATTTGTGTAGCTTTGGAAGTGTTGTAGCTCAATCCTGCACAACAACAAAAAAAAATCAATTTTTTTAGAGCAAACTTGGGCCAAGAATCAAAATAAAAAAAGGGTCATTTTAATTTGGAAAAAGTGGCCAGATGGAAGTATCATATATTTATGGTGTTATGGATATGATTCAGTGCTTATAATTTAAAAATATATACATATGCAAATTTTTAGTTTTTAGAGGCATTTTTATGCCGTCGGGCTCTCATACAAAAGCACTCTGGATCTGATTCAGCGATCATAATTTAGAAATCAAATTCCGGCCAATATAGATCGCCTACAATGCGATATAAATGCTTCTGTATAATCAAAATTATAAAGTGCATATTATATTCCAACTGCGTGAGTGTGGGATATGTCCCATGGATGTATGGTAAGTGTGGAGCACACTACAAAATTCCAGACAAAGAAGACATTTTAAAATATAATGTAAACAATGAATGTCGTGCTTTAAAAGTCATGCAAATAAATCTTCTTCTGAAGTTGGTTGATATCGGAAATGAGTTCCACAAGGGAAAATAACAAATTTCACAACTCAATAAAGGTGACCATTTGTTATGCAATTTCTGGAATCGTGTTTTTTTATGATTTCATTCATTCAAAACAAGAAAGCTTTGGATTACAAAGGGTTGATAGCTTGGGTAACATAATAAAATATTGTGATATATGACTTCATTGATCTCCTGAAAGTGCCCTTGTAAATTAGTATGCTAATTTTCAAGTGGCGACTCAACGTAAATAAAAGCACTGCATGGAGACATACTTATGGTAGAATGAACTCTGACATATTGTAGCGAAGGCATTGATAGATCCACAATTGTTGTTGATCAAAATGGTAAATCTCTACTTAAAAGAGACAACTCAAGAGAGGTCGCAAATTTTACATAATGCTAATATTGGGGAGTTGTGTAAATTTAAAAATGAGGCTATGAATTAAATTTAATATAAATTCAAGGCTATGCATTAAATTTAATATAAATTCAAGGAAGCAAGCTATCTTAGCATAATAACACGATTGGAATAGAAGCTCTTCAACTCTTTAAACAAATGCAACAGTCATGCATAAGGCCAGATTGCATCACCTTTGATTGGTGTATTCTCTCCATGCAGTCATGCAGGTTTCATTGATCAAGGCCCTAGCTTTTTCGCCTCTATGATTTAAGATTAGAATGTTACATCACACCAAATAGTTCTTGGTAATAGGAAAACATGCAATATACCATTAGAATAAAAAATTCAGCATGTCTAACAAAATCTCTTACATGGCAGAATTTTTTTGACTCCAGAAAATTGTAATACCTTCAAAATGACGTTAGATAGACTCTTCGAGAATGAGAAAATCACAATTCATGGCCTTCATAGTCATGAATTAACACATTTAATTCAATGCGCACTTGCAAAGTGAAAAAGAGCAAAAATTAAGAAGTCTGAAACAAATTCCTTAAGGTTAATGATTGGTTTGATGAAGAATGCAAAAAGGCAAGGAGAATGTGGAAAAGGCTAGACAAGGATAACATAAATCTCAAAGCTTACAAACAGTTATTAAGCAAGAAAAATGTCGATTTCATGGTTTCAAGGAGGGAAGAACTAATCTTCCTTGGGAAAAATAATCCCAAATTATTTTGGAATGAGCTCCAACCGAGAAAGATACAAACTGGAAATAGTATTACAACTTCTAAATGGTTTGACTATGCAAGACAACTCTATGAGCAAGATCCCAAGGTTGACCCCCTCTCCGTTGCCCCCTCCCCCTTGGTCAACACTGATATTGAACTCTTCATAGTGAAAGAGGTGGAGATGGGTATCAAGAGGTTGGGTGTTCGAAAAGAAAAAGACTTAGCTGAATTCCAAGTAGAATATCTAAAGTGGAGCTCAAAGATCCTTGCACCTCACATTACAAAAAATTTCAACAACAGGGGCTCCCCACAAATTGAACAACTAGTTTGGCAATACCTCTTTCCAAGAGCAATGACGTCAATAATCCCTCCAATTATATGACCATCATGATAAACCTTTTGTTTGCAAAGCTATTTGGAAGCATGCTAGAAAATAAAATTAGCAAGTGGGCAGAAGAAAGAGATAAGCATGCTAAAGAGATAGCAAGTTTTAGACCTAAACATTCTACAGTTGTTCATTGTATAACTTTAAGGCACATCATTGAAAAAGTTTGGGAGAAAAATGAAGAAGTCTTTTGTTGCTTTGTTGATTTCAGAAAAGTGTTTGACACGGTTCCTAGGGATAAGCTTTGACACAGAATGAAGGAACTTGGGGTTCCTAAACATTTGAGAGCAGTTGTGCATAGGCTATATGAAGAGGTGAAAGTCAAAATTAGAACTTTAGCAGACATTTCTGAAAGTTTTAGAAGCAATATCGGGGTCAAGCAAGGTTGTCCACTGTCTCCTACCCTTTTTGGTTTATATATCGACAAGTTGTGGTTAAATTCGCAAGGGGGTGATGGTATCTATTTGGGCAAGTTTGTTATAAGGCTTCTTTTGTATGCAGATGACCTTATTCTAATTGCTAAATTGACTCTTGGTTTGCAAGAGCACTTACTATCCCTTGAACATTTTTGTAAAAGTGTGGGGATGCAAGTCAATATCAACAAAACAAAAGTAGTGGTTTTCTCTAAAAAAAGAAAACATAACCAGCATAAGTTCTACTTTAAAGGCAACATTCTGGAAGAAGTTGCAAATTACAAATACTTCGGAATTGACTTCAACAAAAATCTAAGCTGTGATGGTTGTAGAAAGAAAAGAACTTTGGGGGGTTGGAAATCATTTTATGCTTTTCAAAATAGGTATAGAGAGGTAGAGTTATGAGACTGAAAAACCACTCAGACTCCTTTTGGGCTTCTAGTGATTCCAGTTATTATCTATAGTTGTGAACTATGCGCCAACAGTACATCTGACATGCAGTGCAGACAAATTGAGAAAATTTAGAAGCGTTTGATTACAAACAAATTCAAGATTATAAGTGTAGTTCCTTATGATATCTTGTTGAGTGAAACAGGGGTTGCTCCTATTGAAGCAATTGCTATGGTGCAAGTCATATAATGTATTTAAAAAAAATTGAGCAAATGGAAGAGGGTAGATGGCCTAAGGTTGTCTTTAATGAAAGATTGTGCAACAGAAAAAAAACTTGGAAGCAACAAAATAACAAATGGTTTAGTAAATGGAGTATTTGCTTGAACACGCGTCCCATAAACAACAAAGAGATAAAAGCTTTTGTATGGATAAGTTCCACAAGCGTACTTGGGATAATGAGCTAGGAAGAAAGAAAAAGTACTATATTGAAGTGTTTAATCCCACTCATAGTCATAAACCAAAAGCATATATAGAAGCCAATATCTCTTGGAGAGCCAAAATTCTTATTGCTCAGTTAAGGGCTAATTCTCATAAACTCCGTTGTGAAACAGGGTGCTGGAAAAAGCCAAAAGAAGTGTGGGAGGAAAGAGTATGCATTTTTTGTTCTTCCAAAAAAGTGGAAACATAAAAACATTTCATTTTAGAATGTGAGGCCTTCAAAGACAACAGGGAAAGTTATGCAGATAAACTGGCAACTAGCTCTTGGTATAATCTATTTAGCGAGGGGTTTGTCAAGAAATTGGGAGCATTTACAGTGCAATTAATCAGTGAGATAACATAGCAAAAGTGAGTTAAATCTTATGTTGCCTCTTATATCACCGGAAAATACAACTATCCAAAAAGTTTAAAAGGTGGATATTCCCTTGATACTGCGTCAAAGAGACCACGTGAATGTCTAATAGACGGCCTAGGCAGTTTACTTTCCAGACTATGCAATAGTTAGTTTTATGATAACCATTGTTGTGAATATCTCTGTGACATATCATCTCTTTGAGTTGACAAATAAGTTAAAATATACCTTCATTCTGAAGTAAAGATAACAAGGGTTTTATCCAAAATACGATGGCAGTTGCTGCATTTGACTTTTTATTGTATAAGTTATTTGGCGTCACTTAAAAAATTGAAGGTGAAATCCTAAGAGAAACAGACAAAGTAAATATTTCAAGGAGTCTTCCAAATGAATCGTTATTGTCATAACATATATTGGTTTTGGCCGTCAATTCAATTTTGGGTTGGGCCTAAAATCAGAGCTCCTTATCGCAGTCACGCTGTAAATAAATAGATTTACTATTTGAAGTATTTTTGCAAGTTTAGGTGTGGTTTCATTTAAGTATTAACATAGATTTATTTTAAATACTGATTTAATATGAGTTGAGAGGGATTTGATTTATTCATAATCCAATTTATTCACTAATTTATTCATGATCCAATTTCTTCATGTGTAAATTTTTATTTTAGTAAATATAACCAAATTTCAACTTTGATGAGAGATAGACATCCTTACACATCATACTGTAAAACAAACTTCTCCTTACACATCATATTGGAACCTAGAATAAGCCTCTCCACTCAACAATTATCTCAAAAATATCCTGACGAAAATCCATACAATGCAGAGCGATGTCTATATTTTTGGAGTGGTAATTCTTGAGTTTTAATAGGGCGTAAGTCCTTTCAGAGTTTAAGAAATAAGTCAGAACGATCATTAGTAAGATGGGCCACTCCTCAGTTTCATGATATTGATGCATTCACGAAGATGGTTGATTCAGCTTTAACGATGATTTACGAGTTAGGTTGCATATTTGAATCTCGTGGACATCGCTTTATAAGAGGAGGATCCTGTAATTGTCGCACAGAGAATGTAGGAATCACCATTGTGCTAGCTCACCAAAAGTCAAAAGTTAAAGAATGTGCAAGTTGGTGTCGAATCGTAGTTCATTTGTATGGGCGATCAATTTGAACAGTTTTACAACAGGTCTATATGTCTGAATGTTAAACGATAGGGTGGTTCCGCAAAGATGTTTAATCAAAACAACTCATCGCACGATCAACAATTGGTGTTGATTGCTACACCCCTCCCCCACATTTTCGTAAACCACCATAGGGGTGTCACAAAGTGGTTTTCCAGTTTTGCAAAACCACTCATGAGTTTGCTGACGTATGCATGATGAAGCCTGGGACCCACGCACTATCAACTGCCACATCGCCCAATTCACCTTCCACCTCATTTCCAACGTGTACATAACCAAAGACGGGCCCGCATCGACCTTTATTACCTTTACATATTGTATTTTGGCCTTGGGTAAAAAGCCTGAAATCTATTTGGAAAACATATCATAAGATTTGTAAAAGGGGTCGGGAACTAATGTTTTTTAAGAGGGATTTAATTTAATATTATATATACTAAGTATATATAGAATATTAAACCATTGCATTTTTGTAATTTCTGTTATTATAAAACCCTTTTTAGAAAAAGACCAACAATTTTGAAATTGTCAATAGAATTAGTTCCATAACTAATTTTGACGGTTAATGCTGGTATAAATATAAAAGACTAGCAGAGAGGAGAGGAAAGGGTTTAGAGTCTAGAGTCAAAAGAATAATGTAATGGACAAATCTCCTAGAAGCCAATGGAATAAAACTAGTTTTGATTCCTAATTTCTGCGCAGTTGCAATATGTATTTGTCTTTTCTTGTGTGCTTATAAATTCATGTTGTAATTTCTTCAATTGAAATAGGTGTAGAAGCAATAGGTTCTCTTAAATCTAGTTGTGGATTTACTTATTTTAGTACCTACATCTAATTTAATAACCTTAATGGTGTGAAAAATCGGAGACCCGATTCCCTACTGCAGTAACTGATTAAATTTCTCCTACTTGTTAATTTTTGAATCAAGTTATTTACAATGTTACACAGTAAACATCGAAATAAAATCTACTGCAACCTTCACAACATAAAATACTGCAAAAACTAAATACTGCACAGGAGAGAAATAAACACACACACAAGTACACCATTGTTTTTGGACAAACGTCCCCGGAAAAACCCAACTTGGGAAAACCGGTGTAGCAACTGAGGGTTTTATTATTATGCAATGGTTTCTGAGTACAAACCTTTAGATGTCCAAACTGGCAAAGAGGTAGTGAGAAGGATTCTCACACTGTCATTGGCGATTCGAATCTGATCCAAGCTCTGGATGGTTGGCCCCACATTGCCTTTGTGTGATCTCTGCGTGGGCTCACGCAGTCGATGCATCACAACTTCTAGGAGTTGTGTCACCCTTATAGCTGATTGATTTACCTCTGGAACTCGACTCTCTGGCCCTCCGGTCTCACACCCCGACTTCCGGCACTAGATCTCGACTACTCCCAACAAAATTACAGACTCCCTCTAAAGCACTGTGCTGCCTCTCTGAACCTCTCGTTGCCTTCTCTGCCTTGCACTCTCTGGAACTGGAAAAATCCTCTCTAGTCTACTATCCCTGCCCCTCACTACAAGAAGATCACTCGATCTCTCTCTAGCAACTTAGTGCTGCTACTCTTGAGAAATTTGATCTCTAGATCTCACTATCTCGGTGTGTTCTCTAAGTGCCCATCAAGCTCCTTCTTATAATCTCTCATTGGAGCACCAACGACCAAGATTAAAACATAATCAAATGCTAAGATTAACTCGGAGTTGATCATCGTCTTCTTCTAGAATATTCACACTAGATTTAATTAATACCCTTTAATTAATCACATTTCCTAAGTTTAGACTTAGGAATACATTAAAAATGATTAATTATTTTAATTAAACCATCTCTAGGTGGAATTTTCCCAAACGATTTATGTGTCTTGGAGAATGCATGTGTCTTAGCCTCTCTGCAAAATTTCAAGGCTAGAGCACATCTGATGCTACAAAAATCAACACTCCCTCTTAGCAAGGAATGTGCTCTAGTGCTGCAACCCACTGAAGCATCACTATGTTTCTGCACCATCTCTTGTTGCGCTGTTGATGTCTGGCTCTATTGCCCATCAACTACTGCGCAACTCTGATTTTTGCATTCGTGCTATTGTTGGCCCTGTTGAACTACTACCAACATTGCATCTGCACTGCAACCCTCTCCAACTGTTGCTGCAAAAATTGCAATGGAAAAGCATCCAAAATACTGAACCAACTATGGTCAGTATGATGCATCTCTCACCCGAGTCCTTACTGCTGCTACACTCTACGCTGTCACTGAAGCCTCTACATTGTTGCTGACTTTGCACTGCTACCAACTCTGCTCTGTGTTGCTCAGTCTCTGACCTGCTACTAGCTATTACATCTGTCACTCTGGCACCTAACTGCACCAACTGCCACTGATCCATCTTACTACTGCATGTCTTGGGCTCCCATAGCAAGGTATTGATTCATGAGGTGGACCTCCTCAAGAATACTACCCATCCTATAGCATTCACTTGATGGTTTCTCCCATAAGAGTGTTGCAGGAGCCTTGTTTTTGAGGTTGAATCAACTTGATGTTCATGAAATCAACTTAATGTTGGTGGGTAGCAACCCCAAGGTCGTTTTTCTCATAGCATTGTTCTATCTGACTCAGACATAGCCATTTATGAGGGTAGGTCCGTAAATATGTCTATTATAATGTTTGAATCTCTAGTATGAGCTTATCTCTGTTTTTGGAAATGGATATTATAAGGGTTTTGCTCTTGTTGTGTACAGTTGTGGAGAGGATGAACACCCTTTAGTTGGATTAATTATTTTGCATTTGGGAGCAGAACATCCCAATGACCGTTGCAATGTGTTTACATGTGAAAACTCTTTGGAAAATAGTGCAATAATCAAGAGAGAAGAGGTGATCACGTGCTTTCAATGCTCGAAACTAGAGCTGAGAGCTCTGGAAGGGACACAAAATCTAGCGATGTAAGATGAATTTCTCTCCAATATATAATCATTTGAGTGGGTCCTCAAGCCTCTTCTAGGCCAACTTTTACGGCTAGTTGACCAGATCTCTTGGGAAGTATCTAGACATTTCCATGGCATAAAATATTTTTCTTTACATTGATACAAGAGCCCTTAAAGGGTTTTTACATTATGACTTTGATCTTAACTCCCTAGAGAACTCAATGGGTGCACAACCTAGGACCATGGGAAAGAAACCCGTAAATAATTTTCCTTTTACAAAAATAAATATTTTTATTTTCTTTCTTTTGACAAGTACAATGATTACATCAAGTCACGACATCATAATTATGAAGACTGACACTAGTTACATTTCAAAAATTAGCCCCTTCTACAATTAATATTTAGTTGTTAAAAATATTTGCAGCCCTTTGCAACCCTTGTTACTCACAACGTTCCTATGTGGTCAATTCTTCTTCTCTATGTCTATGTATGGGGACTCTCCTTGTGCCATTTGGATGATGGATATTGTTTATCCGTCACTATTTTGTATATTTTAACCCCGTACAGAAATTATCTGCATACAAATTCTAAGAACACAGAAAAATAAACAATGCGAGAGCATAACACATAAAACACATATACTTTTCCCCTAGATCCCAAAACCGGGACTACCAACTTGATTTTTCATTATGTTCCTTTCAATGCTACAATACATATTTATACATGCCGAAGCATCCAATACCATGGACTGAAAACCATCGTGTCCAAAACCATGGCTCGAAAACCATCGCGTCCAAAACCATGTGCGAAAAACATGCACAAAAACATAGGTAGGTCCGCCCAACCTAATATAGGGTCCAAGACCAAAATTTTATGGGGCGCTACCCCAAACCCCATAGAGTGGGGTTACCTGCACCCCTCAAACCCCCTGTGACTCCCCCTGCTACGCAATCGACGCAACAAAGGGGGGGCTCCGCCCCCCTTCTAACCCTCCGGTTAACTACGTGGGCTAGTCATGAAAGAAATATAACACAACCCAACATTATCCCACTTGTTGTTTTCTTTCCACAGCGGGCCACAAGAGAGATTAGTCATTTATCCAGCCTTGCAACGCCCATTGTTTCTCTACACCAAGAGAACTTCTCAGAGCTCAAAAATTTTGTCAACGCATCTGCAGTATTCTTCAAAGTGTCCACCTTTACCAGCAACACCTTTTTGTCTTCTATCATATCCCTCACAAAGTGATACTGAACATCAATGTGCTTTGTCTTTGAATGATATGCAAGGTTCTTTGCCAAGAATATTGCGCTTTGGTTGTCACAGTCTATCCTTATAGCTCCCTGTAATAACCCCATACTTGAACACAATCTCTGCAACCAAACTGCTTCCTTGCTTGCATGAGTGGCTGCCACATATTCTGCCTCTGTAGTTGATAGTGCCACTACAGATTGTTTCTTACTCATCCAATTGACTGCACCTCTAAATAGGTTAAACACATACCCACTTGTAGATCTTCTCTGATCCAGATCTCCAGCCCAATCTGCATCAACAAAGCCACGAATATCCAACACTCTGTCCAATCCTGGTCTTCCTTGCTAGCACAAACCATAATCACTAGTGCCACGCAAATACCTGAAAACCTGTTTCACTGTTGTCCAGTGCTCCTTCCCTGGTTTTGACATAAACCTGCTCAATACTCCCACTGCATGTGCAATGTCTGGTCTAGTACAGACCATCACATACATCAGGCTACCGAATGCACTTGCATATGGAACACGGGACATGTCCTCTTCCTCTTCTTGTGTCTTGGGACACTATTCAACAGATAACTTTACACCTACAGGAATAGGAACCTTCACCGGTTTACTATCCTGCATATTAAACCTCTGCAATATTGTCTCAACATACTTCCTCTGGTTTAACCAGAGCTTTCTCTTTGTCCGATCTCTTTTAATTTCCATGTCCAAAATATAGTTTACAACACCAAGATCTTTCATGTCGAATTTGGAGGACAAACGAGTCTTAAAATCCTGGATAATTTATTTGTCATTTCTAACTAGCAACATATCATCCACATACAAGACTAGATAAATAACACGGTCACCAATTAATTTAAAATACACACAATGATCTGCTTTGATTCTGGTGAAGCCAAGTCCCTGTATAAATGTATCAAATTGCTGATACCACATCCTTGGTGACTGTTTTAACCCATACAAAGACTTCTTTAACTTGCATACTAGTTCTTTCTTACCCTTCACCACAAAGCCTTCAGGTTGCTTCATGTAGATCTCCTCTTCCAGATTCTCGTGAGGAAATGATGTCTTCACATCCATATGTTCTACCTCAAAATCAAAAGCAACAACAACAGATAAAAGTAATCTAATAGAAGTTACTTTGGCAATAGGAGAAAAAAATATCACCAAAATAAATTCCCGGCACCTGGGAATAACCTTTTGATGCCAACCAAGCTTTGTATTTCTCCACCTTTCCTTCTGCATTTGTCTTCTTCTTGAACACTCATTTGCTGCCAATGGGTTTCCTTCCAGCCGACAACTCCACCAGATCCCAAGCCTCATTTTTGTGCAAATATGCCATTTCATCAACCATGGCCTCTTTCCAGAGTTTTCCATCCTTCGAATCTACTGCTTCCTTCACAGTTCTGGGATCATCATCAGTAATAGATAAAGCAAAATTTGAACAAAAATCAGATGGACTAAAGCTTTCTGGCTGCCTTCTTTCTCGAACTGATCTTCTCACACCCGGAGTTTGTGGCTCTACATCTTCTGATTCCTCCTCTGTTGTAGAGTAAGATGCTTCCTCCTTAAGCTCAAACTCTATCTTCTCAGGTTCCTTTGGTTGGACTTCATGTTTAATAACATTTTTTACCTCTCCGAACACCACATCTCAGCTGTACACAACCTTCCTTGTTAATGGGTTTCAAAGCTTATAACCCTTTAAACCATCCTTATACCCAATAAAGATGCACTTTTCAGATTTTCTATCTAACTTGGTTCGTTTCTCCTTTGGAACATGTACATATGCATCACATTCGAATACCCTCAGATGTGAAAGAGAGGGTTTCTTACAAGTCCATACCTCTTGGGGATTCTTATCCTCCAATGCTGATGAAGGTGATTTGTTGACCAGGTAACATGATGTCTCCACCGCCTTTGCCCAGAATTCCTGTCCTAACCCGACACCATTGAGCATGCTTCTTGCCCTTTCCATCAACGTCTTGTTCATTCTTTCTGCAACTCCATTTTGCCGAGGTGTATATGGAGTAGTCTTCTACCGTGCTATACCACACTTCTTACAGAATTCTTCAAATTCCTTACTGCAAAACTCTCCACCGTTATCTGTCCTCAACACCTTTATCTTCTTCTCTGTCTGGTTTTCCACCAGAGACTTAAATTCTTTAAACCTTTCAAAGACTTCAGATTTCTTCTTAAGGAAATATATCCATGTATTCCTTGAGAAGTCATCTATAAATGATACATAATACACAGACTTACCCAATGATGGAACCTTCATAGGTCCAAACACATCATTGTGCACAAGCTCTAATCTCTGTTTTGCTCTCTTACCACCAGAGGGGAAACTCACCTGATTCTGCTTCCCACATACACAATTTTCATAGAAATCAAAATCCAGATAGTTATTACTCATACCTTCTACCATACCTTTACCATGAAGTATTCGAAGGCCCTTCTCTCCAATATATCCAAGCCTTTGATGCCATAGCATGGTCTTCTCTCTAGAGACCACTAGATTTTCTGCTCCACTTTCAGGAACCATAGAACTGTTGCACCCGTCAACAACAATGCTACTTTGCAGCTTGTACAGAGTTCCACTCTCAACTCCCCGCATCAATACCAGTGCTCCCCGAACCATCTTGCAGGTATCCTTCTCAAACACTGTTTTCACACCTGCATCATTCAACTTGCTTACAAAAATCAGATTTCTGGCCAATGCAGGAATATGTAGAACACTCGCAAGTGTTCTAACCCTTCCACCTTGCAACTTCAACTTTACTTTTCTGCAACCAATGATTCTAGCCTTCCTATCATCCCCTAAGAAGACATCACCACCATCATATTTCTCATACTTGTATAACCACTCCCTATGGGGAGTGAAGTGAAAGGATGCACCTGAGTCAATCAACCATGCCTCATGATCTACATGTTTACTTGAAGAAGCCAAGTACACATCCCCACCTTCATCTGAGGTGGTTTTCGCCTTTGTAAAAGGAGCATCATCAGATCCATTTCTTTTGTTAGGGGCTTTATATTTACAGTCCCTTTTGTAGTGCCATTCCTTTCCGCATTTCCAGCACACCACCTTTACAGGTTTTCCTGGAGATTTATATCTCCCTCTAGATTTAGCTCTCCCACTCGATGACTTATTTTTGTTTCTATTCTAGGACTGTCCTCATACAGACAAGGGATCACCATTCTGGCTCTCCATATTTTTCCGTCTCATCTCCTCTGTCAGCAAGGATGAGACTATTTCATCAAATTGCAAGGCAGTTGCATTGCTACCTATTGCAATAACCAGACTATCCCACGAATCTAGTAGAGAACACAACAAACTAATGCACTTATATTCATATGAAATTTTGATATCAAAAGACAATAATTGACTTACCACAATATTAAACGCATTCAGATGCTCTGCCATTGAGTCTCCATCTTTCATCCTTAGGTTATACAACTTTTTCCGTAAGAACAGTTTATTCACCAGAGACTTAGATTGGTACAAAGTCCCTAACTTTTCCCACAAATCCTTCGCTATAGCTTCCCTTGATACATTCAACAATACTGAATCTGAGACACACAATTGTATTGTTCTCTTTGCCTTCCGATCCAACTTCTTCCATTCTTCATCGGACACTCCCGTTGGTTTAGTACCCGGATCTACTGCGATCCACTAATCTTTATCCACCAACAGATCCTCCATCTTGAGTTTCCACAACTCAAAACTCTGACCATTAAATTTCTCGATCTCTATCTTTCCACTGCTCGCCATCTTCTTTCACCACCAGAATCGATCCCGCAAATCTCCCACTGAACGGGGTCTACCAAAGGCTTGAGCGAAACCCATCAGCAACAAAGGCGTCCCCTTGAAGCCAAAACAACTCTGATACCAAATGTAGGTTTTAACCCCGTACAAAAAGTATCTGCATACAAATTCTAAGAACACATAAAAATAAACAATGCGAGAGCATAACACATAAAACACATATACATAAAGATTTTCCCCTGGACCCCAAAACCAGGACTACCAACTTGATTTTTCATTATGTTCATTTCAATTTTACAATACATATTTATATATGCCAAAGCATCCAATACCATGGACCGAAAACCATCACGTCCAAAACCATGGACCGAAAACCATCGCGTCCAAAACCATGTGCAAAAAACATGCACAAAACCATAGGTAGGTCCGCCCAACCTAATATAGGGTCCAAGACCAAAATTTTATCCCATAGAGTGGGGTTACCTACATCCCTCAAACCCCCTATGACTCCCCCGCTACGTAATCAACGCAACGAAGGGGGGGCTTCGCCCCCCTTCTAACCCCCCGGTTAACTACGTGGGCTAGTCATGGAAAGAATATAACACAACCCAATATTATAACATGTATCCAATATTTTACTCTTATTAAGATTTATGATAAAGCTGGTTACTTGCATTTTTTTTTTGTGAAGTTCTATTCATAGTCCATTGTATGTCTTAGGTTCCCATGAAATAATACTTGTCAAAAACCTATGACTTGCTAATCGAGACATCTGCTGACATTTTAATTGATGGTTTGGATTAGGTGTGAGAAATATCATCACAGACAACTGGAGTTAAACCAGATGGTGAGGCAGGGTCATTTGAAACTTGACAATTTTTATGCTCTTGATGTTTTCATTGAAGATGTTTGAATTCCAAAGGAGGGAATATTTGATCAAAATCTTGACTGATCATAGTGATATTACCATGAGCACACTTAGAGAGTTAACTTGTTAGTTTTCTTTGTTGCTTAAATGTGTAACCCTTTGCTTGATTAGATTTCAAAGTTGGAGACTGAATTGAAGGAGGGGAAACAAAAATTTTCACAACTTGTATCAAATGTGGAAGCCCCAAAAAAGAAAAGACTTGAGAAAATGAGGTATGGAGTTTTTTAATTTAGCAACATGAATCCATTGCAATGTGTGTTATAGATTACTGATTCTTGATCTTGGGATCAAATTGGAAGTGTTGATATTTCATAATGTTGTTGATTTAATGGATTTGATCTTCTATTTGGGAAGGTTTTAAACACTTTGAACAACTTAGTTTTCATTGCGTTCTTTTTTGGTTCCTCCAATTATTTATGAAGAGTACTTGTTCTTTGCAGAAAAGTACAGGGATGATAATAAGAGCCTTTGGAAATCACAAGAAGCCAATTCAAAAGTGTATGGCTAAAATTTCCTCTGATTTTTTTGGATTGCAATCCTTTCCTCTCGACAAGATATTGAACAAAGTTTGTTTATAAGGCAAGGAGGAAATCATGGTTTGATATATCATACTTTCCATTTTTGTGCAATTAAATTGAAAGCCTTGGCAATTTTTTCCCACAACATATTCTCAAGCTGTTAGTAATGATCTATATAGGGTTATTGTTGCAAACCTAGTAGGGAGAACATTCAATGGAAATGAGGAGGTAGAAATATGACTGTAAGATATCAACTTCACCACACAATATCCATTTTTGTAGTATCTAGTACACGTGGGTAAAACCATGGATAGAAATACTCCATTGGTAAAAATGTACAGAATTTTTTTGATGAGTTGTGTTTTACACAGTAAGATATCATTATATTTTCTTCTACCTCTTGATTATTTCCCATGCCATGTCATTGATAGTGTTGATATTACCATAGGGACAATTAAATGAAAACTAAAGTAATCATGGAGGAAAGGTATTCATTGAGCATCAACTATTTATTGCAAATAGGGACCAATATTAGACCTATTCCTGAAATGTTTTGGGTCTCTAGTTCCATATTCCTATGTAAAACTGACATGTTGCATTGAGCATTGTTCCATGGTCACTATAGTGGGACCACTAGATGACATGAAGCTCTCTCCTTTTGATCAGTTTAGATAATTGCAAAACCATTTGTGTACAGAACGATTTCTTTCAATAAGATGTAGCTATCTATCTATCCAGATAACAAGAATTTTTGAATTTTGAACCATTGTAATGATTGATAATTTATATAAACGTTTCCCACCTTTTCAAGGGTTGGAATGTGGTTGCATTTCCTTGTTGTAGTGTCTGAATTTGATAATTCTAGTGATTTTATTATGATGATTGTATGTGGTACAAAATGTTGAACAACTTTTATTGTAATGCCCACACGCATATCCTAATGGTGCCATCTTTGAATATCTCATTTGCTTCTTGTCAAATAATTTAGATTGGTTTCTACATGTAATGAAATTTGTAAGGTATTCAATGAATGATTTCTACAAGCAGTATTGTTAGTACTCGCACCATTTACCTGTAATGCTAAATTGATAATTTTGTATTTTATATGATTGAATATAAAGGCCAATGGATTTCTATTTTGGTGAACTATGTGAAAATTGGACCACAAGCAACAAATGGAACACATCCAAATACTCATGGTGGAGTCACATTAAGCCTTGGAGGGCCTAGTCAAGTTGTAGGCCAAAAGCATTGACCTGATGGTTTCTCCACATAGGAGTATTGCAGAAGCCTTGTTTTCGAGGTTGACTCAACTTGATGTTCATGGACTCAACTTTATGTTGGTGGGAAACAACCCCAAGGTCATTTTTCTCACAGTGTTGTTCTAGCTTACTCAAACATAACCATTTATGAGGGTAGGTCCGTAAATCTATCTATTATAATGTTTGAATCCCTATTATGAGCTTATCTCTATTTTTGGAAATGGATATTATAAGGGTTTTTCTCTTGTTGTGTACAGTTGTGGAGAGGATGAACTCCCTTTAGATAAATTAATTATTTTGCATTTGGGAGAAAAACATCCCAATGGTTGTTACAATGTGTTTCCATGTGAAAAATATTTGGAAAATAATGCAATAATCAAGAGAGACGAAGACCTAATACTTGTTTACGCCAAGGTGGTGATCATGTTGTTTCAATGCTCGAAACTATAGCTAAGAGCTCTGGAAGGGACACAAAATCTAGTGATGTAAGACTGAATTCTTAAAAGTAATTTCATGTACATTGCATTATATTTGTATTTCTTATGTAATCTCAGAGTTCCCTTTTTCTGTGTTTGTTTTATTTAGAAGTCATCAATACTAGCTGGAGCATAGTCATGGAAAGAGGATTTGAATATGAAAAGACTTGTTGACATTGAAGCGGAGTCCAAGCCATCTTCCTCACAAGATCCAGGTTGGCATGATCAATTTTCTTTATACAATATATATCTAGGACAATTCATTTTTCTTGGGTGATGTCTTGGCTAAGTACAATATAGTTTATACATGACTATTATCACTACTCCAGCTTTTACTCTCTTTCAAAATTAAATTTCTGGATTGATGGAATCACAGAAAAAATTGAAAATTATGGGAATACATACAACAAACATAGCCCTTGTATTCTAAATCTAGGGGAAAAGTCTGAAGGGCTCTATGGCGAGTCTCTTCAACAAGATGGAATATGCATATTAAGGCGATTAGATACTAACTAAATTGTTGCAAAATTGGATATGATAGGGTTAATCAGGTCATCTTGAGGGATAGAGAACAATAATTTGCGTTACTAATTTATTTGAATAGTATAACATTGTGTTTTGTAAATAAATAAATGAACTATTTTCACCGTGCAAATACCTTTTTAAACTAGCCCAAGGGGTTAACTCAAACAGGTGTTGCCAATGTTGCTTGGAATCTGGCTAGTTTCGTGTGATCAAGTGCTTGGTTTGACTTCCCTTGGAAGAGGAGCACTTGTCTACACCAATGGGTTTAATAGGCATGCAATCTGTGAATGTGGGGAAGCATCCCTTGGGTTTCTCTCTGAGGTTTTCCTTATAAAAGAAAATACCTTTTTAAATGGCAGTAATAGAGAAATATAATATACTTCATAATTCTTACATCTGAATCATGGAATATTGTGATTGAAGATTTATTTATTTATTTATCGATATTATCTACAATGTGTGTATACCTAAGCTATTATTCTTGGACTAATGCTTCAGAAAATCCTCAACTGAAGCATAAAAAGATGGTCCATTTGAAAAGACTAGAGCTTGAAGCAGAACAACAAGAACAATCACGTTCACTTTTGCAACAATCTTGTCCTTCTCAATCCGATCAAGAGCAAACAGTTCAAAAATAATCATCCCCATGTAATCTTCCCAACTCCACTGCCAGGTCTCCTCCACAACACTTTGGCATTTTTGTTCAGCAAAACCATAATCATCAGCAAAGACAATAGTGCAACATTAACCATCAAATTCCTCATCGACAACATCAAACACCAACCCCTCCTAAAGTGCAACAAAATCAAAAGGCAGAGAAGTTCTTCCATTTGCATGTAGGTATTTTAAGCCAACGAATGCCATTGCCTGCACATAATGTCTCACAAACTTTGGCTCCCATGGACCCTTCTCTAATTGAACATGCCCCAAACAATATTTCCCAAGATATCACTTCAAAAATTGTTCAGAACTGAAGACCAAAAACCCAACATCTATTTGATAAACTGCCACAAAGAATTGAAATTGTAGGAATGGTTGCAGTCCATAATCTGGTAAGTAAAATCTGCTTTATTCAATTCCCATTCAAGAAAATGCTCTACGGGTTTTCTTTATGTATATGACAAGAATTCTCATACAAGTATTGTTGCTTTGATCAATTTACATGTAGACATGGGCTGAAGTCTGTGGTACTGTCGATGGAGTTTTTGACTCTAGATATCTCATTACTGCCAAAGTAAATGGCCAATTGTTTCGAGGTGTTTTATTCAGTCGAGTAAGCATTTGGTCCTCATCTTCTTCTTTATACTTCTTTGTATGCCTATCCCTTGACATTTAGGATTTATTTACTTGATCATTTAGTAAGTTAAAATTTTTCACATCTTACATATCCAAAACTTCACTACTTCACAGTTTTGTATTTCAATTTGAAACTATTCCACCTTATTGTATTTTCTTAAAATTCAAAATACGAGAGAAGTTTCTGAAGTGCACACAACTTTAAATTTTCATGTTTTAATTGGAACACATATGCCTTATTATATTTTCTTTCAACTAAATTGGGGATAATTTATATATTCTCAAACAGGGCCCTGGAATCATTTTGAGAGAGGCAAATATCCCTCCAAACTATCTATCCAACAACAATAGAAATACTGGGATGATTGTGGGGCATCCTCCTGCTTTAGTGAGTAACCCACAATCATTGCAGAATAATCCTAGCTATATGAATGGGACCTTTGTTGGGTCTTTTGTGGTACCCATTATGCATGTTGGTACATTACTTCAACCAACTTCCTTTGCTAGAACTGTCTCTATTGCTTATGGAATAGAAATCAGGGAGGAAAACCACATTGGTGCAACTGTGGCTCCAAATATAGTTATAAAGACTACTAGAGGTGCATCAGTAGATTTACAAAGACCAACACATGATATTCATTTCAGTGCAAGAGAAAATTATGGTTCCTCTATTTGTAATAATTTAGGGAGTGTAAGGATGAATAGTGATGATAATAAACACCCTCATGAACCTCCTCATCTAAGGATTGGTGGTGTAATGCATAAAGTCCTCAAAACCCCATTCTCAAATGGTCATGTTATATCCATTATCACTCGTCCTGGATGCTGGGTTTGGAAACCATTACCTTCGAGTGTTCCTCTGATTACCTCTCCTGTAGATTATCATCCTAAAATTACTCACAAAGAAAATGTGCATTTTGTAGCCATGCCCCCTTTTCTAGGCATAAGTTTTGGAACTGTACCAGCAAGATCTGAAGGTCCAACAACACTTTTACGTGGGAACTCTGTGCAAATTGGACCACAAACAAAAAATGGAATGCATCCAGATATTCATGGTGGAGTCACATTAAGCCTTGGAGGGCCTGGTCAAGTTGCAGGCCAAAAGCATTGACCTGATGGTTTCTCCACATAAGAGTGGTGCAGGAACCTTGTTTTCGAGGTTGAGATATGCCTAAATTCAAGTTTTAAATTTCAAATTTCATGAACTTAGTGACTTAGGATGCATTTTCCTCTTCAAGAATTATAGGGCTAACATTTTGTCTTCTTAGATACCTTGATCAAAGGTTCTTGTCTTTTCTCATTAGAGTGGTGGGTACTCTCATACACCATAAGCTCTAGTATCCTGCCATGATAGCCACATCGATTACCTCTTTCTTCTAGGTTGTGATTATGACTAGGCTTAATTGCTCGACATTCTCCACCCAAACTGAAGTCAAGGTATGGTTGGGTTCACTAGGGGGCTAGAGTTTCTATGAAAACAACATCAATGTTTCTTCAATTGACGGTTAGATCACTGTCTTTTCTACTATTATTAGTTCATTGTACTTGGATCTTGAAAGAGCTTTGACACAATCCTTTCCCTTATCTTTAGTTTCCACAACCCCTAAAGCGAATATTTGGAGGTGACCTTGGATCACTTTACATGGGATCATCTTTGTAGTTCATTATCTGGGTAAGATTATAACACTATGTAAATGTTCCCAAGGTATACACTTATAATATTTGTTTAGTGTTTTTGAGAGTATTTTACAATTGTGTTTTTACGATGTGTAGTGTTTTTGAATTGAAGCATAATTGTGTATTTTTCCATTACAAAAATAAGCATCACAAGGTTCTGAGGCCAGTTGGACAATTGAATTAGAATTGTAAGGGAATTTTAGAATTGCTCCATCTATCACATCTAGGGAAACTTTTATCCATCTATGGAATCTGTGGACAACAGTGTCTGGAATCAAATCCACCTAAGACTAGGGACCTCTCTTCATTGTTCTTGTTAGTGTCGGTCTTGAAGCCCTCCATCAGCGATCAAAGCTCTTTGCATTTGCATAAGTAGGTGTCTCATCAGTGTCAATTTTTTGCATCCCGTTAGGCATGCCATAACCCTGATGGAGGAGCTGGTGTGTTGTACCCCTCTTGGCATTGCTGGTTCAGGTCATTTCAGTCATTTAGCTCTTTCAAGCTTGTCTTGTCTTGTCTTGAGGTCAATTTTCTAGGTCTAGGGATTTGGTCAAATATGTTTACAGGGTCATGTGTCTGAAAAATCAATGAGTATTCAACAAGCCAGAGGGATGATTGTAAAAGTGTTTCTTCAAGATTTCTTATCTGGTACAGCTAATCTTCACCTTGGATTTAAAAACTCTGTTTTTAAAGCCAAGGTCATTTTTCAACTTTTTGTAAATAAGTGACTGTTATAGACATTTTTGTGCCTTACAGCATGAAGCATGAAATGTCGATAATCTAAGGGATCCAAAGTCCCTAAACATGTTGTTCCTACCCCTAGAGGAACAAGGTCAGCAAACCACAGCACTGAAAATCGGTTCTCCACCTGAAAACACTAAAAAACAAGCTAATTCTGGATCATGTCAACTGCTCCACTGAGCATCTGCGCTGAATGTCAACTGCTCCACTCTGTACCTGCGCTGAATGTCAAATCTAATGAAGGCTACCTGCGCTGGGCGAGATTGGCCAAGTGGCACAGTCATTCTGCAAGGTGTCAAATGCCCAGGAAGCTTCCAAAATGACACTTGGATCAGGGAATTCGCCTTGTGATGAGTAAGAGGATCTAGATCTCCAAGTGGAAGCAATAAACTCCAAGTGGACTCAAGAACTGAAGTATAACTGAAGTGGGAGAGGACACTAGTCAGCTTCATGCCAAGCTCAAGCTGACTCATCCTTTCTCCAAAACTCCTATATATAGAGCTCTCTCATGAGGTCTAAGGAGGCTGGAATCTTGTGAATGTAAGGAAGTGCTGTTGGTTTGTGCATAGAACTATTGGGTGATTTGCTTGAAGGAGGTGAAGAGGAGATTTCTTTCTGCTGGGAGGTGTTGCTGGATTGGGCCTATTATGGTTGTAACACTCTCAGAACTTTACTTCTTCCATTAATAAAGCATTTGAGGTTATTCTATATGCATGTGTCTCTGTGGCGTATTGATACTTGTATATTTGATTTATTCTAATCCTTGAATCAATTATGGATGTATGCTTCTTGTAGTTTCCCTTTCTTGTGCTTTTGCAGGATCTTTGTGTAGCTGGGCTAGTGAAAGAGCAAGGAGTTGGGAGCAAGCAGCAAAGAGGGAAGATTGGATCAATCATTAAGCGGAAGATAACGGTTAGTGGATCCCTTTCTCCTCTCTCTTACATCTCATAAAGAAGTAATCTTGAATAGCTTTACATTCGGTTGTTGCTGAGGTACTATCACCCTTAGAGTGGGATAGGGTCATTCCGTATTGGATACTTTTCCCAACAACAAATTGGCGACTCCGCTGGGGATCGTATCTTGTTGGTTGTTTGTGTTTTTTGCTATTCATTTCATAAACACAGGGAGTACCGAATCGAACTACATTTGGATCTTTCAAATGCAAAGTAGAGGGCAACTACTCTAGCTCAGTTTCTGGGCAAGTTTATGATTTGAAGAGCTGATCCACAAGGACTCTAAATAGCTCTTAGTGATAGCTTTTCATCCTCCTTTTCATCCCTTAGTGTGTACTTGACTGATAGCTTCTGATTTGGCCAAAAACTGTGAATTTTTGAGCAATCTGTGACCCAGAAACTGAGAAAAACGAAAGTTTGAATCTTCAGTGCAGGTGCTGTGAAGGCAGTCTACATTTCAGCGCAGTTCCCAAAGGGGCTACCTGCGCTGAATGTCAAACTGACAGTGTACCACCTGCACTGAACCAGTTTTGCCTAGTGCTACTGGGGTTCCCTGCTGTTCATTGCCCTGTTTTCACCCTTGTTTTTGCAGCCTGTTACCAGTCAATGTACCTATCTGAAACCAACTTTCCTTGCCACTATTCCGCCTCGGTTGTATAAAGAAACTGTGTTTGTTCTTTGTGTATTTCTTGTATCATTTGCAGTTTCCCATAACGAAAGTGAACTAGTCTTGCTGTGGCCTCTTAGGTCTAGACCTGTGATTAAGTGTCGTTTTGATCTTAAGAGTTAGTTTATTTGCTGTTCATAGCTGATTGAGCTTTTGCTTTCGTCATATGGTTTGAATTTATATATTTCTAGTGTCGAAACAAGTAAATCTTAAGGTGTCTTTTGATTTTGGACAAGCTTGTTTGCTTTCACTTGAAATTGAATTCGAAATTATACAACAACTTTCTTTTTGTATCGCACCAACATTAAGAAAGAGAAAAGAAATACCTGCATTTTGCATTTTGCATATAAGTTTGTATGTTGATTTAGGGAAAAAGTGCATTAGTGTATGCTCTTTGATCTGTGTGAAAAGATGTTGTCTTTCTTTTCCCTCAGTAGTTAAGATTTTCATAAGTCGAAAAGATTGAAAAAGCTTGCTTCTCATCTTAGACTGCATTTAGGAATTTGTATCAAACATCTCGTGGTGAACCTTGAAAGGCAAAATTTAAAAAGATAAACTTAAAATATATTGAATGAACCTAACAACGCTTTGAAACATAACGCAAACACATAGAGGTCTAAGTTAGAGATGTGTTCCGGCGTCGTTAAATGTAGTGACTGTCGATCTCGACGAAGGTGGGTGATTCCTCCTGAGAGTCGGTGGCACTAATACGGACTTGTGCTCCCACGTACCGTCGAGTATATATTGGGAGACCCCTATAGGCATATATCTTTTATCCATAGGAAGCTGTGTCGGCCGCCCTACTGATCGCAATGCAGTGAACACAGCATTCACGAAGATCGACCACCCGTACCGTAAAACGTATTCTGTGGTTTTGCGAAAGGTTTGGCACACCCTCTGCCTAGATCTCCAGAGCAGTTTCTTTTGGCCTTTTTCAAACTCTATAACTGAAAAAGTCCATCCGAGCATTTGTCACTTCGGGCTCGTTAAAACATCGAAGGAGACTAGAGTCATCTTTAGCTTTTTCTCGACTCTTTAAAACTGAAAAAGCAAGTTGTGTCTAAAGCGTCGTTATAAAATTTATTTTAAGCGGAATAATCATCACCTTTCCCTCGTTGATCTTCGAAGTTAGTCCACCACAAGTGGAAGTTCCTGTAGAATCGCTAAGAAATCTTTTGGATAGACTAGATATGTCTGAACAACCGTCGACATCTAGGACTGTGTCGTCCGACACAGCAGCAGTAGAGCCTCCTGCTACTACTCCAACGATGTTCGCTGGTATACCATCTGTCCCGGCAAATTGTCAACAACAAGCCGGAGTCCACTCAGGGACAACGACATGGTTAGTTCCTATTTCTTCATCCGGATTATCATCTGGTATTTCTTATGTTGAAACTCAACAAATTGATCCAATGTGTCTTCAAAGGCCTTTTTACCCTTTAAGTACTGGATTTCCACCATATGGAGGGCAGTATGCTCTTTCATTGTTCCCTCCCAGAGAACAACCATATGGGAGTTTACAACAAAGTTCAGGTCAAACTGGAATTACATCCAGTGGTTGGGTACCAATACTGCCTCAACAACCAGGGGTTGTATATTCAATGCAACCAGTACACCCTGTGTCGAATATTCCCACCATACCTGCTATAGTGAATGTGTCGCAAGTACAAGCTCCACCTGTTGTATGTCAACCCCAAGTTTCTCAGGTTGCAATACAACAACCTCTTGTCTCAACGACTCAATCACAATCTCAGGGTAGTGCCTCCTTATCTGGAGTGACTCAGGCTCAAACACGTACTGTGACTCCTCATCCCGGTCAATCATCCAGTATTGGTCAACAGCAAATGGTCCAACAACCAGAGCTGGTTCAATCTCAACAACCGCCATTCCAGCAATCATATCAAGGACCTGGGCAACAAGTCTTTGTAAGTAATGGGCAACCATACTATAATGGTTATGCCCATCAACCTTGTCAAAGTTGCCAGCATTATGCTGGTCTGCAAAGACCCATTGCTCAGGCGATACCATCTTATCCTGGATATGCTTCGCCTAACCTGAACCAACAGTTGCCCTTTGTAGCAACTCTAGAATTACCAGATCTAAACCGGCTGACGAATGATCCAATTGCTTATGCCCCTTGGTGGCCAGTGATTCCGCATAAACTTCCGTCAGATATTCCTAAATTTAATGGAAATCCGGGTGAAGATCCGTCGAATCATGTGATGAAATTCCATCTATGGTGTTCATCGAACACTCTGAATGATGATTCGATAAGACTTCGCCTCTTTCAGAGGACGTTAACGGGTCCAGCGGCAAAATGGTACATTGAATTGCCTAGAGCTTCGTTCGACAACTTCAGTACCTTAGCCACAACCTTTTTAACCCATTTTCAATTACCGATAAGGTATGAAACGGGAACAGAACTCCTTACCAATTTCAAACAGACGACTGCCACCCACATATCTGATCATATACATGAGTGGCGACGTCGTCGTAGGATGATAAAAACGTACGTTCCCGATCAGCTATTAGCTGAATGGTTTATCAAGTCATTACTTCCTGCCATCACGGAAGATGTGGCAAAGGGGGGGGGGGGGTCGTAACGGAAGAGCAGGTTATTGCTCGTGCGCAATATCTGGACTTGGTCTATACTCAGTCTGGCACGCTCTACGACAAAATACCTGACGCCCCTAGACCGGAATTCTCAATTCCTCCTCCTCCTAAATCAAACAATGACTCTCACGCCGGCGATGGCATGATTGGCAAGCACAAAATTTATAGTCAAAATGCAAATGAAGAACTTCTTGCCTCAGAAGTAAATGCCATGTTGACCCACAAGGGCAAACAACTGAAGCAACCAGGGGGCAAGAAGAAAAAGAAAGGGAGAAAAAGGAAACCCCCAGCAGGGTGTCATATATGCGATGAGGATCATTGGACGAAAGATTGTCCACATATAGCTGAAGTTAAGAAACTCTTTAAGAGTTCAAAAACCCCAGCAGTATTGACTGATCCGTTTCCTAATCCAGGTCAAAATCTGGTTGCTAATCAAAATGCTTCCCGATCCCAAGTGCTTATGTTGTCTACCTCAAAGCAGCAAAATAATGCTTTGATGAGGAATAAGGATTACAGGAATCCAAAGCTGTCGAACAACAAGGCTAATGAACAACCTAGTAGTTCGACAACAACTTTGACCGAAGTTGTGCCACCCATCGTCCCTGAGCCAATAATAAAGTCACAAAAGGGAGCAGTACACAAATCGACATTTAATCCTTGTGCGAAAATAGCACAGATAGAGGACCTGGCCCAATCGCCGTCCGTTATGTCGACACTTGAGGTACCGCAAAATTGCTTCTCCCAAGAACAAGCTTTATTAGCAGCAATAGGTGGAATTGACCCAATGGATTCCAATCTTGTCGCCTTTGATCATAAAGGATATGACCCTCAGTTACCAGCTCAACTAGCTTTCCTTATTCAAGTGAAAGCCCTCAACAAAACTGTTCATCGAACAATTATTGATGAGGGGGCATCTACATGTCTTATGTCGATGAGTTGCTGGAAAGATTTAGGCTCACCACCCCTGTCGAAATCGTCAACGACGTTAAAAGAATTTGATGGACGATCATACACTCCATACGGGATTTTAAGTAACTTGCAAGTTGAACTGGGGGGCAAAACAGTAGGAATTGATGTTGAAGTAATTGATGGAAACCTTGATTACAACATCCTACTCGGAAGACCATGGATCTATGCCATGGCCGCAGTTGTGTCGACCTACTTCAGGAAGATTGCATTTCCCTTCCAAGGAGGAATTATAATCGTCGACCAACAAACTTTTCTCCCCAACAGTTCACAAGTTACGGGAAGCATTCCAATGATCCATGGAAGGAATCATTCGCTCCAAAATATCGAAGTAGGTCTCCTAAAAGACCCTGCCTTAATGGGTACTTTTGCCCTACTGCCTCCAAGTAATCTGGCGGAAGTGGCCACAGTGGAATATGAAACCTTCTATGTCTGATGGATTTGGACTCTGAGGACGGTTCTTATCTCATGTCAACCTCGTTAAAAAATGAAACAAGGAGTCAGAGGACGGTTCTTATCTTGTGTCAACCTCATTAAAAAATGAAACAAATCCCCTTTCTCAAAGGTAAACCTTCATTCCAACCACTGAGTTGAATGTAATGAAGCTTGGGGGCATGCACCTCGATTTGCGTTATTATGCTGGGGGCATGCGAACTTATCACCGAGCAGTTTTAGCACATAGTTCATGCTCGTTAAAAAATAAACATAAGATTGAGCAGTGTTTTGGCGCATTCAAGCTCGTTAAAAAATGAACCCATCTCGGTAAATAACCATTAAGTATGTAACCTGATCAACCATAAAAGCCTTGGTCGTGTTTTGCACCTGCCACCTCCACTTTCATTTGGCTGATCGTTCACCTCCATATGATTGTTTACCCATTTTGAGGAACAACTGCGAAGAGTGATTTCACCTAGCCATCCTTGTGACACTACCGTGATTGGAAAATTCCAACCTGTACCTGGAATCAGCTGCTATCCTTGTTCATCACTCGTTCCTCAAAAGACGAGTCTTCTTTAAGCTCTTTTCAACTGACTCGTAAAATATGAAAAGATTGCCGAGTTTTGGCCTTCCAGCTCGTTAAACGACCGGAAGAGCTATCCCTCCTCTAGATTTTAATCTTTTTGGACCTGAGGGATTATTGCACAAAAAGATCGAGCGCTTGTTTTGTTCGGCTCGTTAAAACTATCGAAAACTCATCCCTTTTGTATTGTTTTATACTTTTTCGGACTTAAGGGATTAGATGACGAAAAAGGAATTTTGGAGTTAACTTTATGTACCTTTTCAGACTCTCTAAAAATGAAAAGGACCGAGTTTTCCTTGTCGTTAGACTCGTTAAAATGATTAAATAGCGACAAACTTGTCTTTAGACGAGAACGAGTTTCCCTATCGCTAGGCTCGTTAAAACATAGCGATGGGCTTGCCCGAAGGGCAGGTTATAGAACAAGCATATGTTATCCTCCTCAAGCTTGACAAAAATAAAGAGGTACTGGTCAGAAATGACTGGGGAAAAATTGGGAGAACCTCAAAGCTTTAATGGTAGCAAGTCGCTCTTGAACATGACACTTTTCCTCCGTATCACATTGGGTTGGGTTGTTTCATTCACCGGTCTCATCACCATGGTCTTCGCCAAACCATCCACATTTGGGGTAATGCTACCGATCCATCGCATCAGTGTCGTTATATGTTCAAGAGATGTTGGAGTCAACCGTGTCCCATCCACTACCATACATTATCCTTCATCCACCCATGATCGCCACCCTGAATCATATTTCACAGATTGTTTTCACCTCCACTAAAATCATTAGCTCCGTTCCGTGTCACTGATGTGGGATTCATTAAGGCCCTCCTTTGACGGATCGCTTCTTGTCGACTTCAACTCATTATCCAAGAAGTTGATCTAGGAACAAACCCCCTAGTACTTTGAAGCTTGCATGCCTCAATGGCAAGTTTCTCACTTCCGGCGACAGGTATACATCAATGACCTTCGACCAGAAGATTTTGCGTGGTGTTCGATGCCAAGTCCTTTATTCACACCACGTGAATTGTACTGCAGTACCTTGAGGGTCATTGTCATTATTGGTGATTCCTCTCGCGCTTGTTAACGGTTTACATTATTGACCGGTAATCAAGCGATGTCTTTCCATGTTCGACTTCAGCGCAATTCTCACATGGATCGACTTGTACTTAGAGTGAAGATCGAACGAGTTTGAAGACCCCGGATCTAGTTTCATCCATCCGGGCTGCGATATATATTCAGGATATAAAGACATTTGTTATGTACATCATTGCAGCAGATGATCATCCTACTCAAAGGATGATAATTTCAGCAGAGAATTATCAGTCTACCATAAGACGATCGTCTGTTCTATGTACCAAAATGAATTTATAAAGCTGAGCATGGGAATGCCCGCCTCAGCTAGATCATGAAAGCAGAATGAAAAATAATGTATTGTATTGTATTTTATTACAGGGCACCTCTCAGCGATTGAATGAACTTCGGATCCTCCTGATAAAGCATTTCACCCGATAAACGACCTCATACTTTAGGGGGCAACTGTTATAGACATTTTTGTGCCTTACAGCATGAAGCATGAAATGTCGATAATCTAAGGGATCCGAAGTCCCTAAACATGTTGTTCCTACCCCTAGAGGAACAAGGTCAACAAACCACAGCACTGAAAATCAGTTCTCCACCTGAAAACACTCAAAAACAAGCTAATTCTGGATCATGTCAACTGCTCCACTGAGCATCTGCGCTTAATGTCAACTGCTCCACTCTGTACCTGCGCTGAATGTCAAATCTAATGAAGGCTACCTGCGCTGGGCGAGATTGGCCAAGTGGCACAGTCATTCTGCAAGGTGTCAAATGCCCAGGAAGCTTCCAAAATGACACTTGGATCAGGGAATTCGCCTTGTGATGAGTAAGAGGATCTAGATCGCCAAGTGGAAGCAATAAACTCCAAGTGGACTCAAGAACTGAAGTATAACTGAAGTGGGAGAGGACACTAGTCAGCTTCATGCCAAGCTCAAGCTGACTCATCCTTTCTCCAAAACTCCTATATATAGAGCTCTCTCATGAGGTCTAAGGAGGCTGGAATCTTGTGAATGTAAGGAAGTGCTGTTGGTTTGTGCATAGAACTATTGGGTGATTTGCTTGAAGGAGGTGAAGAGGAGATTTCTTTCTGCTGGGAGGTGTTGCTGGATTGGGCCTATTATGGTTGTAACACTCTCAGAACTTTACTTCTTCCATTAATAAAGCATTTGAGGTTCTTCTATATGCATGTGTCTCTGTGGCGTATTGATACTTGTATATTTGATTTATTCTAATCCTTGAATCAATTATGGATGTATGCTTCTTGTAGTTTCCCTTTCTTGTGCTTTTGCAGGATCTTTGTGTAGCTGGGCCAGTGAAAGAGCAAGGAGCTGGGAGCAAGCAACAAAGAGGGAAGATTGGATCAATCATTAAGCGGAAGATAACGGTTAGTGGATCCCTTTCTCCTCTCTCTTACATCTCATAAAGAAGTAATCTTGAATAGCTTTACATTCGGTTGTTGCTGAGGTACTATCACCCTTAGAGTGGGATAGGGTCATTCCGTATTGGATACTTTTCCCAACAACAGTGATGAAATTTCAAAGGTCTTCAGCGGACAAAATGCAACCCTGGTCCCCTTGCCAAGATCCCTCAGATGATCTACCTGCAAAAAGAATCAAGTCAAAGCACTCAATGAGTCAAATTCAGGACAAAAGAAACCAAAAAGTCAGTGTTATAAAGTGTCAAAAAGAAAACATTAGAAAGTGGGTTTGTGAATGAAATTTTTTCAAATGAAACTTATAAAACCCAAATTCCCTCCTATCACTCTCATTGTGCATCCTAGACGCTTGCAAGAGAGGTTTGAGAGAGTAATTGAGAGAAAGGAGAAAAAACAGAGTGATTTCGGGCGTTAGACTGGTGCGCGACCCGTCAGGACAGGTGCACGCGACCCGTCAGAGGGTTGTTTCCAGTGCAGAAAAACAACGGGCGCGACCCGTCAGAGGGGCGCAACCCGTCAGAGGGGCGCGACCCGTTGGGCGTGGTGCGCGACCCGTTGAACTGTATCTCTGCAAACTCCAAACAAATTCGCTCAAACGCCCTCCAAGCCATCAAATCGTTTGAGGTAGGTGTTCTAAACATGGAATGGTTGCTGGTTATGAATGGTGGATATCATGAACATGTTTAATGATCAAAATTTTGCAAGTGAAACCTCTTCATATGACTGCAATGTTAATGGGTAAAATGTGCTAGGGTTTGTGTTGTTTCAAGGTGTTTCTCCTTTGTATTTGTTTCCCTCCTTCCCCTTTCACTCACACTTATATGTATATCTCTTTTTCCCCATACTATTTTGTAAATGAAATGCAAACCCTCCCCTCTCCCTAATCACTAAAATGCAAACCCTACCCCTTTCCCAAAGCATCAAAAATTCAAACCCTAATTTCCCTCCACCATATGCATGTGTAAATAAAAGAAAATGTTGGTGAATATGTCAGCAGTTTTGTGCATATGTTTCCCTATCTCCCCTATTAATACATGTATCCATATTCCCATGTTCACTATCATACATGTTTTTCCCATATGCAATGATTTTTGCAAATGATTTTCCAATATCCCTGATTATAAACATGTACTCCTATATGCATAATGGTTTGCAATAGTTTCCTTAAAAATTCCCTGTTATATTTATATATTCCCAATTCCTTGTTAAAAGATCCCTCCCCTAACATTTCCCTCATGTCTTTTTCCCCTTGAAACAGCATAGAATTCAACATTTTTTATAGGAAGAGACAACAATACAGTTTGTCCACTTTGCTCCTAAACTATGTCAGAAACCGAAACTTATGAGAAAAGTGATGACCATTCATCATCTACAGAGGTTGAGGTACAGAGGAGGCCTCGTAAGGGTGGTAAGGGTGGACATCATAAGCGAGAGGAGCCCACCTCTTTGGCAGAATTACAGGCTTGTCCTATGGCAGTCACTTGTTTTCAGTATATGTCTTGTTATCAGTTTTGTGAGAGGATCTCTCGGATTCAACATCACAGAGAGTTGGCCCGCCTCTTTGTTTTACATTTGCATGATGGACATGTCAACCTTGCAGGGGTGGACTTTACATTGACACCCGAGGTGATCTCACATGCTACAGGGATACCTAATGTTGGTGAGGTGTGGCCTAAGCGCAAGATGCTAGATACTGTTCACTTTGAGCCTTATGTCTGGCCACCATTCATGAGACATTTGGAGGGTGTTTTTCCATTCAGATTTCTCCGAAGCGAGTATGCTCCCATCATGAGGCTTATTATGCACTATTTTACCTGTGAGGGCAGATTTTCACAGGTGTACTCATATCACATTCGCCTCTTGATGCACTTTACCCGAGTGAGGATGATGAACATCCCGGTTTTCTTCTTTCAGAACATTCAGAGGATGGTGCCCATGTTGCAGAGGAAGACCCCGGCCCAGCAGTACAGGAGCCTATGTCATTATGGTTTGATTCAGCTCATAGTCTTGCATCAGTTGACTCAGCAGGGCATCTCATGGAGGAGTTCATCTCTCGTGAGTTTTTCACAGCACCACCTCAGCCACATCCTAAGGTCATTCAGGAGGAGGGAGGACCATCTCAGCAGCCTGATATTCCGGTCACTCGACATGTCATCTCCTCACCTCTGGTCACCTATCAGAAAGGCCCAAGGGCCTTATTTGTAGCAGCCAGGCGAGTACTATCTCCACAGCAGGTGGAAGGGGTCTCGCCTTCATCATCAGCTCAACGAGTGTTATCTCCACATCAGGTGGAAGGGGCCTCACTTTCTTCATCAGCACAGGCAGCACAGAGGGGCAAACAGCCCATGATCCATGAGGGTCCATCAGGAGTCCCAGACACCGAGGTCATTGATCTTGAGGCCAGTTCTCCTAGCCGAGAGGCAAAGGAGATCATTCAACATCTTAGAGCTGAAAATGATGCTTTGCAGAGGAGATTTGAGGGTGCCCAATGGACCATCACTTACTTGGAACAACGCAACAAACAGTTGGAGGAGGAGAAAGTACTTGATGAGCTATGGAGGATTCGTAGTGACCGAGTCTTGAACCGAAGAAGACCCGGTGATCCATTGCCTGCTGACCGAGAGTCTATGCTCATCCAGGTGAATGCACACTTAGAGAGGCTATTGGCTAAGGCCAACCAAGAGAAAAAGTTGCTGAGGAATATGAAAAATCATTATTGGGCGAGGATGCATGTGTGCAAGGCCAAAATGAAAATGTTTCAAAGGCGGTTGACCGAGGCTCTAAAACGGAGAAAGAAGCCAAATCCCCTCCGTATCTTGGCTGAGGCTTCACTCAAGGATCATGGCACTCAATAGCCTAGCCACAGCACAAATCCCAAAAAATTCTGAGAATTTTGGGTAATTTTGGCAATTTTTGGTAATTTACAAGTTTTGGCTCTTTAACGGGTCTCACCCCCGGTGAGACCCTTTGTCATGGCAACTCCTTTTCACAAAAACTCAGCATTTCCTGATTTTTTATGCAAAGTTACATATTCCCATGGATGGACTCGAGTTTTTATGGAGTTTTGGGCCTCCAGAAGGTCAAAATACATGCAAAATTTGACTTTCTGCCCCTTTTTTGAGTTGCAGAAACCAGTCTTGGGAGAATTAAGTTTTGACAAGGAAAATGACCTCCAAATTCAAAAGTTCCAGTTGGGTTGGAAAGTAGACTCACAGAACTTTCCAACAAGCCCACTTTTGCTCAATTTGGCCACCTGCAAGTGCCTCAAACAGGGCTCCAAAGGGGCGCGACCCGTCAGGCAGTTTTGTCCAGAAATGCATTGTACAGCCCAGAAAACGCAGATTTGACTCTTTTTGACTTTTTGAGGTTAATGATGGTCCTCTTTGATGTAATTGTGACACTTTTTAGACACTTTTACCCTTTTGTAACTCTTCTAGAAGATTCATTTATTAAATGTATGAATTGGTTTCCAAGTTTATAGAGGCAAGTTGTTTTGACTGCCTAGTTTGTAGTGCTTAGTTTAGAAGTGGTTGAAATAGCTCCTAGGATAGTGAGCTCGACCCATGGAGGCAGGGAAAGAGGTTAGATCATCTATATTATGTACTTTCTTGCTCATTTTCATGGTTGGACTCTTGAGGGAGAAGCTATCATTGTATTATTTTACTTGTATCTCTGCAATTTTTGGCTAAGGAAGACCAGGGTTTTGCAGTCATCTTTGGGATTCTTGTGGACTCATGTGTTGATGGTGTGTTTCTAAATGTTCTTGTAAGTGTGTTTATGTGATCATCTCCTTTCTTTCCTTCTGCATATTAAACAAATGAAGTGTTAAAGTAAGAATTCATGCTTGCCATGCTCTGCTTTTAAATTTGTTTAATTTCTATGTTTTCTACCGTTTAAGGAGAATTCAAAGTATTATTTGCTCTCCTTAGCTCCTCACCGGTCTTTTCCATCCACTCACCTCAATCAAAAGCATCAATACGGTCTCCTATCTCGCCCCAAAGAACCCCCTGCAGAAACTGTGTCAAATCCCCGCACCCAAAATTGCAATTCCTCAATTTGCCGCCAAAAACCCTAAAAATCCCAAAACAACCTTTTTGATCAGTTTACTAGCCTAAAATCAGTGTTAACATATTGGTCATCTCATCCATTGAAGATTTTACCGAGATAGACCGGAGAGAGCCTTCTCCTGCCCCGTAGGGCTAGCTACGAGGCTAAATGGTTTGATGTTGCCTTGAGGTTTACCTTTTTCAGCCTGAGGTGAAATTTCAAGCGCTAACAGTTCTATTAAAACTTTTACCCCTACTTTGGTGTTAAATACTCGGTGAGTATTTCTTGAGTATTGCATCTTTTAGGGTGATTGCTTCTTCTGCTACTTTAAGAAATACCATCCTAAGGCCTACTCTTAGGTCTTTTTTGGTGAAACATGGGGAAAAGACCTTGTAATTGATGAGCTTCATCAACAACCTAGGAAAAAGACCTTCTCCACCTTCAATTTGATTTTCATGACAGTCGTTAATGACCATAATTTATTCATCTTATTAGAGGCTTCATAGGGAGGGAAACACCAAAAGTTGCTTAGGTTTTACTTTTCTAAATAAGAAACTAATTTTAGATGAAACAATTTGTCATCGTGTATGAAAGTTAGTAGAACAAGGTTTGGCATTGATGAGAAAACATAGGGACATTTACAAGGGTAGGTAGAGAAAGTGTATTAAAATGTTTTACCAATTCCCGGATTCCATATTGATTTGAGTTGCAAGCTAGTAGAATAATGTTTGGCATTAATTATAAAACATAGGGCCATTTACAAGGGTAGGTAGAGAAAGTGGATTAAAATGTTGGACCAATTCAACAGTAAGGAATTTCATTCAACAAGATAGAATATTATAAGTAGATACAAGGGAAGGTCCTTATTACTTGCTATTGATTTTTTTATTACCAAAGTTGGACTTTGGAGCACCTTGTTGCTTCCCACTGTTAGAAGAATTTTTGTTATGAAAGCTTCTTAAGATCTTGAGAGTGATTTCTTTTGTCAGGACTGCTTTTGAGGCACAACTCAAATGGTTCATATTCTGGGAGACGTGAAAAGTTTGCATGAAGTTGGAGCCCTTGATGAACATCTACAACCTATTACTAAAGAATTGTTAGAAGAGGAAGAAATAATAAATTTAGAAGGGAAATAGAGTACCAACGCAAGTATAGTTTTACTCAAGCATAAAATTAAGCAGTTTTCTAGTTTACTTGCAATGCATCAGACACATGAAAATGCCATTACCATATCATTGTAGATTAAAATTAGTGTGAAATGAGATTCTTCTTTACAACTAGTATGGTAAGGTAATTCCATTGCAATCAAATTGCGATGCCTCCTACAAAGCTTCACAAGAATTGAATGGAACTATATATATTCACCCAAAGTATCCAAACTATAAAAATCCAAAACAAGAGAGTAACCAATGTTTTCATCATCCATATTTTCTTCCTATGAGTCACTTAGAACTATTAGTTTAGAATCCTTTTGAAGTTCAAAACAAACATGCTTGGAAGTATTTGTTGAAAGGGAGAGTCAAAACCTGACATATTTATTTGCTGAAAAGTTGGGGTTGATACTTGGATCTTCCACATCTCTATTTATATCAGTCACACTATGGTTGTCAGATGGCACAAATTTTAATAATCTAATGTGCATTTTATACTATGCAATGATTCCTTTTTATGGTATCTACTTTCTGATTAGATGACCCAATGTCTCCATAGTGTATATCCTCTCCATGGACCTTATCATCAGCATGTCTGAAAACATTTTTTTCATCTTTGTATGGGCACTGACTTCCTATTAGTTTTCCTATCCAACTAGAACTTGATCCTCCATAAGTGTAAGCTTCTTTGTGTAAACACCAACATTAAAGTTATTTTTCATTGTTTAATTCAAACTACCAGTAGCTAGGGAGCTACAAGAATCAACACCATCTTTGATTTGAACCTAAATAGTTTTCTTAGCTCTGATTATTTCCCTAATCACAATGACCAGTAGATTCTCCTCATGGATTATTTCTCTCATTCTATCTATTAGTAAAATATGAAAAATGTATCCCTACATTTGAATCTTGGGAAAAAAACATATGATTGTTATCATTTAAATTATCCATATCTCTTGGATCCCAAAAATCCATTTTCTTTGGATAAGATTTATCTATAACCTCAAAAGCAACCCTATTATAAGCTAAAGGAACATTATGTCCTCTTGAGTCTTGACAAAGTATGATGGAATGAAACTGGGTGAGGACTAGATCCAGGTTTACCATTTTAGAACCTAGGTTCATTAAGATGATGACCTTGGTTTGAAGATATCCACCATACAAACTAGGACCACCCATACTTATCGTTTCCATCTCTCTTTCATCATCAAGACTAACATACTGAGGACTTGTAACCCATGGAGGCCCATGGTAGTCATTGCAATGCAATTTATTAAAATACATGGCATGTCCACAATTTTTTATATTTAATCTCTGCATCCAATGTGGCCATTTCTTATTATGCGATTTACCACATCCGAAAATGACATCATTCACATCATTTTGAAGAAGTCTACAAAGGTCAACATAGTTTTTTTCACATTTACAAATTCCCTCACATTTGTTGGTTCTTAAAGCTCGAGCACTTTCATAACAAAAATAGGGGAAGTCAAGCAGCAAAAATGGTCCACTCTCTTTTCATCTGTTGATATTAGAATGAAGTTTTATTAGAGGCACTACTTGTTTGTTTGTTTTGGTTAGAAAAGGGTTTTCTCTTGGTTTTATGTGACTTTCAATTTATCATATGTAGCATGTTGAGAAATGGGAAAGAATAATGTGTGACATTTATCTTGCAAAAATTGATGATGAATGAAAAGATACAAAGTTTAACCAAGAGGGTCTGATGCCCTACTTGATTGATACCTTCTCATATGTCAGGAAGGATTTAAATATGAATTAATATGTTCCTGAAACAAATAAGATTCAAATTTTACAGATATAAAAGATAAAAAAAAATGTCAATGCCTTCGTTTGATTGTTACCTGACTATGTTGTGGGTAGGTTACAAGAAATGTGATTGGAAAAAGGATGGGGAGACAATGCAGTGCATGTATTGGATATGATTCACTTGTTGTAGAGATCCTTCAAGCACCCGAGCCATCGAATTTGGAAATGTTCCTTGTAGGGGTTCCTATGGTTTTTAATGTTGAGATTCTTTCACCTCATGGTTATTTTGGGCAAGCAAATGTTTTAGGAATGCCATACAAGACATCGGTGGACAAGTAAACAATTTTTTTATAATTGCAATGTCTATTCCATGGTATCCTCTCTTTATTTTTTGATTGTATTTTGAACGTTTATTTTGATTTTGTTTTGTCTTTTAACTATGAAATTGAAAATACTTGGTATCATGTCCATTTAAACAACAACCAAAGCTTGAAGATGAAAATAATATTACACGATATTGATTGGAATCCTTTTATCTATTTCATGTTAAAATATTTTCATGACTATCAGAAAAGTTTACTTTCATGTTGTTGTTTGAGCACATGTTGTTTATATACTTGACCAAGTTCATGTGTTAGAAAATGAAATGTTGTTGCGAATAAAACGATGAGGATTAAGCATCACACCTCAGATTATTTGTTTTCACAAGTTATCTACAACTTGAGCTTTTTAGCATGTAACTTAGTTGGCATGATTGTGTCTAAGATTTCCCTGAAGGTTGAATACTAAGTTACTAAGGTGTTATTTTTATGGTGACATTTTATTTTCTTTGTTTATACAAGTCATATGGCCACATAGTGACCACTATCGCCCAACTGAAGAAAACTTGTTCGAGTTTCTTGCTTGTATGGGGAAAAATGGCTTTGACATTGCTGATGTTGAGGTATATGTCATATAAATTCTTTAGAGCCTACTTTAGTTTATATTCTAGTGTTCATCGTCTTTCATGTCTTACACTCTGCATTGTATCTTCTTTTATTTTTAGAAAATGAACTCAGTATTGATGGTAAGAAGTAGGAATTGAAGAAAGAGGAGCACAATAACATTGAAGCAACAAATGCAAAAAGAGAGAGAGAAAATAATCGGTCTAGTGATACCCTTAGAGCCAATATCCTGCATAAGAAACACACATAGAGACTAATGGTAAAGTCTTCAGAGTTGGTGAATTCACCTGCAATGCCTTGGAAACACAATGATAATGTTTTAAAGTGATGAAACATCATTTCATGTGTAAATTGTAGTCCAACCAATATTAAGTTGGAAATTTATATTGTAATACTTTAACATTTCATATAATATAATTTATGTGGTTGAAATTATTAATAGTTGCACTTGATATTGTTTAGTATTGTAATTAACATATGCAACTTTGCGTTTTTATATTAGATGAGCATGCACATTGCATGAAATTTTTTAAATTTAGTCGCAAAATCATACTAATTAATTTATATTGATTAATAATGAACACATAAAATCAATCTAAAAATATTAAATTAGTAGTTTATATTGATTAATGATGAACACAAATAAAATGAATATACGACTAAATTAGTCATTTATAATAATTATTAATGAAAGTAAATGAAATGAATATAAACTACTAAATTAGTCGTTTATATAATGAATATGCAACTACTAAATTAGTCGTTTATATAATGAATATGAAACTACAAAAAAAAGATAAATGACTACTACAAATGATAAATTTGTGATTACAAATGATGACTAAATTTTGCATATATACGACTATTAGTAGCTAATTTACAATATCTTATAACACAACCAAAATTTAGTCATATTTCTTTGGTCATTAATTGGTTTCAAGCGTTGATTAAAATTTGCATATATATGACTAATAGTAGTTAATTTATAGTATCTTATAACACGACCAACATTTTGGTCATTGATTGGTTTTCTCGGGTGATCATATAGTAATATATTTTATTGTATATTTGGTCATTAATTGTGGCAATTAATGGCTAAATCAATGACTAAATTAATGACTAAATATATTACTAGACGATAAAATTGAGACAACCAATTAATGACTAAGCTAAAAATGACTAAAAGTTGGTCGTGTTATAAGATACTGTAAATTAGCTACTATTAGTCACCGACTCAAAAATGGTCATTTATATGCAAAATTTAGTCATTTGTTTAGTAACTAATTAGCCATTTTGTACTAGTTATGACATAGGTGAGCTATTGAAGCATTACGAGTCACTATAGTTACTAAGGCAATGCCATTATATAAGATGCATTGTCAATTTATAAGAATGTGATGCCACTATATAAGATGTGATGTCAATGTAGTGATTATAAGTGATGTCATCGTGAGGGATGCCACATAGATAAATTATGTGTCACTGTTATAATGATCCAACCCATAAACAAATACGATGCCACAAAATTAATGATTCCGGACATAAACAAAGAACCACTGTAATGCGGATTACAGAAAATAGAATGAGCCACAAAATTATGATGTGTGAGTTACAAAAGTCTGCCAATGGATGTGAGCCTCCACAGAACTTTGACAACCCACTGTTGGAGATCAATGCAATGGAAGAAACAATGATTAGTGCTATATATATATATATATATATATATATATATATATATATATATATATATAGATATATATATATATATATATATATATATATATATAACGTTTCACAGGGTAAATAGAAGCGATCTTTGTCTGAGACTTAAATTTTAATGCATGTCATAACTGAATGGAGTCACGAATTTAAAATCTATGTCTCGGACAGAGATTGTTTCTATTTATCCAATGAAACATTTTACAGATCATATATATATATATATATCTATATCTATATCTATATCTATATCTATATCTATATATATATATATATATATATATATATATATATATATATATATATATATATATATATTCGTAACTCCATTCAGTTATGGCATGATCCGAGACACAAATCCTATAATCAAGTCAATAATATAGATGTGAATTTCCACTAAATACGAGCCAACAAAACATATTATTAAAAGGGAATTTGAATTTCACTCCAAGAATATGTTCAGGCCAGCTCTCAAAAATTCATGTCGGATTTCCCTAACAATCTCGACCTTTTTCTCATAGAGACAACTGTAAATTACCCATCGTTGTGCCTCACATAAACACATAAGTATTGCATACATTTTCTCTTCAATTCATATGTTTTGTTGGCTCATATTTTTAGTGGAAAATTGCATCTGTACTATTAAATCATATTATAGGATTTGTGTCTCGGATCATGCCATAACTGAATGGAGTCACGAATGAGAGTTGCAAGTCTGCCAATGAATGTGAGCCTCCACAAAACTTTAACAACCCACTGTTAGAGATCAATGCAATGCAAGAAATAATGATTAGTGTGATATATATATATATATATATATATATATATATATATATATATATATATATATCCGAGACAGATCATATAACCAAGTCAATAGTATAGATGCAAGTTTCCACTAAAAATACGAGCTAACAAAACATACGAACTGCAGAGAAAATGTATGCAATACTTATGTGTTTATGGGAGACACAATAATAGGTAATTTATAGTTGTCTTTATGAGCGAAAGGTCGAGATTGTTGGGGCAAGTCAACATGAATCTTTGAGGGCCTACCTAAACATATTATTGGAGGGAAATTCGAATTTCCTTTTAATAATATTTTTCCCTCATAAAAAATGGAGTCGAATTTAACATCATCAATATTTCTTTTGCCTAATTAAATTTCCAGATCAAATGCAGGAAGGGGCTCAATGGGAATTTCTCCCTGGCTGCCAATTTCAACATGAAGGCCTCAGACAAATGTGTTGGCTAATTGTATATGGTGTTTAGTAGTTTTAGAGGAAAGATCATTAGAAGACAACGTTAACATACTTATACATAAGTCAATATCTAAATCAAAATATGCGGTGGAATGTGCAAGGGATGATGGTTTAGTAGAAGAGTTAGAAAAAGAATAGTCAATATATATATATATATAACTTTTGGATCAAAATTAGAACAAAGGTCAAAGTATGTTGAATCAATGTGATGAAAATAGTTCTAATATTTTCATACCTTTCATTGAATTTTTATAAGGGAACTTATTAGCCCAATGGCCTAGCTTGCCACAAACGTATCATTTACTTATTTTCTTTGGACTGGTCTGTTTCTTAAATGAAACTCTTTCCTTGAAAGATTGGCGAGACTTGGAGCATTTTTTTTCTTTCCTTTTCCTAAAGAGCATGAATAGTGACTAGGACCATATGCTTGCTTCAACCTTGGCTTAAAACAACTATAATCATAACTTTCTCTGAATTTGATATAGAGAGGTTGGTTGATAAATTTTGAGTGCTTATTACGTTTTTTAGAAGCCTTGAATTTGACACATGCATCCAACAAAGTTCTCTATTTCTTGATGTAGATCTACAAGACAATAATCTTAAAAAAAATTCCTTTCTCTTCAAGTATCTTTATTACAAGTTTAGGGATAATCCCTGGCCATGATGCAATATAATATTTTTTTAATAAAATATTTACCCCATCTCCATATCTGTATAGCAATCCTCGCATCATGAATTTGTATTCATGCCTTAAGGAGAGATCACATAATATTTGAGAAAGAAATAGATTATCATAATGGTTTTTATCTAATTTGATATCACCATAAAATTATGTACTGACATCCTTGACTAGGTTTGTTAGGGGCAGTGTGTCTCCTAGTTTGACACCTTCTCTAAGGACGCTCTCTCTATGCTTATGGGGTATCTGCATCCACCAATGTGTTAAGTAACCTATGAATTCCCAAGATAGTCTTGTATCTAATTCACTAAAGAATAATTTATTATTGGATAGGGTTCTTTGGGTTCTTATCCATCCTTCCCATGTGTGCAATGCCTTCATGATTTCTGTAGGGGATTTACATTTGAAGTCAGAGATAGGGCCTAAGTCACTAAGAATTGAAACGGTGTGATTTTCTATAGTATGAGCATACTCTCTAGGTGCCTTTGTCTTTTATTAGAGGCTAATCGAGTGAAAGGATCAATGAACGAGTATCCCATATATTCTTTTGTATGATCACTTTGATCATAATGTTCATGTTTTATGACCTTGATACATGCAATTTGTTCTTTTATTTCCATCCACTTCTATTGTAATGTAGAGACACTTTTGGTGCTTTGGCTACTTGAGCTTGTTTGTTTATTAATTCGAAGTAGTCCACTTTACTATCTATACCTTCTTCAATATTTACAACCTTAAGGGCTAAGTTAGTAGAACCTGATTTTTTTTGTCCAAATTTTTCTAGGGCCATGCTCATCATCTATATACAAAACAAGAGGGGGAGGAGGAGGTATCACATGGTATTTTATCTCATCAATAACTACTTCTATTTGGATAATTTGAAAGACATGTCGTGAACATGGTATCAATTTCATCTTCACTAGATGACCTTGATTTACTTTTTTGCATTCTGTTGATGGCGCTGGACCCGCCAACAAAGGGGATCTCCCTGATGTGAAGTCCCAACTAGATCTCACACTATTTGGTGTAGGAGTCCCATCTGGTATGAAGGCCCAGTTTCCATATACTTAGAGATTTGCCTTGGCTCTAGCTGTCAGCACATGAGAGTGTTACGCTGATATCTTCAAACAACAAGGTATGTGTTCCTGGTGAGTGCATAATGTAACCGTGTCGTTAAAACTGAGGTGAAGGGGTAAACATGTACACCACCTAGCAAAGTAGTCTACACGAATGTGATGGTCATTATAACGAGAAAACAAAGATGGTATGTCGAGTATCCCGTAGAGTAGTCCACAAGGATGTGACAGTGGTGATAGAAATACAACACATCTTCAACAATGTAAGTACTAAAAAACCCAAAGTAGTTCAACTATCTTAGTACAGGTTAAGAAAACATGCATTACAAATGCTTAAAGAGTGGTCTTACAAAAATCTATAAAACATGTTTGAAAACGTGTTGGCCTTAACAGGCTTCTGAATTAAGCAAAAGTCCCAAGACACATTTGTACACCATACATCACTAGTCCCAACAGTGGGACATTGGAGCCACTCCTCGCTCCTAAAAGAAGGAAATATAGACTCTCAAGGATATATGGGAGGAGCCAAGGTGAAAATCCCATGCTCATACAATGGGAGGGGTATATATAGCCAAGGGTGATGCTTGACCCTTGTGACTCTTGGAATACCCTCATGACCATTCAATTTCTAATGAATTTTCAACTGACATGACTCTTCAACTTCTTGTGTGCATCCATTGGAATTCACTTTACTTTACATTGAGTTACAACAGATATGACCCATAGTGGTGATGTGGCTAAGACAACTTATGACACAACTCGACATGACACTGCTGACATGTATTGGCTGGCTATGGTGTTTGTGTCAAGCTGTTGCGCTACTGAGTGATGTATGTACTCTTGGTGTGCTTTGTATTCTCCTTTGCATGGCATAGTGCTGTGGGGCCTTCGATGGTCTTGGTATTGCATGATGGTTCAATGCATATGCTCCTTTAGCTTGTTGCTTGATGTGCTTGGTATGTCCATCCAACTGCAAGCAAGTCTTCTAGCATGTGCGATCTTTCTTCATCCCGTTTGTCGTCTCGCCATGATCTAGTAGTGTACCTATTTCTGCAATTCACTCATGCTGGGACGACATCAAATCCAAAACCTCCTAGTCTAGCATGATGTATTGTTATCATGTTCTGGGTGATAGTGAGGGAGGACAACTCATTGAGACAACGCAGAGCGCAGCTGAGGCTGGAATGAGGAACTCTGGGAGGACAACCTTCACTGTCGAGAAAAACTGCGTAGTGACCACTGGAAGTCAGAATTAGGTAGTGAAGGACACCTGTGGTAGCTACAAGGTGGGACCCTGAGGGGAACTTCTGCACAGTTCCTGGAGGGAAGGCAAGACAGGGCTGCAGGGGACCTACTGGGAAGTTCTGTAGCTTTCAAGAGCAAGGCATGACAGGGTTGCAAGGGACTTGTTGAGCATGATTGCACAATTTTGGAGAACAATGCAGGATAGGCAACAAAGGGCCTACTAGACATGACTGCGCAATTTTGGAGAATAGTGCAAGACAGGCAACAGAGGGCTTGCTAGACATGTCTGTGCAGTTTCTAAAGGCAGTGCAGAGCAAGGTGGTAGAGGACTGACTGGACATGTCTCCGCAGTTTTGGAGATTAGCGCGTGACAGGTAGTAGGATGCCTGCTGGACATGTCTGCGCAGTTTCTGAAGGCAGTGAATAGCAAGGAAACAGAGGACCAACAGGACATGTCTGTGCAGTTTTGGAGATCAGTGCAGACCCAGGTCTTGGTGTAGTGCATGGTTCCGTGGACTAGAAGGAAGCTTGATGACTGTGTTTGAGAAATGCGCAATTCAGTTTGGACATGGAGGCAATTTCTGCGTAGTTCTGGGAGGTAGACAAGCTGCTCACCTCAGGGATTGTGTAGTGCAACTGACTTGGATGACAGCCTCAAGCATTGTGCAAGTCTGGGCAGCAAAGCAAGGTCACTAAGGGTTAATACTGCACAATGTAGCTCAGTTGGGTTCTAGTGGAAGAGGTTTTTTTGGGCAAAGAGATTTTCAAGAAAATGGCTAAGTGTTTAAAGCAAGTGAACTTGTGCATACTTGACATTGTGATCATACACTTAGCATACTTTGATGATGAGACAACACAAACCACTAGTACAACAAGACAAAACATGCCCTCAGTGAGATTGTCTTAGAGCTGAAAGTGACAAGCGCAACACTTGAGATAGACCTTCGGACGACCGTGAGGACACTTGCGCGACAATACTTACAACTTTGTGTGTGAGTACTATTGTACCTTAAGAAACCAATTTCCTGGTTGTAAATAAATTGTGCTTAAGACATTAATAAATATTATTTACTATCACTTATTGTTTGTTGTGTTCTCAAATGAAGGACCTAACAAACTTGGTCTTTTAACCCTTAATACATGTATGACCGGAACATCTCAAAATGCCATTTGTCGCTAGATATAAATGATGAGAGAAGAAATCTTGAAGGAGAAGTTAAAGATAATATGCTGGTTTTTCACAGAAACTACTATCTGCAACTTAGAAGAATTATGAAAATGAGAACTGAATCATAGACAATATGTTGCTTAACACAGAAAATACTATCTGTGACTCTTGGAGAAGTTAAAAATAATATGCTGGTCATTCACAGAAACTATTATCTATAACTTAGAAAGGAAGGTGGAAAATTCAAGTATAAGAGTGCTCTTTTAAGGAATTTTAACTTTATCTACATAAGCAAATAAAGACCTACAACTTCATTACTATACTTGAAAGAAGAAAACATAACATGACACATGAAAGAGAATGTTACAAAATTATACCCAATAACTCATGGAAACTTCTGATTCTTTCATTAATCAACAATGATACCAGGAATACAGTGGCCTAGTCTCCGGGTTCTCCAAAATTCGAACCATCAACCCTTTCTTTGTAAATTTTCCTCTTTTTATACATTGTGGAACAATTGTTGATTTCTGAAACTGCCCAAATTATTTAACTGCTTCTCTAACTATATGAAGTAAAAACTATTACAGAATTTTACAAAGGGTAAAAGACACCTCAAAGAACATGAAATAACAGGAACATAACTGTATTCAGAAGAGGACGATAACTACTGGCTTGCTCTGTTAGGCTGCTGTCGAGTTCCTCTAAATATTCCCTAATGATGTTTAATTCGCTTTAGCCGTAATGAACTGTGTTGACCTGTGTAAACCTAGGCTTACGCATGTACCGAGACCTATGTCTTTAATGATCTTCTGAGTCAAACTTTTAATCCATAATGGTTAAGGCCCCTTTCATAAATCCCTATGTGGAATGATTTATTAAACCCAACATAGACTAACCCTTAGTCACATTCACTTATCGGGACTCAATCAACCCTTCTAAACCTTCAATATCCTTTTATTAACCCAAATATATATATGCCCGCTTAAGTCACTCCTTAACATTGGTTATACCATGGTCTTTACCTATAAACCCTTATATCCGTGCTAAATTCATTATAAACCATCTATAATGAACATACCCATAAAGCATGCATAACATACCTTTTCCGCACTTTTCAAAGCCTCTGCACAGTTCTCTAGGCAATAGATTTTCTCGATAGATCCCCACCGTAGATCTGCGCTTAGTGGATTAGACGGTCTACAAAGATTTCGGGTGGGACATAAGCTCGGAGAATACTTGCCCAAAATGGGCGGTTTTCTCTCTCCACCCAGCTGCTATGTGTCGAACAATAAGTGGGATTGGGTGAGCTCCACTAAAAACCACTTACCATTTTTGCTTCGCCCAAAATCCCGCTTGTAACTTTAAATCCACCTTTTCGTACGCCTTGCGGACCCGCCGGAATTATAAAACACAATATATAGTTTTCGGGTCCGGATCGCCGTCGCAAATCGCAATCGGCGTTTTCAATTGATGCTTGAACTCAAACCTTGCGATATTGTGGACCTCCAGACTTATAAAGCATATCATATATTAACTATCGGATCTGGCCCGTCGCAAATCACAATCGGCATACCATATACATATATATATATACATATATATGTACATATATATATATATATACACACATATATATGTACATATATATATATATATATATATATATATATATATAGCGTTATGCGATGATTGCAGACTAGCCAGGACTTTACAACAAAATATATATATATATTTTGGGTCCGCCATCGCAAGTTGCAATTGGCGGAACCCAATGTCCATAGCTCTGTGGTGTGGCGGACCCAACGGGACTTTAAACCACGATGTATATACCTTTCGGGTCCAGCCCTTTAACACTTTAACACTTGTTTCTTTTGCGATTCTGCTATGAAATAAATAAATACTTCATGTCTTTTAGACTTTGCGGGGGGGGGGGGGGGGGGGGGGGTAAAAATATAAAGAAGTTTCATTGAGGTGAACCCTCGATAGTGATATATCTAATTAATAAAGCTAAAAACACAACATAAGCTACAACAAGTACGATGAATTTTTACACATCAAAGACAACCCAAACACACAAAGACAAACCTTCAAACTCACCAGAACAAGATTGCAAGCATGACAAAGCAATCAATATGCCAAAAGATGACCATTGGTAAAACAAGCAAAAGGGTGAAAAGACTTCACAAGAGCTCATGGGGTGAGCTCGAGTGTTTGCAATAATCAAAGGAAAAATGAAGGCTCTGAAATTTGGATGTAAGCCAAAATTTTAGAGGGTTTTGTAGTCTCTACAACACTTGGTGATACACTAGTTGAATAGCAGCTTCTCTGTTTTGGTTCGTTTATAATACAGGGCCTTGGCCTTTCAACCAAAACTTTCCTTATATATGGATCGTATTTTTTGTTCAAACTTCATCGACCAAAAGTTACAACCAAGAACAAAGAACATGGCCATAGGATTGGCCAAGCGTTGCAGTGTCACTTTGAACTTCAACCACATACCCATTCAGAAAACAAAACATAGTGCATGAACAACACTTATTCGCGTAGTGATAATAAATGGAAAACTCAACACGAAAGGAAAAAAAAAACGAGAGGAAAGGCATACACAACAAGGAAACAAAACCAGAAGACAAGAAAGCAAAATGACTAAAGAAATAGGATGTGAAATAAGAAAACCATGACGAACTACGAGTGCAAGATGAGTGCAAGGAAGGGAAAACTGAGATGCAACTAATCCTACTCTTATCCTAACAGCTAAATGGTCAGGGTTACATGAAATGAAATTTCCAGTGAAGCCACCATAGTCGCTCCCCACCATGGAAAATTTTAGGGGCTAATATTCACAAGTGGGCTAATTATCCATGATTTTTCCAAAAAAAAGATTTGCCAATTTCCATTTTTATAAAAATGACTCGCCCAAATTTTACATTCTAAAATTATTTTATATTAAAAATCACCAACATTATATAGAGAGTATATATAAAATCATTATAAATTTGAATAATTTTACAAATACATCAATGTAATTTTTATAGTTTTCATATTAGGGAATAGTGACATTCACCAATGTTTTTAAACTTCAAGATAATTTTCCATCCTTAAAACTTTCCCTGCGAGTCCCAACCTGCATCCACAAAGATACAAGTGATTAAAACAGATAAAAAGTAGTGTGCAACAGAAAATACAAAAACTTGAACAAGCTGCACACGGAAAGGAAGGTCTTTCCCGTGGGTAGAAAGATGTGTCACAACCACCCAACACATATGATTACCTTTCTGATGGATACCCTTTCTAAACAAACCTCGGAAGCTTCTTGCGGATGCATCCTTGTCTGCACCGAGCTCCTTAGAAAGCGTGAGGAAGGATTGAAACTTGTTGCGTGCAACATGGTTTGCCAAGTAATATTGTTCCAACCATTCAATGATTGGATCATAAAATTCCTGATGGTTGTTTGGAAAGCCTCTTGATTTTTGAGAGGATGAATTCTTGATTTGAAAGACGGGATCACGATGGGTATCTTGTAAGGAAAAATAAATTTGATCATTCTCGGTAGTCATGCCAAGACAGTGAGGACTTGCCATAACCATCAACGCAGGCTGAAGTGCCTCATCTGCTTGATGGAAATCTAAAGAGAGAGATGTTAAACAATGAAGATCAGAGAGCGCAAAGCAACTGTCATTGGATGTGCTGATGGGAAAATGATAAGTCGAGTGACAGTCACCCAAGATAGAGGAATGATCAGATGAGCTGGTTGAGACGTTAGATTCCCAGTTTGAAATGAACAAATAAAAATTCATTTGAACAATCTTGTGAATGCTCTGAACAATGGAACCAAGTTCGCTGTGAGCTAGACATGATGGACCACCTTCCTGCAACTGGTGAAAAATTGCACAGGCATCATGGTCATCACAAGAATTTAAAAGAGATGCCAACATTGTGAATGCGTGAAACCAGTTGGGGAGAGGAACTTGATTCATGTGATAGCTCGTGCGTGCATCATCACACAAGGGGATTGCTGGTGTGATGAGTGGGCAGATTCATAGTACAAGATTCGCAAGAAGACTGAGGAGCTGATCATGAGAGGGAAAATTTGATAAGTATGATTGCGGGAAAAGACAGTCTTTGAGATGATCGACTTCACAATTCCATGATTTCATGAGAGATAGACATTCCCAACTCGAGTTTGATGTAAGAGATGTGCATGAAGATGGACGTGTTGTAACAAATTTGTGGATTTGGTCATAAGTAAAATTTTGAAAATTTGAAAGATCACACCCGGAACACCAAACATTTTTTACATGGGGATCCACACTGAATGAAACCATGCAGATAGATGGATTGTGCATGAGAAACTAGATTTGATTTAGTTTAGGGGGCTTACCAGAGTCGCGAGGTCCTGAAATAACCATCAACAGACGTTGAAGTGCCTTGACTCCTTGGTATGTTCTGGAACTTTCCAGAATTGCAGAATCATATTTTGAAGTGTGGACTAGATCATGCATGGCTTGAGGATGGTTGTTGTTGCTGATTTCAAAACTGTTCTCAGGATGGAAGCCATCTCTGTCATAGGTTTCACCAGATTTTTCAGCTTTAGCAAGTTGATTTGAAGAGTCGTCTTCATGCACACTAAGAGATGACGGGGAATGGGAAGAACACTGTGATTAGACTATTTTCAACTTCATCATGGACAGACTCACTGCCTTGTGTCAATTGAGGAGATAAATCATCAGATAAAGAAACAAGAGAACATGGAGTATCTTTAATGCATGTGGATGCGTTGTGAATGGTAGGACACATAGGCAAGTGAGGTGAAGAGGATGTTTCAATAAGAATGTCTTCTTTGACCGAAGCACATTCTAGATATGAGTTAGAGACTTCATGAGAAAACAGAAGATCACATGATGTGCTTGGGTGCTCATCATAGCATATGGAAGCATGGGAGTGATGACTACCCAAGACTGGGGGTTGATCGAAAGAATTAATTGTACAGGATGTTCCACCGAGATTAGTAGATTGAGAATCGTTCAAGAATGGAAGCTCATTGTTTTGATGCACATAATTTTGAATCAGAGAGGGAAGATTGATAGTGTCCTCACATTTCTGCTCCTCTGCCTGTGTAATGTGATTGCCTTGCACCTGACCGCAATTTGAGCTAGCAACTTGAGAATCAAGTGAATGTGAACAATTGACTGGTGAAGCGGATTGATCAAGTGGGTCATGGTACAAGGAGTCATGGCTTGTAAATGATGGAGGATGGCAGAGATGCAAATCAATTCGAGACTTGATTTATGAATGGTAACATCCTCTTATGGAATGAGGGGCGAGTCTTTGATATAGGCTTTCTGAGCCATTATGGAATTTCCTCCATTGAAGCAGGAGATGGATGAGAAGATGGGTTGGGGACATGCTGCGCAGATTTCGCAGCTTTGCCATCACTGCAAGGGGGCACCAACATCGGGACCAGAAAGGAAGGAGGATAAGGAACAAAGATGGCATTGGGCTCCTCCTCTATAATTTGAGGTGCCTCATGATCCACAATAGTTGGGGAGGAAGGGAAATTAGGAGGTTCACCGTATTGAGAACTATGAACCAAGCGTTTAAACTCTTCCCTCAAGAAGTCAAAGTTCACAAGTTGTTCAAGAATTTCGTAATAGAGGTGAAGGAAGCGATCAACAAAGTACTCAACTGATTCGTCTGGCTCCATACTTAAACAAAAAAAATTCACGGAAATCCCGGTGGTTATACTCATCGAATGTTTTAATCATCATTTCAGCAAGATGACCAATTGAATCAATAGAGGCAAAGGGTAATGTGTAACACCAACACTGAGCACGACCTTCAAATGTGAGGGTGAGTAATACAGTCCAGACATCTTTGTACTCTATCTTGTGGCGTAGGTAAAAGTTTATAACTTGGTGCACATGCGCACGAAAATATGGTTCACCCTCACCACTGAACTTTAACTTGGACAGGTCATGCATAACTTCCATGGGGATAGTACATTCGAACTTTGTAGAAATAAATCCCAGGATTATGATGTCAAGAAGAGCCATTTTTAAATAAGATATTCAAAGCAGACTCTACGGGCACAACCTGTCATTTGGCCCTCGCTTATAGTGCCATTTTGTTGACGGTGATGGACCCGCCAACAAAGGGGATCTCCCCAATGTGAAGTCCCAACTAGACCTCACACCATTTGGTGTAGAAGTCCCATCCGGTATGAAGGCTCAGTTGCCATATACTTAGAGATATGCCTTGGCTCTAGTTGTCAGCACATGAGAGTGTTACGCTGGTATCTTCAAACAACAAGGTATGTGTGCCTGGTGAGTGCGTAATGTAACTGTGTCAAGGTTCTCTTACTACAAAGGGGGAGAATAAAGTGAGCCTCTAAATGAGAGGTAGTAGTACTACCTAGGAAGAGACACACACGAACCAGAAAGGGTATGTCCAACATCCAACAGAATAGTCCACAATGGATGTGATAGTCGTTAAAACCGAGGTGAAGGGGACAACATGTACACCACCCAGCGGAGTAGTCCACACGAATGTGATGGTCGTTATAACCAGAAAACAAAGATGGTTTGTCAAGTATCCCACAGAGTAGCCCACAAGGATGTGACATCAGTGATAGCAATACAACACATCTTCAATAATGTAAGTACTAAAACAACCAAAGTAGTTCATTTATCTTAGTACAGGTTAAGCAAACATGCATCACAAATGTTTAAAGAGTAGTCTTACAAAAATCTATAAAACATGCATGAAAACGTGCTGGAATTAACAGGCTTCTAAATTAAGAAAAAGTCACAAGACACATATGTACACCATACATCTTTAGTCCTAGTAGTGGGACATTAGAGCCACTCCTCGCTCCTCAAAGAACAAACTACAGACTCTCAAGGCTATGTGGGAGGAGCAAAGGTGAAAAGTCCTTGATCATATAATGGGAGGGGTATATATAACCAAGGGTGATGCTTGACCCTTGTGACTCTTGGACTACCCTCATGACCGTTCAACTTCCAATGAATTTTAAAATGACATGACTCTTCAACTTATTGTGTGCGTCCATTCGACTTCACTTTACATTACATTGAGTTACAATGGATATGGCCCATAGTGGTAATGTGGCCAAGACAACTCATGACACAACTTGACATGACACTTCTGACATGTACTGACTGACTGTGATGCCTGTGTCAAGCTGTTGCACTGCTGAGTGATGGTGTACTCTTGGTGTGCTTTATCTTCTCCTTCACATGGCATAGTATTGCGGGGTCTTCAATGGTCTTGGTCTTGCATGATGGTTCAATGCATATGTTCCTTTTGCTTGTTTCTTGATGTGCTTGGTACATTCGTCTAGCTGCAAGCAAGTCTTATAGCATGTGCGCTCCTTCTTCATCTCGTTCATCATCTTGCCATGATTTATCAGTGTACCTGTTCCTACAATTCACTCATGATGAGACGATATCAAATCCAAAACCTCCTAGTCTAGCATGATGCATTGTTATCATGTTCCGGGTGACAGGGAGGGTGGAAAAATCACTGAGACAACGCAAAGCGCAACTCAGGCTGGAATGAGGAACTCCGAGAGGACAACCTGCACTGTCAAGAAAAACTGTGTAGTGACCACTGGGAGGCAGAATTACATAGTGAAGGACACCAGTGGCAGCTGCAAGGTGGGACCCTAAGGGGAACTTCTGCGCAGTTCTTGGAGGGAAGGAAAAATAGGGTTGTAGATGACCTGCTGGGAAGTTCTGTGCAATTTTCAAGAGAAAGGCATGACAGGGTTGAAAGGGACTTGCTGAGCATGACTGCGCAGTTTTGGAGAACATTGCAAGACGCAACAGAGGGCCTGCTAGATATGATTGCTTAATTTTGGAGAACAGTGTAGGATAGGCAACAGAGGGCTTGTTAGACATGTCTACGCAGTTTCTGAAGGCAGTGCAGAGAAAGGAAACAAAGGACTAGCTGGACATGTCTACGCAGTTTTGGAGATCAGCGCGGGACAGGTAGTAGGAGGCCTGCTAGACATGTCTGCACAATTTCTGAAGGCAGTGCAGAGCAAGGCAACAAATGACCAGCAGGAATTTCTGTGTAGTTTTGGAGATCAGTGCAGACCCAGGTCTTGGTGTAGTGCAGGGTTCTGGCAGACCAGAAGGAAGCTTGATGACTGTGTTTGAGAAATGCGCAATTCAATTTGGACATGGAGGCAATTTATGCACAGTTCTGGGAGGCAGACAGGCTACTCAGCTCAGGGATTTCATAGTGCAACTGACCTGGAGGATAGCCTCAAGCACTGCGCAGTTCCGGGCAGAATAGCAAGGTCACTAAGGGGTGATATTGCACAGTGCAGCTCAGTCAAGATCCAATGGAAGAGGGTTGTCCAGTTGGACAGATTTTCAGGAAAATGGCTAAGTGTTGAAAGCAAGTGAACTTGTGTAGACTTGACATTATGATCATACACTTAGCATACTTCAATGAAGACACAACACAGACCACCAATACAACAAGACAAAACATGCCCTCAGTGAGATTGTCTTAGAGCTGAAAGTGACAAGCGCGACACTTGAGATAGACCTTTAGACGACCGTGATGACACTTGCGCGATAGTACTTACAACTTTTTGTGTGAGTATGACAAATGTTTACATAGCAAAGACAACCCAAACACACAAAGACAAACCTTCAAACTCACCAGAACAAGATCACAAGCATGACAAAGCAATCAATATGCCAAAAGATGACCGTTGGTGAAACAAGCAAAAGGGTGAAAAGACTTCACAAGAGCTCATGGGGTGAGCTCGAGTGTTTGCAACCATCAAAGGAGAAACCAAAGAAGGCTTTGAAATTTGGATGTAAGCCAACATTTTGGAGGGTGTTGCAGCCGCTACAACACATTCAATCGTGAATAGTAGAGACATGTTATTTCATTGTTAATATATCTCTAGTTAAATCATCAATATTTTGTTGTAGACAAGATAATTGGCAATTGCAGTCATTCAATTGTTTTTTCTCCATTAAGATATGCTCTTCTTGTTTATTTTATAGGAAAGAAATTGAATTTTAGCTATCATGTTCTGGTCAAACATAGCGAGTTGAGTATTATTAAGAGGTGGCCCTCTTTCTAAAAGCTTCCTAGGACTAATATTGGACTCTTTTCCCTTGAGAGTCATGGAAAAATAATTTTGATTATTGGATCATAAGATTATATATGATATTTATAGATAGAATTGGGTTTTCTAGTTGAATCAAAACTAGCAATTTTCCTTTTCACATTTGTGAAATAACCTTGGTGGTGTCTGTATTGATCTAATATCAAGGATCTGTTGTCTACATTTTTTGTAGTTTATTGCACTTCCTTGATCATCACACCCTTTCAACAAAAGATATGTCTATTGGTTTGGAGGAAAAATTAGATGTAGAGAGAGATCTTGATAATCATATAACTTATTTCCTAGAGTTAGATGTTCCAATATTTATTCTCTTGGATTCTTCAAGAATGTTACTAATTGTTGGGCTTCTATACTCCTTATTCTATTTGGGTGGTAGTGAGGTCGGTGTAAATGCAGGGATTATGGGATGCACATTCTCTTTTAATGTCACCATGGTTTCATCTATGCGTTGGGAAATATATCTAATCAAAGGGGACATTGTGGTGGTGAAAAACTTGAGGTAGACTGATGTCTAAAGTTGGGAGACATGGGACTAACTAGCCACGTTGAAACCCTTTAACTAGATATAGGCTTGTATGCAAAAGTTAATATGTGAGTCATCCAAGTTGAGACAAAATTTGGGAAACATTGATGTCCATATTGGACCATTATGCAAGGGGGCATCAAAGCCAGCTATAAGTGCAACCTTAAAGCTTAAATGTAATGAATCAATGATACAACAAAGACTAGAAATGTTTAGGCCAAGTCTAACAAAAGGGTTGATTCCAAATTGAATGAGACCATTATAGATGTATAGGTATACTTTCTTGAAACTGAATTCAATATTTTCAAGTTCAAGCAAAGGAACTTGGTAGGCATGTTTTTGCAAGTGTGAAAATTCCTAAACCGGAATCCATACTGCAACAATTTATGATATTTCTCCTACTTGTTAGATCTACATGAACAAGTTATTTGCATTTTCCTACGAAAAATATTGAAATACATACACTGTAGCCTTCACTTAATTAATTTATATGCAGAAACAAGAGACTGAGCAAGAAAGAAAATACAACACAATAACACCGTTATTTTTCAATAAATGTCCCCAGAAAAACCAAATGTGGGAAAACAGGTGCACCAAATCTGAGGGTTTTATTATTATGCAGTAGTAAATCTAAGTACAATTATTGGATGCTCAACTAGCAATCCGATACAGAGAGAAACTAGACAAAACGAATGGTGAAGTGCTCTCACCCTGTCACTGGGAGAATCTGAGTTTGATCACGCTGAATTGGAGCCTCTGTGTACCCTTTGCGTAGAACTGCGTAAGCCCCATGCAGTCCCTGCGTCACCCCTGCTGGGTATCACACTGCTCCTTCTCCATACCCCCTACTAGCTGGAAAATCTGAATCTCTGCCTCTCGGTCTCATACCCTGGCTCCCGGCTTCTGAAATTAGATTTCCTCAATGAGAATTCCATCTCCCTCTAAGGCCTGCACTATCACTGCGTCAGCTTTGCGTGGGCCAGTGTCTACCTCTCTCTGGACGTCCTTCTACCTTCTCTGGTTCGTACTTAACAGGAAAAATTCCTTCTTCCAGATACTTACTGCCCCTCACTGGAAGATATCTCTTCCATCACTCCTCTAGCAAATGTTGCGCTACCCTCTCTGAGAAATTCGATCTTCTTGATCTCTCTCGATGTGTTCTCCAAGTGCCCATCAAGCCTTCTCTTATAATCCTCTCGTTGATCAATCAATGACCCAAATTAGATTCTAATCAATGGCTAGGATCATATTGACTTAATCTCCGCCTTCTTTTAGAAGTTACACCCACAATTTAGATTAATACACATTAATTAATTTAATTTGTCCCATTAAAAATAATTAATTATTTTAATAAAACCATCTTCGGGTGGAATTTCCCAAAACAATTTTTGGGTATTAGAGAATGCATGTGTCTAAGCCTCCCTACAAAATTTGAGACTTAGAGCACATCTGATGCTACCAGAAATAAACACTCCCTCTTAGCGAGGAATGTGCTCTAGCAATGCCTCCCACTGAAGCATCACCATGACTTCATAACATTGTCCTTTGCGTTGTTGATGACTGACATGTTGTACACCAACCACTGCGTTGTTGTTGCAACTGTACTGTTGCTGACACTACCACTGTCAACATTTCATCCATACTACAACTCCCTCTCAAGTGTTTCATATGTGATGTTACTAGCACTGCCATTGCCAACTACCACTTCGCTACAAACTGTTGCTGCTACTCCAACAACAATGGAAAAACATCCCAAATTATTGAACTAATTGTGTTTAATATGATACCACGTGAATGTTGAAGCTTGACTGTTGCTAGTCTCTACGTTGACCCTCTGAATCTACTACGTTGTTGCTGACTACTGCTATGTGTCATCTGCACTGTTGCCAATTCTGCTCTACACTGCTCAGTCTTTGGCACTCCTACCCACTACAATTGTCTCTTCGACACTCCTCGATACCATCCGACACTAGTCCATCCTGCTACTTCTGACTTGGGCTCCCGTAGTAAGGAATTTATCCAAGAGGTGGGATCCTCAAGGATCCTCCCCATCTGTAGCTCTTTCAAACTACAACTCCAAATCAACCCACCTCCCTCCTAGAGGTATCTTGGCTATCATGGCGAACTCCTCCTCCTCGATCTTCACGGGCGAAACCTTTGGATCATGCTTCTCATCTTTGTCCTTCTTCCTGAGAGGACACTGTGTAGCATAGTGACCCATCTCACCACACCTGAAGCACTTTATCTTTGAGACATCCTTCTTTTGCCTTTGCTGCTCCTGCTACCCCTTAGATGCAAGGGATTCATTCTCCTCTTCCTCCTTGGGCTTCGACCCACTATTGCCGCTTCCATCAAGCTTTCCCTTGACCAAGTCTCTCCTCAGCTCCTCTTGCTTAAGAGTTGCCCAAATCTCATTCCAATTCGGAAAAGGCGCCCTGCGCAGGATACTCTGGACAAATGATTGCCACTCATCTAAGACAAAATTGAGGGCTAGTCTAACCAAATCTAAGCCTTGAGGTGTAGACCCCACAACAAATAACTCATCACGGGTCTCTTGAAGCTTTGCGAGGAATGGATCCACACGCTCCCCCTTTTGCATTTGAGCAGATCTTAGTGTTTTATCAAGGTACATCTTCTGCTACTCGGAAGATCCCTGATACAGCGTAGACAACACATCCCACATCTCCTTAACAGTCCCTCTACTAGCGATGTGACATACAACATGATCCTTCACTCCGTCGAGGATCATTCTTTTTGTCTTCGCCATCTCGGCCTTGTATTTCTTCAACGGATCTGCATCTGTAGGCACAACCACCACACTGTCGACATATGTCTTGAGGGCATGCTCATCTAGAAGGAATGAAATCCTTGCCTTCCAGATGACATAGTTGGATGTTTTGTCCAACCTATCCTAATCCCTCAAGCCACTCGTTGCCATCTCTGCCACAAATAGAAAGTCGAATGACCTCCTCTCTCCTCTGCGCTTCTGCTGGGCTAGCCTACACACTCCCTGCTGGAGTTAGTAAAACTGTTGCCCCTTGTTGTTGCTTAGCTCATGAGAATTCGAGTTCCTTGGCTAGGAATTCTCTGAGGAACAAATTCCCTCAATCGTGCTTCTCCTCTCTCTTCTAACGATTTTCTGCCCATCAAACTACCTATAGAAAAATTGGCGTCCCACCAGCTTCTCCTCACGCCAAAAAACTTTCAAATTGGGATTTCTTCCTCTCTGTTGATTCACTCATAGAGAGACTGCCTCGAAAATCAGCCCTCCGGCTAGGATTGTGCAAACACTTTGGGGTTTCGAACTACTACCTCCTACAACTTTTTCAATCTCCCTCTTTTGCTCAGCGCTGAGTTCTTTGTCACTACTCTTCTTGTTCCACCTGCAACTCTGTTACCATGTGAAAATTACTAAACCAAAATCCTTACTGCAACATTTGATGATATTTCTCCTACTTGTTAGATTTACACGAACAAGTTATTTGTAGTTTCCTACGACAAATATTGAAATACATACACTAAAACCTTCACTTAATTAATTTATATGTGGAAACAAAATACTGAACAAGAAAGAAAATAAAACACAATAACATCGTTATTTTTGGACAAATGTCCTCGAAAAAACCCAATGTGGGAAAATCGGTGCAACATATTTGAGAGTTTTATTATTATGTAGTAGTAAATCTGAGTACAATTCTTGGATGCTCAACTAATAATCTGATACAGAGAGAAAATGGACAAAACTAATGGTGAAGTGCTCTTACCCTATCACTGGGAGAATCTTAGTCTGATAACGCTGAATTGGAGCCTCTGCACATAACTGCATAAGCCCCACGCAGTCTCTACGTCACCCCTGTTGGGTATCATGTTTCTCCTTCTCTAGACCCTCTGCTAGATAGAAAATCCGAATCTCTTCATCTCGGTCTCACACCCTGGCTCTCGGCTTCTGAAACTCGATTTCCTTAGTAGGAATTCGATCTCCCTCTAAGGCCTCCGCTGCCACTGCGTGGGCCAGCGTCTACCTCTCTCTGGATTTCGTTCTACCCTTTCTTCCTCGTACTCTCCAACCGAGGAAAAGTTCCTTCTTCCGGATACTCACTACCCCTCACTGCAAGACCTCTAGCAACTGCTACGCTGCCCTCTCCGAGAAATTCGATCTTCTTGATCTCTCTCAATGTGTTCTCCAAGTGCCCATCAAGCCTTCTCTTATAATCCTCTCGTTGATCAATCAACGACCCAGATTAGATTCTAATTAATGGTTATGATCATATTGACTTCATCTCCGCATTCTTCTAGAAGTTACACCCACAATTTAGATTAATACCCATTAATTAATTTAATTTCCTAAGTTTAGACTTAGGGTCCCATTAAAAATAATTAATTATTTTAATAAAACTGTCTCTGGGTGGAATTTCCTAAAACGATTTTTGGGGATTGGAGAATGCATGTGTCTAAGCCTCCCAGTATAATTTGAGACTTAGAGCACATCCAATGCTACCATAAATCAACAACAGGGAGACTAGTATAATAGATTAAGTGTATCAAACTCTTTAGAGAGCTTTGAGATCAAATAACATGGTTTCATAAAATTTATACATAAGAAATTTAAGCATACATGTTGGCTTGAGGGGACTTGGACCCAGGTTCAGAGTTAGTTGTGCTAACCAACAAAACCCTACACTACTGGCCCTTTCGGAAACAACCCACGTAGCGAAAGTTGCAGTCTCACTCGAGGCAATATTAGGGGATGCTAGAACTAGGTTTCTGCATCCAAAGGACTATGTGATGTGTTTCTGCCAAACTTAGGGCTTTATCCTGATCTTCGTGAACCCTAACCCTTAAAACTCAGAAATTACAGCAATTAACAGTTAGCAGATCTATGCCCTTCGTTGATTGTGCTAAACATGCATAACATTATATAAATAAACAAATCCATGTCTTCACAAATCTAATAAGTATTTTTCCTGATTAATTGCATTCAATAGATCATAAATACAGTAGATTCAAAGATAAACAGTAATACACAGATACACAGATAGTTCTTCAAAACAAGCCTTTATTATGCTTCAGATATTGAATTACAGTTCATTCCAACCCTGCGCACACAACTGCAGGGGCCCACGCACTTAGCTGCGGACTTACCAAGGTCTCTGTGTACACAACTGCAGGAGCCTTCCCCTTCGCCCAAGTACAGAATAGACAAAAACAAACTCAAATCATGCACTATTCTTCTCTTATTTTTCTGCTTTATGACTCTTCTATGACTTCCTTTTATATTATTCTCCATTACAATACCATGGTCTGCAAACCATGGGCGGGTCTCAAAACAACTTGACTCTTAACAAACTAAGGGGCTTTGACCTTATAAAAGCCCCTTTGACTCCTATCGACTTGCGCTACTCATGCTCCGCTCCTCAAAATGTAGAGACTTTACAATATTTAACAAAACTTTACAAAATTTGACCTAGGGGACCCCGTCCCAACAGGCCCCCAACACAAAGTCGTGACTCGTCCCGAGTCACTTTGCTAGTGTTGCCTCAATCTTTGCTTGCAGACCATTGAACTTGATCTTCAATGCTTGAAGATCTATTGTTCCCTACGTGGCGGCCTGACAAACTTCTTCGACCAATTTCTCCGTGGTTGGACCTTCAACTGCAAGGCCCATGGTTCTATGTGTCTGTTGCAGAGCCTTTAACTTGATCTAAACAGTCTATGATAATTGGCTTGCCTCGTCGGCCCATGACTGTGTCCTTGAGGAGATAATGGAGGCCTTCCGATGCAGCTCATCAATTTGGGTCTGGATGAACTTTCCTTCCTGAAGTCTGGTGAACCTTTGCACAGGTGCTAAGGTCTGTGTTATCACCCTGATCTTGTCAAACTGTAGTTGTTTTTCACATATGTCTACTTCGATCAACTGCAAGTTTGGATCCTCCTACAGTGAGGTCCACATCTCCATTGTCTTCTCGAACAATTGGTTGCAGTCCTTGACTGCAGCTTCCAGAGTGGTCAGGTCTCCTTTAATAGCAGCCTCACGCTTCTCTCTGACTTCGGGAGGAGTGGTTGGCTACAGCTTAAGTTGAAGTTCTGAAATTTGCCACTGTAGCTCAAACCATACCTTTCCAATTTCTTCCTTGGATGCCTTCACTAGCCAACTTGTGAATCTTCTCTACTGAGGCCACCTCTGCTGGAATTTGGAGCTCAAGGAGCTCACTGCACACTTGGGTAAGGGTTGTCTCTAGTTGCTGAGTTTGTTGTATCACCTCGTCGCAGGCCTGCAAGGCCTTCGCTTTCTCTTCAAAAATTTGTTGATTGTTAGTTTTTACCTCGTCGATAATCAACAACGCTCATTTCTCCGGACATGGACCCCATCTAAAACTCCTTGGTGCAGCTCATGCAAGGTTTGGATCGACAGTGCTGCAAGGTTGATACTTAGATTTTTCCAGTACTGTGCGCGCTCCTGTTCTTTGGTTGTCTCAAACTGGAGAGAGCCCCCTAGTAGTGGTACAACGTGGAGCCCAGATGTGATTTCTACTGAATTAAATCTTGGCATGCTCGCTTGATCCATGCTCGCTTGTCCCACACTAGCTGGGATCACCCCTATCTGGACCTCTAATTCCTTCAGGCCATGTTGTACTTTGTCCAATACCTAGTGGTACTAGTCCTCGATGTGTCCCCATATAGTTTCAGTGGCGGAGTGGACAACATCACCTATCTCATTAAGGTCCCCCTCCGTGAGGACCAATGGTGTCGCACTCACAGACTTATCAAACTTCTGCTTCTTACGAGGTAGTGTGGCACTTCGCTTCTGCCTCTTCCTGATCCTGAAGGGGGACTCTAAGTCCTCTGATCCGAGATAGGGGTCTGCGCCCCCTTCTTCTTCACCTTCGGTCTCAACATCGGTCCACTCTTTCTCAAGTTCTTCGAGGTCAATAGTGACCTGCAAAGTTGTTTCTTGCACATCTTTGTCCTTTTGCGCTTCCTTCTCTTTTGTAGAAGCCTTTTCCTTCTGCGCTGTCTTTTCTTTTGTAGAAGCCTTTTGTGCTTCTTTGTCTTTCTTAGAAGCCTTCTGTGCTTCTTTCTCTTTGTCTTTCTTGGTCATTGTTGCAGCAGTTGTTTTCCCCATTTCGCCTTCTGCGACCTTACTTTTTCCTGCGCCTTCATCAGATGGGGTGAGCCATTTGCTCGGCCATTTTATAATCACCCCCATAATGTCATCCTTCACGACTAAATATGGCAACTTATGCCATATTCCCACGGCATCTTTCTTCGTGCGTATGGACAGATTGTTAAAATATGCCTTGAAATCTGCAATATTGGTGTACTACCATCTACAACTCTGACTCAAACAATACCCAAAACATATTTGTTTCAATTATGTGGTCAAGATCCTTCATCACCCACAGCAAGGCGAATTTTGCAGCCTCGCACAAATATGGATCCTGTGTTGGGAACTGGCTATCCTCAGGCATCCTCCATGCTACCAACACGATCAACAAAAGTAACCATGTGTAGTGGAATGCCTTTCCATCCTCCTGGGCTTTACGACAATCCTCCAGGAACTCGTGACAGAGGTAATTGGCCCAATTGTATTGGACCCCTTTGCTGCATTGTGCAGCTAAAGAGACCACTGGTGCCGACACTTCATCGACGTGACACTTTTGCATTATTTTTCCTCCCAAAATATGTGCAGAAAACTGCATAGCTCCATTCGAGATAGAGCTAATGGCATAGCCATGCGACTTCTTCACCAACCCAAAGTCGCTCTTCATTTGATCTGCGAGCTTCTTCTCCTGCGACTTCCCCACAAAATCATTTGTGGGGTTCACGCCCAGATAAGGTAGCAAGGTGATTCTATGGATCAACATATTGTCAATTGGAATGGGCCCTCCCAGCCAGAGGCACCCATCATGAACTAGCACCAACAATTGACGCACACATATAGTATTAATTATGTTGCAGCTAAAGTGTGGGACCCACAACATGTTGAGCAGTCCTGCACGTTCAATTTTGGCCACCCACTTCATTGGCTCAAGCCTTGTGACACCTGACTCCTCGTAGTAGACTGATTTCTAGGTTCCAACTGCGGGAACTTCACATGATCGCCCAGATCCCAGTCCTCCATCTTCAAAAATGGTACCCGGGCCAACAAGTCACCCTCCACAGGTACTTCCTCCGGCAGCAATGGTGTGAAGACCTTGTATTTCACCGAGTCTGGGTCCTTAGTCACTTTGGTTGTGGATTTCCTAGGGGGTACATAAGGTGGTAGCCAAGTAATCGGAAATGCTTCCTCTGCGTCGATATCTTCAACCCCCATAGTCAATTCTTCCTCATCCAAGTCCAAGGGTTCCATCAGTTGCTTTCTTTTATCCATTCAACCCTTCTGTCCGACCTTAGTTGGGTTTTTGTGCGGCGATTTCTGAACCGACGCTTGTTGTGGCTTCTTTTGCTTCTTCTCTCCTGCCATAGAGGCAGTAGGTTTTGGCCTCAACGACCTAGGAATGGTGGTAGGGACTGGTGGTGTTGCAGTCATTTTGTCAATGCTCTCCCAAAATAGTTTCTTTTGCCACTCAGATAAATCCACCTCAAACCCAAGCCCTTGCTGTGAAAACTCCTTCTCTATCTCTTGCCAATCTCGTCCAGACATGCAACAATCGTCTCGGCTCAAACTTAGGCACAAAAGCTCAAGGAAATCTCTCTGGAAGAAAAGTGTTCGAATGTGGAGCGGGATGCTGTATTTATAACCCTTTTTGAATTCAAATCCATCGGTTCCCTCCAGATATCCTTCATTAATGCTCTTTTGGTGGCAGATTTCCAAATATATGCTCCTTAAATGCTTTCCTCCTGCTCCCTTTAATGGAAAAATAACCATCCCATCATCTACAGTGTTTTCAATGGTTACTTTCTGGCTAGGCTGCGTGAGACCCACCTTGCTAGCACAGCTCCTTCGTCGCAGCTCCCATATGCACCTTTCTCCTAACCGTCGCGCAACCCATTCACTTCGCCAAATTGTCCTTCTGGCAGTGTAGTTTATAGTCCTGCACTTCCTTGCAACTTCCTGAAGTACTAAGACTGTCTTGCATCCATATAGTCATTGCGCAGGGGTGGGATCACCCGTCTACAACTTCAACCGGATCCCATTGATTCTTCCTGGAAATAACTTCCCGTTCAGCTTCACGAGTTGAACTGCACCTCATTCTGTAATATCCTTGACGATATATGGTCCCAGCCAATGCATCTGAAACTTTCCTAGAAACTTCGTAAACTTTCTATCATACATTAGCACTAAATCTCCATTTTTAAAGGTGTGCTTCTTAATGTGGCAATCATGCCACGCCTTTTCTCTAGCCTTCTGCACCTATTGATGAAAGCCTTCCAAGAAGCAATCTTCTTCTAACTCGAGTATCTGTGTGAGGTGTTCTTCCATTATATCCCGATCTGCCATCTTCGTAACTGCAACAATCCTCAAACTGGGCACAATGTACTCCATTGGCATTATCGCTTCTTGTCCATAAACCAATCGAAATGGTGTCTGTCCAGTCAACTTCTTACAGGTAGTTCTATGTACCCAAAGAACAACTGGTATGTGCACATCCCAATCGTTCTTATTCATGTTACAGATCTTCGTCAAAGCATTCTCCATGATCTTATTGAAAGATTCAATTGTTCCATTTGCTTAAGGATGGTATGACGTGCTCTTCTGATGATACATATGGAATTCCTCTATCAAAGCATCAATCATTTCATTCAAGAAATGTGAACCCCTGTCGCTCATCAAAATCTTAGGATAGCCAAACCTAGACAAAATGTATTCAAATATAAACTTTGTAGCAGTAGTCACGTTGCAATCCTTCATGGCCTGCGCCTCAGCCCACTTGGTCAAGTATTCTGTTGCTGTGATGATGTATCAGGTTCCTGTTTTCTTTCTTGGTGGTTGAATAGGTCCCACAAAATCGATGGCCCATTTATCGAATGCCTATAATGAGACTTGCGGGTTCAGAGGAAATTCATCCCTCTGCGACAGCTTCCTGGTCCTCTGATAGACATCACATGCCATACAATATTCCTTAGAATATTTGTGCACAGTTGGCCACCACAACCCAACTTGTAGGATCTTTTGCGCAGTCACTATTCTAGCATAATGTCCTCCAACAACTCCTCCATGTGCTTCAGTGAGGATACTTTGTCTTTCATAATTTGGTACATACCTGCGTAGAACTTCATCTGAGCCCATTTTATACAAGTTCCCTACAATGACGGAGAAATCTGCAACCTTGACCACCAATTATTTCTTCTGTTGCGTCGTATATCCTTCAAGAGTTGTACCTGTAGTCAAGAATTGGATTATATCTGCAAAATGTTCATCTACAATGCGCACAGTAAAGAGCTGCGCATCAGGCAATCCTTCATCAAGACTTGTAGGTTCTTCACCATTCTCAATCTGTGAAAGGTGATCTGGTCCAACATTTAATCTCCCTGGCTTCACAACTACTTCAAAGTCGTACTCCTGAAATAGCAGTAACCACCTACAGATTCGCCCCCCCCCCCAACATAGGCTTTTTGACCAGGTACTTCAAAGCGGAATGGTCGGTGTACATTTTGAAGTGCACACCCAACAAATAATGCCTGAACTTCTGGAGTGCATATACCATCACCAACCCTTCACGCTCCGTGGTTGAATAATTCTTCTCTTCCTTAGGCAACTTTTTGCTCACAAATGCAATCAGATGGTCAATATCTCTTGCGCCTGGTTGGGTTAACACTGCTCCTAATGCTATGTAGGACGCATCTACATGTACATGGAATTCTTTCTTCCAATCAGGGAACACTAGAATAGGTGTTGTAACCATTTTTTCCTTCAACACATCTAAGCTTTTCTGGCAATCATCATCCCAACAAAACATTGCATCCTTCTTCAATAATTTTTCCATAGGCACAGTGATCTGCGCATATGCCTTGATGAACTTTCTATAGTATCCTGTATGTACCAATGTTGCGCATACCTTTTTACATTCCTTGGAGGCTCCAAATTGATAATCACTGCAATTTTAGCAAGGTCCACCATCAGCCCTTGCTTACAAACAATGTGGCCCAACAGTATCCCATATGGTACACAAAATATACACTTCTTCAGATTTAGGGAGATTTGATACTTCCTACAAGTATCCAGCATTAGGTGAAGACTTGAAACATGCTTTTTAACTAAACCAAACACCGTCCAGTCATCAAAGTAGACCTCCAAAAAACTGTGGATAAATTCTTTAAAGGTTGCGACTACCACCCTAGAAAAGATCGCAGGGTCATCCAAAGGGCATAACTGTATACTGAAAAGAGCCCCATTCTATAGCGAAGGTAGTCTTACTTCGATCTTTTGGTGTGATTTTGATCTGGTGATAACCTAAGAACCCATCTGTAAAAGAGTAGGCTTCTTGACCACCAATGTTTTCCAAGACTTCATCTGTGAACGACATAGGGAATGGATCATGTACACAAGCATTGTTCAACTTCCTTAGATCTACGCATATTCTGATTTCACCCTTTGTCTTCTTCTCTTGAACCACCATAGGGCTAACCTAGTTCGACTCTTCTACAAGTTCAATAATTCTTGTTGCAAGCATCTTATCCAGTTCTTTGCGCACCTTTTCTTTGTACTTAGGATTCAACCAGTATGGTTGTTGTTTTAATGGCTTCGCATCCAGCTTCAGGTTGATCTTCATAACACCCAGATCACCTACTATCCCTTTTAGGTCAAAGAACTTTGTTGGAAACAAGTCCTGATATTCCCGCAATAACTCTATGACCTTGTAAACTGTGTCCTCATCCTAGTAATCACCTATATTCGGGAACTTTGGCTGCGCTTCGACCCAATGTTCACTTTCTTTGTTTTCAATGGTTTTGAAATGTCAGGAACTTCTACCTTAGGCCCAACGACTTTGTGTTGTCCCTCTGACTCAGGGATAATGATATTCCTAGGGTCTTCCTCGCCTTCTTCTTTGGTAACATTGTAGCACTCCAGAGCATGGCGCAACTGCGTACTCCAGTCTGGTTGTACCCACGTGATAGGCTCTACAGGCATTCGAAATATTGCAGCCTTGATTTCCTGTAATGCTTCATCAATACATTCAAATTCATCCTCAAAATTGAATGTTAGCAGAAATATTTCCTTCAGAACATCCCACTCTGCGGTTCTGTGTAGCAGCATTGTTTCTAAATACCAGTTCATCGGAATAGTATCCAAAGTGTGACAGAATATATGTACCCATTCAAGCTGTGGTTCCTCTCCCCATGCTTTCGTCCAACGAGCCAGATGCTCACGCGGATCATCCTTCCCTGTATATTTTTCAGTAATGCAGGTATTGGCATATCCAAACCATAGCTTCATCATCCTTCGGTACTCCTTCCAGTCTGCAAAATTGTTCTTATGTGTACCCCACCATCTGGCAGGCGTAGCTCTCAGTGTGATGTCCAATGCCTAGAACCGATGCTCCTTTGGTACATCCCTTTCAAATTTATCAAGAAACAAATTTACATATTCTAAGCCATCATAATATGGTAAATTGCATACCTCAGTGGATATACACCAGAGTGATTTAGTAAGTCGGTTGCATCATGGCGTTGATACTTCATGCAATCTATTATGCCAATGCTCGAGCTCCTCATCTAAATCTAAGTTGCAGGAGTTATCCTTTTCCCAAGTAATTTTTCCATCCACCGTAGGGTTGATCCAATCCTCATTCCGCGCAGTAAGCTTATAGATATGCTCAATATCATCCTCCTCATAGTAATCTAGGACTGGTTTCGTATACCACACACCCTCGGTTGGATCTAATGGAACAATGACTCTTAGTTCCTTCTTCTCAAAAATCATACTGCACTTCTTCAGGTTGATGACCGCATTCATATCAAACTCCCAATCAATTCCAAGCAACGCTGGGTAGGGATTACTATCATCCACTATTTCGATTACTTAAAAATCAACTATAGCGCGCCCCTTTAATGTCTACAGTTATTCCATGTAAGTGTCCCATAGGAATAATCTTTTGTTGGTTTTCCATTCGCAGCTGAATTGGGGACCACTGTAGCACCGACTTTCCCATTCTTTCCCAGGTCTGTTTAGGCAAAACATTCGCATCAGATCCCAAATCTAGGATCACCTGGTCCATTTCAAATTCTCTGATTTGTGCAGTCAATCTCATCTCCCGACCAGTCCTTTTCTTACTTTTGTCTACTTTATGTACTGCGCGATGTTCAGGTAGTGACTTACCCTTGCCGGATCAGTTGCCTATTAATTCTTGCAGTCCTTCCACTGCTTTCTGGTCACTTAGGAGCTTCATGCAAGTCTGCAAGAAGGATGTCAATACTGAAGGATCCATTTCCTGTGCAACAATGACCTCTTCAGGCTTCTCCATTCGTGCACTCTGAGACTTTGATGTGGAAGTTCCTAAATCCACAAAGCTCTTTTTCGCCTCCATAAAAGTTTCTTTTGCCTTATGCAAATCAAATTCAACATCCTTGTCAGCAACCTTGTGCACCCATATATTTTCTTCTGGTTGTTTCCCTGTGGCTTTATCTTCCCTGGTAGCTATACCACTTCGAGTAACTATATTAACGTTGGGGCCATCCTCGCGTGGTTCTGACCTCATCATCTGGATGTTCTGAGTGGGCTGCTGGTTCTTCTTCTCTTGCATCTTTGCGATGAGTACGGGAAAATCTTCTATAACGTGGTCAAACTGTCGACAATATTGACAAGAGGGGTGTGTCAGGTTCTAACAATCTCGCACAAAGTGGCTTGGTTCTCCATAATTGTAACAAATAATCTTCCGTGACCTCTTCTAGCTCCTCCCCCTCGTCCTCTTCCTCGTCCCTGGAATCCTCTGCGCTGCAGGTGTACCTTGATCCTGTTGAGGACATGTCTCAGCCTGTACTCTATATGTCGGAGTTCTGTCCATCATTAACTCATAGCTTTGGCAATTGCGCTCATCATGGCCTATAGACTTACAAAAATTGCAGAATAGTTGTTGGGGAGTCTTTACAAACTTCTGTAACAAGTGGCAATTGTCTATTGAGTGTTTTCCTGTTATTTGGTAGATAGGGCACCGTGTCACCACACTGTTACTTGATTCAACAAAAATTTCCAGCTTCAGGGGGATAAGACCTCCCCCAATTAGATAGTTATGATATATCGGGCAATGATCCTTCACATGACCATTTCCCTTGTACTTTAAGCACCATACTTCAGAATGGGTCTCATTTTGGACTTCTTTCCCCTTTTTGAGATCCTGCAACTCCATATGTAGGCTAGCCAACTGCAATTAAATCTGCTGTACTCCTAGATTCATATCCTGTTAAGTTATGGTATGTTCTATGCTTATAACAGTTTACTTCTTTTTCTTATTATATTCCACCGATTAGCAATCACATGTACATAAAGTAAAGTGCAGATAGCACATTAAACGATCGACAGAAAACAAGCCAAGACAAGAGACACAAGATGTGGCGGCTAGCCAGGGACAAACCCCACAATGTGTGGGGAAACCCTTTGATCAAATCTTATTTTATCTTCAATAATTCAGCAGAGAGAAATAGTACAATAAATCTGATTCATATCAGCAGTAGCAAACCCTAGATCAGTAGCATCAACATTAGCGACTTCATTATCAAACTAGGGCAGACCATATCTCACAAACCGACAGTCGGATTGACTTCATTCCACCACCAAAAGTTTCGGCTTCCAGAGGAGGTTCAGATGAACCTACAACGCAGTTCAGATGAGGAGATCTTCTAGGCCACGCAAGTCAATCTTTACTTCTGCAGTTGCAGCTTCAGTTTCAGCAGTTTCCGGCTTCAAACTAGGGCAGTCGATATCTTGCAAACCGTTCGTCGGATTGACTTCATTCCACCACCAAAAGTTGCGGCTTTCAAAGGAGGTTCAGATGAACCTACAATGCAGTTCCAAAGAGGAGATCTTCTAGGCCACGCAAGTCAATCTTTACTTCTGCAGTTGCAGCTTCAAATTCAACAGCTTCCGGCTTCACATGTGTGAGAGAGAGAGATCCATTTCAGCGCAGTAGAGAAGAGACTCATATTTGCGCAGTAGAGAGAGAGAGATGTGATGAGATGAGTGAGTCCAAATGAGGAAAAGTCCTCTTATATTTATACACAACGTTGGTGGGTGAATAGATGCGACTGTTGGGCTTCTGAGCCTACATGAGTTGTAGGTCGGCTTGATAATAATTCCATAATCAAAATAAATTCATATCTTCATGAATACTTATCGGAATTGGATGATATTTATATCAATCCTACACCTCTCGACGAGAGGAATCTAATAAAAATATTATTAGCCATGAATAAGATGACCCACATGAAGTTTTGCCCTGGTTTCCAATTTTAACACTCCCTCTCAACCATGGAGAACTTCATCTGCAATCTGTCTATCGGTCGTTACTATTCATCCATCAAATGCACTGCCTTGTACAGCCTGACCCTTGCCCTGCTCTGCTCTATTTTTCCCATTCTTCTTTGTCTTGTTCTGCCCTGCACTGATCTGTACTGTTTTGTTCTGTTCTGCTATGCTCTTGCATTGTTCTGTTCTACTCTGCTTTTGTCCGAATTATGAAGAAGAAGAAATGATCGAGGATGTATCATACTGACTCAAAGTCAGTCTCAGAGTATGTACAACTGGTCCCAGACCAGTCTCAACCAACCCAAAGTCAGCGTCATAGTGAGTACAACTCCAATGGTCCCAGACCAATATCATCCTCCACTGACTCAAAGTCAGTCTCAGAGTATGTACCACTGATCCCAGACCAGTCTCAACCAACCCGAAGTCAGCGTCATAGTATGGTACAACTCCTACCACTGGTCCCAGACTAGTATCATTGATCCCAGATCAATGGAGGTCATCCTAGCGTAGGGAGTACGGTAGTTACAACGATGCATCCATCGGTACTACTATGGTCCCTAACTTCATTTCCCTGCTCATTGATCGGATGAGAGGTACTTCCCATGAGTCCCAGACTGCATGGGTAGGATGCCTCGATAGGAGAACTAATCAATCCTGTCCTCACAGGAGAACACATCAATCTTGCTACAATTGCCATGGAGAACACATCAATCCAGGCCTCACAGGAGAACACATCAATCCTGCTACAATTGCCATGGAGAACACATCAATCCAGGCCGCCATGGAGAACACATCAATCCAGGCCTCACAGGAGAACACATCAATCCTGCTACAATCGCCATGGAGAACACATCAATCCAGGCCTCACAGGAGAACTAATCATCCTGTTACACAGGAGAGCGAATCATCCTGTTCCACAAGAGAGCGAATCATCTTGTCCCACAAGAGAGCGAATCATCTTGTTCCAGTGTGCACCACCAGGGGGAGGGTGAGTCACCCTGTGGTCGTATGTTGCTCCAGTAATAACCGCAAGCCCTCAGAGCTCCCAGAGCTCAATGTATGCAACATGCAGGACCCTTGTACAAGGGTTTCTTACCGACTCCAATTCATTTGGGAAAATCACATATTAGATCTTTCCTCGGGGCTTTGACAAGGTGTATCAACCTGTACATCATCTTTATGCGATGGAGCCTCCTTGCTCATCAACTTACCATATCCAAGATGATGTCTATCTGCTGGAGCAATCGACGAATACAGGATTCCTCAATAATCGAATCTCACCTCTGGTTGTTATACAGAATCATAGTGGTATCCAATGTAAATCCAAACAGCTCTCTGAAGAGCTTTCGCAACCAGACTACCTCACACGAGGTTATGCTAGCAACAATATATCCTGCTTCGGCGGTGCTCAAAGCCACCGACTTCTGCTTCCTGCTCATCCAGGATATCAAAGCAAATCCCTAGGTGAAACGGCACCCGTAAGTGCTCTTACGGTCCACCACACTGCCTGCCCAATCAACATCAGTATATCCAAGTAGTCTCACATCTCCGACAGTGTATCTTAATCCATGAGAGATTGTGTCCTGAAGACATCTCAGAAGATTCCTGGCATCAATCCAGTGAGGCTCAACCAAATATGAGCTCACAATGCTAACTACAAAAAATATGTTCGGACGGAGGTTCACCAAGAACATCAATGCGAATGAGTTTATGAAACTCAGAGGCATTTCCCAAATATGGTCCGACATCACTACCATATAACTTCTAAAAGTTAAGATCCTCGAGGTAGTCACAGGCTTGCAGTCCATCATACCAAATCTTTCCAATATCTTTACCACATATTTCCCTTGAGATAGGAAAATTTCCCTTGGCTTCTGCCATACTTCAAGTCCTAGGAAGTAGTGCATTAGTCCTAGGTCTTTCATTTCAAATTCAGAGGCCAGCTCCCTCTTACATTTGTGAATGAGAGGGTCTGCACCTGTTAGAAAGAGGTCATCCACATACAACACCAATATGAGAGGCTTGTCATCTTCAACCTTAAAGTAAAGGTTAGGATCGGCTTCACTCCTAGTGAATCCCAGCTTCATCAAGTAGCTATCGATCCTCTCATACCATGCTCGGGGTGCTTGCTTCAGCCCATAGAGAGCTTTCTTCAACCTGCATACATGAGATTTTCGATCATAAATCTCAAATCCTTCGGGTTACTCCACATAGACCTCTTCTTTGATCGAGCCATGCAAGAACGCAGTCTTGACATCCATCTGATGTAGGTTCCATCCTTGTGAAGCGGCAAGGGCTATGATCGAGCGGATGGTCGTATATCTGGCAACAGGTGCAAATATCTCATCATAGTCTATACCTTCCTTTTGGGAGAAACCTCGAGCAACAAAACGAGCCTTATACTTTTCCGTGCTTCCATCTGCTGCATGCTTTATCTTGTAAAGCCATTTGGAAGTAACAACAGTCTTGTCCTGGGGTCTGGGAACTACTTCTCAAACATCATTCTTTATGATAGACTCATATTCTTCGGTCATAGCATCCTTCCATACTTGATGCTTGACGGCATCTGAGAATGACGAAGGCTCATTTTGTATGATCGTGCTCATGATGGTCAGGTATCCTTGATACCTATTAAGTTTCTTACTTTGACGGAAGGTTCCTCAGGGTGCAGCATGTCCTTCAGCATCATCAAGTAACCCCTTAAGCCATGAAGGCCTCTTCCTAGAAGAGGAAGGCTCATATGGAGGAGGATCAATCGGATCCATGGGTTCTTCTACATCAGGCATTGATTCATCATCCTTTTCTTTCGGTTCCCTGGTGTCGGCTTCTTGAGAGCTCCTCAAAGTCGGAAGATTGATCACCTTGCTGAGAGCCATATCTTCGTCAAAGGTGACATCATGACTAATTATGACTTCCCTTTGTCCGGCTACATAGATTCTATAGCCTTTAGTATTTTCACCATAGCCCACGAAAATTCCCTTCTTTCCAGATGCTCCCAATTTATTTCTTTTCTCTTTCGGCACATGAAAGTATACAGGGCTTCCAAAAATTTTAAAATGAGAAACATCAGGTTTCTTACCGGTGAATTTTTCTTCAGGAGTCTTGGAACCCAATGCTTGATGAGGGCATCAATTTTGTACATATACGACGGTGATTGTAGTTTCAGCCCATAGAAACATCAGAAGTCTTTGATCATGTAGCATGGCTCAGACAGCTTCCATCATCGTGCGGTTCTTCCTTCCCACCACACCATTCTGATCAGGAGTATGTGGTGTAGTAGTCTCCCTCTTAATGCCAACCTCAGGTATGCTTGAGTGAACCAATTGTAATATATCAGAGGTCTTGCTTTGGCTTGAGGGGAATGGTCCCCTTTTGAGCTTTCCTTTAGCACATCATGGACATACACCTTCATTCTCTATTCAGAATTCAGGCATCCCTATCACCATTTGTCTTACACCGAGTATAGCTTTATAATGAAGGTGGGCAAACCTCCGATGCCAAAGTTCAGACTGAAGAGATGTGTCATAAGACATGACACCTAGCAGACTTCCATCGACCTGATATAATGAATCAACACTAAACCCAAGAGTGAAGGCATCTTTAACATTATTTTTCCATATACATACCTTGCCATTGCTGAAGGTTACCTTGTAGCCTTTTCTTCCGTTCCCGAGATGGACACTAGGTTCTTTTTGAGGTCAGGTGCATTTAATACATCTTGGAATTTCTGGCCTTCTTGAATGCTTGTCCTCTTCCTTGATTCCCAGCTCTCCTCTTACCTTTGCTGTTGAATTTGTCATTCCTTTGATTGCCATCAGAGGGATTTTGATCATCGTCCTAGAGTGAGTCCTTTCTATCAGGGCACTCCCTTGCATAGTGACTTGCTTTATTGCAAATGTAACATCGTCATTTTCTTCTAGCCTTAGGTCCAGCCTTTCCTTTTGATTTAGTCCCGGAATTATTTCTTTTCTTTGCATGAAAAGAAAAGGCAGCAGGAGGACCTTTAGGCATGGGCATTTCTTACACTTCTTCCCTTGTTTCTTCTTGAATGCATCTAGCCATTAATTCCTCGAAACTAGGAATTACATTATAGTTCAGAAGAGTAGTCCTGAACACATACCATTCAAATGGTAATCCTTCAAGAGTTGTGAGTGCCATTTCTCTGTCAGTAATAGTTTCCCCAATAGATAGGAGATCGTTCTTGATCTCGGTGATTCTTAAGAAGTATGCTTGCATAATTTCATCTTTACCCTTCTTGATTTCCCTCAGCTTATTTCAAAAAAACAAAACTTGATTTGCATCATTAACTTTAAATAAACTCACCAGTCTGTCGTAGATTTCCTTGGAGGTGTCTAGATCAGAGATGTAGGCCACCAAGCGCTTGTCGATAGAGTCCCGGATGATCTTCTTTGTTTTGACTTCTCCATTTTTCCATTTGTTCCAGGCAGCAGCAGATGCATTTGATGAAGGCTCAACAATATTGCCTCTTACATGGTCCAGCACTCCTTGATCTTCAAGGGTTAGATCGATAGACATCTTTCATCCGTGATAGTCAGCTTTCTCACGGAGCTTGTCTTCGGCAGGAAAGAGTGTTGAGGACCCCATAGTTCTTTTAGGATAGCCTTGCCAATCTTCTCTTCAATGATTGCTCTTGCTCTTGCTCGGGCTTTGTCTTCACCTCAGCTCCGATACCATGTTAAGTTATGGTATGTTCTATGCTTATAACAGTTTACTTCTTTTTATTATTATATTCCACCGATTAGCAATCACATGCACATAAAGTAAAGTGCAGATAGAACATTAAACGATCGACAGAAAACAAGCCAAGACAAGAGACACAAGATGTGGCGGCTAGCCAGGGACAAACCCCACAATGTGTGGGGAAACCTTTTGATCAAATCTTCTTTTATCTTCAATAATTCAGCAGAGAGAAATAGTACAATAAATCTGATTCATATCAGCAGTAGCAAACCCTAGATCAGTAGCATCAGCATTAGCGGCTTCATTATCAAACTAGGGCAGACCATATCTCACAAACCGACAGTCGGATTGACTTCATTCCACCACCAAAAGTTTCGGCTTCCAGAGGAGGTTCAGATGAACCTACAACGCAGTTCAGATGAGGAGATCTTCTAGGCCACGCAAGTCAACCTTTACTTCTGCAGTTGTAGCTTCAGTTTCAGCAGTTTTTGGCTTCAAACTAGGGCAGTCGATATCTTGCAAACCGTTCGTCGGATTGACTTCATTCCACCACCAAAAGTTGCGGCTTTCAAAGGAGGTTCAGATGAACCTACAACGCAGTTCCAAAGAGGAGATCTTCTAGACCACGCAAGTCAATCTTTACTTCTGCAGTTGCAGCTTCAAATTCAACAGCTTTCGGCTTCACATGTGTGAGAGAGAGAGATCCATTTCAGCGCAGTAGAGAAGAGACTCATATCTGCGCAGTAGAGAGAGAGAGAGATGTGATGAGATGAGTGAGTCCAAATGAGGAAAAGTCCTCTTATATTTATACACAACGTTGTGGGTGAATAGATGCGACTGTTGGGCTTCTGAGCCTACATGAGTTGTAGGTCGGCTTGATAATAATTCCATAATCAAAATAAATTCATATCTTCATGAATACTTATCAGAATTGGATGATCTTTATATCAATCCTACACCTCTCGACGAGAGGAATCTAATAAAAATGTTATTAGCCATGAATAAGATGACCCACATGAAGTTTTTCCCTGGTTGCCAATTTTAACATATCCTGAATAGGCGAAGCCTCCAACTTCATAACAATTTCCAATGCTTCAGCCTGCTATCCAACCTTCTGCTATGATAATGGCAATCTCAATTAAGGTAACAACGAAGAAATATACCAATCCTTATGTTGCTCATCCGAGATTTGTAGATCAACCTGTTGTAGTAGACATTTTAACCTTTGATCAAAATCCCATGCAGATTCATTCACCTTCTACTTAATTTCTTTGACCTCTGTCACACACTGGGCTTGAAACTTAGGTTTCTTGAATTCATTATTCAACACATATTTTGTGTCTTTTAATGACGTAGTTGGATGAGTCATACTGTACTTAATATAGCAACTTAGCGCCCTGTCTTACAATGTTGTGACCAACTGCGCTTTCTTCAGATCGTCATCTGTTATCTATTGTGACTTCCACACAACATTTGCTACAAACCAAAATTGATCAGGGCCTTTTGTCTCCTGAACCTTGAATATAAACATCTTTATGGTGTTAACCATATTGAATAGCGGAGGTGGAGATGGAGGTGGAGGTGGAGGTGGAGGTGATGGCGGAGGTGGGGTGGATGGATGTGGTATTCCCGTAATACCCTGATCTATCGTCTGCGACGCACCTTGAGGCATCTTCAGACTATTAATTTCTTTGTCGCTATCAAATGCTCCCAACAAAGGACTGTACTCAGCACTTGTATCTAGATCTCTTCTGAATGGTTTCCCACTTCGCATATCTCCCATCGAGTCTCGTCTAAACATCAATTTAGTGGCATAAACTGTTTCTCGCATAATAGAATTTTAATCCAAGTTTTCAGAGACTTTAGATACTTACCTCTTGGTCCTTTGAAAAACTGGCGTTCAACTTCGCTATAACTAGTAGACATATCAATCGCGAACTTAGTAATAAACCCACCCAAAATACTATCGATCCAATAATAGACAACCTTCACGACCTTGTTTTTTGATCCTTCTAGGCGCTTCGTTAACTCTGGAGTCCACACAATAGGGCTATCCAACTTCCAGGTAGGTTGACCATCTGCCAATTTATCCAACCATTCATATAATTCACATGGAAAAGAGCAGAAGAAAAATTCATGTTCCTCTGTATACAGGTATCTCTGCAACCACTCTTCTTTCGACAGGCGCAGATTCTTGTTTTTTTGGGCTGCAAACTTGTGCAACTTCCGATCTATCCACTTTTCAATCTCCTTATGAGGTGGTATCCACTTATGCCACATCACACACCCCTCAGATATATCCCGGTCCCGACAACGAAACCATTTGTTGGCTTGAGGGGGCTTGGACCCAAGTTCAGAGTTAGTTGCGCTAACCAACAAAACCTTACACTACCGACCCTTTCGGCAACAAACCACGTAGCGTAGGCTGCAGTCTCACCCTAGGCAGTGTTGGGGGATGCTAGAACCAAGTTTCTGCATCCAAAGGACTATTGATGTGTTTCTGCCGAACTTAGGGATTTATCTCGATCTTCGCGAATCATAACCCTTAAAATCCAGAAATTGCAGCAATTAATAGTTATCAGATCTATGCCCTTCGCCGATTGCGCTAAACATGCATAACATTATATAAATAAACAGATCTACGTCTTCATGAATCTAATAAGTATTTTTCCTTATTAATTGCATTCAATAGATCATAAATACAATAGATTCAAAGATAAACAGTAATACACAAATACACAGATAGTTCTTCAAAACAAGCCTTTATTATGCTTCAGATCTTCAATTACAGTTCGTTCCAACCCTGCGCACGCAACTGCAGGGGCCCGCGCACTCAGCTGCAGACTTACCAAGGTCTTTGTGCGCATAGCTGCAGGAGCCTTCCCCTTTGCCCAAGTACAAAATAGACAAAAACAGACTCAAATCCTGCACTATTCTTCTCTTCTTTTTCTGCCTTATGACTCTTCTATGACTTCCTTTTATATTCTTCTCCATTACAATACCATAGTCCGCGAACCATGGGCGGGTCTCAAAACAGCTTGACTCTTAACAAACTAAGGGGATTTGACCTTCTAAAAGCCCCTTTGACTCCTATTGACATGCACTACTAGCGCTCCACTCCTTAAAATGTGGAGACTTTACAATATTTAACAAAACTTTACAAAATTTGACCTAGGGAACCCCGTCCCAACAATACACTAGTTGGGGATAGAACTAAATTCCTTTATATCCATTACAAGACTATCTTTAGTATTTTAAAAAATAATTGTCTTATAATATTTTTGCTTTGATGCCATAATAGTAGAGTTTTACAATAACTAGCAAAAAGTTAATGCAAAATTAGGTAATAAGAGGTTCAAAGGAAAATACCTGACTTATAATTTGGAATTACTAGAATAGCTCTTCAAATGGATCTCTAGCTTGGCCTTCAATAAAGCTGTGGAATCCCCAACAAATGTGCCACTAATCTTTGAACTTGAAACTTCATGTCTCAGCTCCTTGGTTGCAATATTGTTTATGAGGACGCAAGATCAAATAAGCTCAATAAGACACTCAAATTAAAAAGGTAACATATTCATAGTAGAAGGCCATCATGCCGAATAATATAGAATAGAGACAAGAGAGTGATATTTCAGGGCTTGTATCTTTCTATTAAAGAAAAAACAAGATACACGAAGAAGCTTTTATCTATAATATATAAGAACAAAATATAACAAAAAACATAATTAAAGTATTATATAGCTAAGATAAATATATATAAAACAACTAACAAGAAGCATAAAAATTCCACACCACATGTTAAATGGAAAAATGGTTTTTCCAACAACGAGATGTTGTCACTAGGATTATGCAATACTCGGTGGAGTTTGTTTGTCCCTTGGGGTAGTGTAACCCCCATAGTTTTCCACCACCCTTAACCCATTCCCATTAAATTTGAACCCAAAACCTAATGGGAACTAAACCCCTACACATAAACCAATTGGTCTACATCTCATGTGTATAATGAACTATGAAATATACCATATGATATATCATACAACAATACATATAAGTTATATAATATATTATACAAATAACTTATAAGTAATGAACATAACATATATTATATTATATAACAATAAATATAGTTGACTTATATGCTATATAATTAACAAATATATTATTTATAACAACAAATATAATAAAATAATCATGATTACAATATCATCATGATTTTTCCAATACAATGGTGGCACAAAAAATAATGGGAATTAAAGGCCCCAGTGAAAAGTGTTCTATTTTTTTTGGCTCATTCTAAAGATCACGTATTCACTTGGGATAGGCTCCAAAGGAGAGGCTTTGAGGGTTCCAATTTTTCGCTATTTATATCATAATATAGCTAAAACTATCCCCCTTTTTGTTTTTTTGCTTGCTCCTTTACAAGATAGGTATGGAATCTCATTGAGGCACAATTAAATATGCAACACCTATGGGGCAAACAAAACTTAGAGGATTGCTTCAAATCTTACTTTGATATGCACAACCTTAGGAAGTGAAAATCCCTAGCCATTGTTGTTGTATGGGGCATGGATAGCATGAAACAAAAGTTTATTCGAGGACAAAATTACCCCTCTAGTGAAGGTCACCCTAGAAGTAATTGCACTCCTTAAATGCATACAAATCATTGTGGGTAAGGTCCAAATTAACAAGGATATTATGGGGCCTTTTAGAAAGTGCTAGCTCGGAGAATGCACTTCTTTGTGGTATGGTTTCATTCTAAACTCCTCAACAAAGCACTTCATTATAGGAACAACAAATTTGGGTAGCGGCTCAAATAATATCAACAAATTTAGTGCACTTTTTGCAATGTTTAAATGTGTTGTTGAAAGGAACATAAAACAACTTCAGGTCTTTGGCAATTCGAAATTGGTTATTCATTGGATGCAAGACATAATTTAGAGACAATGGGATGGGGTCTCTTTGGAGGATGCTTGGCATCAGTGGTGGTTTGGTGTTTCGGATCCTCACTATAGAAACATTCCTCCAATTGTTTTTTGGGGGGTCTAGCTGACCCGAAACTCTAGTATTTTTCAAGACATGGCTTCTAATCCGTTTCTTACTGCAACACAAGCTACTTCTGTTTTTGCATTGATTCCTTATATCGTTCCTGTCTTGCCAGCTCGACCTGTCCAGGCTGAATTCATCAGGTCTAATATCCCTTGGGCTTATTTTGATGGAGCTTCAGATGCACAAGGTTGTTGTGGGGCTGGGATCATCATCCATTTAAGTGATCAAAATTCCTTTAAAGCATCAGTGGGACTTGGTACCGGGACTAATAATTATGTTGAACTAAAATCTTTGAAGCTTCTTTTGTGCTGGTTAAGGCAGCTGGACATTGATTCAGCCTAGATATTTGGCGACTCCATGAATGTGATAAAATGGACAAACAATGAGCAGAGATGTCAAAATCTAATTTTGATTCCTATTTTAGATGATATCCTTTACATCAAATCAGTTTTTCATGACATTTATTTCTGTCACATTTACAGGGAAAGAAACATGGATGCCGACATTTTTTCTAAAAAAGGTATTCAACAAGCTCCAGACACCTGGCATATAATCTCAAGGGTCAATGAGAGGGTTCTTGAGACAGATCAGCCTCCGTTCCTCTAAAAGTTCCTGTCTATTTTTTTGTTATTTTTGTTCTGGTGATATAGTGGGTTATGGGACTGTAATCATACAATTTTAGTATTGATATTTCCTTCACTATTGTTATCAGACTTTACATTTTTGAACAAGTTTTTTGGATTTTCGGGTTGTTTTCTCTGTATGTATGGAGAGACCCAAGTTTTACTATGAAAGTTGATATTCTCTTGTAGTTTGTGAACATTTGTATGGAGCAAAGAGTTGTTTTATCTCTTTTCCTCAATACGTTGTGCAACACTTTCTAATCAGGGTGAACACACAGTCTTTGATCTGAATGCTTTATTGCATCCACTATGTAACTTTTTATTTCCTTAATAAAGAGTTCGATTTTTCTCTGGAAAAAAAGAAGACATAATTTAGAGTAGCAATGTGAGTCTTCAAATTTCCAGCCGACTAAAATAGATTGTGGTGTAGTTCCTAAAGATCACATTTTCACATATTTTCATAGAGCTGAATATGCAAGCAAATGTTATTTCTGAGGTGCTACTGCCATAAAACTCATACATTCGTGAAGAACACAAGGATGATCAAATCATTTCTCATCATGAGAGCAACTTCATAGACTAGTGAATTCTTTTTCTAGTTTTTATCTCTTTATAGACATATCTGTGTTTGCATGTTGTATCATGCAGTTTCTTAATTTGGGACAATATGTCTTAGAATTTCTAGTTGAGTAGTGTATGAATATTTTGTTCTTCTTAGGATCCATTTTGATGTTACTAAGAGATCTTGACTAATCTAAACATATTCTCATTGCTTATAACGCCTATGCAATGTACTTTCAACATTGTTTTGAAATAAAAGGTATGATTAAATCATGAATATAATATTATTATATAACTATCTCTCTATATATAACAACTAATATAATATAATATAACAACTAATTAATATAATAACTTTGTAAATGCTTAAAAATATAAATCTTTCATTTTTATTTTAATTATCTCATAACTCTATGTTAAACCAACTTAGCAACTATCATTAATGAGACAATGTACATTAACCTTCACTAGATAATACCTCTAACTTAGTAGGTCATGGCATATACTTCTACTATTTTAATATTTTCCTTAGGAGACCCATTTTAGACCCCAAATTTACTTCAATGCTAATGTGGATCCATCTTAACCCCTAATCTATTGAGCACTAATAGGGATCAAATCCCTCATGGTGCAAAGCTTACTCTAAAAATTGTTTACATCTTAAAATATTTGATCCTTCTTGACACTTGATAGATCCAAAGTTCAAATGGAACTAGTCTAGCGGATACACACAAACACACAAACTTGATAGATCTAGAGTTAAAATGGATATAGTCTAGTGGATGTGCATGTTTCAAGTGTATGGAAGATGATATTTAATTTTTTTAGTTGATATATGTGTGTGTAATGCAACTAACATGTAGTTTCTTTGTGTGTTTCAAGTGTAATGCAACTGACACATAATTTCTTTTTGTTATTATTACTACTACTACTATTATTATTATTGTCACATATGTTACACGAGAACATCTTCCCCATACTAGGATGTAGAGTGCCTCTTAGAGAAACTACCTATCTAGCCATTTCATGCATATTAGTTGATTTTAATTTTGATTGAGTCAATGAAATTCAAAGTTCAAACATAACTTCATGTATATCAAGTAACAAAGTTCTCACCATGGCTTGGGAGGTTGACAACAAAATCAAGTTCAACTCAAAAACTTTTTTCTGAGTTTGTATAATTAGTTTAATGGCAAACAACTGCACTATGCAAGTTCAAATTGGTGGATATATATACACACCAACACAAAACATGCATTTGTTTTTTCCAACTATAATGCAATTGGCATGTAATATCTTTTAGTTATTATTATTTAATTCTTTTGGTTGTCACATATATATGTTATGTGACATCTTCCCAATAGTGAGTTATAGAGTGTCTCAGCACAACTACCTATCTAGCCATTTAATGCATGTCCTTTGATTTTAATTTTGATTGAGTCAATGAAACTCAAACCTCAAATATAAGTCCTGGTATATCAAGGAACTAAGTTCTCACCTAGCTAGGGATGTTAGCTACAAAATCAAGTTCTTTTTCTGATTTTGTCTAATTAATTTAATGGTAAACAACTCTGATTTTGTCTAATTAATTTAATGGTAAACAGTTCTTATGCCATAAACATAAATACAAACCTACACTTTTGCCGTGACTTGGGAGGTCAATACCAACCTTACAATCTAAAACATAGTTTGCAATAACATTTTAATTTCCTTCTAGTATATTTCATTTGTCATATCCATTAATAATTTCACTATCTCATTCATTTTTGCTTTTCAACTATTGAAGGAGAGTGTAGTTTCCATCACAATGATGAACTATTGCCCTACTTTATGTGGCTAAAAAATAAATTTATACAAAATATCCAATCCTTTTAAATGCTTCAAGGATCCAATTCGACAAGATTGAACTAACATCCTTTTAAATGCTTCAAGGATCCAATTCAACAAGATTGAAGTAACATATAAGCCCATTCTACAACCATATGGTCTTGTTCTACATGTAATGTGCAATAATCTTTGGCATGACTAATGAATTGCATGTTCTTTCTCTCGGCAAAAAAACATTTTGTCTCTGGAATTCTTTACAGGGAAAAAACACTTCTCAACGTGCCTTGTTGAATTCTCACAACCATGACAAACAACACATATATACTACAATTTCAATCTTCTTCACCTCCCATACAGGACGCTCCTTGAAACGAGATAATAGTTTTAGCTCCAATCTTCATCTCGTAAAACATAACTGATTATCAAATCATAACATGATTTTAAATAAAAAATACACATACACACATACACATAACACTGAAGTTCTGCATTCAATTGCATTGAACTCGAGGCTGCAGCTTCACAATTTCTTGTTTTAGAACAGACAATTCTGGTTTATCATAGTTCCATATGGTCTTGTTCTACATGTAATGTGCAATAATCTTTGGCGTGACTAATGAATTGCATGTTCATTCTCTCGGCAAAAAAACATTTTGTCTCTGGAATTCTTTCCAGGGAAAAAGCACTTCTCAACGTGCCTTGTTGAATTCTCACAACCATGACAAACAACACATATATACTACAATTTCAATCTTCTTCACCTCCCATACAGGACGCTCCTTGAAACGAGATAATAGTTTTAGCTCCAATCTTCATCTCGTAAAACATAACTGATTATCAAATCATAGCATGATTTAAAATAAAAAATACACACATACACATAACACTGAAGTTCTGCATTCAATTGCATTGAACTCGAGGCTGCAGCTTCACAATTTCTTGTTTTAGAGCAGACAATTCTGGTTTATCATAGTTGTAAAATGTTTTACGGTGGTCACATGAAACAAGCATGCGTTGGACCTCCGTTGACAGGAAAACCTAAAAACCGTTGATTGATTCAACTGCTGCCATAGGACTTGATAATGGATAAGGGAGGAGTGACCCTAGATCCATGTGTAGTATGGTTTCTTCTAGAGTTTCAGGGCGAGCACAAAATAAGAACTTTCTCTCTGCAAGTGCTTCAGCTAATTCACTTTTATGATTATCCATCAATGCTTCATTCACAACAACAAGAAGTGGCTGAGTTTCAAAAATACTTCCTGAACCTGCACAATTCTTAAGTGTCTTTTACAACAATTATTGCAATGTCAAAAACTAATGACTTTATACAATAGAACTGAGATACAGTTGTAATCACTTCAAAACTTCTAAAATATCAATTTACCTGCATGACTAATCACCAAGTCTGCAGATCTCAAAGACCCAGCAATATTCGGTGAAAAAGTGAAGTAATCAACATTCAGGCCTCCATCTTCACCTTGAGACTGCACATGTAGATTAAGTCCAAAAAATATCAGCAAGATACACCATCAACATAGAAAACTGCTTCCAACTAAATAAATTAAAAGGAGCAGGCACCCCAGGTCTAAAGGCATAACAACTGGCAAGACCAATCAATTAGAAGGCAATTTTACAAGTCAAAAGTCTCATATTATCCATTGACTTGGACTAAAAGAGATGATATGATGGTGCAAAGACAGATTTAGACAATTTGATTGCCTCACATTCATTCGCAGGACATTAGTATCTTTTCTTCAATAAAGCGACTTGATCAATACAATACACCACATTTAAGAGGAAGACCATGCCTGACAGTAATACAACAGGTCAAGTTATTTTAAAAAAATCACGCAACTATAAAACTAGCTGACAGGATACAATGATTACAATGAGAAACTGATATTCCAATCTGAGATACGTGACTTAGTTCCTTAGTTTACAAACTACTACTTGATGCTAAAAATAGTGCACAGTTTTATTTTCCGCAAAAAACAACCAAAGTAGAACAAATGTTTTATGTGAATGTGCAGTCCCTATACATATAATAAAATTAGACCGGTTAACCAAGCAAACCGCAAGCTCTACGGCATGGGGGTACAAATTTATTTGTGGAACTTCATCAAACAAAATATTCATACATCACCAGTTTCCTCAGCATCTTGTTGCCCCAAAAATTGAATTAATGCAAACTATAAATGCTCATAATGTTGTACTAATCTTCAATCAGAAACTATTACCGAGACTTGCTGAAGCTTAGAAAACGTCTCTTTTTTCCAATTTAGCCATATGGTTGGCCACAATCCCACTTTCCCTGATAGGCCAAGCACTCAAATGACTTGCGGCATATTTGTCCAAATTTCAAGGTGGCATATGCAACAACATCACTTTGGGCTCTGATTCAGAGGTAATTGTTAATGGCACATGAAATCCAAATTTCAAATAGCCTTCATTGTGATAAATAATATGTGCTCAATGTCAAGAGAGACTCCGCTAAATTCTTGCTGATATGAAACACCCCTTGCAAAGCATCTTAAATAGCATTTAAATATAGAAGAATCACATTAAGCTCAAAGCAACCTGGGTATATGAATGGGTCGCACCATTGCGATCTTAATGGGCACAATACTGAATACCAAGAAGGGCACAATACTGAATATCAAGAAGCAAGGAGAAAATTTTCATTGGCATAATTAGAAAAACTTTATCTAGATCAGTTAAAACCCAAGATTGTTATGGCAACAAAGAAATTCAGGAAATATAACAATACTGAATATCAAGAAGCAAGGAGAAAATTTTCATTGGCATAATTAGAAAAACTTTATCTAGATCAGTTAAAACCCAAGATTGTTATGGCAACAAAGAAATTCAGGAAATATAACAATGATTGTAACTTGTCATTTTACAGCGAGGGAATGTGTAAGTTTGTTTGTTCCTCCATGGCCCCTTTAAAATAAAAATAAAAAATAACAATTATGTTCTAAATAGAAAAATAATGCCGCTATAATTAAAAAAAATGAATATGTTGTGAAGTAATTAGAAGTAAAAAAATGTGTAAATCAGATGTTTAAATTTTATATTTTTCAAAAATATTTCAACAAGAGATTTAAATAAACTATTTGAAGATCTATGTTAACTAATTTATGTCAATATCAACTTCATATATATCTATATATAGGAAAAAAATTTAAATTTTTATGGTTAAAATTTTTATTTGGTCCTATATACACTCTAATTAGAGTTCAAAAAAATACAATTTAAACAAAAAAAAATGACACATTGATTTTGCACTCTAAAAAAGTTTGCACATGAAGAAATTTGACCCCTCTCGGCTCATGTTAGATCCGTACTTAAAAGATGGATCTATGCTGGTGGTAATTGCCAATTATCTCATTTTTCACTCAGAATTGGTTGCTTGTTCAGAGGATGATCAAAAAGCAGAACCTCCCCACTCTTAGAAGAGGAATGGAAGTTTTGACAAGATACAACTAAATATTTAACCATAACATATAAAGAAGACTTCATAGATAAACTCCAAAAAGCAGAACCTCCCCACTCTTGGAAGAGGAATGGAAGTTTTGACAAGATACAACTAAATATTTAACCATAACATATAAAGAAGACTTCATAGATAAACTCCAGTGCAGATTCTTGACAAAAATGATCCATTATAAAGAACCATTAATCTGTAAAGTTGTAAGATTGGTAGTAATACTGAATTGAATAGTTAATTCATTGCATATGAAATTAATGCAATGTCACCAGAATTAATAGAGCTAATAATATCTTTTATAAAATTCGGAGATAATTACTTACAAAGACATGAATGCAATTCCTCCTAGGGCAGGAACACATCAAACTTATCTAATTTATGGAGCTAAAGTTGTTACGAAACACCCATATCAAACAATTGCCAAAGTTAATAACAATTCAGGGTGGTTTGTACAAAAATCCCAAGATAAGGTACTTTTATTGAGTTGATGCTAATGTACCAATACGAACTGATACTTGCAATATGCAAGTATTCGCTCAGTCTATCACCAGTATAAATTTTAATTTAATTTATATTATTTTCTTTATGTCTATAAATCAACTACGTTGTTAACATGGACTTTGCATTTAAACAAAGTAATCAATAGAAGACAATTCACAATCTCACATACGTAGGCACACAAAGATTTACTTCGGTGAAACCTAATGAGAGAAAACTCCAACTAGAAATAGCTTTGCTGGCTCTTTATTCTCAAGGAGGAATTTTAAAAATTACAAAGTCTAGAATGAGCTTCTATTCCCGTGTCGAATACTTCAACAATCATAGAGTGTGTCTTTGCTTTAGTTCAACGATCATAGAATGAGTCTTCCTTTGCTTTGGTTCAATCATATCATCAATAATGCTTTGAAAACAGTCCATCAAGATGAATTTCTCCTCTTCTTGCGTGATCTCGAGGAATGATGGATGTTCTAGCAGTTTCAATGTGTACTCCTTGCTACAAAATTGTCAAATGATCTGCTGCTCTTCCTTCCAACTGAAGTGCTCCCCTAAGAAACTCTTAATCAAGAATCTATGAACCTAGATCTTGTTGATTTTCCTAGTGCAATTAGGGTTAGCAAAATATTTCTAAAATTCTGATAATTACTCTTGATGTAGATATTCTTTTATCTTGTTTCAATATATCATTCAGTGATTATACTTCAGAAATTCAACAGTATAACAACAGAGATCACAATGCACAAAAAGAAAGACAAGATTTACCCTGGGAAAACCCATTACGGGGAAAAACCCAACAATCTTTTCAATAGAGAATTTATTTCTGTTCAATAAGAGGAACACCTAGACCTATGGTCAAACCTACTCTTCTCCTCCAAGCCAAGTCACCCAAACTGATGCTGCACTTCGTTCTGCCTGCCTACCTGATCCATAAATTTCGGCCTCCCAGCAACTCTAGTAGCCCAGAATTTCGGCTCCCAGAAACTGCCAAAAACCCAGAAAATTTCGGCCTCCCTACAACAAAATGCCCAAAAATAGTGCGAATCACAGAGAGAGACTTCTATCCACACATGCGAGTTGATGAGAGAGGAGAGAGAGAAACTCGACCTTCTTTCTTTGTCCCTTTTTTGTCCTTCTTGACCTCCTCTTGCCCAAAAGTTGTCTTGATTGAGGAATGCGAACCTGCCAAATGAGGAACTCAAGTTGCCTTTATATAATAGTCTATTTAGGTTGAATAGGAGTGTCTCTTGGCCAGGGATGCCGACTTGTCACTTTTGGAGCCAAAAAATACATTTCAAAAATTCAAAATTTACATCTTTTAAACGTCGCAATGGGACTTTGACCCAAGATAATTTTTCTTTGACTTAAGCATTATAAATATGCTTTACAATGATAAATAGATTACATCAAGTGACCAAAAGTACATTATGAAGACTGGCCATAGTTACAAATTCAACACTCCCTCTTAACTATGGAGATATTCATAATCACTGTCATAGATGTTCTCATATTGAATAAATTTCTTTAAAGAAAAGGTTATCCATTATTACTAGCATCATCATCTATCATCAACATTCACTAGCGACCATATCTGGGGCAGTACCAAACCCATGGCAATGTCATCAGCATATCAGGACTCACTCCTCTAGAGTGATTGGTCCTCAAATCCCATGGCCACCACCTAGGCCAAAATGTTGAGACCCTCAACTAGCAAGCACTCACTCACCCTTCCTGGTGAGCACTTTGGGCCAAGACCTCACTCAACCCCATCTTGGTTGGTGATCGGGTCTAGATGCTGAACCAAACCTCACACCACCCTACCCTGTGTGTGATCAGGGTCTAGGACCTCAACCACCTTTCCGGTATGTGATCAAGGTCTAAATGCTGAAGGACCTCAATCCACCATGCTTGATGTGTGATCAGGGTCCATAACCTCACTCCACCATTTCTGGTGTGTGATCAGGATCTTCCTCCCAGAGACACTCACTCAACGCCACCTGTTGAGCCCTCTGGGTCTCTTAGACCCATTCTCCCTTTCGAGAGAATGTCCATCCATGCTGTAGACAAATCAATACTCCCTCTCAACGAGAGAGGTGATCTCCACGAGCCCCAACTTGTCTCTGAAGTACATGAACTTGTCCCTCGGCAACGACTTCGTTAGAACATCAACTGTCTGCTCATCGATGGAGATGTACTCGAGCCTTATTACTCTCCTCTACACCATGTCACGGATGTAGTGGTACTTGACCTCAATATGCTTCGACCTGTCATGGAACACGGGATTCTTTGAAAGCTTCACACAACTTTGATTATCACAGTGTATCATCGTCGGTTCCAACTCTTGGCCGAATAGTCTTGCAAACAGATTCTGGAGCCATACTACTTCGGAACAAGCCTCATTAGTTGTGATGTACTCTGCTTTAGTAGTGCTAAGTGATATTGACCTTTGCTTTTTGCTCATCCATGATATCATAGCGGATCCCAAACTAAAGCATATTCTCGAGGTACTCTTCCTGTCTTCAGCACTACCTGCCCAATTTGCATCTATATATCCCTAAAGCTATACATCCCTGTTTGCAACATATTTCAAACCATAATTCATTGTACCACGCAAATATCTCAATATGTGCTTAACTGCAATCCAATGCTCATGTCTTGGTTCTATTTACAATTGGCTCAAAGTTTTCATAGCAAAGCAAATGTCTAGCCTAGAGTTAACCAAATACATCAGCATACCAATCAATCACCTGTAAATAGATGGATCTACCAAACTGGAGGCAGAGCCTCTTAACTTCTTCAGGTTAGTCCCCATGGGAGTTGCCATAGATTTGAAATCCGTCATTCCGAAATTCTTAAGGATCTTTATCACATACTTCCCTTGACCAAGGAAGACTTCACTAGGTTTCTTCCATACTTCTAATCCCAAGTAATAGTGCATCAACCCAAGATCCTTCATATTGAACATGGAAGCCCACTTCTTCTTGCACTGAATGATAAGAGGCTTGGCACTTGTCAAAAACAAATGATCAACATTTAATAATAGGATTACAGGTGCATTCTTCACAACCTTAAAGTAAAGGTTCAAATCTGCTTGCTTTTCTTGGGCAAGCAGAAACCACAGTTTTAAAAACTGGTTGGCTTGAATCGGAAACCGGTCAAACCGGACAAAAAATTCGGTTGAAGGGTCTATTTCGCCCAAAATTCACAAAAATCGGCCCTAACCGACCAGTTTATGGTCAAACTAGCCGGTTCCTTCCTAAATCGGCCAATTCATTGCCAGGCCAGCGATGGACCCCACAAAATGCAGTTTTGTGAGTTTTGGAGCTGTTTTGAGGGAAATTTAGGGTTGTTTTCCTCCAAAAATAGTCCCTCCAAGAAAAACATGCCTACCCTCTCATTTTCTTGACACATCTCAACCCTAACAATGTTGGCAATTAATGGTAATGTTAAATTCTTAAAGTAAAAGTGACATTTCCTTTATTTTTCATTTTCATCCTTTTACTTAAATTTTTAATATTACCATGAAATGACTCAGGATGTTTGAGAGTGGTTTCGACCTCATTGGATTTCATATGGAGAAACTAGAATTTTAGATTTCACTCAAAATTCAGCAGATTTAATGGTTTTCAGGATTTCATGGTTTGGGGGTTTGCAATGTTTCCATTTGATTCTATCATGTGTGAGGGTATGAGATTGGCATTTGATCAAGAGCATGAAGTCCTTTAAGAACTTTGATGTTGGTGGCATTGATTGTTGAACTTTGTTGATGTTGGTGGTATTGATTGTTGAACTCCTCTACCATGGCCTTAACAAGAATGTACCCTTCACTCAAAGGAAAACAACTAGTTAGGCATGCTAATCTTTTTCTACCACATTATAAGGTTGAGGAGATGAACCCTTCACTCAAACCAAAATCATTGGTTAGGCATGTTAAACTTTTTCAATTTCTATCATGTTATAAAGTTGAGCAATCCAAGTCTGAAGACTTTGAGCTAGATGACGTTTGTGTATCTGTTGTTGATGATCCCATTTCTAGTAGCACTGAATCAATGATGGTTTCATGAGTGACCATGTTGATAAATGATTTGTAGTTTTGATGTCTATTTTTGCTACTACTACTACTACTAAAGTTGTAGAGGAGTTTTAAGAGTCCTCAAACTTTGAGCCATATTATTTATGTAGCTCATGTTGATGATCCCTTGTCTAGTAGTGGTGATGAGTTTGATCGTGAGGAGGAGCAATCATGTTGTTGATCACTGATATGTAGACTTGTAGTAGGTCAGTGGTCCCATAGCTTAGAGCATTGTTTTCAAATTCTAGAGGCCATTTAGAGCCTCATTGCTTATGTATTTTGTCGATGATATGTAATGCACTCGGTGCCATTTTGATATATTCACCTTTACATGGTATATAGATGAACAAACTTTGCATAATTTGTCTCTATTGGCTTGGAATCATGGTTTTAAATATTAAAAATAGTTTTTTTTCATTAAAAATTAATTATTTAAAGTATTTTTTTAAAAACCGGTTCATTGAGATCTGACCAGTCCCGGTTTGAAACCCGATTTATTAGGTGGACCAATCTGATCATCGGTAGAAAGAATCGGCTTGGATGATACTCTTGTTCCCTTATCCCAACTTGGTGGTTAATCTTGTATCCTAGTCTTGTGGGATCTCCTCTAGTGGCTACTAGCTTTAGGAGTGGCACTACATTGGAAACCCTGATTTTGGTTGCGCAATCCCGCTTCTCGATATGACATATCTCACTCCCCTCAACTCATTATAAACCCTTTCCACACTTTTCCCATCCAGGTCCAGATTTGTCCATTGGGTCCACAAGGAGTTAGCCTCCCCCTTCCCTTGTCCACACTTTGGGTCGGGCTTGGAACGATGCCCCAGAGGTTGATGTAGCTAAAAAGAAAGTTAAAAGCATAATTTGGCCACTTACAACAAGAAATGTACCACAAAATGCAAAAGATGGGCGGGGTATAGAAAATTTAGCGCATGGGCAAAAGCCAAACATGAGCTTTACCCCATATCATTATGGTCGTCACCCTGGTTCCTAGGGCCCCTATGAGTGCCCCTTCCATCATTTAGGAACCCATGATTGTCCCAATCCTTGGTGGGCGATGAATTGCCCAACCTTAAAGGGGTAATCTTTGCTTTATTATACACATCATGCTCTCATCCCCTGGAGCCCTGAGCAGTTAAAAGAAAGAAAATCAATAAAAGGCAAAAGGCATATGAAGAAGAGTGGAAAAACAAAGGCCGAGGTAACTCATGTAGCACGATTTATCCCTCCTACATCCATATACCCATGTGTGGGCTTCCTCCATCATAGTTACCCTTGTACCATGTCATGTGGCTTGGAGCTTTCCCTGTTGCCCCACTCTGTTCCACTATCATTTCACATGACACCTGCCATTTGATGGATGTACCATGGACCTGTTACTCCATTAGAGGTTGAAACCACCTAACAAGGTCCTTTATTAACCTCTCTTGTTGAGCAAGGAAACACTTGTACCTTCTAAAACCCATTTGGAAGGACATGCCACTATGAAGTACCCACTTTTGCTCCTGGTTAGCAAGCTTATATTCTCAATTGCACTAATGGATTGTTGTACTGGAAGGTGAGGAGATGCATTAGATCTTATACAGGATTGTAGGTGGGTCTCCATTTAGACTTGATCTCCCTATACAAGGTCTAAGCCCTCCAAAGGGTCATAATGGCGCTTGTAGGGTGAGTGTTGAGAGGCATGGGCCTCCACTACAACAGAGCATTGATTGCCACGCCATGGGCTTCTTCAGCACCACATATTTCTTGATCGTGCCCCAGTTATACAGAGATGATGATGCACTTGGACCACATTGCCCAACCGACCACATACTTTCACCTGACACTTGGCAGTTAATCTAAGGCCCAGATAAGGTGTGGTGTTGTCTTATCTAAAGAGACATGGGAGGGCATGTGCCATCATTCTATCCCTTATTGATGGGGAATCGACATGTTTGATCCAGTTGGAGACCCACGAGACCACTGATTGTGCCCCACAGCCACTTGGGAGCACCACAGATGTTTTGCTTAGAAACCAAGGGGCCACCCCCTAGGTCATCATTTGGAGAGCCCTCCTCTTCATCTTGGCACATGGAGGACTTATATTGGCCTTCCAACAACCATTTGCACCATTATTTTATCATTTCAGCCTCATTAGGAAGGCTTATTTTATACTTTTGAGCTATTTGATGGGCTTGTCACCAATAGGGTTGTTATTTGCACATTAAAATTATTTTTAGGGGCCTAATAGGGCTAATTAGACCATTCGAACATGTGAGACGCTCATATAAATTAAAGGAGAGCCTCATTTGTAACTCATCATCATTTGGATTGGGATTTTCTCTTGAAAAAGAATTAAAACCTGCAATTGATGGACAAAATTGGATGTTATTGATGCATTTTGATGTTTGGGATTTTCGCTATCTTGTCTTGGAGCTTCTAATTGCAATTGTGATGGATGGATATACTTGCATTATCTTGTAAGTGTTGTTTTGATGCTATATCTTTACTTTGTTATATGTCTAATGTATGGAATGTCTTGTCATAATCTTAATTGTGCCCTAATTAAATGCGAATTCATGAAAACACTAGGATTTTGAAGCATTGCATGCATTACACATTAGATAATGTGAATGAATATTCCTAGAGGCTCATTTTTCTTATTGCATCCTCGAATCTCCATCAACCTTTGCTAAACGAAGTATAAATATGTCTTGTAGCCAAGTTGCTGCCTCTTAGGGTTAGTGAAAGCTGCATAGGTCTCCTTGATAAAACGAAATTCCTTCATCAGAGCAAATCTTGACTCCATTTCTCCCAATTGATAAGGCACTGGTCCTAATCCTAGTTGATCAACCTAAAACCTCTTCCTTTCTCTCTTTTTCCATTTTTCTTCCCTAACCCTAGAAGGTCAACTAGGGCCTAGTGTGAATTGCTTTAGGAGGGGTCTTTTTGAGCAAAAATTGGCAAGCTACTGCGCTATAGAGTCCTCTACTGACCCTCCAAATTTGAGGCAATTCCTATGGCTAGTTTGAGAGAAATATCAATCCCTAGATCCATCATCGATTCTAGCTTTAAGCTTCTTTGGTTACTGGCATTCCAAAGTTCATTTGCTCTTGAAAACTCAAAGGAAGTAAATTATTCTTTTGTCCTTTCTTATCCTTGCTTGACCTAGATATCTCCTTGAAGATCACCTTCTAGCCCTAGGCCTTGCTTAGAATTTCTATAGGTCTCCCTTGTGGTCTCGAACCTTTATATGGTCATTATCTTACACAACCTTAAAGAAAGACCTTGCCTCTTTCGGAAGCCTTTGGTCTAGGAGTGTCCGTTGCGATTGAGTAACCTCTCCTCCTACATCTAAGTCTCCTCATAAGCCTTTCTTGGAGAGCCATAGCTTCACTTTGAAGCAATTGAGCCATTATTTGAGCCTCTCCTTTGAATGGGCTTCGAAAATCACACCACACCTTGCCATTGATCCTATCATTCAAGTGATTTCCCTTATACCGAGACTCTTCCCATCAATGAAAATCTGTAAAGAGCAGGGGACATTAGCTGAGGTGAAAGTGGGTCTTTGTCCTGTTGTTGTCATTTTGTCTAGTAGTTGTCCCTTAGGTATGCCTCCTAGGACCCTTGCTAGATTGTGTGGCAACATTTTTGGCGTTGTTGTCGGGGACTCGAGACGTGTTTCTTTCTCCCCATATGACAATATTGGCATATCATTTTGGCAACTTCATTGGAAGAACAAAGCCCTAGTTCTTCAATTGAACTTCAAAGTTAATACTTGTAGGGTGAAGCAAGCATCTATCAAGGCATTAAGAATTCACCCTGGTGATTCCTTATTTTCTTTACATAGAAAACATGAAAAATGGCTCATAGTGAAAGAGAAGTTGTCTTTGACTTTCCTTATAATGACCTTGATCCGACTTTCAAAAACTGCTGGAAAGACTGGGTGAGTGGAATGAATTTTGTGAGCATGTAGTCAAGCATGAGGATGAGGATTTCTTACTCAGCCTCTATAATAGGAAGAGGGAAGACATTTATGATGTACAACAAGAATATGAAGAAAATCCTTCTGACTATCTTTTCCTTGAGCTTGCCTATTACACTAGTGCATTCAAATCCTTGTGTCATGCCATTAAAGAAAAGCATGGCACTTTACCCGATGAAATAATAGAGGATTTGGTTGACCAAGATGGCCAAGAAAGCAAGGATGATGTGGAGGAGTCGTCAATTGCAAATTTGGGAATCAATAACAATGAAATGGAAAGCATCTCCTCTAGGGAGGATGATGAGGATCTGGATCCTAAAAGCTACCAAATATTGCAGAAGAGAATGGATGAATATAATAAATCCTGCCGAAAGTTGGTAGAAGGATATAAAGACAAAGATCTCCTTTCCCAATTTTGTCAACAAGGATCCAAGCTCTATGAGATGCGACAAGCATATAAAAGAAATCCTACCAATTCCCTTCTCCTTTCTTTGTTACCAAGATTTTGTTGTAGACACTTTAGGTGATATTCTTCAAGAAAAGGAGAAAGAGGAGTCCTCCCTGCCTAGCCATGATGAAAATGATGATTCTAAGGAAAATCATGATGACCAAGCAAATGAAGAATCTATGGAAGACCTTCTGACTGTAGATTTGGGAATTGGATACGAATCTGATGTAAATTGGAGCCCCATTGAAGTCCATAAGAATGAACATGATGAAGTGGGGCCTCTCATTCACGAAACGATGCTTAATAAAGATCTAGAACATATGGATATGGTGGTTCCCTGTGATGTTGACATTTCTAATTTCTTCCACATAAATGAGGGAAAATGGGATATTAGCAGCCATCATTTCAACAGTGACCCTATTTATGATACTGACAAGGAAAATGAGGTTGAGGTTGGTTCTCCCTTTCTTCAAAGCATTACTCATAATGATATACCTATTCACACCATTGAAAGGGGGGATCATTATTTTCCCATACATGAAGGAGCCTTGTTGGGAGTGGCTGGTTGTAGTTTTAAAGAAAGCCCCATTTATGATACTGATGATGACATTGATAGGAGCACTACTTTTCATCTATGTTACCGGATTCGTCATGCTTGGGGGCTAGATCTGCAGATCCGTGGTTCAGAAACAGATTCAGATCCAGATCCGTTGGGATCCGCCCAAGATTCATTTGTGTCAGCGAACATTTTTTGTAGGTTACGATGAACATTTTGTAAGTTTCACATGCGGGGTGTTGTTTTAATCCCCTAGCACTTGTCACGATTCAATAGGACAAAGCGATAAAGGAGGCAGGAATGGTATGTGACAAAGAGAAGGGGTTAAGCACAAGGACGACGCGGGGTTCAAGTCGCCAACGTGACTGACCCACCAAACCTGAGAGCGACGCCAATATTATTATGTAATACTTATTACAACCAGTATTATTCATCACTATTCAACATTTCCTTGTCGCGATTTAAAGATGCTTGATACAAGCATCTCCCACTGTTCGGTGGGGTTTGCACAGAAATCGAAGCTTTCATCGTGAGCAATCATTGGAGCTTTTTTAGCGTGAGCAATGTTCTTCAACGAAATCATGGATACCGATGTGAAAATGGCAGTTTATTAAAAATTATATAAATTATATAGTTAAAAAGTTATACATTTATAAATTGTTTCCAATTATTAACATATATATATATATATATATATATATATATATGAAGTGTGTATATACTTATTTATTTTTATGTAATTTTTATGTAATTTTTTATTTTTTTAAATATATAAAAATATATTTATATTTTTTGTACTTGTCGTTTCCCTACCGTATCCGGATCTTGGTTTTTCAAAAATTAGTGGATCCATATCCAGATCTGAATCCGTATTTGAATCATGGTAAGTGGAAACTTAGCTTTTCCTTGCCTTCTCCAAGATCCCAAAGACATAACTGCGTTATCCATGAGCCATTGCCTCACCCTTTCTCATGCCATCAATGATATTGATGACCCCTTTCCCCCTCCCGAGTATGATGTTGAGGAAAATCCACTCATTAGATGTATCCCTTCTTCCCAGTCATACCCTTAGGAATATGAGCACACAATTGTTGTCCCTTTTCAACGTGACCATCATATCGAGCAATCTGTTTGTTGTGTTTCTCCATGTCCTCAATCCCCTTTTCCTTCACATCATGATCTTGGGGCAACCATGAAGCATAACGATCGTAACAAGGAGTTCTTCTAAACTGGTCATTCAATCCTCCATTTCCTGCTTGAAAGAAAGGCTCTGAACCTCTAAATTGGTATCCTTCCCCTCATCTAAGACTCCTTTCTACACCATATGGATATCATATTTTCCCGCCTCCCACCTGCATCATCCTCCATATGATTGTTTCTATGTTGGCTTTTGGGTTTATTGTATGAGTAATCATATAGGCAAGTATTCTCACATTGATCTAATGATATGTTGGTTGCATTGGCTTTATGATTACACTTAGCATTTGTTTGATGTAATATATATGTTAGGGTAGGATGTGTTGCATATTGGTTTTTGCATTAGAACTAACATCATATTATGTTATCATGCTAGGTTAGGTGCATTTAGGATTAAGTTTTATTTTCATGTTGCTTTTACGAACCAACAAAAGCATGGGCGATCAAAGGATGCCATAAAATCATGTTGCCCGATGTACCTAATCTTTGATGAGTAGGTAACAGGTCAGCGGTCCCAAGAGATTGTTGGCATTCTCATGACCTCCCCATTCGAGTACATGATCCATGCACTCTACTGAGAGCTCATGTCCTAGTTCGAGCTAGATGTTACCCACCACCAGTGGGTGACCCCTATGTTAATTTTTTCAGATTGTTCTATGTTGTATCAATTACTTTAGCCCAATTCCAAACTTCAATTATCAATATTAGCAATAGTTCCAATTACAATTAGTCTTTCCATTCATCAACAGTAATTGAAGATAGAACAATATAAACAATGACAAAGAAGACAATCAACACATCAACAAGAGACACCAGATTTGGTCTAAGACCAGGGAAAAACCCCACAAGGGGGAAACCCTTTCAAATTCTTCTTCTATTAGATTTTCATAAAAATTTCAATAGAGAGTACAATGAGCCCAATACAATATGATCAATAATACAACCCAACAACTTGAAAAACCTGTATACAGTGGCCGAATATATTAGAGACAACTTGATTCAACCTTCAGACAACTTCAGAAAACTTCGGAGCATAGTCAACTGCAGTCAAACCCAAAGTCGCTCTCATCAAGTTAGCATGAGAGCGACTTTGGCTTCCTGGTCGCTCTCTTGCCTATAGTATGCCTGCGACCAGAGTTGAAATTTCACAGTGTTGTGCCAGACTGCCAGTGACCAGAACAGAAACCCTAACTTTTCAGCGACCTTTAGATCTGAGACTTCGGACCTCCGTACGACCTTTTCCTTCGCCAATGTACCAAACCAAATCAGATAGAAGAGAAGAAGATGCTTGATGTTGTGATGTCCAAATGAGCTTTAAAGTCACTTGTATTTATAGGCTTCTAGGGGTGTCCAACAAGGTCCACTTGATGTTGCTGCCAGCCTGTCCAAGTGTGCATGTGGGTGAAGCCGACCTAGTCCAATATCCATGAGTGGGTGCATAAATCAAAAACCAACTTTTTCTTGTTCGAACGAGGTGATCTTTAGGTTGATTTTGGTCCTCTCGGAAAGAGGAACTTAATGCCATCATCATCTCCATCAAATGAGTAGTCCAAAGTGGAATTTGACCGTAGTTGCATATTTTTAACACCGTATAGGAGAATTTTTCTCCTAGATTTGTCTTTAGTTGGCAGCCAGGAGTCCCTTGCAGCCACCAAATAGCTCGATGTGCCATCATTCTCTGCCACCTGAGCCAACCATTGTGTGCCCTCACCCATCTGTTATGATTGTATGTTTGAAGGCAAGCCTTCCAACCCCAAAGGTATGGCTTTTCATTATGTAATTGGGTGTTTATGCTTGCTTTTCTTGGGCACATTTGGACATGGATTAGTGGGGGGGATTCTGCAGAAAGAATGGGCTTGGATGGTACTCTTGTTCCCTTGTCCCAACTTGATGGTTAATATTGTATCCTAGTCTTGTGGGATCTCCTCTATTGGCTACTAGCTTTAGGAGAGGCACTACATTGGAAACCCTGATTTTGGTTGCGCGGTCCCGCTTCCCAATACCATAAATCTCACTCCCCTCCGCTCATTATAACCCATTTCCACACTTTTCCCATTTGGGTCCACAATTGTCCATTGGGTCCATAAGGAGTTAGCCTCCCCCCCTCCCCTTGTCCACACTTTGGGTCGAGCCTGGAAATAAATTTAAAAGCATAATTTTGCCACTTACAACAGGAAATGTACCACAAAATGCAAAAGATGGTCGGAACATAAAAAAAATAGCGTGTGGGCAAAAGCCAAACATGAGCTCTACCCCATATCATTATGGCCATCACCCTGGTTCCTAGGGCCCCTATAAGTGCCCTTTGCATCATTTAGGAACCCATGATTGTCCCAACCCCTGGTGGGCGATGAACTACCCAACCTTAAGGGGGTAATCTCTGCTTTATCATACACATCATGTTCTCATCCCCTGGAGCCCCGAGCAGTTAAAAGAAAGAAAATCAATAAAAGACAAAAGGCATATGAAGAAGAGTGGAAAAACAAAGGTCGAGGTAACTCATGTACCATGATTTCTCCCTCCTACATCCATATACCCATGTGTGGGCTTCCTCCATCATAGCTACCTCTGTAACATGGCATGTGGCTTGGAGATTTCCTTGTTGCCCCACTTTGTTCCACCATCATTTCACATGACACCTACCATTTGATGGATGTACCATGGACCTGTTAATCCCTTAGAGGCTGAAACCACCTAATAGGGTCCTTTATTAACCTCTCTTGTTGAGCAAGGAAACACCTGTACCTTCTAAAGCCCATTTGGAAGGGCATGGCACTATTAAGTGTCCACTTTTGCCCCTGGTTAGCAAGCTTATTTACTCAATTTCACTAATGGATTGTAATGTTCCAAATTGAATTTTAAAGCTAATAACAGACACATGAACTAGGCTACAACAAATGGAATCACAAATATGCATGCACCATCAAAAACATAAAGAAACTGGGCAAATAAGTTGAGTTGTTTTATTAAATTATGAGCTGTAAGGAGTACATATAGCAAGGAACAAGTGAACCTGGGCTTGCATAAGCAAGCTAGAGCAACCCAGGTGGAAAAGATGACCCCCAAGAGTTAGGAAACTTTCGGCCCAATATTCTTTTGCGTAGACCCAAAAATTGGAAACTGCTGTTGCACTGGAAATGTTGAGAATGATCCTCTGTGGTGCCTAGAATCACCTGAAAATGCAGCTATAGCTTCTCCCAAAAATACTCAACCAAACCCAGAAAGAAATATGCCCCAAACCAACCACCCGGAAAACCCACAAAATGGTGCAATCACCGGCTAAATAATAAAACGTACTGCTGAACCAAAAGGGGATTTCTGGCTTGAATACTGCTCGGAAAATTCTGCAAATTTAACCCCAAACTCCTCTCAGTAAACCCAAAAAAACCCAGAAAGGGTTTTGACTAATTTTGACCTTCCAAAATTGCCCTCTTTTGGCACTATCCCCTCCTAAACCAAGATTGCGTCCCCCAATGATGTAATTTGTTGAAATGCTCTTTATTTATCCTCAATCGGCAATAAGAATGATAAAGGAAATTTTCCCGGATGTAGGTGAGAAGTTTCACATCAAGTTCCAACACAAAATGGTTGAACCCAACTCCACAAAAATGTTGTCCAATGACCCCCTGCACAAGCCATAGGAAGATAAATTTGTTCCCCTCAATAGCAGTCACCTCCAACACCAAAAACATCCACAAAGGCTAGACTCCCCCTCAAGCAACTCCACTAATTTTCTCCTAGCGAAACATCCTCGAAAGTTAGCTGAAATGAGTGGTACGATTTCTCTACTGTGTCCTCCCTGGAGTACGAATTGGTAGAAGGAATCTGTTGAAATGTGCTACAATACTCCACAATCCTTCTCACCATATTAGCAATAGCTTGCCTCCCTAGGGTGGTACTCGAAGTCCACCGAAAGAAGGGTGAGTTCTCCCCTTGGAGAACTTTGTGCTAAGCAGCACTTGTGACCCAGCTAAACAGCTTGAGCAACAAAAGAAATAGATGAGTGATTCAGTGAACAAAAGACCCCAATAGCTTCTATGCTCCTTCTATTTATAATCCTTTCTTTCCTCCTCATGTGGGTCCCTCCATCCAATATTTTGACCTCCTTCCCTTAGCAATTCGATTTTCTCTCCAAGTGGTGCATATTTCTTATAGGTGTGCCCCCCACATTCCACTAGCAAATTAATTTTCTATTTTTCCTAAGTCCCAAACACCAAAAATGTCTCCAATGCTCAATTTACAAAATTGTGCTATGCTTAGCACCTCCCCAATAAACTCCATTCACTCCCTCAGATGAAAAATCAAAATTGGGGACATTACATGGATTGTTGTACTAGAAGGTGAGGAGATGCATTGGATCTTATACAAGATTGCAGGTGGATCTCCATTTGGACTTGGTCTCTCTATACAGGGTCTAAGCCCTCCATAGGGTCATAATGGAACTTGTAGGGTGAGTGTTGAGAGCCATGGGACTCCACTACAGTAGAGCGTTGATTTCCACGCATGGGCTTCTTCAGCACCACATATTTCTTGCTCGTGACCCAGTTATATAGAGATGATGATGCACTTGGACCACATTGCTTAGCCAACCACATACTTGCACCTGACACTTGGCAGCTAATCCAGGGCCCAGATGAGGTGTGGTGTTGTCTCATCCGGAGAGACATGGGAGGGCATGTGTCATCATTCTAGCCCTTATTTATGGAGCATCAACATGTTTGATCCAGTTGGAGATCCATGAGACCATGGATTGTGCCCCACAGCCACTTGGGAGCACCACAAATGTTTTGCTTGGAAACTAAGGGGCCACCCCCTTGGTCATCATTTGGAGAGCCCTTCTCTTTATCATGGCACATGGAGGACTTATCTTGGCCTTCCAACGACCCTTTGCACCATTATTTTATCATTTCAGCCTCATTAGGAAGGCTTATTTTATACTTTTGAGCTATTTGGTGGGCTTATCACCAATAGGGTTGTTATTTGCACATTGAAATTATTGTTAGGGGCCTAAACCATTCGAGCTTATGAGACACTCATATAAATTAAAGGAGAGCCTCATTTGTAACTCATCATCATTTGGATAGAGATTTTCTCTTGTAAAAGAATTTAGACTTGCAATTGATGGAAAAATTGGATGTTATTGATGCATTTTAATGTTTGGGATTTTCACTATCTTGCCTTGGAGCTTCTAATTGCAATTGTGATGGATGGATATAATCACATTGTCTTGTAAGCGTTGTTTTGATGTTATATCTTTCCTTTGTTACATGTCTAAGGGATGGAATGCCTTTTCATAATATTACATGTGCCCTAGTTAAATGTGAATTCATGAAAACACTGGGATTTTGAGGCATTGCATGCATTACACATTAGATAATGTGAATGAATGTTCCTAGAGGCTCATTTTGCTTGTTTCATCCTCAAATATCCATCAACCTTTGCTAAACGAAGTATAAATACCTCTTGTAGCCAAGTTGCTGCCTCTTAGGGTTAGCGAAAGCTGCATAGGTCTCCTTGATAAAGCGAAATTCCTTCATCAAAGAAAATCTTGACTCCATTTCTCCCAATTGATAAGGCACTGGTCCTAATTCTAGTTGATCAACCTAAAGGCTAAAACCCCTTCCTTTCTCTCTTTTTCCATTTTTCTGCCCTAACCTTAAAAGGTCAACTAGGGCCTAGTGTGAATTTCTTTAGGAGGGGTCTTTTTGAGTGAAAATTGGTAGGCTACTGCGCTATAGTGTCCTCTATTGTCCCTCCAAATTTCAGGCAATTCTCGTGGCTAGTTTGAGAGAAATCTCAAGCCCTAGCTCCATCATCAATTCTAGCTTGAAACTTCTTTGGTTATTGGCATTTCAAAGGTCATTTTCTCTTGAAAACTCAAAGGAAGTTAATTATTCTTTTGGCATTTCTTATCTTTGCTTGACCTAGATATCTCCTTGAAGATCACCTTCTAGCCCTAGGCCTTGCTTGGATTTTATATAGTTCTCTTGTGTGGTCCCGAACTTTTATATGGTTGTTATCTTACAAAGCCCTAAAGAAAGACCTTGCATCTTTAGGAAACCTTTGGTCTAGGAGTATCCCTTGTGATTAAACAACCTTTCCTCCTAGGTCTAGGTCTCCTCATAGGCCTTTCTTGGAGAGCCATTAGCTTCTCTTTGAAGCAATTGAGCCATTATTTGAGCCTCTCCTTTGAATGGGCTTCAAAAATCACACCACACCTTGCCATTGATCCTATCATTCAAGTGATTTCCCTTATACTAGGACTCCTCCCATCGATGAAAGTCCATAAAGAGCAAGGGACATTCACTGGTCACTGAGGTGATAGTGGGTCTTTGTCCCATTGTTGTCATTTTGTTTAGTAGTTCTCTGTTATGTACCCCTCCTAGGACCCCTGCTAGATTGTGTGGTAATAGGCTAGTCAAAGACAAGTTTCAGCCCTTCTAAAATTTTCTCTCCTATTCACACGTGTGAAAAAGACCTACAATTTTCAGACTTATACGAACCCATAAGAGAAGAAGAAAATGTGAGGTGTGTGTCCAAATGAGGTTGACTTGACTTGTATTTATATGTAATTTTGGAGGCCCAATTTTGTCTTTAGGCCACCTTGAACTTTTGTGCACATGTGGGTTTTCACATTAAAAATATATTTTTCCTTGAACAAATTAAATTCTTCCAAGGGCAAAAAGGGTCATCTCCGGATGAGGAAGGTTGTCCAACAGAGGGAATTTGACCCTGAGCTGCCAAATTAACACTCCCTCTCAACTAGGGAGAAATTTCCGACTGCATCATATGTTCTATCTCAAATGTCTCGTCATCATCAAGTCAAATGTCATCTCTGATCATCTACTGAACACTCTAGAATCCAAAATAAGAAGAATTTGACATCATAAGGGAGCTCAAGCTACCACCCTCTATCCAAGGACAATAAGCAAGATACGACTTACCACAAGGGTAAGGATCACACTCTATCCTATTGACCTGTGACAATAGGCAAGATACTACTTACCGTGAGGTAAGGATCACAACCTATCCTATTGTCTGTTGATCTTCCCAACTTGACCCTAAAGAGTCAGTGGTAGAACACTTGCATCCCATAACTTGAGCGGGATACTACTTACCACAAATGGTAAGGATCACGCCTAGCTCAAGTAGCCAACACCCATTGGACAAATAGGTGGGAAAACAATCCCAACAAGGCCAACTTGTGCGTAGGATGCCAACCGGGGTATGCTCTGTCAATTCTAATGAGTGACAATAGGCAGGATACGACTTACCGTGGAAGACAAGGATCATAGACTATCCTATTGTCAGACAGTAGGCAGGATACCACTTACAGTAGAGGTAAGTATCACATACTATCCTATTGTCTAGAGTTCCCTCAACCCTAGGAGCTCTTTGGCTCAATTCCTCTCCCTGCGAGCTCAAACAGGGGGAGAGAGCATAGCTCAATGTCCTTGATCACCCGGGACCCTTAACTAGGAGGGTCACATCAATCAATCCAAGTTGGTGAACTTCCCTTTCGGCAAAGCCTTGGTGAGTATGTTTGCTATCTGCTCATCGGTCGAAATGTGATGAAGTCTCATTACTCCTCTTTGCACCATATCTTGAATATAGTGATATCTGATCTCAATATGCTTGGACTTGTCGTGGAACACGAGATTCTCTACTAATCAGATGCCAGTCTTATTGTCGCAATATATCGCTATCATATCCAGGACCAACTCAAACAACTCTCCAAAGATCTTTCTCAATCATACTTCCTTGCAGCTAGCCATGCTAGCAGCAATATATTATGCCTTGTGAAAATTTCTAAACAAAAATTCTATTACTGCAACCACTGATTTATTTTACCTACTTATTTTCCAATAAGTTATTTACGAAATCCCTTCAGTAAATATTAAAATAAATTCTACTGCAGATATCACACCATTATACAGAAACAAATACATGCACAAGAATCAAACACATCAACACAATTATTTTTGGACAATTGTCCCCGGAAAAACCCAATACAGGAAAAAGGTGCAATAGAGGAGGGTTTTATTAATCTTTAGCAACAATCGCTTTTACAGAAAAATTTTGCATAGACACTAGGAGAAAACACATGAAACTTTTCTCTGAGACTTTCTGACGCCATGGAGGACTTCCTTTCCCTACTGCGTCAGCGCTGCATCACTCTGCTTGGCTCTACGCTGCTCTGTCCTTCTCTGCATCATCCACTGTGTCTCCCTCTGCGCTATCTCTCAGAGTCCCTACATCACCTCTTCTGAGCTTCCTGACTGCTACTAATCACCCCCTCTTCCTCCACCCTGCAACTTTCCCTCTGAAATCAATTTCCCTTCTCTGAAAATCAAGTTTCCTTGGGATACTAAGTATTTGTTGGTGTCTCTCCAAATGAACCTCAAATCTTCTCTTATACTTTTCTTGTTGATGAATCAGTGGCCGAGATTAAGTCCCTAATTAATGGCTAAGATTAAAATAGACTTGATCCTCGTCTCTTAGAAGCTTCTCATCCTTATCTTTATTAATACCAATTAATATTTTTATTTTCCTAAGTTTAGACTTAGGAACCCATTAAAAATATTAATTATTTTAATAACTCCTCATCCGGATGGAATTTCTTAAAACGATTTCTCGGTTTTGGAGATCTTATGTGCTTTAGCCTCTCCACCAATTTTCATGGCTAGAGCACATCCAATGCTATCACAAATTAACACTCCCTCTTAGTGAGGAATGCGCTCTAGTAATGTTCCACCACTAAACATCGCATTGATCCTCCAGCACCGGTACCTATGTTGATGCTGGGCCTGCTGCCCTACATCCACTGCACTGTTGCCTATGGCTCTGCCATTGCCACTACCACTGCTACATCTGTACTGCAGCTCCCTCTGCATCTGTGTTGTTGCTGGTCCTTCCTCCCAACACTGCATCTGCACTACAACTCTCTCTCAAATGCTGCATCATGCTGCCCATAACAATGCTAATTGTTGCACTGCAACACCTGACACTTATCCATTTCTGCTACTGAAATGGATTCTTTACCATCCCCATCTTCTCCCTGAAATAAACGAACTTTGTTCTTCCAAGGGCCTTGGTAAGGATGTCTGCCACCTGTTCTCCTGTAGGAGTGTAGCTCAACTGTACAACTCCTCGTTGGACACAGTCTCTAACAAAGTGACACCGAATATCAATGTGCTTTGACCGATCATGAAATACTGGATTCTCAGAGAGCTTGATGCAACTCTGATTATCACACATGATCCTGGTCGCCTCCATCCTTCTTCTGAATAGGTTCACAAGCAATTTTCTAAGCCATATGGCTTCGCACGAAGCTGTGCTAGTGGCCATATATTCTGCTTCAGCTAAGCTCAGAGCTACAGATTTCTGTTTCCTACTACACCAGGAGGTCATCCCCAATCCAATGTTGAAACAGTACCTAGAGGTACTTTTTCGATCTACTGAACTTCCAGCCCAATCTGCATCAGTAAACCCACTCAGTCTGATATCATTACTTCTGGTGTACAATAGTCCATACTCGACTGTTCCCTGTATATATCTAAGAACATGTTTGGCTGTTGCCTAATGTGCCCTCTTAGGTTCCACCATGAACTGATTGAGGGTGTTGACAGGGTGTTACCTGTGTTGATGCTGGGTTTGCTGCCCTACATCCACTGCACTGCTGCCCATGGCTCTGCCACTGCCACTACCACTGCTACATCTGTACTGCAACTCCCTCTGCATCCGTTTTGTTGCTGGTCCTTCCTCCCAACACTGCATCTGCACTGCAACTCTCTCTCTAATGCTGCATCATGCTGCCCATAACAAAGCTAATTGTTGCACTGCAACACCTGACACTTATCCATTTTTGCTACTGAAATCGATACTTTTCCATCCCCATATTCTCCCTGAAATAATCGAACTTTGTTCTTCCAAGGGCCTTGGTAAGGATGTTTGCCACCTGTTCTCCTGTAGGAGTGTAGCTCAACTGTACACGAGGAGATCATCCCCAATCCAATGTTGAAACAGTACCTAGAGGTACTTTTTCGATCTACTGAACTTCCAACCCAATCTGCATCACTAAACCCACTCAGTCTGATATCATTACTTCTAGTGTACAATAGTCCATACTCGACTGTGTCCTGTATATATCTAAGAACATGTTTGGCTGTTGCCTAATGTGCCCTCTTAGGTTCCACCATGAACTGATTGAGGGTGTTGACAGGGTGTTACCTGTGTTGATGCTGGGTTTGCTGCCCTACATCCACTGCACTGCTGCCCATGGCTCTGCCACTGCCACTACCACTGCTACATCTATACTGCAACTCCCTCTGCATCCGTTTTGTTGCTGGTCCTTCCTCCCAACACTGCATCTGCACTGCAACTCTCTCTCTAATGCTGCATCATGCTGCCCATAACAAAGCTAATTGTTGCACTGCAACACCTGACACTTATCCATTTTTGCTACTGAAATCGATACTTTTCCATCCCCATATTCTCCCTGAAATAATCGAACTTTGTTCTTCCAAGGGCCTTGGTAAGGATGTTTGCCACCTGTTCTCCTGTAGGAGTGTAGCTCAACTGTACAGCTCCTCGTTCTACACAGTCTCTAACAAAGTGACACCGAATATCAATGTGCTTCGACTGATCATGAAATATTGGATTCTCAGAGAGCTTGATGCAACTATGATTATCACACATGATCCTGCTCGCCTCCATCCTTCTTCTGAATAGGTTCACAAGCAATTTTCTAAGCCATATGGCTTCGCATGAAGCTGTGCTAGTCGCCATATACTCTGCTTCAGCTAAGCTCAGAGCTACAGATTTCTATTTCCTACTGCAGGAGGAGGTCATCCCCGATCCAATGTTGAAACAGTACCCAGAGGTACTTTTCCGATCTACTGAACTTCCAGCCCAATCTGCATCAGTAAACCCACTCAGTTTGATATCATTACTTCTGGTGTACAATAGTCCATACTCGACTGTTCCCTGTATATATCTGAGAACATGTTTGGTTGTTGCCCAATGCGCCCTCTTAAGTTCCACCATGAACTGACTGAGGGTGTTGACAGCATAACAAATGTCTGGCCTGGTATTGACCAGATACATCAGGGACCCTATGAGCTGCCTGTATAAGGTGGGATCAACATCTTTGTCTTCTGATGCATCAATTTTCTTCCAGTTGGTGATCATTGGAGTAGCCATAGGCCTACAGTCCTGCATCCTGAATCTCTTCAGGATTTCTGTAGCATATCTCCCTTGTCTAAGGAAGATCTCACCCTTCTATTGCCAAACTTCCAACCTTAGGAAATAATGCATCTTTCCAAAATCCTTCATGTCGAATTCTGTGGCTAGATTTTTCCTTGCATTCTTTGATGAGTCTGGATGATCCTGTTAGGAAGAGATCATCCACATATAATACTAGGGCTAGAGGCTCATTCTCTGCAACCAGATAGTAGAGATTGGGATCTGCATCACTCTTAACGAACCCCATCTTCTGCAAGTAGCCATCAATTCGACCATACCATGCTCTAGGTGCATGTTTGAGCCCATACAAGGCTTTCTTCAATCTGCATACATGAGATTTCTTCTCATGTGTCTCAAAGCCTTCTAGCTGTTTAATGTATACTTCCTCTTCTATCACCTTGTTCAAGAATTCCGTTTTGACATCCATTTGATGAACCTCCCACCCCATCGTCCTGCAAGAGATATCACGGTTCTAATAGATGTATAACTGGCTACTGGTGTGAAGGTCTATTTGTAGTTTATTCCTTTTGAGCATACCCCTTAGCCACAAACCTGGCTTTGTATTTTTCCACATTGCCGTCTGCAGCGTATTTGATCTTGTAGATCGATCTCGAACCTACCACTGATTTGTCTTGAGGCCTAGGCACTATTTCGTAGACATCATTCACCATTATAAAGTTGTATTCCTCCACCATCACATCCATCCAAACTTGATGCTGAGTGGCCTCCTGAAAACTGGAATGTTCCCCAACCTAAGCTACTAAGGCCTGATATCTATCTGGCTGTCTTCGCTCCCTTTCACTGTTCTTGGGTGCACCAATGAAATCTTTTGCATCTCATAGAATTTTTCGGAGTTCCTGGCTTGTTCTTCCTCTGGTAGTAGGTGCATTTGTTAGCTCTTCCTCTTCTTGTGATTCCTCCTGTTCTGAAGGAGGATTTCTGGTACTAGCTTCCGATAGTTGAAGTGGTTTGACCAACGGCTCATTTTTTTACTGCTCCTCGGAAGGCATTTCTCGAGATTTTCTGAAGGCCCTATCTTCCATGAACTTCACATCTCGCCAAACTACTACCTTCCTGTTCCCTAGAAGATAGATTCTATATGCCTTAGCATTCTCGCTATATCCCACAAGATATCCTTTCTCTGTAGTTTGATCTAACTTCTTCCTCTTCTCCTCGGGTATACGACAATATGCTAAACTCCCAAATATCCTGAAATGACTAACTTCAGGTGTCTTCCCGGTGAAGACCTGTTCTGGAGTAATCTTTCCCAATGCCCTATGAGGAGTTCTATTATGGACATAGATTGTCATGCTGCATGCTTCTGCCCACAGGAATTTTGGCCTATCCTGATCATACATCATAGCCCTAGCTGCTTCCACAATAGTCCCATTCTTCCTTTCTGCTACTCCATTCTGCTTCGGATTGTAGGGAGTTTTCCACTCTCTTCTGATGCCCTCCCTAGCGCAACACTTTTATTTTCTTTCCTGTCAGATTCTCTACTAGAGCCTTGAACTCTTTGAATCGACAAAAAACTTCATCCTTGGTTTTCAGAAAATAGATCCAAGTCTTCCTGGAATGGTCATCGATGAAGGTGACGAAGTAATCGGCACCACTAAGAGCTTTTGTGGACATCGGTCCATAGATATCTGAGTGTATCAATCCTAGTACACTCTTGGCCCTATTGTTACTTCTAGGAAACACTTCTTTGTCATACTTGCCCAGAGCACACCCTCTGCATACATCATCTCGTTCTGTACTAAGATCTGGAACTCTTGTCACCATTTTCTTGAGAATTCTCAGAGCCCCATGGTGCAAATATCCCATCCTTTTGTGCCATAGTTCATTCAAATCCTTGTCTCCATTACTGCCTATCAGTGCCATTGGTGATTCTAGCTGCAACCTGTACAACCTGTTACTTCTGATTCCGATCTGTACCTTCTTTTTCCAACTTGAGTGTTTGACGTATACTTTCTCCTTAATGAAGAAAACATCATAGCCCTTGCTTTGAAGTTGAGATACGGAAAGTAAGTTCATCCCCAGTCCTGGCACATGCAACACATTGGTAGCTCGGAACCACTCTCCTGTTTCTGTTTGAAAAACTATAGTACCCTTCCCTACTGGAGTACACTTTGCCTTATTCCCCATGGTGATCTGAAAATTCATTCTTTCCTCCTGATAATCTGAGAAACATTCCCAGATTCTTGTCATATGCCAGGAGGCTCCACTATCTATATACCATACCCCTAATGATGCAGAGCTTGCGTAGTCTTCCAATCTGGAAGCCAGCATAGAGAAATCGAAATTTCTATCTCTTGTGCAATCTTTTGAAAGTCTGCACGAGTCTCTAGATGTGGATGCCTCTGAATCGTGCTCTTGACTCATAATTGATTTTCCCTTCCTGTCTCTAAATCTTTGCTCTGATACCATGTGAAAATTTCTAAACAAAAATTCTATTGTTGCAACAGCTGATTTATTTTACCTACTTGTTTTCCAATAAGTTATTTATGAAATCCCTTCAGTAAATATTAAAATAAATTCTACTGCAGATATCACACCATTATATAGAAACAAATACATGCACAAGAATCAAACACATCAACACAATTATTTTTGGACAATTGTCCCCGGAAAAACCCAATGCAGGAAAACCGGTGCAACAGAGGAGGGTTTTATTAATCTTCAACAACAATCACTTTTACAGAAAATTTTTGCATAGACACTGGGAGAAAACACTTGAGACTTTTCTCCGAGACTTTCTGACACCCTGGAGGACTTCCTTTCCCTACTACGTCAGCCCTGCGTCATTCTGCTTGGCTCTGCGCTGCTCTGTCCTTCTCTGCGTCATCCACTGCGTCTCTATGATCTGTGTCTCCCTCTGCGCTGTCTCTCAGAGTCCTTGCGTCACCTCTTCTGAGCTTCTTGATTGCTGCTAATCACCCCCTCTTCCTCCACCCTGCAACTCTCCCTCTGAAATCAATTTTCCTTCTCTTTGAAAATCGAGTTTTCTTGGGATACTGAGTATCTGTTGGTGTCTCTCCAAATGACCCTCAAGTCTTCTCTTATACTTTTCCTGTTGATGAATCAATGACCGAGATTAAGTCCCTAATCAATGGCTAAGATTAAAATAGACTTGATCCTTGTCTCTTAGAAGCTTCTCATCCTTATCTTTATTAATACCCATTAATATTTTTATTTTCCTAAGTTTAGACTTAGGAACCCATTAAAATTATTAATTATTTTAATAACTCCTCATCCGGATGGAATTTCCCAAAACGATTTCTGGGTTTTGGATATCTCATGTGGTTTAGCCTCTCCACCAATTTTCATGGCTAGGGCACATCCGATGCTATCACAAATCAACATGCCTCTGGCGTACTCAAAGCTACAAACTTCTGCTTCCTGCTCATCCAAGATATCATGGCAAAACCCAAACTAAAGCATCACCCTCATGTGCTCTTCTTGTAAATAACATTTTCGGCCTAGTCAACATCAAAGTATCCATATAGTCTCATGTCTCCGGAAGTATACCTCAAACCAAAATTGATCATCCCATGCAAATATCTCAATACGTGCTTGGCAGCAACCCGGTGTGCATGAAGAGGCTCAGTCATAAATTGACTCAAAGTGTTCACTGCAAAACATGTCTGGATGGGTGTTCACTAGGAACATCAAAGCTCCAATTAAATGTCGATACTCAGAAGGGTTTGCCAAGTAAGGTCCAACAACATTTCCACATAACTTCTTGAAATTCATCTCCATTGGTGTGGTTAGGGACTTGCATTCTACCATTCCAAATATTTCCAACAATTTCATGACATATTTTCCTTGAGAAAGGAAAATCTCACTGGGTCTTTGCCACACTTCTAATCCCAGGAAGTAATGCATCAAACCAAGATCCTTCATTTCAAACTCAAAGGCCAGCTCCCTCTTACACTCGAGCATCAGGGGCTCACTACTTGTTAAGATTAAATCGTCAACATATAAAACCAAAATCAAAGGTATACCTTGGACCACTTTGAAGTAGAGGTTCAGGTCAACACTACTTCTTGTGAATCTAAGCTTCACCAGGTAACTATCAATGCAAGCATACCAAGCTCTAGGGGATTGCTTCAAACCATATAGTGCCTTCTTCAACCCGAAAACATGAGTCTTTCTATCCTTTACTTAAAATCCCTGAGGCTGCTCAACATATACTTCTTCCTGTAGTATGCCATGAATAAATGCAGTCTTCATATCCATCCTTGACTAGCACCAAGGGCAATAATAGAACGAATAGTAGTGTATCGGGCAACTGGGGAAAATATGTCATCATAGTCTTCTCTCTCTTTCTGGGAGAAACCTCTAGCCACAAATCTTGCTTTATACTTCTCAATGCTTCCATCAGCTCCATGCTTGATCTTGTATAGCCATTTTGAGGTCACAACGGATTTTTCCTTAGGTCTCGGTACAACATCCCATACATCATTCTTCATACTAAATTCATACTCTTCGACCATGGCATCCTTCCAAACCTGCTCTTTCATCGCTTCTTCAAAAGTGGGAGGTTCAACATGTATGATGGAGCTCATAAGCTATAGCATATCCTTGGTACCAACATGGCTTCTTGCTTTCTCTAAAAGTTCCTCTGGTAGCGACATGTCTCTCAACATCCTGTAATGTATCATGAAGCCAAAGAGGTCTCTTCCTAGTAGGGGGATCACATGGAGGGGGATTTGAGGGGTCCATACGTTCCATGGGATCATCAACAATATCCTTTTCAGACACTGGTATAAAAGGACCCTCTAGTAGGTCCATGTGATCATCTCTCTTCTCAACAACAGGAGGCAGAGAAAGGTCCCTTGCTTTTCCCAGGGCAACATTTTCATCAAAGGTCACATCCCTGCTAAACTCGATTTTCCTTTGATCAAATATATATATATATATATATATATATATTCTAAAGGCTTTAGAATTGTCACAATACCCAACAAACGTACCTTTCTTTCCAGTGGCTTCCAACTTGTTCCTTCTGTCCTTCAACACATGAAAATACACGGGGTAGCCAAATATCCTTAGATGACCAATATCAGGCTTCACACCTATAAAAAATTCTTCGGGATTTTTGTCATCTATTAATTTTACCACTTTTCTATGCTGTTACAATCACTTTAGCCCAATTCTTATCTTTAGATAGCAATATTTCAAAACAATTTAATCTTCTAATGATCAATAACAATTGTAGATAGAACAATAAATGCAATAAACAACAAGAGACAAATAAGAGACACCAGGTTTGGTCAACGACCAGGGAAAAACCCCACAAGGGGGAAAACCCTTTCAAATTCTTCTTCTTATTAGATTGTCATAAAATGTTCAGCAAGATGGAGTACAATGACTTAGTTCTTCAATCACAAAATTATCCAGCAAAACAACCAAACAATGTTTAGAAATATGAGCACAAAAACAATACTGATCAGAGATAACTTTCCAGTTTGTGGTCAACTGTAAAAATGAAACCCTAGTTTCCAGTTGCACGGAGAGAGTGTACGTGCATGCGGTTGAAACGTTCCAACTGCACAAATAGGCTTGCACGCCTGTGGTTGCATCTGAAAGTTCCCTGTGGCAACCCTGCAGTTGCAAATAAAAACCCTAGATCACACATGCGAGTTTCGAACCTTGCAATTTCAGACTTGTACAAACCAATCTCTGCGAACCACTTCAGATCTGAGCGAGCCAAATCAAGAAAGAGAGAAGAAGAAGATGCTTGATGATGATGTCCAAATGAGGGTCACTTGACTTGTATTTATAAGCTTCCAAGGGTGTCTCGATTCTTCTTAGGGCCAACTTGACCTTTTGCGCACATATGGGTTTCCAAATTAAAATTATATTTTCCTTAGCCAAATTAAATTCTTCCAAGGTCTAGGAGGGGTCTTTCTTGATGAGAAAGGTTGTCTAAAGGAGGGAATTTGTCCTTGATCTGCCAAATTAGCACTCCCTCTCAGCTAGGGAGAAATTACTGACTGCAACATACGTCCCATCTGAAATATCATCTATGCTCATATGTTAAACATTCTCGAATCTAAAAGAAGAAGAATTTGACATCGGAGGGGAGCTTAAGCTACCACCCTCGATTCATCGGGGAGTCACTGCTACCACCTGGAATCACTGCCAGCGGGGAGCCCAATGCTACGACCCAGGAATCATCATCACCATCAGGGAGTTCCAACTCAACCCACATCATAAGGGAGCCCAACTCAACCCATTATCCAAGGACAATAGGTAGGATACAACTTATCGTGAGGTAAGGATCGCAACTCTCCTATTGTCTGTTGATCTTCCCATTAGGACCCTAAAGAGTCAAGTGGTAGAACACCTGCATCCTTTTACTTGGGCAAGATACTACTTTCCGAGAGGTAAGGATCGCAGCTATGGGTAGTATACTACTTACCATGAATGGTAAGGATCACAACTCTCCCAAGTCTCCTCAACCCATTGGCCAGATGGGGAGAAACAATCCCAACAAGCCCAACTTGTGGGTAGGATGCTAACTAGGGTATACTCTGTCATGTCCCAAAGATGTCAACATGTAGGATGCTACTTACCATGTGGTAAGGATATTAGCTATCCTATTGTCAGACAATAGGCATGATACTACTTACTGTGAGGTGAGGATCACAACTATCCTATTGTATAGAGTTCCCTCAACCCCAGGAGCTTTCTGACTCAATTCCACACCCTCAGAGCTCAGACAAGAGGGGAAGAGCATTGCTTAGTGTCCTCGATCAACTGAGACCCTTACCCTAGAGGGGCACATCCATCAGTCCAAGCTGCTCTCTGAAGACTAAGAACTGTTTTGGCAAGGCCTTGGTGAGTATGTCTGCAATCTGCTCATTAATCGATATATGACAGAGTCTCATGACTCCTCTCTGCACCATGTCAATATGCTTCTACTTGTCATGGAACATAGAATTTTCTGCCAGTCGAATTTCACTCTTATTGTCGCAATATATCATTGTCGTATCTAGGATATACTCGAACAACTCTCCAAAGAGTTTCCTCAACTATATCACCTCATAGCTAGCCATGCTAGCAACAATATACTTTGCCTTTGTTGTGCTCAAAGCCATAGACTTTTGTTTCCTGCTCATCCAAGATATCATGGTGGATCCCAAGCTAAAAAAACACCCAAATGTTCTCTTCCTGTCAATAACCTTTCCAGCCCAATCAACATTAGTGTATCCATGCAGTCGAACATCACCTGTAGTATATCTCAAACCCAGATTGATTGTCCCATGCAAATATCTCAAAATGTGCTTGGCAGCAATCAAATGAGTATGATGTGGCTCAGTCATGAATTGACTCAAGGTGTTCACAACAAAACAAATGTATGGATGTGTGTTCACAAGAAACATCAATGCTCCAATCAACTATTAATACTCTGAACGGTTATCCAAGTTGGGTCCAACAACATCTCCACATAACTTCTTGAAATTCATCTCCATTGGTGTGGTCAAGGACTTGCATTTTGTCATACCAAATCTCTCCAATAACTTCACGACATATTTTCCTTGAGAAAGGAAAATTTCTCCGGGTCTCTACTAGACTTCTAATCCCAAAAAGTAATGCATCATGCCAAGGTCTTTCATCTCAAACTCGAAGGGAAACGCCCTTTTACACTCCATCATCAGAGGTTCACTACCTGTTAAGAATAGATTGTAAACATATAAACTAAAATCAAAGGCATACCTTGGACCACCTTGAAATAGAGATTGGGGTTGGTGTTGTTTCTTGTAATTCAAAGCTTTACTTGATAACTGTCAATGTGGGCATACCAAGCTTGGGGAGCTTGCTTCAAACCATATAATGCTTTCTTCAACCTGCACACATGAGTTTTCCTATCCTTTACTTCAAATCGCTGAGGTTGCTCAACATATACTTCTTCCTGTAACATGCCATGAAGAAACACCATCTTTACATCCATTTGATGAAGGGCCCATCCTTGACTAGTAGCAAGTGAATCAACTGATCTAATAGTGGTGTAGCGGGCAACTGGTGCAAAGATATCGTCATAATCTTCTTCCTCTTTCTAGGAGAAACCTCTAGCGATGAACCTTGCCTTGTACTTTTCAATGCTTCCATCAGCTCCATGTTTGATCTTATACAACCATTTCGACGTTACAAAAGACTTTCCTTTAGGTCTTGGAACAATATCCCATACATCATTCTTCATAATGGATTCATATTCTTCAGTCATAACATCCTTCCAAACTTGTTCTTTCACGACTTCTTACTTTCTCTAAAGCTCCTCTTGGAAGGAACAAATCTCTTAGCATCCTGTAAAGTATCACGAAGACATAGTGGTCTCTTTTTGGAAGGAGGATCACTTGGAGGAGGGTTCAAGGGGTCCATAGGATCCATGGGATCATCAACAATGTCCTTCTCAGATTCTGGTACAGAGGGACCTTCCAATATGTCCATATTATCATCTTTCTTTGGAGGAGGAGGAAGGTCTATGGCTTTCCCAAGGGCAACATCTTCATCAAAGGTCACATCCTTGCTAAACTCGATCTTTCTTTCACCAGAAATGTATATTCTAAAAGCTTTAGAATTTTCACAATATCTAATGAATGTACCTTTCTTTCTGATGGCTTCCAATTTGTTCCTCTTATCCTTCGGCACATGAAAGTATACGGAGAAACCAAATATCCTGAGATGACTAATATTGGGCTTCGTACCTATGAACATTTCTTTTAGAGTCTTGTTGTCTAAAGCTCAATGAGGAACCCTGTTTTGTACATAGATTGTTGCATTTGTTGCTTCTCCCCAAAGGAACTTTGGTAACCTTTGATCATGTCGCATAGCTCTGGTTGCCTCTACGATAGACCTGTTCTTTCTTTCAGCTACTCCATTTTGGTCGCGATAGTAGGGTACAATTGTTTCCTCCTTAATGCCTTCCTTCCTGCAAAATTCAATGAACTCATTTGAAATGTACTTAGCACCATTGTCAGACCTGAAAAACTTGATTTTCTTCCCTATTTGACTCTCTACCAATGCTTTGAAGTTTTTGAACATAGCAAAGGCCTCGTCCTTGTGCTTCAAATAGTGTATCCATGTCTTCCTCGAGAAGTCATCAATAAATATGATGTAATAGAGATGGCCACCAAAAGAATGCACTAGCATAGGTCCACAAAGGTCAGAATGAATAAGTTGAAGAATATCATTTGCCTTATTCTTGCTAGAGGGGAATGGTTCCCTTGTCTTCTTTCTATTGGCGCATCCTGGACATACTCCATCATGACTTGCTTGAACATCAGGCATCCCAGAGACTAGCTTCTTCAACTTTGGTAGAGATTCATAGTATAAATGTGCTAACCTGCAGTGCCATAACTCACTCTAATGATTTGTGTTGTGGACCATTGCCAAAATAGGTTTCACATTAACTCTATAGATTCCTTCAACTCGTAATTCCCAATGTGAATGCATCCTTCATATGAGATTCCATAGGCCATGTGAGGACTTTTCCTTTTATGAAAGCTACTCTCATTCCTTTGTGTTCCAATGCAGAAATAGATACTAGGTTCTTCTTTAGTTCCGAAACATACATCACATCATGAAGAAGAATGGATTCCCTTGAATACAAGTCAAATTTAATAGAACCAAAACAATTCACTTGATATGTAGCATTATCCCCAAGAATGATTTTCAAACCTGTCTCCCTCTCTTCCAGATTGGAGAGGACTTCCTTATATCTAGAGAAGTATCTAGAAGCCCAACTATCTACCAACCAACTATCATGTGAATTTGGAGGCGAAGAACTAGAAAGAGAAGAAATAAGAATATATTCAGATTGACTAGTAACTACATTATTTTCATACCTGGAGTTTCTTGCTTTCTTTTCAGGATGATCTCAATCATCAGGTGAATCTCTTCTTCTCCTCTCATCTTGCCTTATTCTATCACCACCTCTTCTTCTATCATCATTTCTTCTTCCATCATCGTACTTGTTGTTGTAGCCTCGGTTGGATCTAGGAGCTTCCTTCTTGCTTCGATAGTCTTGGGCATAGTGACCATACTTGTGACAATTTGTAATATTCCTAATGGAAAAATTAACAGTAATATCCAAACATGTGCTAAGAAACAACAGGCAAAATATGAAATCAAAGTACCCAAATTAGAACACCAGTAAATATGAGCAGAATATTTGAGCCATTTTATTAATATGGGGAAATTACACTACAAAATGAGAGAACAATGGAACCTGGGCTTGCACGCAAGCTATGCAAACCCCAAGTGAAATCTCATTGACCCAACTGCTGAAATGACTCCAAACTGATAATATGCACTGCCTTGAAAATCTTCTACAAACTGCCAAATGGAATTTGGACGTTCTGCTCAAAATAATCCCTGAAATGCTCTGAAATTGCAGCTGTGAGCTCCCCTCCTCAAACCCGAAAATACCTAGAAAAGGTTTGGACTATCTCCAAGCCAAAATCAAACACATAAAGTGATGCAAATTCCCCAGCTAACTAGCAATTCGCCCTACTATAAGAATGAGTATTTCAGGCCCGATTATCTCTCGAAAAATTCTATAAAATTAGCCACAGACTCCTCTCAATAAACCCATAAAAACCCAGAAAGAGTTTGGGCTGAATCCACCAACCCCCTGTGATCCCCAACAAGTGCAAATTGCCCAATTTGACCAGAAAACGCCCCACAGTACTGATATTGCTGAATTAAGCCCAAATCCACCACGGGAAATCTCTCCCTACTCTGGCTAAATTCTCCCCTGGCTAAAATCTCCGGCCCTTATCTCTCCTCAACCTCTATTCCTCCAGCCCGCGCATAGGCATACCTGGAGACCCCTGCACACTTCCAGAAATGTAGAATTTCGGCCCCAAGAATTCCCTCAAACTCAACCCTGCTAATCACCACAAAAATATTTGGCTAAAACAAGGGAAAATACCTGCAAATCCTCTGGTGTTTTGCTCCTTCGTAAGTGATCTCCCCACAAGCAATTCGATCCACCTCCACGCCTTAGAAGGAACACATACCAGCTGAAGTAACCTGCAATTATGGAACCAATCATACGCTTCTATTTACAGGTAGTTGGATGCGGTCACGACCTTCTCTTGTTCACCTATTAGCGGGTTTGCTCCGAAAATGTCGTCCAATTTATTTACCCATACAATGGCGCCTTTATGGTCCTTACCATCGTATTTAGGTAATTCTCTTTTAATTTTGAGGTAGTCTTTGTTAGAGAACCTTGTATGGTACTGACTTCCTTCAAACTGTATATGCGGTATTCGCGGCTTTTCGTGCATTGATGGAATTTCATTATCTGGAAAAATCTGCCTTCCAGAGTTTTTGGACTTTGCGTCTCCAAGGGATTAAAAGGTGGATTGGCTCCTCCCATAGACTGGCTCATCATGCTCCTTATTGCTATGATATTCTGTGCCATTTCGTCTTGACAAATCCCAAAATTATCTTGCTTCCTTTTGACATCTTCAAGGCGCTTGCACATTCTGTCGAGTTTTTCTTGAATTTTTTTTGAATTGTCGTTATTATTATTGCTTCCCATTTTGTTCTTCTTTTTATTAGTAGACACTTTTTTTGAATAATTTAATTAATTAAATAATTTTAATTAATTAAATTATTATTATTATTTTTTAAATAACTTCAATTAATTACATAATTTAATTAATTAAATAATATTAATTAATTTGTAATATAGTTATAATGTTAATATACTATAGTTATAGTCATGCTCCAATTAACATTTATTCTGACCGCATGAAACGGGAATACAACCACACATTTTCACAATCCTTTAGCCATGGCATTCAACAGACATCAACCCTTTCGTTGACCTTCGACCAAGAGCCACGCCGCTTCACTGTACGGAGCCGACGTCAACTCTTTCGTTGTCGTTATTTACACGGATGCTGGCTTGCAGATGAGGGTAAGGACAACAGAGAGTTATGTGGTGGATCACAGTGGAAAATGGTGGGACAGTGTGGGGGACAACAGAGGGGAAAGGTCTACGATAATGCAGAGGAGGCAATGGACAATAGAGAGGACAGTGGATGGCTTTGATACCACTGGTACAAACAATTTTCTCTTGCACAATTATACCCAAAAAAATATAGTATTTGAACATTTATATATATATAATTTTTATTCAATAATTGATGATTGTTACAAGGCTATGGCGGTTCTCTTTTATAGTAATTGACTGGCCATGAGCCCAAAAGACACGTCCCTTGGGGACTGATGTCTATTCAAAACTAAATGAATTATCTTAATTTAATTTACTAATTGATTAATATGAATTTATTTATTGTCATTATATATTATTTAATTTTTATATATTGAGTTATGAATTTTAATTCATAACAGAGAGATGTAACAGGAGTTCCAGCTCTCAGCAATGAGCATGATGATCTATGCCGAGGATGTGTACTTGGGAAGTACGCAAAAGCAACATTTCCCAGAAGTGACATCAAAGCCAAAGGTGTGTTGGGATTGATACACTCAGTTATTTGCGTCCCTATGTCCACAAGAGCTCTTAGCAGTGGCGAGTATTTCGTCACCTTTATTGATGACCATTCCAAAAAAACCTGGATCTACTTCTTAAAGACCAAAGATGAGGTCTTTGATCAGTTTCGAGAGTTCAAGGCTCTTGTAGAAAACTTGACAGAGAAAAAGATCAAGGTACTACGTTCAGATAACGGTGGAGAATACACGAATAAAGACTTCACAGATTTCTACGCAAAGGAAGGAATCAAAAGAGAGTGGACAACTCCCTACAATCCATAGCAGAATAGAGTAGAAAAACAGAAGAACAAAACTATAGTCGGGGCAGCAAAGGCTATGTTGTATGATCAGGATCTGCCTAGATTTATGTGCGTAGAGGCATGCAACACAACAATGTACATTCAAAACAAGAGACCTCACAGAGCTTTGGGGAAGAAAATGCCAGAGGGAGTCTTCACTGGGAAGAGACCTGAGGTAAGTCATTTGAGGATATTCGGGAGTGTGGCCTATTGTCACATTCCAGATGAAAAGCGCAGTAAGTTGGATCAGACTACAGAAAAGGGGTATCTTGTAGGGTATAGCGAGACCTCAAAGGCATACATAATCTACGTTCCTGGTAGCAGGAAGATTGTAGTAAGGCGAGATGTAAATTTCATGGAAGACAAATCTTTCAGAAGATCTCGAGAGATGCCTGCAAGAGATCAGTCATCAGATATTCCATTAGTCCAGCAGCAGCAGGGACCGTAGGGAGAACAAGCAGGGGGACAGTCACAGGATTCGAGTACAATGACTAGTACCAACATCTCCTCAGTAGCAGGAGATCCAGGAAGTTCTCAGCAGATAGAGCTGCAGAAATAGGTAGAGGAATAGACTGAACCTACCACCACTAGTGGTAAGACTAGTAGGGAAGTTCGTCAGACATTAAAGGACGCAAAAGAGTTTGTCGAAGCTCCTAGAACCGACAAGAGGTAGCGCAGGCAGCCAAACAAATACTAGGCCTTGGTAGCTCAGGTTGCAGAACCCTCCAATTTTCAGGAAGCCGCACAACATCAGATGTGGGTAGATGCCATGGTAGAGGAGTACAATTCTATCATGAAAAATGACGTTTGGGAGGTGGTGCCTAGACCCGAAGATAGATCAGTTGTGGGTTCTAGATGAATCTACAAATCAAGTATGTCGTAGATGGCAATGTAGAGAAGTACAAGGCTAGATTCGTGGCAAAGGGGTATGCACAAAAAGAAGGAATAGAATATGAGGAGACCTTCGCCCCAGTTGCCAGATATACCTTTATCAGATCTGTCATATCCCTAGCAGCATAGATGGGATGGGAAATTCACCAGATGGACGTCAAGACAACATTCTTGAACGGGGTGATAGAAGAACAGGTGTACATAGAGCAGCCTGAAGGCTTCGAAACTCATGAGAGGCGCACTCATGTATGTAGACTAAAGAAAGCCCTGTATGGGCTCAAGCAGAGGCACACAGGGCATGGTAGGGTCGGATTGACAGTTACTTGCAACAGTTGGGAGTCATCGAGAGTGATGCAAATCCCAATCTCTACTACCAGATGGTGGAGAATGAGCCTCTCATTCTAGTTTTATATGTAGATGATCTATTTTTGACAGGATCGTCGAGGCTCATAAAGGACTGCAAAAGGAACCTTGCAGAAGAATTTGACATGAAGGATATGGGGTTGATGCACTATTTTTTGGGGTTGGAAGTTTGGCAGAAGAATGGGGAAATCTTCCTCGGACAAGGGAGATATGCTACAAAAATTCTGAAGAGATTCAGAATGCAGGATTGCAGACCCATGGCGACACCCATGATTACCAACTGGAAAAAGATAGATGCTTCAGGGGACAAGGATGTTGACCCCACCTTGTACAGACAACTAATTGGGTCACTCATGTATCTGGTCAACACCAGACCAGGCATCTTTTTCGTTGTCAATACCCTTAGTCAATTCATGGTAGAACCGAAAAGGGTACATTGGGCAACAACTAGGCACATTCTCAAATATGTGCGTGGAATAATCGGACTCGGGTTGAAATATACTCAAGAAGATGACGTCAGGTTGAGCAGATTCACAGATGCAGATTGGGTAGGTAGTTATGTGGATAGGAAAAGTACCTCCGAGTACTGCTTCAGCATTGGATCAAGGATGATATATTGGTGCAGCAAGAAGCAGAAGTCAATAACACTGAGCTCAGCTGAAGCAGCATATATGGCGGCCAACACAACCACGTGCAAAGCCATATGGCTTAGGAAATTTCTAGTGAGTTTATTCAGGAAGAAGATGGGAGCGACCAATATTTACTGTGATAATCATAGTTGCATAAAACTCTTTGAGAATCCAGTATTTCATGATAGGTCGAAGCACATTGATATCAGATGTCATTTCATCAGAGATTGTGTTCAACGTGGGGCAGTTCAGTTGCAGTATGTTCCCACTGGTGATTAGGTAGCAAACATACTCACAAAAAATCTAGGGAGAGCTAAGTTCATGGAGTTTAGAGAACAAATGATTATGGTGGAGAATCCATTTCAATAGATTCTTAGCAGCAACAATTAAGAGGGAGTTGCAGTGTGGATACAATAGCTGACAGCAACTCAGTAGGGTCAGCAGCAACACAGGTGCAACTCATATCAGAGTTACCAAGTAGTTGGTGAGGAGTGGGGCCAGCCATCAGCAGCGCAACAGGAGATGGTGCAGAGACAAAGTGATGCTTCAGTGGGTTGCAGCACTAGAGCACATTCCTCGCTAAGAGGGAGTGTTGATTTTTGTAGCATCGGATGTGCTCTTGCCTCGAGATTTTGCAGAGAGGCTAAGAGACATGCATTCTCCAATACCCACAAAATCGTTTGGAAAATTCCCACCTAGAGGTGATTTAATTAAAATAATTAACTTTTTTAAATGGTTCCCTAAGTCTAAACTTAGGAAAATCTGGTTATTTAAAGGGTATTAATTAAATCAAGTGAGAATCTTCTAGAAGAAGACATGGATCGATTTCCAGTTAATCTTATTCATCGATTATGTTTTAATCTTGGCCATTGGTGCTCCAACCGATGGGTAGATGGAGAATACACTAGAGCAGATACTTAGTTGCTCAAGCAGAACAATTTTCTCACTGGTTGAAGTTTGGCAAGAGAAAATCGAATCAAAGAGTGAGTTGCACGTGGGAGAGAGAGGGCATCAACATAGTTAGAAAGTGTAGGACAAATCTGGAGGAGGCAACGCAGGAGAGATGCAAATCTGGGACGTAGAAGGGTTGACGCAGGGCCTACGTTGTCACTGCGCAAAGGGTGACGCAGAAAGGCCAGAGAAAGAGGCAGGAGGTCCTCTTCAGAGTCAAGAAAATGTTGTGGATTGTGAGAAAATCACTCTAAAATCTCCCAATGATTCTTCCTCTATTTTGTCTTGTACATAAATTATTGCTGAAGATTAATAAAATAAATCATCATCTGCTGCACCGGTTTTCCCACATTGGGTTTTTCCGAGGACAATTGTCCAAAAATAATTGTGTCGCTGTGGTTATATATGTGCTAGTATTTTCCTTGTATTTACTTTCCGCATAATTTTATTTGTGAAGATTGCAGCGTATGTATTTTGATGCTTGCCGTAGAAAACTGCAAATAATTTGTTTAAGTAATTTAACATATAGAAGAAATATTATTAGTTACTAGTAGTAGGATTCAGGATCACTGAGTTTTCACAATCCCCACCTTCCACTAATTCACACCCCTTCCCTTCTGTCTCTCTTCTCACTAGTGCGAATTTTCACTTGGGTCGAATTTTCTCTCCTTGTGGTCCCCACTCTCCACTAAAGTTGTGATTTCCCTTTTTCCTCCTAAGCCCCAATGCCAGAATTGCCTCGTCTTCAAAAAATCGTCTCTAATGCGGCAAATCAAAATTGGGGATATTACAGTTCTCCCCACCAAAAATTGCTTGTCGTCGAGAAATTCTTGAACAAGTGCCCCCTCTGACTGTTGATCACCGCTATCACCATCAGTAATACCAGGGTCCCAAATGTGCCACTAAGTCACCCCTGATCTCTGCACTATTTGGTAATGAAGGAATCCCTCGATACCCAAATCTTGATACCTGGATCCCAAGCCATCCTGATCAATGTGAAGCACCCCTTGCTCCGCTCACTGTCCAGCAAGGTATAGGTACTAGAAGCCCTATGCATACTATCAATAAGTAAAGCATCATGATAATGTATGACTCTGTTCGATTTCCCTTTTTCCTCCTAAGCCCCAATGCCAGAATTGCCTCATCTTCAAAAAATCGTCTCTAATGCGGCAAATCAAAATTGGGGATATTACAGTTCTCCCCACCAAAAATTGCTTGTCGTCGAGAAATTCTTGAACAAGTGCCCCCTCTGACTATTGATCACCGCTATCACCATCAGTAATACCAGGGTCCCAAATGTGCCACTAAGTCACCCCTGATCTCTGCACTATTTGGTAATGAAGGAATCCCTCGATACCCAAATCTTGATACCTGGATCCCAAGCCATCCTGATCAATGTGAAGCACCCCTTGCTCCGCTCACTGTCCAGCAAGGTATAGGTACTAGAAGCCCTATGCATACTATCAATAAGTAAAGCATCATGATAATGTATGACTCTGTTCGATTTCCCTTTTTCCTCCTAAGCCCCAATGCCAGAATTGCCTCATCTTCAAAAAATCGTCTCTAATGCGGCAAATCAAAATTGGGGATATTACAGTTCTCCCCACCAAAAATTGCTTGTCGTCGAGAAATTCTTGAACAAGTGCCCCCTCTGACTATTGATCACCGCTATCACCATCAGTAATACCAGGGTCCCAAATGTGCCACTAAGTCACCGCTGATCTCTGCACTATTTGGTAATGAAGGAATCCCTCGATACCCAAATCTTGATACCTGGATCCCAAGCCATCCTGATCAATGTGAAGCACCCCTTGCTCCGCTCACTGTCCAGCAAGGTATAGGTACTAGAAGCCCTATGCATACTATCAATAAGTAAAGCATCATGATAATGTATGACTCTGTTCGACTCCCCATGAAGTTTCCCTACCGAGTAGTCCACCTCCTGCACTCCAAGAGGAAACTCTTGAAGATACAATCCAATCCCCATGGGGATTAAATCTCTACCGCATGGTCTTCTCCTGATATCCTCTTGTTGATCAATTGACCATTCTGATGAAGTCCTCCATGCCATCAGCAAGTGACAAAAGCCCAATGGAAGATTTGAATGATCTCCCCCTATGGTAGCCAGCTCATCCCTCAAGGTCATTAAGTTGTCTAGTACTGTGATGCCTAGGTCCCATGGTAGTCTCAGAAGGGTGCCACCATGCTGCCACTGCGCCACTATGGCTCTGATGGGATGCCCATCGTGGGCACATTGTATCCTCCTCCCCTGAAACCTAGTGGCGAAATATTGATGAAGATCAAGCTCATCATGTCCAAGTATCTCTATGATGTCAATATCTACCCATCCATCACTAATCCCGATCCTGAGCAGCAACTCGAAAAACGTGCCTTGCCATACAATGGAGGCCTCAGCAATCTCCCATGAGTCAACCCCAAAGTGAGCTAGATCACCCTTTGCCATGACCCTGCTCATCACAAAATGGAGTGACCTGTTAGCCAACTAAATCCTTGGATCCCATAACCAGATCCACTGCAACATAGTACTGATGATTGTTGGAACCCTCTTGTTCCACATCTCTACTCCTTGCATGTAATCAATATATAGACTCCGCATATCATGAATCAACCTAGTGTACTCAAAACTTCCCTGCGCCTGCCATACCACATTGTGAAATCTGTGATCCTGCCTCCTGAAATCACACCCCAATACTACCTGGAGCCTAAACATCCGCCTGCAAGAGAGGTCATCCACCTGCTGGATATGTTCCCATGATACCTCTGAGTGCCTTGCCCAAAACGTGTCATGTATTCCCTTAGTGTGAACCCAAGGGTGGAACATACGCTACCACTACAACAACCCATGCACTCCCCAAACCTGTACCTATCAGCTCGTGCCCTAACCCAATGCCACTGTTGAGGAGTCTCTTCCCTTGTGCGCTGAGTCCCATCCAAATATCTTAGGTGAGCTCCCTGCCCCCTGCTGCTCGTGCACCGAGTGTCAAGGGACAAGAACCAAATCATATGTGCCTGCAAGCAATGTAGAAGAGGAAAAGGCATGTGAGTCCCCATGGATACCATCAAGTGTTGCTCACCTAAATCCTTGTCGATCCTAGGTGAACTACACCCAAAGGTATGCCTAATGTCCCCGTCCATCAGTCTCTTAGGAGGCAACGCTCCAAGAGCCTGTTGTTTCGCACCATATGCCATTGCATACCACCAAGTATCTCTGTACTCCTCAACATGCCACTATACATCGTGACCTATCCCTGTACACCACTAGCTTTCCCTACCTGCTATTGTATCATGCTATACCATTGAGTGCTCCATAGACCCCAATTCATCCATCACTCCACTAACAAAAAAAATGTGGTGTGAGTCGCTACCCCTACTCCATGGTGTAAATCCATGCACCGCGACACCCCGCCATGCACCTCCATGCTCACCTGGAAACCACTGCTCAACGTTGTATACTCCTACACTCCACTGCAAGCCATGATCTAAATCTGAGACAGTATGCGTTGGCTCACACACTAACGGTATCACCATCTCCATTGTCGCATCGCCATACCCTCTTATGCATGGGCCTTGCCTCCAAATCCTCCCTGAGAGACACAAGAGATGAATCCCCCTATGTACTAGTGGCAATGTTGTGCTACTCCTCCGTGACCACTGTGCCCCACATAATTGGGGAGAACCCTCAACCCCATACAAGGTACTGTTTGGTGGCCTGCCAATGCCACCTCCTTCGACAATCTCCAGCCAAAGTGTGCAGATCATCCCGCGACCCCGTGTACAACCAACATAACTAGATAACCCATGGAGTCCCCTCACAAATTGAATAGCCCCTGGTGTTGACTGAAACTCCCGTAGAAAATGCATGCGGTCGACCATTGGGTCAACTATGCCACCGATGTGGTAGTCAATTTGCGTATCTGGTAAATGATAGGTAGTCCCACCTGGATCCCAATGCCAGTCTAGGCTTCTGGTATCCCCAATGTCTGGAATCTCCTACTGACCTTCACCCTGGTCTACTACCATCTCCATAATGCTAGCCCACTCCACCGGGTACCAACTCAGAATCTCTCACCATCCAACCCCAAGAGAGAGATCAGATGCACTAACTCCCGTAAACAGAACAAGCTCTCCATCGTGCAAATGTTGCACCCTGCGCAACTTATGTCGCCTCATCTAACCATCCAGGTCAACACATAAAATCAGTCGAGGTGACTTTGTCTCTCCCTCTACAATGTGCAGACGCAACCTACTAGTGCTACAAGCCCCATCTGTGTATGTCTGAAGAGGTCTGCTCCAATGCTCTAATGTGCACTCTAATTTGACCATTAGGGAATCCAACCGTTCCCCAACGTGAGTCAGTTTGGTCGCCAACTCGGCACAAACTGCTCTCATGCCCTCTAGCTCCTGGTTCTGCTGCAAAATAGTCTCTCGCACTATCATGACCTTCCTTTTCAATGCTAGAAGGCTGGCTTGGAACTGATGAAACTGCTGTGGGTGACCATCATCTAATACCACTGTATCTCCTGGAACCTCATCGATCTGCTGTGAGCTGGTATCACCTAAAAACTCGGACACGACTCCGAACACCTCATCAATGGATACCTCAACAATGGATGGCACCTCCTCAACAGTGGACACCTCTGTGTCTCCTAGCACCTCATCAATGGATGGCGCTATGGGTGTATGCTCTACTCTCTTCCCCAAGGTGTTAGCTAGAGAATTCAAAGGAATCTCCAACAAGGGTGACTCCTGCATCATGCTAGGTGTATCTATGTACCCCTCACAACCCTGCGTGCCCTCAACCTCATGCTCAAACTCCTCCTAAGGCTCCTGATATCTAAAGCTAGGTTTCCACCAGCAAAAGCGCCTCTTGGTCTCACCCTCTAACTATCCCTGTCCTGCCTGCTCCTTTTGAGGAGATCTGGTGCCCTGATGTTGTCGATTTTCCCCACATGGTGTAAATGGTTGCACCCCCATGGCTTGCACACCTCTAATGTCACTATTGTAAGGATGAGTATGGATTTGGTCCATCACTTCCCTCAATTGGGCCAACCTCTCGTCGTTCCAGCAGATTCCACCCAAGAATTCTTGCATACTGAATATTCCTTAAGCCATGGGTTTGTCTATGGTTTCACTCATCATTATGCATACATGCCCAACACCTTCATGATCTAGTTGGATACCCCATAGCTGGACAAGATCATGGCTCTAATACCCCTGTAATATTCCTAATGGAAAAATTAACAGTAATATCGAAACATGTGCTAAGAAACAACAGACACAATATGAAATCAAAGTACCCAAATTAGAACACCACTAAATATGAGCAGAGTATATTAGCAATTTTATTAATATGGGGAAATCTGAGTACAAAATGAGAGAACAATGGAACCTAGGCTTGCCAAGCAAGCTATGCAAACCCCAAGTGAAATCTTGCTGACCCAACTACTGAAATGGCTCCAAACTGATAATATGCACTACCAAAAAAATCTCTTATAGAATTCCAAATGGAATTGGACATTCTGCTAAAAATAAAGTCTAGAATGCTCTAAAATTGCAACTGTGAGCTCCTCTCCTCAAACCCGAAAATACCCAGAAACGATTTCGCCTATCTCCAAGCCAAAATCGAACCCACAAAGTGATGCAAATTCCCTAGCTAACTAGCAATTCACCTTACTATAAGAATGAGGATTTCAGGCTCAAATATCGCCCGGAAAATTCTATCAAAATTAGCTAGAGACTCCTCTCAATAAACCCATAAAAACCTAGAAAGGGTTTGGGCTAAATCCACCGATCCCTGGTGACCCCCAACAAGTGGAAATTGCCCAATTTAGCTAGAAAACGCCCCACAGTACTGATATTGTTGAATTAAGCACAAATCCACCACTGGAAATCTCTCCCAACTCTGGCTAAATTCTCCCTTGAGGAATACCTCCAATCTCCTCAACCTCTATTCCTCCAGCCCGTGCGTAAGCCTACCTGGAGACCCCTGCGCACTTCCAGAAATGTAGAATTTCGGCCCCAAGAATTCCCTCAAACTCATCCCTGCTAATTAGCACAAAAATATCCAACTAAAACAAGGGAAAATACCTGCAAATCCTTTGGTGTTCTGCTCCTCTGTAACTGATCTCCCCACAAGAAATTCAATCCACCTCCACGCCCTAGAAGGAACACATACTAGTTGAAGTAACCTGCAATTATCTCCAATGGAAACTCTGAGTTGTGCTCCCCAAATTGCCTTACTAGGGAGACACTCGAAGTTCTCCGAAATGAGGGGGGAATTCCTGCTCGAAAATTCCTTGTGCTGAACAACATGATTGTCTTGGCTAAGCAGCTCAAGAGAACTAATGTTAAATTGCCAAATGATCAAAAGATACCAAATGGAGGCCCCTAAGCTCTATTTATAATTGTTGGTCCCCACCTTCCACTAATTCGCACCCCTTCCTTTCTCTCTCTCTTCTCACTAGTGTGAATTACTACTTGGGTCGAATTTTCTCTCCTTGTGGTCCCCACTCTCGACTAAAGCTGTGATTTCGCTTTTTCCTCCCAAGTCCCAATGCCAAAATTGCCTCTTCTAAAAATCGTCTCTAATGCGGAAAATCAAAATTGGTGATATTACACAATTGTAGCATTCAATTTTACGTTTATCCTTCCTCAATCTTCTCTTGGAGACTTTGGATTCGGGAGAAGACTTTCTTTGATTGGATGGTCTTCCTTTACCTTTCTTTTTCTTGTCTTGAATAATGAAGGCAACAAACTCTCCTTCTTCATGCTTTTGTATTCCGCCTCTTGAGATCATCCTGGATTGTTCTTGAGTAAGTTTTCCAACGAGTTCATCAAATGATGGGAAACTATTATTGTTGCTTATAGTGGTAATGAAGGTTTCCCACATAGGAGGGAGACCTCTAAGGGTTACAATCACCAACTCGTCAGATACAGTTTCCCAACTCTTCGCAATCGATCTCTAAGACAAGATATCTTCATAATGTAAGATTGCACAGACTCTCCTTTATTCATTTTCATATCTTTGAGTTGATCAGTCAAGGAGATGATCTCATTCAAATTGTTGACTTCATACATGTCGGCCAACTTATCATACATGTCTTTAGACTTATTCAAATTTCCAACATAAGCAAGTAAATGCTTTTGCAAACCATCAACAATAATTTTCCTTGCTTTTAACTCGCCTTTCTTGTATTTGTTCTTCGCAGCAGTGGAAGCATTCTCTGGAGGCTCAAGTACTTTTCCTTGAATGTATTCTAAAGCATCATTGTCTTCAACTATGATTTCCAACCAGATCTTCCAAGTGGCAAAATTTGATTAGTCAGCCAACTTCTCATTTTCCTTGAAGAAGGAGGTAGACATCTTGACCAAATCCTAATAGGATTCTTCAACTGTTGGTTGCTCTTTGATCCTTGTCTCCTTGGGCTTCTCTTCACCTCAACTCTGATACCATGTTAATTTTACTAGTGTTCTATGCAGTTACAATCACTTTAGCCCAATTCTTATCTTTAGATAACAATCTTTCAAAACAATTTAATCTTCCAATGATCAATAACAATTGTAGATAGAATAGTAAATGCAGTAAACAACAAGAGAAAAATAAGAGACACTAGGTTTGGTCAAAGATCAAGGAAAAACCCCACAAAGGGGAAAACCCTTTCAAATTCTTCTTCTTATTAAATTGTCATAAAATGTTCAACAAGAGAGAGTACAATGATTTAGTTCTTCAATCACAAAATTATCCAGCAAAACAACCAAATAATGTTCATAAATATGAGCCCAAAAACAATATTAATCAGAGATAACTTTCCAATTTGTGGTCAACTATAAAAATGAAACCCTAGTTTCCAACCACACAGAGAGTTTGCATGTGTGCAGTTGAAACGCTCCAACCGCATGGATAGGCTTACATGCCTGCCGTTGCAGGCAAAAATTGCTTGTGGCAACCCTGCGACTGCAAATCAAAGCCCTAGATCACATGTGTGAGCTTCGGACCTTGCAATTTTGGACCTATACAAACCAATCTCTGCAAACCACTTCATACATGAGCGAAATAAATCAAAGAAGAGAGAAAAAGAAGATGCTTGATGATGAAATCCAAATGAGGGTCACTTGACTTGTATTTATAGGCTTCCAAGGGTTTCCAGATTCTTCTTAGGGTCAACCTGACCTTTTGTGCACATGTGGGTTTCCAGATTAAAATTATATTTTCCTTAACCAAATTAAATTCTTTCAAGGGCTAGTAGGGGTCTTTCTTGATGAGGAAGATTGTCCAAAGAAGGGAATTTGTCCCTAAGCTGCCAAATTAACATTATTCAAGTCTTGATGAGGAACCTTGTTTTGAACATAGACCATTGTATTTGTGGTTTCTTCCCAAAGGAACTTTGACAACTTTTGATCATGCAACATAGCTCGGGCAACTTCTATAATAGACCTGTTCTTTATTTTAGCCTCACCATTCTGCTCGGGATTATATGGTACAATAGTCTCTTTCTTGATTCCAACCTCCTTGCAAAAGTCAACGAACTCATTTGAGGCATATTCTCCACCATCGTCAGACCTGAAAAATTTGATTCTTTTCCCTGTTTGATTCTCTATTAGTGCCTTGAAGTCCTTGAACATATCAAATGCTTCATCCTTGTGCTTCAAATAAAATATCCATGTTTTCCAGGAGAAGTCATTAATGAAGATTATATAATAGAGGTAGCCACCAAAGGAGTGCATAGGCATGGGTCACATTATCACTCAGATTATACAAGAATGGTGCGACAACGACTCAGGTCGAGGGTTGTCACTCTGATCACCGACCTCTCCATTCTAGCTGTCTCCCATAGCAGGCTATGGGGGGTAGTCCCTATGGAAGATGGAAATGCAAGACTTATTGGCAATCAACAAGTTCGAGAGACATGATTGAATGGCCTAGCCACTTGGTTAATTTTAGCAAGTTTTAAAGATTCGATTAGATTTAAATGTGAGACCAGTGCTTCATAGAGTCAATAAATTGCTTTACATCAATTAATGACCAAGTGACCGGATGAAAAACCACTGCTTAATGGAGGTTTGACTATCCTAGATGAAATGAAAATCCTACAAACTAGGTGAAATGCAAGAATCTTGATTTATTTTAATTAGAAGCCTAACTAAGTGTATCCTTCCTTTTAACTATTTTGAAACTAGTCTCTAGAGTAGGTTGTGAGAAAGAAGCCAAGGGAAAGAAAACAAAGGCTTGGTTAACGATACCTCCCCTTAGGTTCTAGCCACCCGATGCCTCCGACGCTATAGACACTGTGGCTTTGATGACTACAAGGTCACTGTGTTAACCACTAAAGAGGTGCTAGACTCCTCAAGCTAGATGAGAAAGGTGGTCCTATTCTCTATCAACCAAGCTTATGCTTGGAGATAAATTATTAATGCAAGGCTAGCTCTAGGATGAGAATGCAAGATTATTGAGTGGTTCTTGAGTTAAGATTGGTTAATGATTTTAAGTACTTAGTTATGATTATCTTATGGCAACAGTACTTAATCAATGGATCAAGACAATCTTATACACAAGATAATGTGCCAACTTAACAAGTGCTCAAAAGATACAAGAAATAACCAAGATACAATTTTCCCAAGTGTTTAAAGTATTATAGATCACCGATATGCTCAAGATCAAGTTCTCATCCACAAAGATATAATCAAGAAATGACGACAATGATAACGAGTAAAGAAACTAGAGCACTTATATGTGAAAATTTCAAACTGGAACCCTATTGCAACAAATGGTATTATTTCTCCTAATTGTTAATTAATTTAACAATTTATTTGCTATGACAAATATCGAAATAAACACATTGCAACCTTCACAAATAAAATACTGCGGAAAAATAATGCGTTGGAAACTGAGAAATGCTTGCACACACATATAAAATATGAGACAATTATTTTTGGACAAAAGTCCCCAAAAAAACCCAATACGGGAAAACCGGTGCAGCAGCTAAAGGTTTTATTATTAAGCAATAGTGAGAAATTCTGAGTACAACTAGATACAAAATATGGCAATCCTACAGAGAAAAATACTGGCAAAAATCTAGTGAGGAATTTTCCTCACCCCATAGGCAAACTCTCGGCACAAACTTTCATTTAGAAACTCGGCCCTCTGACCCTTTGCGCTGCTCTACGCAACCTACTGGACGTCAAGCCTCTGACTGGTCTCTGATGAAGTCATTCTACCTTCTACTGGATGGAAAAATGATGCTCCAGCACTCTGGGATTCCTTCTCGAGCTTTGGAATTGAAGATGTCTCTCCCTCTCAACAAATCGAACTTGCCTCTAGAAGCTAATGCGTTGCCCCTACGTCAACATCTATGTGGCTCTTTTGCCTCTCTGCAAATGCAATCATTGGATATGGAATACTTCCTCCAGCTTCATTGTCTCTTCCCCTCACTCATTGCTTCGATCTCTAGCTCTCTTCGACAACTGACTCCTGCTACTCTGGAAATCAATCTGCTACGAAATCGAACTGCTCAAGTGATCTCTCCATCACCACATCAATCTCCTCTTATAATCCTCTGTTGGAGCACCAACAACTAAGATTAAAACATAATCGATGGCTAGGATCATCTCTGGATCGATCCGTGTGAGTTTCTAGATGATTCTCGCCTTGACTTAATTAATATTGATTAATTAACCATATTCCCTAAAGTTTAGACTTAGGATATTAAAACTGGTTAATAATCTAATTAAGTCATTTCTAGGCGAAATTTCTAGAAACGATTTCTGGGTTTTGGAGATCTCATGTATTCTAGCCTCTCCACCAAATTTCGTGGCTAGAACACATCTGATGCTACAAAAACTAACACTCCCTCTTAGCAAAAAATGTGCTATAGTGCTGCTATCTCTACATCATCTCCTATCACGTTGTTGATGTCTAGTTGCCGCTGCCCACCAACCACTACACAACTCTGATATACGATGCATCTATGCTGTTGCTGACACTACCACACTGCTACCAACACTGCATCTGCACTGCAACTCCCTCTCATTTGTTGCTACTGCAACCTCTGCAACTGAAAAGCATCCAAAATACTGAATAATTTGTGTTCAGTATGATGCATCTGTCTCCCGAGTCTTTGAATGCTACTAGCATCTGCACTGTCATTGAAGGGTTTGCATTGTTGTTGACTCTGCACTGTGCCAACTGCACTGCTACCAACTCTACACTGCGCTCCTCGACATTTGAATGCTACTAGTCGGCAACTGTCACTTTGGTACTGACTGCATCAACTGCGACTGATCCATCCTGAAACTGAATATTGTGGGACCTCATAGCTAGGTAATGATCCATGAGGTGAAATCCTCAAGGATCCTGCCCATTTGTAGCACTCTAGGGCTACAACACAAAGTCACCCCACCTCACTCCTGGAGGTATATCGACAAACATAGCGAAGTCTTCCTCCAACCTAGAGGAAAGCCTATCTATCTCTACTAAAGGTGCCTGCTGGTCCTGCTTCTCCTCCTTCCTGAGAGGACACTGGTACTGTAGTGACCGAGTTCGCCATACTTGAAGCATTTGACGTTTGACAGGTCCTTCTTCTTCTTTTTTTGCTCCCACTGTCCCTGACCGGGACCCTTTGATGCGAGGGCCACAATCTCCTCCTTCACCATCTTCGATCCAATGGTACTGCCACTGGTGGAGCTCTTTAACAGAGCTCGTCTCAACTCCTCCTGCTGCAAATCAGCCCACATTCTATCCCAGTCTGGTAGCCTATCTTTGCCCAATATGCTTTGGAAAAAGACATGCCATTCCTCTAAGACATTGTTGAGTGCCAACTGCACTAGCTCCGTGCGTTGAGGCGTGTTGACCACTACTGGTCAACTTCCCATAGCAGTACACCCCCTTTTCTTTGCAAAAAGGGTAGCGCTTGATCGACATGTCTGTGCCATTCAACAGTCATTGACAGCTTGATCAATTTATGTTGTAAACCCAGTCTGCATGTATAAATTGTAAATAATCTTAGCAGATATGAGTCATGTATGTAAATTGCCTAGGTGGAACTAATTTTCTAAGTGATAATCTATGTTCCGGAAGGTTTTTCGTCTCACCAATCCATGATCAGCAGAGTTTTCCTTCAGCGTAACCCCAGAGCCGGAATGGATTTTGTCATTAGAATCTTAGGAGAATCCTAGTGTGTTAATCTGCTAGATTATAGTTGTGTCGCAGAACTGGGTGGTTTTTGAGGGTCTATGTCAAATAGGTTCTCCCCCTTTGAGATGTAAAGTTGTAAAAGTCATGATGTAAAGTGTCTTGAGGGTTAGAAAATGTTTTAGTCCCCTCATAAGTCCTAAGTCCTAGGTCCTAGGTGATTTTTCCAAAGGCTAAGTTCGAGGATCCATTTAAAAATAAATTAAAAATTAAAAAATAACTGAAAAATAAAAAATAAAAAATAAAATAAAATATTTAAATAAAAATAAAAAATAAAAAATAAAGTTAAAACTTAAAAAATAATAAAATAATAATATTTTGAGTAAATAAATGCAGAATTTCAATAATTAATGCATTAAAAATTCGACGGATGAGATTAAGAGATATCTTGATCCTCGTCGACGGTCGAGATCATTTTGACGTGGATCACTCGAACTAGCTGTTGGGAAATTTTCCTTTAAATAGGATGCTAGGGTCATTTGAGAGGATTCGATCTGAGAGTCTGGTGCTAAAGAAAGCTCTCTTGTAGTCATTTTTTTGTGCAATAAAGAAGACTTTGGGGTTAAAAATCTTGCTGGTGTTACTCTTCTGAAAATGTTGTAAGATTGTTCTATTTTTTCTGCATAATTTTATTTTCAGCCATTAATGACAGCTTAATGAAGATTGATCTAGGCACAGGTATCTTGTCTGATATTTGGGGTTTAAATGATAGTTTAGATTCTGAAATATAGTGGCAGGTATCTCCATTTGATCGGGGTTTCACTATTGTTTTCTCCTTCTATGTTGATGGTTGATTTTAAGCTGTGCAGGAAATCCCTTTTTTCATATTACCGGGCGTTAGGGGAAGTTCTCGGCTGAACCAGCCAACTCCCGGGTTGTGTTTTCTGAAAGAGCCCAGCCAGTTCTTGATCCCAGGCTTATCATTCGAAATATTTTTTATGAATGCATGCAAGGTTTTCTGAAGCGTTTTACATTAAAATTAAATTCTGATAATATTACTGTGATTATTGATAAATCTGGCTTCTTAAGAGCTTTCAGTTTGTAAATACTGTAATTTTTTTTTTGTTGGGTTTAGGGTTTTCAGTTTTTGTTTTATGCACATATCATTTTTGGGTGATTTTTCATTCCAGGTTGCAGGGTTTCTGAAGATTTCCAAGGTTTATCTGCGCCGTTTCGCTGTCCAAGGGTTTCAATTTCAATTGTTTTTCAGGTCCGGAAGAAATTTTACATCAGTTTCATTGATATCAGCTTCTGGGGTTTGGAATATTTTTCCAAGGACTGCAAAATCGTTTTTCAAATTCCCCAGCTATCCTCAGCTGCCAGAAATCTGCATAAAAAATAAAAATAAAAACGCAGCTGCTTCTTCTTCTCCTTTGCTGTAACGCTGCCATTCACTTGCTGCATACCCATACTGCATGCGTCTATACCAATGTTGTGAAAAGCGCGATTAAATCGCGCTTTTTTCCCCGCGCCGATTTAACCGCGCTTTTTACACGAAAAAATCGGCTTTTTTTGCCGATTTTTTCTGAAAAAGCGCGATTTTTAACGAAAAAAGCGTGGGGGCTCGGGACAACATAGTTTTATAACTTTTTTTGGGTTTTTTCATGCAAATTTTTTTGAAAGAAGCAAATAATTTTTGAGTGGGGTAGCTTAATGATCAAGTCTAGGCCCAAGTATGGATATGCTATTCATGGAAAGTAAAAGTGACATTCTCCTTAATCTTCATTTTCATCCTTTTACTTAAATTTTTAACATTACCATGAAATGACTCAGGATGTTTGAGAGTGGTTCCAGCCTCATTGGATTTCATATGGAGAAAGTAGAATTTTAGATTTCATTTAAAATCCAACAGACTTATCAGTTTTTCAGGATTGGGAGATTGTAATGTTTCCAGGTGACACCACCTGCCCGGGCTACCCCTGCCACCAGTAGAGGACGTGGTCTACCTCCTATAGCTCCTACTTCTAGTTCTTCAGCTTCTAGAGCACATCAGACTCCACTGCTATTTCCACCAGCACGGGCACCAGCGTCTACATCTAGAGGGAAAGGGAAAGTTGTGGCATTTTCTCGCAAGAGGGGCAGAGGAAATCAATAGGATTAGACTTTCATTTAATTGTATATGACATTATGACATGATGAGCTACATTATCATATTTTTTGTTGATATTTTGAGGCTGAGTTGGGACTCAGGAGTCAGGACTTACTATTTAGGACATGATTCAATGTTATGTGTGATTTTAGCGCTAGAAATGATATTAAACATCTTATATATTAGTTTTTTTATCATATTTATGTGTCAATGTATTTATTTTATGTTGTAGATGGTTTAGATATTAAAAAAATTGAAAAAAAATGAAAATTTTTGTACCAAATGATTTTTTCCTGCTTTTTTCCGATTTTTTCCCGATTTTTCCGATTTTTTCCGATTCGTTCCCGGCGCCGATTTAATCCATCTTGCGCTTTTCACAACATTGGTCTATACCACAACTCTCTCTCTCCCTCCGTTCATTCCAAAACTCAGCCATATTCCACGCTGCTCTCTTCCATCTGCTCGCTGTCCATCAGCTCTTCTCCACGCAAACCTGCAGTCAACAACACAAACAGTTCTGCGGCCATTTATCTCTGCCCTATCCGTTGCCCAAGCTCATCCATCCCTGCATCATTTGATCCGCAGTCACTGTTTTCCTCAACGCAGCTCCTCCTTTGGCGTTCCGTCCACCTTCAGCAATCAATTTTTCCTGCGTATCTTCTCTGAACCTGCATGGTAAACAGAAAAATCGATTTTTTTGGGTACGGCTGAGCTTGTTTTTGATACGTACGGCGGCTTATTTCCGGGCTAGGGTTAGCGTGGTTTTGTTTTCATTATCTGCGTTGATGCATACATTCCTTAAGATCTATGAACGCATTTTTTCAAATCCGCTCCAAAGCTGCCGCAAGCACCTGCAAAAATTCGAGATTTTCTCTCTGCGTCCGTCATCGAAGGTACGCCGCCTCCTTACCAGCTCCAAAACTTGCAGACGCATAACATAACAAATAAAAATAAAAGGCGTTCGATTTTTTTTCTATGATATCGTGTGGCTGTAAGCTTTAGAGTTAATGCCGTTGAGTTTTTTTTGTTAAGCGTAAGTCTGTATGTAATTCGATGTTTTCATTTTTATTTTCTTTTTGTTTTATTTAAAATCAAATGAAAATTTTAAGTTAGACTTTCATTCGGTTTAGATTTAGGTTTAAAATAAAAAATAAAATAAAAAAGGAGGATTCGATTTTCTTTTGAGTTAGTTTAGCTTAATATTTTTATTTTCATTTTCATTTTTTTTTAGTTAGGCTTTTATGACCATTAGAAATTTTAGGTTTAGTTTCATTTTGATTTTAACATAAATAAAAAAAATCTCATAAAAAAAAAAAATAATAATAAAAGGGTTTAATCTTTAATTTTTTTTTTAGACTATAGTTTAGATTTTAATATAAAATATAAAAAAGACATAAAAAATTCCTTTTTATTAGACTTTAGATTTAATTTTTTCTTAGTTTAGTGTTAGAATAGATTAGATAGGATTTTATTTTTAGGTTTTAAGTTTTAAGTTAAAAAAAAATAAAAAAAATTTAAAATTTTAAAATCAAATAAAAATTTATAAAAAATTATAAAAATTATAAAAAAAAGGGACTTTCTTTTCTTTTAAAGTATAGATTTAGATTTTTAAGTTGCATTTAGTTTGAATTTTTGTTTTAAATTTTTGTCTGAAAATCATAAAAATATTTTGGAAATATATTGCCAATTTCAGTCTTGGCTCGGAAATTTCTTAGGTTTCATCTTTTATGCTGAGGCTAAATTTTTTTGACGTGGGAATTAGTGTTTAATATGATTCAATGTTCATCTGAGGATTAACTGCGTGAATGTGATCTCTAGTTAATCTTTCGAAATTTTAAATTGCTGGAGTATCATTAAGCCATTAAGCATTTTCTCGCATTTGATAAAAGTTAATCTTCGCTCAGGCTTTGATGATAAATGATTGCTCTTAATGAGTTCATATTTCTGCAGCATCTGATAATTAATCGTTTAAACATTAACTCCACAAGGCACTGGTCTATTAATTCAGTAAAATCTATTTAGTGCTGGTTTCCTTTCGTGTCTCCCAAACCAACTGATTCACAGTTGGTCATCCATTTTCCTATAGGGTCTACCCCCCTTAGCCGCGGGAGACAGGCTTAAACGGAGAGATCGGGGATCAGGGTGACAGCCCCTGGTCTGAGTGTTGTCCTGACAATTTGTGCGACAACAAGGCGCTTCACCAATAACTGACAGTTGGTCTCAGAACCCCTAAATCTTGGTAAGGAAGGGTTCTATGCGTTCCCCTTTCTACATTCGGATGAGTCTCAACTTCTCCTCTAGGTACATCTTCTGCTACTCGGAAGTACTCTGGTACAATGTGGAGAAGCATCCCACGTCTGCTTGGCAGTATCTTTGCCAACTATATGTGAAACAACATGATCCTGGACTCCATCTAGGATCAACCATTTCGCCCGTGCCATCTCCTTGTACTCTTTTTGTTGATCTGCATCCTAGGAACCACCACCACTACATCAATATAAGCTTTCAAGCCATATTCATCTAGAAGGAAGGATATCCTTGCCTTCCAGATGACATAGTTGGAAGCTCCATCCAACCTGTCCTGATCACAAAGCCCAGCAGTGGCCATCTCAACGAACTATCGAAAACTTTCTCTTTCTTTCTGCTTAGCTGCTGCTCTGCTCATCACACTCCCCGTTGGAGTGAAAAGATCTACTCACAAATACTGTCGATTTGCAGGGAAAATCGAACTTCTTAAGACTAGAAGTTCCCCGAGGAAAATTTTCCCCTTATGTGTGCTCTTCTCTCTTCCACCTTGATGTTGGATCTGCACTAGTGAACTGCTGCAAAAACCTCTACGTCCAGCTAAAGATCTTCCCAACAAAAGCACTAAGATGCTCCCTCTACCTCTGGAATCACTCGATCTGGAAGGATCAAATTTTTTCTGCCCCTCGCTTAGTTAACAAAAAAAAAAAACTAACCTCCTCAAGCAACTCGACCTCCTGGCAAAAGACTGCACTGCCCTTGGGAATTTCGGCCTGCTGCCCACACTGAGAAGCGAAATTCCTTCTTTGAGCTCTCTGGCTGATCAACTGACCTTTGATACCATGTGAAAATTCCAAATTGGAACCCTATTGCAACAACTGGTATTATTTCTCCTAACTGTTAATTAATTTAACAATTTATCTGCTACTACAAATATCGAAAGAAACACACTGCAACCTTCACAAATATAATACTGTAGAAAAATAATGTGCTAAAAATTGAGAAATTGTTAAAATTGGCAACTAAGGCCAAACTCCATGTGGATACCTTTTTTATGGCTTTTGATATTTTTCCTAGATTCCTCTCATCGAGAGGTGTAGGATTGATCTAAAGATCATCCGATTTAAGTATTTATGAAGATATGAATTTATTTTGATTATGGACAAATTGTCAAGGTCGGCCAGCAAACTTATGTAGGCTCAGAAGCCCAACAGTCACGTCTATTCATCCTCAACATTTGCATATAAATACAAAAAACATTCTCCTCATTTGGACAATTCAATTCACTCATATTCTCTCTCTCTCTTCTATGTATAAAAGGAGCCTCTCTCTCTCTCTCACACGTGTGGCTGAAAGGAAGACGTCCTAGGGCAAGGAAGACGCAGAAAGGACGCTAGGGCAGCATGTCATCTCTTTGACCAACGTTGACCAAGCGTTGACCTTCCAAAAGTGCGGATTGAGTGTGGTTGCCTCTCCTAGGCAAGCCGCAATATTTGGCACAAAAATCGAGGTGATTTGACCTCTGGTTTGACCAGTGTTGACTACCCTATTTTAGGGCTGCAATTGACTTCAAAAATCTGCAAATTGACTGAACTTTTGGGGCTGTTCAAGGGTTGTTTCTTTAGGTTGTTCGAGGACAAGTTGACCGGAAATTGACCAAGTAATTTTGAGGTCAATTTCAACTAGTTTGACCAAGTTTGACTTTGTTGATCTAGGATTTGCTGCTACTGATATAAAATTACAGAATTCAGATTTTGTACTATTTCTCTCTGCTGAACTATTGAAGATAAAAGAAGATTTGATCAAAGGGTTTCCCCGCATTGGGGTTTGTCCCTGGCTAGCCGCCACATCTTGTGTCTCTTGTCTTGGCTTGTTTTCTGTTGATCATTTAATGCTCTATCTGCACTTTACTTAATGTATATGTGATTGCTAATCTGTGGCTAATAAGAAGAAAAATAAGTAAACTGCTCTAAGCATAGAACATACCATAATTTAACATGGTATCGGAGCTGAGGTGAAGACAAAGCCCAAGCAAGAGCAAGAGCAATCACCGAAGAGAAGGTTGGCAAGGATATCTTCAAGAAATCATGGGGTCCTCAACACACTTCCCCGATGAAGACAAACTCCGTGAGAAATTTGACTATCATGGATGGAAGATGTCACTCGATATAACATTAGAAGAGCAGGAAGTGTTGGACCATGTGAGAGGTGGGATTGTTGAGCCTCCATCAAATGTATCTGCTACTGCTGGGAACAAATGGACCAAGGGAGAAGTCAAAGCAAGGAAGATAATCTGAGACTCTATCGACAAGCGCTTGGTGGCCTATGTTTCCAAGCTGAACACCTCCAAGGAAATCTACGATAGATTGGTGAGTTTATTTAAAGTTAATGATGCAAATCAAGTCTTGTTTCTTAGAAATAATCTGAAGGAAATTAAGAAGGGCAAAGATGAGAGTATGCAAGCATATTTCTTAAGGATCACCGAGATCAAGAACGATCTCCTATCTATTGGGGAAGTAATTCCTGACAGGGAAATGACACTCACAACTCTTGGAAGACTGCCATCTAAATGATATATATTTAGGACTACTATTCTCAAGAATAACGTAATTCCTAGATTCGAGGAATTAATGGCCAGATGCATTCAAGAAGAAATGAGGATGGAAGAGCAAGAAATTCCCATACTTAAAGGTCATCCCTCTGCGTTTTCTTCTCATACTAAAAGAAGAAACAATTCCGGGGCTAAATTCAAAGGAAAGGCTGGACCAAAGGGTGGAAGAAAAGGACGATGTTACAATTGCAATAAAACGGGTCACTATGCAAGGGAGTGCCCTGATAAAAAGGACTCACACCGAGACGATGATCAAAATCCCTCTCAAGGCAATCAAAGGAATGGTAGGTCAAATGGCAAAGGTAAAAGAAGTGCCGGAAATCAAGGAAGAGGACAACCATTCAAGAAGGCAAGAAATTCCAGGTATGAATCTAACACTGTTAACAATAAGCAGGATGAATATTATCTACCAGCAGCTCTATCTACTACTGCTCCCTCGGACTCACTGGGAAATTGGCTTATTGATAGTGGTGCCTCAAGGCACTTCACTGGTTACAAAGAAGCTCTCTATAATCTGATAGAGAAGGAAACCAACCTGGAAATTGTTCTTGGAGATAATTCAAAATATCCCGTGAAAGGCGTAGGAAATGTCACTCTTCAATTGAATCAGGGTAATACCATCCACTTACAAGATGTATTATATGTGCCTGATCTCAAAAAGAACCTGGTGTCCATTTCGGCAATGGAAGACAAAGGCTACAAAGTGGCCTTCAGCGATGGCAAGGTACGTGTATGGAAAAAGAACTTTAAAGATGCTTTTACTCTTGGGTTTCGAGTTGATTCATTATATCAGGTCGGAGGAAGTCCATTGGGTGTCATGTCTTATGACACATCTCTTCTGTCCGAACTATGGCATTGGAGGTTTGCTCACCTTCATTATAAAGCTCTACTCGATGTAAGGAAAATGGTGACCGGGATGCCCAAGTTCAGATTAGAGCAAGAAGGTGTATGTCCAGGATGTGCCAAAGGAAAGCTAAAAAGGGGACCATTCCCCTCAAGCCAAAGCAAGACCTCCGATATATTGCAGTTGGTTCACTTAGACATATCTGGTATGATGCCTGTGAAATCCTTGGGAGGATATTTATATTACCTCACTTTTACAGATGATTATTCTCGTAAGACTTGGATATACTTCTTGAAAAAGAAGGATGAAGTGTTCTCCTGGTTTCGGCACTTCAAAGCCTTGATCGAGAATCAAACTGAAAAGAAGATCAAGATCTTAAGGACTGATAATGGAATTGAATATGAATCCAATGAGTTTCATGACTTTTGTAAAGAGGCTGGCATTAAGAGGGAGACTACTACACCATATACTCCTAGACAAAATGGTGTGGCGGAAAGGAAGAATCATACAATTGTGGAAGTTGTTCGTGCTATGCTCCATGATCAAAGACTTCCGAAGTTTCTATGGGCTGACGTTGCAAATACTGTCGTATATGTACAAAACCGGTGCCCTCATCAAGCATTGGTTTCCAAGACTCCCAAAGAAATGTTCACCAGTAAGAAACCTGACGTATCTCATTTTAGAATTTTTGGAAGCCCTATATATTTTCATGTGCCTAAAGAAAAAAGGAATAAATTGGGTGCATCTGGAAAGAAAGGAATCTTCGTGGGCTATAGCGAAAATATTAAGGGCTATAGAATCTATGTAGCTGGTCAAAGGGAAGTCGAGATTAGTCATGATGTCACCTTTGACGAAGATATGGCTCTTAGCAAGGTAGACAATCTTCCTACTTTAAGGGGATCTAAAGAAGTTGACACTGGGGAATTGAAGGAAAAGGAAGATGAGACGATGCCCGATGTGGAAGAACCTATGGATCCTATTGATCCTCCTCCGCAAGTGCCTTCCTCTTCTAGGAAGAGGCCTTCATGGCTTGGGGGGCACTTGATGATGCTAAAGGATACATTGCACCCTGAGGAACCTTCTGTGAAAGTAAGAAGCCGAACAGGTATCAGGGATACCTGACCATCATGAGCACGATCATCCAAAATGAGCCTTTTTCATTCACAGATGCCGTCAAGCATCAAGTATAGAAGGATGCTATGACTGAGGAATATGAGTCCATCATGAAAAACGATGTTTGGGATGTGGTCCCCAGACCCCAGGACAAAGTATTTGTAACTTCAAAATGGCTTTACAAGATAAAGCATGTAGTTGATGGAAGTGCGGAAAAGTATAAGGCTCGTTTTGTCGCTTGTGGCTTCTCCCAGAAGGAAGGTATAGACTATGACGAGATATTTGCACCTGTTGCTCGATATACCACCATTCGCTCGATCATAGCCCTTGTTGCTTCACAAGGATGGAACCTACATCAGATGGATGTCAAGATTGCATTCTTGCATGGTTCAATCAAAGAGGAGGTCTATGTGGAGCAACCCGAAGGATTTGAGATTTATGATCGAGAATCTCATGTGTGCAGGTTGAAAAAGGCCCTCTATGGGCTAAAGCAAGCACCCCAAGCATGGTATGAGAGGATAGATAGCTACTTGATGAATGTTAGGGTCCCACCCTAACCCCCTTATTTATGTCATGGGATCACGTCATAGTCAAGAGTCACTAAAGCCCATATTAATATTTGTAAATGGTTAACCCGCAATTAATGACGGGCCCACAATTAGTTGCAAATGGGCCGTAGTATTAGATAGATGGTATTAATAAAACCCACGGTATTGGCCCGTGGTATTGCATGTATGACTCCGATGAGTCATATATAAAGGATAGAGACTCCCTGCGAGGAGCATCGTGTCTTATTTTGTAGTCGAGCTCTGCTCTATTGGAGGTTGCCCCCTCGAAGAGGCAAGTGAACATTACTCTCTGAATAATAAAATCATTGCTATTCTGTGTTCTGGGTATCTTTTCTTCACATATTTTGTATTTGGGTATCATTTTGCAGGTTAAGAGCATAACAAGTGGTATCAGAGCACTTTCCAGGGCCGGTGGGATCTCCAATTCTTAGCAAAAAAAAAATTCGGCTAGAGACGTGTTCCGGCGTCTTTAAACCACGGGATCTGTCGTTGAGCGCATAAACCTGCGGATTTGGGGAGGCATGCACGCAGGAAATACAAGAGGTGGTCACGTCTGTTGGACTCCCTTGTAACCCCTGTGGGTACCCCTTCGAGTAGTAGCGCATTAGACAGAACCGTGCACGGACTGTCTTCCACGTACCCTTTGGGTATATCGGAAGCCCCCTAGGCTCCCTTGAAACCTCGCCATAGATAAACCGTCGGCCGTCTTGTGGCTACAGTACACCGAGAACAGCACTCGGAGAGATTACTCGCCCGTACGATAGGGTAGTCGGGTTGTACGGCTAAGGGTATGGTAGATCCTCCTTAGTTAGAGCCCTGAAACATTGGGCCGAGTACTACTGCCAGACCCTTATGTATATTGCGATCTGTAGCACCTGACACTCCTCAAGACCATAGTTCCCTTTTCTATCGGGGGATCGCACATCATCTATATCAGATCCGCTTGTGCAAAGGAGTGCAGTAGCAGCAACAGACATCAGTCCTATAGTCTCGAGTTCGCAGATCAGTCATTCCGATCTCTTAGATCCAGCCGATCCGTAGCAGCAGTCTATTCCGCCGCCCAGAGCTATCCGATCCGCCATCCAAATCTCTCAGATCCACCAGATCAGAGTTGTTGTGAAGGGTTCCTATACCGGGGTATAATTTTCGCAGGACTTTTGGCCGCATTGACATTTTGAGGATTTGGCAACTGCAGTATTGATCAGGAAGGAGTAAAACTCCGTTAGGAGTTTTCAAAAAAAAAAAAAAAGTCTGAGATCTTCCGGGGCGCTTATTGGTGATCTAGCCCATCAGAATCAGGACGACGAGCTGAGCACGGTGGTACCATTCAATTATTAGTAAAAAAAATTTCGGCGGTCCCAATTGTTCATCAGGTTGGTGTATGGTAGAAACTAGAGCCCAAGCAATGGCCAATGAAAGGATGGACAAACTTGAAGAATCCATGCAAACCCTCACCAATCAGATTAACGGACTATGTATCCAGGTCCAGCAATTAATCCCGAAGGGCAAGGAGCAAGCCCACGAGGAGGCGTATAATGGCAATGAATACAATGAGGGTGAGTCTAGCCACTCTCCTCACGTCTGGCACACCCACCAACCACCCAGTCAGCGACCTCCCAAGTTGGATATGCATAAATTTGACGGTTCACACCCGTCGGCATGGATAGCACAAATGGACCAGTATTTCAAACTGAATCATATCTTAGATGATGCGACTCAGCTTATGTTGGGGAGCATGTACTTGGACAATGAAAGGTGGCAATGGTGGGAATGGCATCAACGTTGCAATGGACCTTTTAAGACTTGGACCCAATTTACAAAAGCTCTTCAAAGCCGCTTTGAACAGGAGGACTCTTTTTTGGGTCGTCTTACTAAGCTCCGACAGACGGGTACAGTGGATGAATATATTACAGCTTTTGAAGCCTTAGCCTTCCGCACTTGGGGTCTCTCAGATGTGTTCTACACGGAATGTTTTATCAGCGGTCTTAAAGAAGCCATCAAAGCTCAAGTCTTACTGCACCACCCTCCCACATGGACAGAGGCTTGCAAGGTAGCCCGTAACGTGGAACGTGCATTAGCAGCCCAATACAGTCGCCCAAATTTCTCCACTAAAGGTTGCCCCCCACAAGCTCACAACACGACTCAAACACTTAAGGTCCAAAAGGTGTCACCTGCGGAAATGGCCGAAAGAAGAAAGCAAGGACTATGTTACTACTGTGATGAAAAATACTCCCTAGGTCATAAATGCAAGGAGCCTAAATTTTTTCAAATAGATGCCACTGACTACAGCTCAACAGAGGAAGATCCACCACTTGAGGAACATGATGCGCTAGACGAAGACAACCAAAAGGACAATGTCTCTGACGAACCAGTTATTTCGTTGCATGCATTGGCAGGGATTTCTTCCCCTCAAACTCTCAAAATCAGAGGTTTTCTTAAACATCGCCCAGTAGTAGTCTTGATTGATAGTGGAAGTACACATAATTTCATCCATCAAAAGGTCGCAGAAGCAGTACATTGTTTTGTACGAGCAGTTTCTAACTTCCAAGTCCAAATTGCGGATGGGGGCACAATGAAATGTGAAGGCCGCTGTGAAAATGTCAAACTTCAAATGGGGGATTATCAGTTGAAAACCCACATGTTTGCCATACACATGGGGGGTTGCGACATTGTCCTCGGCGCTGAATGGCTCCACACTCTTGGGCCAATCACAATGGATTTCCAGAAATTATATATGAGTTTTAAGCAGAACAACTCCACACATACCCTCCGTGGACTCCAGGCGGGAGCCCCCTCTATCATCAGCTCGCATAGGATGGAAAAATTGTTAAAAAAGGGCCATCATGGAGTGGTAGCTCAATTTAATGCCATCCAGGTAGTCGAAACCAAGTCTCTGCCAATTCATCCTGAGATGCAACAAATTTTAAATAACCATCTGCCGGTCTTTGACAAGCCTCATGAGCTTCCACCCTCGCGAGGGGAACATGATCATAGCATCACCTTGGTTCCAGGGGCCCAACCCCCAAATGTGCAGCCATACAGATATCCGTTCACCCAAAAGAATGAAATAGAAAAAATAATCAAGGAACTTTTGGAAGCAGGTGTCATTCGTCCCAACATTAGTCCTTATTCATCCCCAGTGGTCATGGTGCTCAAGAAAGATGGGGAGTGGCGGATGTGTCTCGACTTCAGGGCCCTCAATAAGCTGACAGTCAAAGATAAATTTCCCATCCCGGTGGTTGACGATTTGCTGGATGAACTCAATGGGGCTCAATTCTTCACTAAGTTGGATCTTCGCTCAGGCTACCACCAAATTCGCATGAAGGAAGTCGACATTCCCAAGACTGCTTTCAGAACTCATGAAGGCCATTATGAGTTCCTGGTCATGCCATTTGGTCTTTGTAATGCCCCCTCTACTTTTCAGAGCCTTATGAATCACATTCTCAAACCATATCTCAGGAAATTTGTCCTTGTCTTCTTTGATGACATCCTCATCTATAGTGGCACTTGGGCTGCACATCTTCAGCATGTAGATCTACTCTTGCAACTGCTCCGCAAGCATAAATTATTTGTCAAGATGTCCAAGTGTTCGTTTGGCATGGAAGAAGTTGAGTATTTGGGCCACATTGTGGGGCGTGAAGGTATCAAGGTGGACCCCAAAAAGATCCAGGAAATGCAAGAATGGCCTCAACCTAAGACCTTGAAGAGCTTGAGAGGATTTTTGGGTCTCACAGGCTATTATCGTAAATTTGTCCGCAACTATGGCCGCATAGCGAAGCCCCTCACTCAACTCCTAAAGAAAAATTCCTTCTTCTGGAACGAGGAAGCACAACAGGCATTTACCGCTCTCAAAAACGCCATGTGTTCCACTCCAGTCTTAGCACTACCTGACTTCACCAAATCCTTTGTCATTGAATGTGATGCTTCGGGGACAGGTATTGGGGCGGTCTTAATGCAGGAAGGGCGACCTTTGGCCTTCACAAGCCAACAACTAAGTGGGAGGAATCTGGGCCAATCTACCTACGAAAAAGAAATGATGGCCATCTTACATGCAGTCGAGACCTGGCGACCTTACTTATTGGGGCGACGTTTTCAAATCCGCACAGATCATCACAGTCTTAAATATTTTTTGGAGCAACGCCTATCCTCCCCACAACAAAATAAATGGCTCACCAAAATGCTGGGATATGATTATGAGATCATTTACAAGAAAGGGAAAGACAATAGTGTAGCAGATGCATTATCTCGCCAATTTGAGGAAGAAAGTACTCTGCTAGCAATTTCCCTCCCCATTCCAGAGTGGATTGAAGAGGCTCGCAAGGAATGGTTTTCACACCCCGGGCTATCCCAACTCATTTCTCAATTGCAAGTAGATCCAAATTCCACCAAGGGCTACTCGTGGCAGGATGATATTCTTCGCTACAGGGACAGAGTCGTAATAGCACCAACATCCACCCTCAAAAGTCGCATTTTGGCAGAATTGCACTCATCTCCCATTGCAGGACATTCGGGCTTTCAGAAGACGTATGCTCGCACCAGAAGATCATTTTTTTGGATAGGCATGAAAAAGGACATCCTTACTTTTGTAGCAGAATAGGATGTCTGTCAACGCCACAAAGGGGAAACCGTCAACACACCAGGCACATTACAACCATTGCCCATTCCGACATCAATTTGGACGAAGGTTTCTATGGATTTCATTACAGGTCTTCCAAAGTCCGGGAACAAGTCCGTCATCATGGCGGTTGCGGACCGACTGTCGAAGTATGCTCATTTCTGCGCCCTACCCCATCCGTTTACACCAACTTTGGTCGCTCAATCTTTCATGGATCAGATTTTCAAATTGCATGGCATGCCCACTTCTATTGTGTCTGATCGCGACCCGATCTTCACCAGTGATTTTTGGCAGGAACTTTTCAGGATACAAGGCACTCAACTAAAACTCAATACTTCCTATCATCCACAAACGGATGGTCAAATTGAAGCCGTCAACAAATGTCTAGAAACCTACCTTAGGTGTTTCACTTCAGAAAAGCGACACCTTTGGGTACAGTGGTTACCTCTGGCTGAATGGTGGTATAAAACCAACTATCATGCCACCACCAAAATGACTCCCTATGAAGCAGTATATGGTCAACTTCCGCCTTCCCCTACTTCTTATTTCAAGGGGTGCTCCAAAGTACAAGCAGTGGATCAACTCCTACAACACCGCGCAACCATGCTCGCCCATCTTAGAGAGAATCTTCATCAAGCTCAGAACCACATGAAGCAACAAGTCGACCAACATCGCTCAGAGCACCAATTTCAAGAAGGGGATTAGGGTTTTTTGAGGCTGCAACAATATAAGCAAACATCACTCAAAGACAAGGGTTGTCAAAAGCTCTCTCCAAAATTCTACGGACCATACCAAGTACTTCAGCGCATTGGAGAAGTGGCTTACAAGTTGGCTTTGCCACCTACTGCAAAAATCCATCCAGTTTTCCATGTATCGTGCCTCAAGAAAGTGATTGGGAACAATTGCCGAGTTCAAACCAGTCTACCTGAATTGGACGAAGAAGGGTCAATCTGGCTTCAACCCGAACAGGTTCTAGACACACGAGACAAGCACCTGCGCGGCCGCATGATTAAGGAAGTCCTCGTCAAATGGAAAGACACCTCTCCGAAAGATGCAACTTGGGAACTAGCCACTATTCTTCAGCAGTTTCCGTAGCTTCAGCCTTGAGGACAAGGCTAGTCTTAAGGGGGAGGGCATGTTAGGGTCCCACCCTAACCCCCTTATTTATGTCATGGAATCACGTCATAGTCAAGAGTCAATAAAGCCCATATTAATATTTGTAAATGGTTAACCCGCAATTAATGACGGGACCACAGTTAGTTGCAAATGGGCCGTAGTATTAGATAGATGGTATTAATAAAACCCACGGTATTGGCCCGTGGTATTGCATGTATGAGTCTTATATAAAGGATAAAGACTCCCTTGCGAGGAGCATTGTGTCTTATTTTGTAGTCGAGCTCTGCTCTATTGGAGGTTGCCCCCTCGAAGAGGCAAGTGAACATTACTCTCTGAATAATAAAATCATTTCTATTCTGTGTTCTGGGTATCTTTTCTTCGCATATTCTGTATTTGGGTATCATTTTGTAGGTTAAGAGCATAACAATGAAGCTGGGATTCACTAGGAGTGAAGCCGACCCTAACCTTTACTTTAAGGTTATAGATGACAAGCCTCTCATACTGGTGCTATATGTTGACGACCTCTTCTAACAAGTGCAGATCCTCTCATTCACGAATGTAAGAGGTAGCTGGCTTCTGAGTTCGAGATGAAAGACCTAGGACTTATGCACTATTTCCTAGGACTGGAAGTCTAGCAGAAACCAGGGGAGATTTTCCTATCTCAAGGAAAATATGTGGTGAAGATATTGGAGAGATTTGGCATGGTAGACTGCAAGCCCGTAACTACGCCGATGGAGCTTGACTTCAAGAAGTTAAGCGGTAGTGCTACCGGACCTGTTTTACGAAATGCTACCAAGTATTGTCAACTTGTTGGAGCATTAATGTTCTTGTTGAACTCCCGTCCAGATATATGCTTTGCAGTCAACACATTGAGTCAACATATGGTTGAGCCTCACCACTCACATTGGATTGGTGCCAAGAATTTGTTGAGATATCTTCGTGGCACAATCACTCATGGGTTGAGATACACTGTCGGAGATGTGAGACTACTTAGGTATACTGATGCTGATTGGGCATGTAGTGTGGTGGACTGGAAGAGCACTTCCGGGTGTTGTTTCTCTTTGGGATCTGCCTCGATATCTTGGATGAGCAGGAAGCAGAAGTTGGTGGCTTTGAGCACCGCTAAGGCAGAGTACATTGCTACTAGCATGGCCTCTTGTGAGGCATTCTGGTTGCAAAAGCTTTTCAGTGAGCTGTTTGGATTTACATTGGATACCATCGTGATTCTGTGTGACAACCAGAGCAGGATCCGTTTATCAGAGAATCCCGTATTTCATGATCGCTCCAAGCATATCAATATCAGATACCACTATATTCGAGATATGGTACAGCGAGGAGCAATAAGGCTCCAACAGATCGGTACAGATGAACAGGTCGCCGACATTTTTACAAAGCCCCTAGGAAAGGTCAAATTCCTGACTTTCCGAGAACAACTTGGTGTCGTTCAGAGACCCTCTTATGAGGGTCGAGTATGATGTATTGAGCTCTGGGAGCTTCAGGGGGGTGCGGGGTACTTCTTGGAGCGACATGTGACCACAGGGCGACTCACCATCCCTTGGTGGTGCACTATGTATAGGGTAAAGGTTCAACCTTCCCCTGTGACACCCCGTGGCAATTGTGGAACAAGATGATTAGTTCTCTTGTGGGCTAGGATGATTCGTTCTCCGTGGTGACTGTGGAACACGATGATTAGTTCTCCTATAGGCCAGGATAATTAGTTCTTCGTGGCATCCACTGGACAGGATGATTTGTTCTCCTGTGCACATGATGATTAGTTCTCCTGTCGAGGCATCCTACCCATGCAGTCTGGGACTCATGGGAAGTACCTCTCATTTGATCAATGAGCAGGGAAATGAGGATAGGGACCATAGTAGTACTATCGATGGACGCATCGCTGTATCTACCATACTCCCTATGCTAGGATGACCTCCATTGATCTGGGATCAATGATACTGATCTAGGATCAGTGAGAGTGGTTCACACTTTGAGATTGACTTTGGGTCAGTGGAGGATGGTATGATACATCCTCGATCATTTCTTCTTCTTCATAGTTCGAGCAAAGCAGAGTAGAGCAAAGCAAAGCAGAGCAGAGCATAGCAGAGTGGGGTCAAGCTGTACAGGACAGTGCATTTGATGGATGGATTGCAGCGACGGTCTGACGGATTGTAGATGAAGTTCTCCCTAGTTGAGAGGGAGTGTTAAAATTGGCAACTAGGGCCAAACTCCATGTGGATCACCTTATTTATGGCTTCTGATATTTTTCCTAGATTCCTCTCATTGAGAGGTGTAGGATTGATCTAAAGATCATCTGATTTAAGTATTTATGGAGATATGAATTTATTTTGATTATGGACAAATTGTCAAGGTCGGCCAGCAAACTTATGTAGGTTCAGAAGCCTAACAGTCACGTCTATTCATCCTCAAAGTTTACATATAAATACAAGGAGCATTCTCCTCATTTGGACAATTCAATTCACTCATCTTCTCTCTCTCTCTCCTACGCATAAAAGGAGCCTCTCTCTCTCTCACACGTGTGGCTGAAAGGAAGACATCCTAGGGCAAGGAAGACGCAGAAAGAAGGATGCTAGGGCAGCAGGTCATCTCTTTGACCAGCATTGACCTTCCAGAAGTGCGGATTGGGTGTGGTTGCCTCTCCTACGCAGGCCACAATTTTTGGCATGAAAATCGAGGTGATCTGACCTCTGGTTTGACTGGTGTTGATTGCCCTAGTTTAGGCCTGCAGTTGACTTCAAAAATTTGCAAATTGACTGAACTTTTGGGGCTGTTCAAGCACTGTTTCTTCAGGTTGTTCGAGGACAAGTTGACCAGAAATTGACCAAGTAATTTTGAGGTCAATTTCAACTAGTTTGACCAAGTTTGACTTTGCTGATCTAGGGTTTGCTGCCGCTGATATAAAATTACAGAATTCAGATTTTTTACTATTTCTCTCTGCTGAACTATTGAAGATAAAAGAAGATTTGATCAAAGGGTTTCCCCGCATTGGGGTTTGTCCCTGGCTAGCCGCCACATCTTATGTCTCTTGTCTTGGCTTGTTTTTTGTTGATCATTTAATGTTCTATCTGTACTTTACTTAATGTATATGTGATTGCTAATCTGTGGCTAATAAGAAGAAAAATAACTAAACTACTCTAAGCATAGAACATACCATAATTTAACAGAAATGCTAGCACACATAAAATATGAGACAATTATTTTTGGACAAAAGTCCCCGAAAAAACCCAATGCGAGAAACCGGTGCAGCAGCTGAGGGTTTTATTATTAAGCAACAGTGAGAAATTTTGAGTAGAACTAAATGCCGAAATCTGGCAATCCTATAGAGAAAAATATTGGCAAAAATCTAGTGAGCAATTTTGCTCACCCCACAGCCAAACTCTCGGCCCAAATCGCCTTCAAAAACTCGGCCCTCTGACCCTCTGCGTCAGCCTCTGTGCTGCTCTGTGCAACTTGTTGGACGTCAAGACTCTAACTGGTCTCTGATGAAGTTGTTTTGCCTTATGCTGGCTGGAAAGATGCTTCTCTGGCACTCCTTCCCGGCCTCTGGAACTGAAGATGTCTCTCCCTCTCAGCAAATCCAACTTGCCTTTAGAAGCTATTGTGCTACCCCTGCATCAGCTTCTATGTGGCTCTTCTGCCTCTACGAATGCACTCACTGGATTTGGAATACTTCCTCCAGCCTCACTGTCTCTGCTCCTCACTCACTGCTTCGATCTCTAGCTCTCTCCGACAACTGACTGCTGCTACTTTGGAAATCAATCTGCTAAGAAATTGAACTACTCAAGTGTTCTCTCCATCACCACATCGACCTCCTCTTATAATCCTCTGTTGGAGCACCAACAACCAAGATTAAAACATAATCGATGGCTAGGATCATCTCTAGATCAATTCATGTGAGTTTCCAGATGATTCTTGCCTTGAATTAATTAATACTGATTAATTAACCACATTTCCTAAGTTTAACCATATTAACCATATTTAAATACTGGTTAATAATCTAATTAAGTCATTTCTAGGATCATCTCTGGATCAATTCGTGCGAGTTTCTAGATGATTCTTGCCTTGAATTAATTAATACTGATTAATTAACCACATTCCCTAAGTTTAACCATATTAACTATATTTAAATACTGGTTAATAATATAATTAAGTCATTTCTAGGCGGAATTTCCATAAACGATTTTTGGGTTTTGGAGATCGCATGTATTCTAGCTTCTCCAGCTAATTTCGTGGCTAGAACACATCCGATGTTATAAAAACTAACATTATCCACTTAGAACAATTAGCCAATGAGACAATACAAAGTGCCAATGGCAATTACTCAAAATAGACAATAATGTTATCAATGTTCTTATACAATTAGAAGTTTCCCAAATAATTGCAATTAGATTCCTTAATGCCAATTATTCAAGAGATATTCAACAAATCTTCAAGCTAAGAACACAGATCTTAGATGTCAATACTGTAACTAGATTCTCAATTAACCAAGGCTCTTTGACACTTAAATATTACTAATTTTTCGAGAGACATTCAATGATATTCTTTAAACGTGATTGGAACAAGACACTTTAATGCCCATTAGAGTGATAGAAACAATTAGATTTCCCAAAAGACAATTGATGTAACCAAAAAACTCACCAATTTAACAAGATAGATTTAAAGTCAAGTGCTTTAGAGAGTGAGCTTATTAGTGCACAATTAGGATCATGAAACTCAGAAGACAAGAGAATGTTAGTATTCTTATCCAATGTTACAATGCCAACGATGATTTTTCATAATAGCATATTGGACAATGTAAACAAATCTTTTCCACAATGAGTAACTAGAGGACAAAACAATGGAAATCTTATGTTACTCATGTTCCAATGTTATCCAAATGAGTAATAAGTGACCTTTATGACAACAGTGAGTTAGATTACTTTAGAGCAATTTTAGATGCAAAATGAGATGCTAAATGCGAATGAAACAATCCACTACCAAAACCACTTTGCCAAGACCAAAGCCTTCTTATGATGCTAATATCACTGTTATAGATTAGACCTTAGTGAACTTACGACAATCAACTACTTTTCATACAATAAGCCAAATTATGAGTGCCCAACTTATCCAATTGATTTATCAATGCTTTAGACCATGTGTGAGTTAATTTTATGCCAATTAAATGAGTCAAATGTCACTGTTATGAAATGATTATCTTGTTGTATCAAACTGTGAGGAGAAATAGGGTTTACAGATCAAACCCTTAGGCCTTGATGCCTTGAAGAAACTTGCCCAAATTCTCCCAATGGCTAGGCTACCTACATTCACCAATGTTAGCTTAAAAATTCACTTGAAAATCATTGTAAACATCAATATATTGGCTCAAAAATTGAATATCACCCACAGAGACAAAGAGAGGGCAAATGAGGCAAGGTTATGGCCAGGAAAGAGGGTACACAAGGCCAAATAGGCATGCATTAGGGATGCCAAGGCATTACAAGCTTGCGACAAGGGTCAAGAGGCCAATGGAGGCCCACAACAAGCCCTGGAGGGGTTGCCGCTTGGCTTAAGGAAGGGCCGAGGGGCTTGAGTAAGCCCTAAGGCCTACGACCTAGGGTTTTTCCTTAAAGGCTTGCTGAAAGCCCTAAAGGGATTGCAGCTAGGAGAGATGGAGGTTGCTGAGGGAGAGGGAAACTAAACGAAGGAGGGGAAAGGGAAACCAAGGGGAGGAGGAGGAGAAATAAGGGTTTTGCAAGGGAAAAGAGGGGAGACAACTAAGGAAAAAGGCCCTAAGGCCTGCAGGCAGGCCTAAGAGGCCTAGAAATGCCCACGACAAAGGAAAGAAGGCTTATGACAAGGCCTTAGAGGCCTTTTTAGGCCTACGTCCAACCAAGGAATGGTAAACAAGGACAACAACTAGGCTAGAGGGAGGACGCTAGCCCAAAAAAATTAATTTGCTTCAAATCTTCAATATTGCTCAATTTCATTGCAAAATTCCTTGATGCTGGCCCTGAAAAAATTTCTAGAGACTAGATCTTACCCTCAAGGGCCTAGATCTAGCTCAAACCCCAACAAATCTTCTTGAAGCTCACCTACACAAATGAAAAATGAAAATACCCAAAACCCCAATATATACAAAAATTTGAAATAAAACCCAAACCCCAATTAGCTGTAAAACAAGGGTTAGAAAATTTTATTTACAAAAATTATTCTACAAAAATAATTTACAAATATATTTACAAATGTACAATGCTTGAACATAAAAATATATTTTGAGAAATAATTTTTTAAATGATGAATAGTGACAATAGATCAAATGTGTTTTGAAAGTTATGGTATTGCCCACAACCTTAGCGAAGTAAGAAAACCAAACAAAATTCTCGGAGCCCAAACAAGGTCAGCTCTCCTCCAAATTCTGTGAAATTAAAGCCCATGGGCTAGGGAATTTGCAAACTCTATATATTTTCTTCAAGAAAACTTGTTAGACATATGGCGAAGCAGATCACCTAAGATAGATCCAAATCTACCAATAGAATGTTCTTATCACCATCTAATGAATAAACAAGCTTATAAAATTTTAAGCACAATATAGGAAAGCACATACCCAACACATACCACAGATCATCAGACAAAGAACACCATGAACTGAATCCCAAAGTCTTTTATTATGATATTTCAAACATTCCCAGTAGATTAGTGAAACAAAACCAATGTTACAAAATTACATTGACTAGAGTCAGAGCTTTCATCGTGTCTTGAGAAGCAAATGGCTTCTAATTTATAGATAAATCCTCAAAGTGTAAAATAACGGCTAGTTGGCTTGATCCCCGTCAAAGTAATCTCGAATGTTGATTAATATTTGATCATCTTTTAATCTTTGTCGACGAAAATATTTTTTTTTTAAGAATTTTCGAATTTCTCATAAAAACCATTTTTTTATTAATCCAAAATTAAATATTTTGGATTACTTTCCTCAAAAATTTGACTTTGACTTAACCACCATGGTCTAAGGGCTCAATTTTTCTTAAAATATCCAATTTTTGGAATATGTGAGTGAAATTCCTTCCAAAACTTGACACAAATAAGATGAATCCAACCCCACAAATGTTGCCTAGGAACAGTTTTGTGCCAACCTCACTGAAATTTCTCCTAAATTCACTGGCCAAAATTCCTCTTGAAACTCTCTCAACTCAGTGGTAAGAATTATGCCCCTGCGTCCTCCTGGAAGTTTGAACTGGCTGAAGCAAGAGTTGATGTGCCCCACGAACTCTAGGAAATCTCTCCCCACTAAGTTCTGAAATACTCTCCTAGGGCGACACTCGAAGTTCACTGAAGGTAGAGGTGGAATTCCCGCTTGGGAATTCCTTGTGCTAAACAACACAGTTGTCTTGGCTAAGCAAGCTCAAGAGAACTAATGTTAAATTGTCAAATGGTCAAAGATGTCCCAAATAAGAGCCTCCTTGTTCTATTTATAATTGTTGGCCTCTCTCTCCCTTGGTGGCCCCCACTTTCCACTGGTTCACCCTCTTTCTTTTTCTCTTTCTTTCTCCACGACTGTGCATTCCCTTTTTCTCTCTTGTGGCCCCCACTTGCCAATGAACTACCATCTTGCCTTTTCACCCAAGCTCCTCAAGCCGAAATCATCTCCAAAACTCGAACTACAAAATTGTGGTATACGTAGAACCTCCCCAATAAACTTAGTTAATCTCCTCAAATGAAAAATCAAAATTGGGGATATTACAGTCCTCCCCACCAAAAATTGCTTGTCCTCAAGCACTTCCTGAACAAGCACATTCCCTAGCTGTTGATCCCCCCTATTACTTCAAATTATGCCAGGGTCCCAGATGCGCCACTGAATTGTCCCTGACCTCTACATTGTCCTGTCATGAAGGAATCCCTCAATAACAAGATCCCAAGCCATCATATCTGACGTGAAGCTCCCCTTGCTCCACCCACTATCTTGCCAGGAATAAGTATCTGAAACCCTCTGCATATCGTAAATGAGTAGGGAATCATGATCATGATAATGTCCTCCCCACCAAAAATTGCTTGTCCTTAAGCAATGCCTGAACAAGCACATTCCCTAGCTGTTGATCCCCACTATTACTGCAAATTATGCCAGGGTCCCAGACGTGCCATTGAATCGTCCCTGACCTCTACATTGTCTTGTCATGAAGGAATCCCTCAATAACAGGATCCCAAGCCATCATATCTGACGTGAAGCTCCCCTTGCTCCACTCACTATCTTGCCAGGTATAAGTACCTGAAACCCTCTGCATACCATAAATGAGTAGGGAATCATGATCATGATAATGTAGCACTCTGTCCAACTGCTCATGAAGATGCCCTACCGAGTGGTCCATCTCATACACTCCAAGAGTAAACTCTTGAAGATACCACCTAATCCCTATAGAGATAAAATCTCGCTCGCATGAGCTTCCCCTGATATCTTCCTGTTGATGCACCTGCCATGCTGATGAAGTCCCCCACGCCATCAGTGAATCACTAAAGCCCAATGGAAGATCTAAATGATCTCCCCAATAGAAATCAACTCATCCCCAAGGGTAGTTGTACTGCCAAGTCCTATGATGCCAGGATCCCATGCTAGTCTAAAAGGGGTGCCACCATGCTGTCGCTGCACAACTCTGACCATGACGGTTTTCCCATCATGTACAAGCTGTATCCTCCTCTCCTGGGACTTGATGGCAAAATATCTATAGATCTGACCCAGACATCTCCACGATGTCACGACCTACCCATTGTTGACTCACCCTGATCCGTAGTAGCAACAAGGAAAACCAAACTTGCCATGCGGAAAAGGCCTCAACGCTCTCCCGCATGTCAAACCAAGTGTGAGTTGGGTCATCATTTGTCCTGATCCCACACATCACAAAACAGAGTGTCCCATCAACCAACCAAATCCCTGGATCCACAGCCATAATGGCTACGGCATAGTCCTGACAATTGCTAGCATCAACCTGTACCACATCTCAAGTCCCTGTGTGTAATCAATATGTGGGCTCCATACATCATGAACCAATCTTGTGCATGTGAAATTGCCTTGTGTGGTCCATACCACGCAGTGGGATCTGTCGTCTTGCCTCCTGAAAGCGCTCCCCAATACTGCCTGGAGTCTAAACATCCGTCTGCAAGTAAGGTCCACCAACCGACCAGATGCTTTGGAGACACCTTGGAATGTCTTTCCAAAAGGGGGTCATGCATCTCCTTGAGTGTGGGTTCAAGGGTGGTGCAAATGTTACCTCTACAAAAGATCGAATGTCATGAAACTAGCTCACAAAAAGATAGAAAAGATAGATCAACGCTTTAGATTCAGCCTCTTCAAGGGGGCAACCTCCTTTACATTACATAAATGAACAATTTTTTTGATGATTCAAATGACAAAACCTCCTTTCTATATATAGGAGTCTAAGGAGTACAATATAACCCAGCTGACCTAACAATAATAATATAAAGCCACAAAAGTAACAATAGAGGGATTCTATGGGGCACAATAATAACAATATGGGGACAATAGGGGCACAACAATATTAATAAGGGATACAACTACAATAGTAATGGGGTAATCACTAGTATTATAGGGACCCAACATGCCCCTCTCCTTCAAAAAAGTGTTGTCCTCAACGCTTGAGTAGTTCTGGATGCTTCTGTATAAAATTCTCATCCTCCCATGTGGAATCTTCAGCGGATAAGTTCTTCCACTTGATAAGATACTCCGAAATTGATCGATTTCGTAGCTGTCGAGTTCTTGTTTTTGTGACTGCTTCCGGTTCCAATATAATTTTTCCTTCCTTGTCAAGTTCTGGCAATATTGTTTGAACTTGGAGCTTGTCGCCTATAACCTTCTTTAAACATGAAACATGGAAAACTGGGTGCAATCGAGAAGCTGCGGGAAGCTCCAATTTGTATGTCATAGTACCAATCTTTTGCAACACCTTGTACGGACCATAATACTTTGGTGATAATTTATTATCCTTCTTAGCTTGCTTGAAGGACATTTGCTTATATGGTTGTAGCCGTAGGAATACCCAATCACCTACATCAAAACTTCTTTCGCTGCAATGTTGATCTTCCTGTTGTTTCATTCTATTCTGTGCCAACACAAGGGTATCCTTTAAGAGTTGGAGGACTTGTTGTTGATGTTCGATGTGATGTTCCACTGCTTGAACCTTAGAATTTTCTCTTAAATATGATGTGATGGATGGTGGCTGATATCCATAAAGTGCCATAAATGGGGTCATTTTTGTTGCTGTATGGAAGGACGTGTTATACCACCATTCGGCCAGAGGCAACCATTTGACCCATTGTGTCTGTTTATCAGATACAAAGCAATGAAGATATCCTTCCAAACATTTTTTTACTATCTCAGTTTGCCCATCAGATTGAGGATGTTAAGATGAGCTATGAGCTAACTGAGTACCAAGGCAAGAAAATAATTCTATCCAAAAATTTCCAGTGAAAATGGGATCTCTGTCACTTACAATAATCTTTGGGTTTCCATGTAGCTTTTGAATTGTTTCCATAAATGCAGTAGAAACTATACTGGCTTTAAATGGATGTGATAACGCACAAAAGTGTGCATACTTGGTAAGTCTGTCAACTACCACCATGATGACACTCTTTCCCTCAGACTTGGGTAAACTTGTGATAAAATCCATTGAAACCTCCTCCCAACATTGGCTTGGAATGGATAAAAGTTGTAATAGACCCGGTGTCTTAATTGTTTCAACTTTATTTTGTTAGCAAACCAAACATTCCCCCACAAACTTTTGAATATCTGATTTAAGGCCATCCCAAAAAAATTCCTTCTTAACCCTGTGGTAAGTTTTTAAAAATCCTGAGTGCCCTCCTAAGGGAGAAGTGTGCAATTCCATAAGAATATTTGGTTTAGCTGGGAATTCTTATAGAGGTATAAGCGATCTTTGTACCATAACGAATCATTTTTCCAGCTAAATGTATCAGATGTACTGGAATCTTGTTGTAACTTTTGAATAAGTGTCCACACTTCTTCGTCATTCTTCCATTCCTCCCTTGCTTCGTTTATCCAATCTGGTTAGATAATAGAAATGGCGCACAACAATGCTTCCACATCCTCATCCTTTCTTGAGAGTGCATCTGCCACCACATTTTGCTTCCCTTTTTTGTAGATGATTTCAAAGTCATACCCCAACATCTTTGTGACCCACTTTTGTTGCTCTTCAGAGGATAATCTTTGTTCTAAAAAGTATTTAAGGCTATCATGATCTGTTTTTACCTTGAAGTGTCTTCCCATTAGGTAGGGTCGCCATTTCTTAAGTGCATGGAGTATTGCCAACATTTCCTTCTCATAAATAGCCTTGTGTAAAAACTTTCAAAAGCAATGGGTCTTTCATTTTGCATTAAAACAACACCAATTCCATTTCCTGAAGCATCACATTCCACAATAAAGGTTTTTGTGAAGTTCGGTGTAGCTAAGACCGGTGCTTGGCACATTGCCTCTTTAAGATGTTCAAAGGCCTTTGGTGCTTCTAGAGTCCATGAAAATGCATCTTTCTTCAATAATGTTGTTAGAGGTGCTGCTATTCTCCCATAATTCTTAACAAACTTGGGATAATACCCTGTCAACCCGAGAAATCCTCGCAGATGCTTTATGGATGTGGGGATTTTCCATTCCTTAATGGCTTTAATTTTGCTAGGGTCTACCTTAACTCCTTCATGAGATACAATGTGACCCAGATATTCCACCTCTTGTACTCCAAAGAAACATTTGGATCTTTTTGCATATAATTGTTTCTCCTCCAATAGTTGTAGCACCCTGTCAACATGTTCAACATGATCCTTCCAAGACTTGCTGTAGATTAATATATCATCAAAAAATATTAACACAAATTTTCTAAGGAATGGTTTGAAAATGGAATTCATCAAACCTTGAAATGTTGAAGGTGCATTGGTAAGGCCAAAAGGCATGACCAAAAATTCATAATGACCCTCATGAGTTCTAAATGCTTTTTTTGGAATGTCTTCAGTCTTCATTCTGATTTGATGATATCCTGAATGAAGATCCAACTTGGTGAAGTAAATTGATCGATGCAATTCATCCAGTAATTCATCAATGACAGGAGTGGGAAACTTATCTTTAATAGTGAGCTTGTTGAGCTCCCTACAATCCGGACACATGCACCATGATCCATCCTTCTTGTGCACCAATACTACTGGAGTAGAGAAAGAACTTTGACTCGGTTGAATTATACCAGCCTCTAGCATTTCTGCAACCATACGTTCAATTTCACTCTTTTGGGCATAAGAATATTTGTACGGCCTGATGTTTGGAGGAACACTTCCTGGAATCAGATGAATAGCATGATCATGATCACGAATAGGTGGGAGACCTTTGGGAGTCTCAAATACCTTGGAATGATTGTCCAAGACTTTTTGGAGATCTGGAGAAATAGACGGTTCCAATGTGGAAACATCTAGTGAAATTGTGCAATTACACCTCTTTGTTCATTTTTTAGAAGCTTTGTCATACCGTTAGAGCCGATTATCTTTCCTGGTTTCCCTGCAATACCCCTTAATTCCACTTCCTTTCCTTCCACAGAAAATTTCATGAAAAGTTCTTGAAAATTAAAAGCTATTGTACCCAAGGATTGTAGCCATTGGACTCCTAGTACAACATCAGCATCTCCCATTGGAATGGAAAGCATTGGGCTAGTCAACACATATTCTCCCATGGATAGCTTGATATTATGGCACTTTCCAGAGCAATTTATTGTTCCTCCATTTGCAACCATCACTTGACACTCTGGTGCTGGATATAAGAAGCAATTCAATTCTTTTGCTACCTTACAATGAATAAAATTGTGGGTACTTCCTGAATCAATCAACACTATTACCTTTTTCTTCTTGATTTGTCCTTCTATCTTGATGGTTTGAGGAGTGGTAATTCCTGCCAATGCATTACAAGATATGGTCGGATTCATTTCTTCTTTATCTAGTCTTTGTTCCTGGAGTATATCCTCTTCTTTTGACCTTTCTTGCTCCTTTTCTTTTTCCTCTTCACAATCTATGTAGAATAATTTCTTCTCAGCACACTTATGACCTTTAGTGTATTTGCTATCACAACTGTAACAAAGCCCTTTTGCTCTTTTTTCTTCCAATTGTTGTGGTGTCAACCTTATAGGTTGTGGAAGACTAGGGGCAACAACACTTCCATCTTTATAGTTGTGAGTGGTATGCTTCTTGGTTGCCATAACTTTGCTTTCCATTTTTCTTGCTAACCTGAATGCTTTCTCTAATGAATCAGGTTCCCAAAGGCGAACATCATGTTGGATATTATCCTTTAAAGTCCCTATGAACACATCAATCCTATGCTGCTCTGGAATATTTTTTACCCTTATGTTCAATTTTTGGAACTCCTCAATGTGCTCCATTATTGAACCCTTTTGTTTGAGACTTATCAATTGGCTAAAAAAAGTGTTGCTTTTTGTATCCTCATAATGTGCTGTCAATTCTTCCGTAAAAATTGCCCAAGTGATAATTTGTTTACAAGAGCAAAGCCATTGATACCATACAAACTGATTTGGTTCCAAATATAAAGTTGCAATACGTACCTTTTGTGTGTTTTGCACATTATTGAGATCGAAAAATTGCTCCATCTGTAATAACCCTGTTGCATGATCTTTGCCATCAAACTTCCTCATATTGATTTTTGGAATATGGTGGGTCTTCGATCCCACATTAGAGTCTATGAAATCATGATTAACATTTCTTTTGTTCGCACCATAAGTTTCCTTTACTACCTTTTCACCATTAGTAAGTATTTCTTGTAGAAAATTTGTCAAATTTGTCTTCAAATCTGCCATGTCTGTCTTCAAATCTGTCTTCAAATCTGCCATGTCTCTCTTCAAATTTGTCTTCAAATCTATCTTCAAATTGTCCATCTTAACTTCCATGCCCTTTATCTTCGATTCCACACCATTTATCTTAACTTCTGTTAGCTTTTGTGAGAGTGACATTTGTTGCACTTGGTCTTGTAATTTTGATATATCATGTAGCATTTCTTCCTCTTCTTCATGAGTCATGCTAGAGCTTTCAGGTTGTTTACTAAGTGTTTGCATTTTCTTTCCTCGGGGCATCAGTTACCGATAATAACGCTCTACTATGCCCTTTGAATTCCTTCAAAATAAATTTTTAAACCAAGCTTAAGCAAAAATTTAAAAAAATCTACACCTTTTTTCACTTTGCAGGAGCTCAATATTGCCTCTGATGTATCTCTGTACTTTCCAATCATCCAGTTCTGAAATTGCGACCTGCAGTAGCCCTCTGTGTCCTCTTTCCAATGCCACCAGTCTGATCCAAATTGGATTCTCCAAGGAAGAGTTATGCGAAATCTCCCACAGTGACTTGATTATAGACTAGCTCAGTAGAACGAACTTGTATGACGTGCCACGAGTCACTGTTTCTACCTTTGGCTCTAAAAAATATATACAAGAAACTACAGTCTGTCCTCTTTCTGTACCTTCTGACGAAATTTCAATCCGATGCTCAAAGAGAAAGTTATGACGATTTTCCCCAGGTCACCTGTTTGGAATGTAATTCAGGAGTCTGCAAAAATACCAACTTTCTCAGATCATATCTCTGCAAATATGGCGCGAAAAGCTCTGAAATTTGGACCTGAGGTTTAGCGCGATTTCTTCTCAAATGGGTTTTTTTAAGCTTCTGAAATGTAGCAGAAAAAAAGTTATAGCGAAAATACCACGATGACCTATTTGGAGCAGTGAAACTCTAGAATCCAAGGCTCTGATACCAAATGTTATGAAACCAGCTCACAAAAAGATAGAAAAAATAGATCAACGCCTTAGAATTCAGCCTCTCCGAGGGGGAAACCTCCTTTACATTACATAAATAAACAATTCTTTGATGATTCAAATGACAAAACCTCCTTTCTATATAAGGAGTACAATATAACCCAACCGACCTAACAATAATAATATAAAGCCACAAAAATAACAATAGAGGGATTCTATGGGGCACAGTAATAAGAATATGGGGACAATAGGGGCACAACAATATTAATAAGGGATACAAATACAATAGTAATGGGGTAATCACTAGTATTATAGGGACCCAACATCGAACTACCCTCAAGAATGCATCCACCAACTCACGCCCTGATCACATGCCACAGTTGGAAAGCCTCTCTCTTGATAAACCGTGTCTCGTCCAACTGTCTCAGATGATCCCCTTGGGTCCCGTTTCTTGTGATGCCAGCATCAAGAGACAATATCCAAGTCCCCTACGTCAGTGTGCAATGTTGGAGAGTGATAAATGGAAGCTCACGGTTGGCCCTTTGATCAACTCACTCTCCAAATATGAATGTGCCAAACCCAATGGTGTGTTTGATGCCCTTGTCAGGAGATCTCTCTAGCGGAAACACTTCAACAACCTGTTGTGCATCATCGTGCTCTGCTGCACTCAAATATGTACCCCTACACTCCTTTGTAGGACACTGCTCCATGCTGCATAGCCCTACACACCACTGGATGTTATGGCCTAAAATTGGGTTTGTACGCATTAGTCTGCATCCCTCTACATAACACTGGACCCTACGACATAACTTTGTGCAGTCCTGAGTACTATTGCCTATTGTCGTACCACCCTATAACATATGGTATCTCGCATGTGCCAAAGTATCTGCCACTTTGCTAGTGAGCCCACCATGACGCACGTCATATCTCCTCATCTGTCCTAGTAGATTTGAATGGCCTAACTCCACACTTGCTAGAGGGGATATCTCTACTGTGCTGATCCTCGACGACTCCTTCGCCCAATACCTCAATGGGAGGACATTGTCTCCATACAATGCGTAGTCCGGTGGGCTACCCATCCCACCTCCTGCAACTAGCTCCTGCTAGAGAATGTTGATCATCCTACGATCCCATGCGCAACCAACATGTCAAAACAACCCATGGAGTTTGCTCACAAACCGCTTGGCCACTACTGCCGACTGGAACTACCCTAAGGAATGCATGTGCTTAGTCGCTGGATCGACTACCTCATCAATGCCATAGCCATCTTGCATGCTTGATATCAGATAGGAAGCCCCACATGGATCCCAATGCCAACCTGGGCCTCCAATACCCTCAGTGTCCGAGAGATAACACTGAGCTTTACTCGAGACTACGACCATCCCCATGAGTCCAACCCACTCCACCGGGTACCAACTCAAAATCTCTCACCATCCAACCCCAAGAGAGGGATCAAATGCACAAACTCCCTCACATAGAACAAGCCATCCATCCTGCGAGTGTTGCACCCTACACAAAACATGTCGCCTCATCTCACCATCCTGATCGATACATAAAATCTGTCAAGGTGACACTGCATCTCTCTCTCCACTGTACAAAGGTAGCCTAGCAATGTTGTAAGCCCCATCTATCTGAATCCAAAGCGAGCCACTGTCTGGAAGTACTGCAACTCTGTTGACGGTCTGTGCATTTGTCTGCCCTAAATTGGTGGTTGGCCCAAAAGATGACTGCTCGTCCTCCTCCATCATGGGCTTAACATGAGCCTCCAATTGTTCATCCATAGACAACCTGACATGATAGACATGCTCACGAGTCAGTTGTAGGTGGTTGTTGTCCTGATGCTTTGTCACAGACTTGGATGCCTTTGTACCTATCGGCTCCTCATCAACGGTGGAGATGTCTCCTCACGAGTCAGTTGTAGGTGGTTGTTGTCCTGATGCTTTGTCATAGACTTGGATGCCTTTGTACCTATCGGCTCCTCATCAACAGTGGAGATGTCTCCTGACACCTCATCGACCTGTGGTGCGCTGCTGTCACATGAAAACTCAGTCACATCCCTGGGTACGTTATCAATTGTCAACATCTCATCAATGGGTGTATGCTCAACTGTCCCCTGCCAACTGTTATCTCTTAGAGGAAACCCTGGCTGCGGGAAAAATCTCTAAGGTAACCTCGAACCTCTTTGAGGTTGAAAGTCGACCCTTCAACCTGGAGAGAGATCTCTCCCTAAACTCAACTACTCAAGGTCACTGTAATATTGGAATATTCAATTTTGCTCAATTTTGCCTTCTATAGTTATTTATAAATAAAAAGGTGAGGAAAGGGGGGACATAACTCACTTTTTGAATAAAGTCACTCCCTAGTAGTGCAACGTTGTAACTTAAAAGGGAAGCCAAGGGGGCCAAAGGACCACGTAGAGAAGGGGGCCCACGTAGACACTTGGAGGGACTACACAGATGGAGAAGGAGCACGTGGCAAGAGAGAGGCTACGTTGGAGGAGGTGGGCCTTAGGGTTTTGAGAGAGGCCAACGCTATAAAGGAGAGAGGAGACTCCTCATTTGGGCATTGGATTATGTTGCATTTTGAGCTAGTCATTTGACTTCGAGTACGCTGGCTGTTTAGCCTGTCTACAACACTGTTTAGTGCATCGAGTGTCTCTGTTCGGAGATCTCACCTTTAGCCCCGGGGGACTTTGAGTGCCTGCTCGGGCAAGGTAGTTTCATCAGTATTTTGCAGGAGGAGTGATCACTGGAGTTGAGGAGGAACTGAGCATTTTGATGACTACGCAGTCTTGAGAGTGGAGGACGCAATCTCTTTTCGTAGGAGCTCCAGATTGGGTTTATGTGGAGGATTTGAGCTTGGAGATTGAGCAAGGGATCAGCCCTTACATATTGGAGGATTTTGGCAGAGTCTCGGGTAGAGTTTTGGAGGATTCTCTTCAGGGGCAACGCAGAGCCTTGAGGATAACGTAGATCCTCAAGGGGGTGATTTTCGGGGGTTAGTTATTTTAGAAAAGATTTCTGGGCTTTTCTAGGTTTATTGAACAGAGGCTAATTCCAGAGTTTCAGCATTTTCTGAGGAGGGGAACAACCCCAAATCCTCACTTGATTCCAGCAGTGCTCCGGTAGCTTGGACGCAGTTCAGAGAGAGGCCATTTCCATACCATTCTGAGTGTATTTCTTCACTTGTCTTGTGCAAGTCAAAGTGCTATCTTTCTGATCACCTCTTGTATTCTTTCCATTACTCAGTATAATAAAATGGCTTAGCATTTCTCTCTGCATTTCTCGAGTATCTGCTTATATTCCATGTATACATTATTGTATGTTGCACTACTGTTATTTTTATCTCTTTGAGCTCCCCTGCTACTATACCACTTGTGTGTTTTTCTCCTATACTCTTAAATAGAGTTTGGAAAAGGGCCAGGTAGCCTCTAGATCTCGTCCTCTTTTCAGAGGTGGCATATCTGGTAAACGCCCTCCCAGTCCATCTCTGGTTGGAGTTTGCTTGTGTTTGAGGGATACCCCTGATAAGGGATATTACAGTGGTATCAGAGCATAGATTTGGCTCAGCCTGTGGAGCTAGCAGTCTATGACACTGAGGGAGAAGCCCTGCATTTGTTACAGAGGTAGGAAATACAAAGATATTGAGCGTAGGTTGGAGAACACCTACGGAGAGGGAGACTGTGTTCGGGTGGTGGACACAGAACAGGAGGAGCCTGTGGTGAACACAGAACAGGAGGAGCCTGTGGTGGACGCAGAGCAGGAGGATCCGATGGCAAATGAGGACGGGAAGAGATTTGCGGACATGCTCCTCAAATCAGTGTAGGATCTGTCGAGGCAGATCGAGGTGATGGGGCAGAGATTCACGGCGGTGGAGGCTAGACAGTGTGAGAACCCACGGGTTTTCCAGGTTGGTGAGGGATCGGGTACATCCCACCATTTGCCAGAGCAGGGTGCCACTCAGCGTGATACTACTCAGCAGATGGCCTCACATGCCCCTACATGCTCTACCATGCCCACTTTCCTAGGAGCAAACACGGGGGCCGGAGCCCAGCAGGAGGCAGAGCCCGGTCATATGGGTGATTATTTTGCAGAGTACCAGGCCTATGGGCAGGAGTTAAGGGATGCTCTCTCATTTAGAGACTTTGTTAAGCTCTAGCGGGATAGTAGACCCCGCGACCATCACAGAGGATACCGGCATTATCATGATGGAGACATCCACCGCACAGCTAGTAGATTCCACTTGCCTACATTTGATGGCTCATCAAACAGTTCGGCAAAGTCTTGGGTGGAGAAGCTGGACATCTATTTCCAGCTTAACCAGATGTCGAAGATAGAGGCCATCAAGGTGGCGACATTACATTTGGATGGTGAGACCGAGGATTGGTGGTTCCATGGGATGGTTACACTCGGACACTCCACAGTGACGACATATGCCGAGTTCACCACGAGATTGATAGAGAGGTTTGACCGGGGGGATCCGGAACAACACTTTGTTGAGATGACGAGGCTCAAACAAACCGGGAACCTAAAGACCTACATTGTAGACTTCTTGAGGGTTTCAGTGATGGTGCCAGATCTATCCATGACACGGAGGATCTACATGTTTGTTGAGGGGTTAGCAGAGCCACTTCGGGGTCTAGTCAGATCTACTAGACCAACCACACTCTAGGATGCTATTAGCAGGACTCGGGACTTACAAGATGCCTTACCCAGGACCAGGACATTTCACCCCAGAGACAGGCTTTCCAGCCTAAGGGGAAGGATGTGAGGATTCTGCCTCCAAAGGGGAATCCAGGACGAGCACAGATTGATGATGATGCCAGGAGGGAGCTGAAGAAGAAGCGGTTGTACTTTACCTGTCAGGAGCCGTAGACACTGGGACATAGATGTGTTGTTGGCAAAGCACATTTTATTGAGGTCTTCTCCGAGAGCAGCGGGGAAGAGGATGAGGAGGATGATGTGGAGGCAGGAGATAGTCATGCTGCACAGGATCCTTTGCCACCTCCACCACCAGCAGCAGGTGGTGCAACTTTTGCACCTACCAGAGGGGCCCTTGCAACATTGCGAGGAGTTCCCAAGTATTTGACACTGCGCGTACGGGGGACAGTACGTGGCCAGCGAGTATCAGTTTTGGTTGACAGTGGGGCAACCCACAACTTCATCGATGCACAGATGGTTGAGCGGAGAGGTATACAGACAGAGAGATTCGATGGATTTTCAGTTTTGGTCCCAGGAGATCAGACCATGGTGTGTGCTCGTTATGTCCCAGAGTTATCAGTGACGATGGGCACCTACACACTGACTGACCACTTTTTCATGGTCAATATTCCGGACACCAACATGATACTGGGTGTTCAGTGGCTTATTACTCTAGGGAAGGTCACGATAGATTGGAAGGCCCTAGAGATGGAGTGGGATGATGAGAAGATAGGGAGGCATAAGAAGATACGGGGATAGCACACATATCCGCTTCAGACTGTGTCGGCGCATCGGATGGAGGCAGTCTTCCGGAAGGGAGACATAGAGTGGGCAGTGGAGCTGCGTGCATCAGAGGCAAGGACTACAGGGCAGACGATGCACCCAGAGATACAGTCCATCCTTGACCAGTATGCCACAGTGTTTGGGGAGATTCCGCCGGGACAGCCACCGGACCGGGGGTTTGAGCACACCATTGAGCTTGAGCAGGGCATACAGGCAATGATTACTACCCCCTATAGGCATCCCAAGGCCTATCGGGATGAGATTGAGCGGGCCATTCAGGAGTTGCTGGCTCTTGGGCACATTCGGCCGAGCACGAGTCCTTTTGCTTCTTCTGTGGTGTTGGTGAAGAAGAAGGACGACACATTGAGGATGTGCATTGACTACAGGGCCCTGAACAAGAAGACCCTAAAGAATAGGTACCCCATACTCAGGATCAATGAGTTCATGGATGAGTTGAGAGGAGCATGGTTCTTCTCAAAGATTGATTTGAGATCTGGGTACCATCAGATTCGCGTGAGGGAGCAGGACATTCCCAAGACCGCCTTCAGGTGTCACTATGGGCACTTTGAGTTTTTGGTGATGCCCTTTGGGCTAACCAACGCCCCAGCTACATTCCAGTCCTGCATGAATCACATCTTCCGCAGTCACTTAAGGAAGTTTGTGTTGGTATTCTTTGATGATATTCTCATTTACAACAGGACTTGGGAGGAGCATCTCCATCACATTGAGACAATGTTGCGCATTTTGGAGTAGCAGTTCTATGCCAAGCTCTCCAAGTGTGAGTTTGGGTTGACGAAGATGTTGTACTTGGGACCATTGTTTTAAAAAACGGCCGTTTCGATACCGAAACGGCCGAGTTGATCCGAGTCGATACCCTCAGCCATGACTCGGCCTTTGAAACGGTACGTTTGGCCGAGTCAGCCATGACTCGGCCGAGTCATTCAATGACTCGGCCGAGTCATGGCTGACTCGGCCAACTCGGCCGTTTCCGCTATGACTCGGCCGAGTCACAAAAAGCCAGCTCAGAACACGTTAAACAGGGATTTAATATTTTTTTAATGGATTTTTAAGGTGATTTCTGATTGGTTTGGACTCCAAGGTGTTATATGAATTTGCTAAATGTCATTTGGGGTCCATTTCCCCCTCCCAAACCCTATTTAACACACTCAAATGCTCTCTACTATTGATATGCTATTCAAATTTCATGGTAATGTTAAATTCTTAAAGTAAAAGTGACATTCTCCTTAATCTTCATTTTCATCCTTTTACTTAAATTTTTAACATTACCATGAAATGACTCAGGATGTTTGAGAGTGGTTTCGACCTCATTGGATTTCATATGGAGAAAGTAGAATTTTAGATTTCATTCAAAATCCAGCAGACTTATCAGTTTTTCAGGATTTCAGGATTGGAGGATTGCAATGTTTCCATTGAATTTTGTCATGTATTAGGGTATGGAACTCGTATTTAATCAAGAGCACCAATCCCTCTATGTACCTTGATGTTAGTGACATTGGTTGTCAAACTCCTCTGGGATTCTCTCCCAAACCAGGAGCTTCTGAAAATGTCGCTCCCGCTCCCATTTTCGCCCCTGCTCCCAAGTAACACAAAGAAGAGAAACCGTTTGGATCAAAAACGGTTAAATGATCTAGTTTATGTCCAATACAACCTCCGGCTCAGACGAAACCATTTGCTGAATAAAAGACCTGAGTCAGATCCCATTGTGTTGGAAGACATTGATCCAACATCAGATTGGGTAGTGGAGAGTCGTCCAGCAGAGTTTGATCTTGATGAGGATCTTGATTTAGATTTAGATATCGAGACATCAATTGAACTTGAACATGCTGTTCAGTTGAATGCGGATCCCAATCCACCAGCCTCAGTCTCACAGCCAGCAAGGACTCCAGTTGTAGGTGCTTCCTCTGCTCAGCCACGACAGAAGCGCAGCCGCATATCTACTCTATCTTAGCTTGCATCTGCTGCAGTTGCACAACCTGCTAGTGGTACCACTTCTATAGCTGCAGTTGGAGATGATGAGGAGGAGGAGGAGCCATGGACCCCCTGTCTGACTCTGATGATGATCCAGAGATTGATCGACATGATCTTGGCTCCTCTGGCAGTAGCTACTAGCCAGTAGCTGTAGTACTAGTACTGGAGTCTGGTCACAGTTTACTTTTGTTGTAGAGGCCATTTCTAGCCTCCTTGGTTATGTGTTTTTTGTTTTGAGTCTTTGATCATGTATGACAGTTGACTATGTATTGCCATTGGGTACCATTTTGATATAATGGATTGGTTCATGAGCCTACTTTGATCATATGTTGTCTTCCATCTATATTATAATGCTCTGTGTTTGGAAACATGAATGAAAATCTCTAAAATTATGTTTAAAATCTTTAAAATTATGTTTTTTTATAAAAAAAATAAATATTTAATGTATTTTTTACAACGACCGAGTCATTGAAATCGAGTCGGCCGAGTCATTACCGTTTCGGAGTCGAAGTCGGAGTCAATCCTCGGCCGAGTCGGAGTCGGAGTCGGAGTCTTAAAACATTGCTTGGGACACATCATAGGGGTGGACGGAGTGAGAGTCCACGAGGAGAAGATCAGGGCCATCAGAGATTGGCCGGAGCCGAGGAACGTGACAAAACTTCGGGGATTCATTGGCATTTGTACTTGCTACCGGAAGTTCGTCAAGAGTTTCTCACAGCTTGCTGCACCCTTGACAGATCTAACGAGGAATGGGGCATTTAGTAGGTCGAATACAACGCAGCGAGCCTTTGACAGGCTCAAGGAGGTTATGAACAACTGCCCAGTGCTTGCATTACCGGATTTTTCGCAGCCATTTGTTTTGGAGTGTGATGCGTCGGGAGAGGGGATCGGCACAGTGTTGATGCAGGGAGGTCACCCTATAGCCTTTGAGAGCTGGAAACTCCTTCCGCATGAGAGGTTGTATTCTATATACGACAAGGAGATGCTGACCATAATGCATGCATTGGCCAAATTCTGACAGTATTTAGCGAGTAACAGGTTCAGGGTGAGGACTGATCACAACAGCCTCAGGTTCTTTTTGGAGCAGAAACAGCTACAGGAGAGGCAGCAGAAGTGGATCAGTAAGATCCAAGCGTATGACTTTGACATTGAGTATGTCAAGGGTAAGAACAACGTGGTAGCAGATGCCCTTTCACGTAGACCAACCACATTGTCTCTTATGAGCTTGGACACAGACTGGAAGGCTCGACTCTTAGTAGAGTACTCCAAGGACAGATTTGCATGTGAGGTTCTGGATGGGCAGGTGGCGGATGGAAGGTATATGGTAGTCGATGAAATCATCTACCATAGGGACCAGATCTTCTTGACTGAGGGATCTCAGCTGAAGAAGAAGATACTTTAGGCATCACATGATTCACCATTGGCCGGCCATCAGGGGTTTACCAAAACTTACAGGGCCATTAGAGAGAGTTTCCCATGGAAGGGTCTCAAGGAGGATGTACTCCAGCATATCCGGGAGTGCAATATTTGCCAAAGGAACAAGGGGGAGATGAGCCATCCCGCAGGTTTATTACAGCCTCTTCCCATTTTGGAGGGGAAATGGGAGTGTATTTCGATGGACTTCATCACAGGATTGCCCATGGTGCAGGGCAAGGATTGTATCTTTATCGTCGTTGATCGACTGACAAAGTATGCACACTTTTTCGCCATATCCACACACTAAACGGTAGCGCAGGTGGTCGATCTGTTCTTCAGAGAGGTCTTCAGGCTACATGGTTTTCCTAAGACCATCATTAGTGATAGGGACATCCGTTTCATGGGCGGGTTTTGGCAGGAGCTTTTTCGGTTGATGGGGATGGAGTTGACACCGAGTACCAGTTATCACCCACAGATGGACGGGCAGACAGAGATAGTTAACAAGTGGCTGGAGGGCTACTTGCGTAACTATGTTAGTGGGCAGCAACGAGCATGGCTGAAGTGGCTGCATCTGGGGGAGTACTGCTACAACACTACACATCACATGTCCATTGGTATGTCACCATTCTATGCTTTGTATGGATATCATCCTTTATCTTTTGCTGACGTGATGTTTGGTGCTAGTAAGGCTCCGAGAGCCAAGATTTGGATCCAAGAGAGTCAGGATATCCTCTGAGCTCTCAAGGATAATATGGCTACAACGCAGAACCAGTAGAAGCTGTATGCTGACAGGGGTCGGGTGGAGAGATAGTTTGAGGTAGGGGACTTGGTCTACCTATGATTACAGCCATACTGACAATCGTCACTGAAGCAGAAGGGAGCTGAGAAGCTCAAGCCCCGCTTTTATGGGCCATACAGGGTGATACGCAGGATTGGGCAGGTTGCGTATAAATTGGAACTGCCCCAAGGCAGCAAGATTCATAACGTTTTTCATGTATCATGCCTGAAGAAGGCATTGGGGCAGCAGGTGACAGTGACAGATGAGCTACCACCCACGGATGATGAGGGGCATTTGGTGTTGCAGCCAGAGGCTATTATTGATACCAGGGAGAGGCAGCTGCGGAGCAGGACGGTCCAGGAATTCTTTATGAGGTGGAAGAATTTACTGGATGAGGATGCCACTTGGGAGAGTGAGAAAATTTTGCAGCATCCATCACTTCAGTTGCTTAAGGACAAGCAACATTTTTCCGGGGGAGACTGTAATATTCCTAATTAGCCATGGCTAATTGGAATATTCGATTTTGCTCAATTTTTGCCTTCTATAGTTATTTATAAATAAAAACGTAAGGAAAGGGGGGACATAACTCACTTTTTGACTAAAGTCACTCCCTAGTAGCACAACGTTGTAACTTAAAAGGGGAGCCAAGGGGGCCAAAGGACCACGTAGAGAAGGGGGCCCACGTGGACACTTGGAGAGACTGTGCAGATGGAGAAGGAGCACGTGGCAAGAGAGAGGCTACGTTGGAGGAGGTGGGCCTTAGGGTTTTGAGAGAGGCCAACACTATAAAGGAGAGAGGAACCTCCTCATTTGGGCATTGGATTAGGTTGCATTTTGAGCTAGTCACTTCGACTTAGAGCACACTGGCTGTTTAGCCTGTCTGCAGCACTGTTTAGTGCATCGAGTGTCTCCATTCGGAAATCTCACCCTTAGCCCTGGGGGACTTCGAGTGCCTGCTCGGGCAAGTAGTTTCATCAGAATTTTGCAAGAGGAGCGATCACTGGAGTTGAGGAATTGAGCATTTTGATGACTGCGCAGTCTTGAGAGGGGAGGACACAGTCTCTTTTGGTAGGAGCTCCGGATTGGGTTTATGTGGAGGATTTGAGCTTGGAGATTGAGCAAGGGATCAGCCCTTGCATATTGGAGGATTTTGGCAGAGTCTCGGGTAGAGTTTTGGAGGATTCTCTTTAGGGGCAGCGCAGAGCCTTGAGGGATAGCATAGATCCTCAAGGGGGTGATTTTCGGGGGTCAGTTATTTTAGAAAAGCTTTCTGGGCTTTTCTGGGTTTATTGAATAGAGGCTGATTCCAAAGTTTCAACATTTTCTGAGGAGGGGAACAACCCCAAATCTTCACTTGATTCCAGCAATAACAACAGCACAACAGTTCTCCGGCAGCTTGGACGCAGTTCAGAGAGAGGCCATTTCCTTACCATTCTGAGTGTATTTCTTCACTTGCCTTGTGCAAGTCGAGGTGCTATATTTCTGATCACCTCTTGTACTCTTTCCATTACTCAGTATAATAAAATGGCTTAGCATTTCTCTTTGCATTTCTCGAGTATCTGCTTATATTCCATGTATACATTATTGTATGTTGCACTACTGTTATTTTTATCTCTTTGAGCTCCCCGACTACTATACCACTTGTGTGTTTTTCTCCTATACTCTTAGACAGAGTCTGGAAAGGGCCAGGTAGCCTCCAGATCTCGTCCTCTTTTCAGAAGCAACATATCTGGTAAACGCCCTCCCAGTCCATCTCTGGTTGGAGTTTGCTTGTGTTTGAGGGATACCCCTGATAAGGGATATTACAGATCTGTTTGTGAGCGGTGTCCTTTGGTGTTCTATCTAAGGAACTTACCCTGTAAATTCCTACATGGTATTAGAGCTATTTGAGGGCCGCATCGTTGGTGATCCAAATCCGAAGCCGAGACAACTACATTCGACTGTTGTTTCGTAGATCTATTGTTTCTGGCTACTTTCGGGCCGAGAGGAATGCTCTATTGTGTTAGGAGCATCTGTTCTAGCGAGGAACCCCTTTTGTTTCATGCAAGAAGGTTTCCGATAGCCCTAGCTACATCATTTTTAAGATCTGGAGGTATAAAGTCCTTTTTTTGCAGTTATAGTTATTTATCTATCTATTTATTTTGGTTTATAGTCCTCTATAATTTGTTTTATTACCAGATCTATACCTTTCATTTCTGCGTATGATCTTTGCCCCGTGACTTTGTGCGATCGGGGCAAACTAGAAATGGAAAGAAAGGATTTTTCTCATTCATATGCTCTTTTCCGCTGCGTCTTAGTGTGATCTCAGAAAACCATAAACATTGAGAAAAATATATAGTTTTCGGCCAAATCTAATTTTAAGCCATAAGGCTTGGATTGCTTTTGCGTGTTCGTTTTGGTTTGTGTGGTTTTTTTTTTTTTGTAGGCAAAAAGGGGTTTTTTCAAGTAAGCACGCACTCCAAAGCTTTAGTGCACAAAAAAAAACCCCTTCCTCCTTTCCAAAAGTTACTAACTTTTAAAACTAGCTCACTTGGTCCAAAGTTACTTTATGAGAATAGAGGCCTTGAGTTCAAGTCTTCTTTCTGTTGAGTTACTTTTTCAAAAGCACATGTAACTTATGTTTTAAAGTTACTTTATATTTTGTTTAAGTTACAATTTAGTGGATAGTTCATAAAGTGCCATTGTAAAAGTGACTTTCACTTATTTATAAAAGTGGGTCACATAAAGTAATATTTTTTTAAAACTGAGTTAATTAGATTAAGTTTGGAAAGGGGAATATTTTTTTTAAATATAACATTGTCATTCATTTCCCAACATTCACGTGGTTCATCGACATCTTCAACAACTTTTCTTCAAAAAACCATAACTTCTTCATCCGGAAGCAGTTTTCAGCACCATTTTTTTTAATCGACCTAATTTTTCGACATCGTTCCATTGGAACACTTGGTTTCAGCATATACAACTTCAGTTTCTTTTAAAATGGAAATTCCATACCTAGTTATTCTTGACAACACCAACTAATTCCAATGGCTATCCTACATTGTGGATTTACTTAGAAGTAAAGGTCTTTATAGAATAGCCTCATGCCAAGAGTCTAAACCTAAAGATGCTGATAAGCAAGCCAAATGGGAAAATAAGCAAGATCAAGCACGTGGGTTGATAGGGATGTCTATTTCTCCAGACCTTAGATTCCATATCGCATAAATTGATACCCTTGATGAAGCACTGAAATAGCTCAATAAAGTTTTTGGAATTAAAAATGAAATTAAAGCCCATCAACTCAAAAATGAGTTGCTTATGTTGGACCCCAATAATTTTTCTTACAATGAATATTTTTTGTCCAAGTTCAAGACCCATAGACTTCTCTTGAAAGGTGTTAAGGTTAAGAAAGAAGATGGTAGCCTTATCTATTCCATTCTTACTAAATTAGGACCAACCTACTCTGTGTTTGTTTCCACCTTCCACTCTACTAGAGAAGCCTTTATTTCTCAAGGAAAAGACAACAAGTCCCCTTCTTTTGATGCCTTTTGTAGTTCTTTAATAAGAGAACAAGAAAAAATCTTACATCTTGGTCTTCTTAATACTGAAAACTCTTCTAAGAAAGCCTTAGCAGCCCAACAGCAAAAGTTCAACGAATCCTAAGAAGCAACATCCTAAAAAGAATGGTCCTAAACCAAACAAGAGTCCTAGGCCATTTTAGTCTCAAAATGAAAAATCAACTCAACAAAATGATAAGGCAACTAAAAACAAAGGGAAGAAGACTGATAAACATTGCCACTTTTGTAATCGTGATGGCAACTTAGAATCCTTTAAGAAGATGGAATCCTTGGAAACAACAATGAAAAAGCATAACATCCATTTGGAGAACTCTTCAGCTTCAACTTCATCTTCACGAATAACACTTTCTGCATGTGGTTGTCAAGCATCTCGGTCTGGTTATGCACTAAATGTATCTTCTTCTTCTCATTCTCATGAGTGGCTCATTGATTCTGGAGCTTTTTATCACATGGCCAAAAACAAAGCCATGTTTTCTTCTTTAAATGATTGTAATACCAAAAATATATATGTTGGTGATGATAGATCTCTTAGTGTTGTAGGGATTGGAACTATTCATCTAGACAATGGTCAATTTAATGATGTATTGTGTGTTCCTACCTTATCTTGCAACCTTCTATCTGTATATCAGATAACTCATTCAAGTGAAGGTAAAATAGTTGAATTTTCACCTCATGATGTTGCAATTAAGGACCTACGATATCCTAGACAGATTTTAGCTACTGGCATTGCTGATGATTCCACAAGGTTGTATAAGTTTAACAACATTGGCTCATCAACTCTTCCCTCAGTATTTGTTGCTCATAATGACGAAGTGAGCAAACTTTGGCATGAGTGATTTGGTCACTTAAATTATCGCTCCCTTCAAAATCTATGTAAAGAAAACATTGTGATAGGTCTTCCTTTGGTATCTTGCAGAGATGGTGTTTGTTCTGGATGTGTACTTGGAAAATATCATCGGGATAGTTTTGAAAAACGTGCCTCTTGGCACGCCTCAACTCCTTTACAGCTTGTGCACAGTGATTTATGTGGTCCACTTCCAGTTGTTTCATTCTCTGGATACAAGTATTTCTTAACTTTCATTGATGATTTCTCCAGATGCACTAGGGTGTACTTCTTAAAACTCAAGAGTGAAGCCTTTAACATGTTCTTGGCCTTTAAGGCCTTTGTTGAGAAACAATCTGGACATCAAATTCTTAAGCTAAGATCTAATAATGGCGGAGAATATGTTAACAACAAATTCATGAATCAAACACAGTTGTAATGTATCTCAACGATCCCATCAGTGTCAACACAATTATGATGATCTCGCAGATCCTACCGGAACACTCAGTTTCGATGGAGAGTATCATGATGATCTCACTGTATCTCAGTATATACTCTGCCTCAGGAGCAGCATATCTAAAATGATGATCTCACTGTATCTCAATATACTTGTGATGAGGATATCTCTATCTAGGCATACTCATGATCTTGATGGAAGATAATAATCTCGATGGATCAGCAGTACTACTATATGTTATGATGAAAGATCTATATGAATGTACAACAGTGCTACAACTTCAGTGAAACAACAGTAATGATGACATCGGTGAAGCAACAGTAATAATGTAATAGTGATAATCTCAGCATTGACAAAGAAGAGGATTGATGTCTCGGTCTTGGAGTGGCTTAATTAGGTTAAGGGTCATGGTATTGGTCTTTGTCAATGAGAAACTCTATAAGAAGAATTTCATGCGGGTTTTCCTCTCAAAAAGTGAGAGGTTTTGGCCCTGGTAGAAAGCCAACATTGGGTGTTCTTGTCTCTTTTGTTTTGGTAGCTATTTGATCAACTAAAGAACAAACACTCTAATAATGATAAGTGAAGACTGAAATAAGAAGAAAATTTGAAAACACCTCACAAATAGTTATCATGCTAAGAAGAATCACATTAACTACATTTTCCCTAGATTCTTCAACATAGTTGAAAGGAAGAATCACACCTTAAAGAAAATGGCTAATTGTATGCTTCAATCTAAAGGACTTAGTCTCAATTTTTGGGCAAAAGTAATTAACTGTGCAAATTACATAGTAAATTGCACTCCTACTAAGCTTTTAAAGAATATCACTCCAGAAGAAGCGTGGAGCTCAATTAAACCAAATGTAAGTCACTTTCGCGTTTTTGGAAGTGAAGCATGGGCTCATATTCCAGATGAAAAATATAAAGCCTTAGAACCTAAGAGTGAAAAATGTATTTTTGTTGGATATTCTGAAGATGTCAAAGGATATAGACTTCTTCAACCTAAATCCAAAAATGTTATCATTAGAAGAGATATAAAGTTTGCTGAAAATATATTGGCCTACGAGCCTAGTTCGGCAGATGTGCCACCTCTCTCTATCCCTTCTACTTCTGAAAATATTCCTTCTTCAGATGATGAAAGTGAGGATGACAATCCTCCCCCACCTTCTCGGGATCCTCCTTCAGCTCCTCAGCTTCCAAAATGGGTTCGCACTACTTAGGATGCAGTAGGTGCTCTTGCAGGTGATCCTACAGATCAACGTCGTACATGTTCTCAGTTCGATAGAGCCTCTTCTTTACTGGCTCAAGCTTCAACGAATTATGATCTTGACACCTTTGCAAAAGATTCAGGCCATCCAGATTGGGACGCAACTATGAATGAAGAATATTGTTCATTATTGGCAAATGATACATCATACCTTGTTCCTCTTGCAAAGGGATGAAAACTTGTTAGATGCAAATGGGTTTCCAGAACCAAGTTTGGACCAAATGGAAAATTTGATAAACATAAAGCTCGTCTTGTTGGTAAGGGTTTTTCACAAGTTGAAGGCATTGACTATACTGAAACTGTTAAATTGGCAACTAGGGCCAAACTCCATGTGGGTCGGCTTATTTATGGCAGCTGATATTTTTATTGGAACCCTCTCGTCGAGAGGTGTAGGATTGATCCAAAGATCATCCGATTCCAATAAGTATTTATGGAGATATGAATTTATTTTGTTTATGTAATTATTATCAAGCCGACTAGCTCTTATGTAGGCTCATAAGCCCAACTGATGTGTCGATTCAACCTCTACGTTTTTAGTATAAATATAAGAGAATTTGATGTCATTTAGACACACTCTCAAGGGTGATCTCCTCTCCACGTCTTGGGTTTTTGGAGAAGGAGAATTACTAAGAATACATTGGAGCCCTACCTGCAAATGATTTGTTGTTAATCTATATACGTTGTTCAGGAAGATACATGGTGAAACCCTAACACAACAAGGAGGCCTTACGCAGTTAATACATGGAGAATATAACGCAGTCATGAATAATGCTGTCCTGGCAATGACTATACGTATACGCTGGCATGGATACGCAGACAATAGAAATGCAGTCCTGGCAATGTCAAGAATGTAGCCGCAGTAATATGGTGAAGCCGCAGTTGAAAGAAGCCCTACTAAATTACGCTGTAATGAAGACCTTATTTCACGCAGCAGATGAGGGCATATGCACACAGGCATATGAGGATATCCATGCAACAGATGAGGGCATATCCACGCAGGCAATGAGGATGATCCACATAGATGTCCAGAAGTCCTATATGCAGGCACGCAGGCCCTAGTCTGCGTTGTTAGTAGAGACTCCTTCAACGCAGTCAATGGAACGTTGTTAATGGAGACTCCTTCAAGTAATATGAAGGGTAACCGCAGATATGAAGGTAACCGTAGTAATATGGAGGTAGGCATTGTAATATGAACGCTATGATATGTTAGAAAATGCTGTAGAAGAGAAGATTCTATACACTATCCAGAATGCATATAATATATGCAACAATGAAGCAAATGCACAGCTACATGAATCCGTTGGTCAATGAGACATCATTGGTCAATAAGACAATGATATGCTGTGTATGAAGTCATCTATATACGCTGGACAGTCTTGGAAATATCTACGCTGGCAAATATATACATTGTAAATAACTAGAACGTATTAGGTGCAGTCATAAGGACGCAGTTGTGAGCTATGTATTGGGTCAGTACTCTGACAGTCTAGGTCATGGATGATATATATGGGCAGTAAGAGCAGCATGATGTATATGGGCAGTATGAGCAACATGATACGCTGGGCAATCATATGATATACCACGCAGATATATAAACGCAGGCCCTAGATCTGGCAGTGTGGTCACACACAATATATACGCTTCAGTATGGAACGCTGATATATACAAGTCATATTCATTATGGGACGCTGTCATATTGATGATGTATGGAACGCAGATGTATACAAGTCAAGGCAGCACATAAATGAACACAGTCAAGGTAGCAAGGTAAGGACCACGCTGTATGAAACGCTGTCATATAGATAGTTGCATATATAACGCAATCATGGGCAGCAGCATTACGTGTGATCTCGGCAGCATGATGAAGGGGCAGCACGATGTAAAAGATCATGGGCAACATGATGTATGGACAGAATAGCAATTATGAGCAGCATGATCAATGAGATCATGGACATGAAGGGCAGCATGATGATAATCATGATTAGTGTAGCAGGTGGACCAAGATGTAGCACTACGATAGGTGAAGCCATCACCTTGGAGAATCAGTTGAAGCAGAATGTCTTCAACTGATCTCATCGTTATACGAAATGATCTATGCTAGATCGAGATAAGTCGAAGTGTTGACTTATGTTGTAAATGTACTATCTCTCTCTCTCTTTCTCTGTTGAACTTTGAAGAACATAAAAGAAGAATTTATCAAGGGTTTCCCCACACATTGTGGGGTTTGTCCCTGGCTTGTGCCACATCTTGTGTCCTCTTGTCTTGGCTTGTCTTCTATGATTTATATTTATGTTCTATCTGTAGTTTATATTAATTTTGATGTGATTGCTAACTGTGAAAATTTAAATAAATTGCTTTAGCATAGAACATACCTAAACTTAACATGGTATCAGAGGTGAGGTAAAGACAATGCCCAAGCAAGAGTGAAAGAGCAATCACCAAAGACAGTTGGGACAAGACAAAAGGATCAATGGATTCTTCAAAATTCACTTAGGGTGAAGTCGAAGCAGAGCATATTATCATAATGGCGTAGCAGAACTTCTGATGGCATACCTAAAGATCACTTCATTGGGAAGTTCGGATCTAAGGGTGGAAGGAAAGGTAGATGTCTTGGTTATGAGTTTGGCCCTTATACGAAGGAGTGTCTGAATGGCAGAGATGCAGGTCATCAAGGACACGACCGACCCTTCAAGGAAGCAAGGAACCCCAGGAATGGAAGTTGAAGGTTTTAAGGTGGCATTCATCGATGGAAAGGTACGTGTTTGAAAATAGAATTTTCAAAGATGCTTTTGAGTTTAGGGATGTATTAAGTTACAGGAAGTCCACTAGGAACCATGTCCATTGACACATAGCACCAGAGGTCTGTGAGTCAGATGGTGACAGGGAAGCCTGAATTCAAAAGGAGCATGAAGGTACATGTTTGAGATGTAGCGAAGGAAAATATTATAAGGGGACCATCCCCCTCATGCCACAAGTCCACAGGTTTGGAACAACCTGAGGAGTTGGATTCATGATCAGAAATCTCATGTATACAGGTGGAAGAAAGCCCTCTGTGACTTGAAGCAAAACACCTCGGGCATAGTATGAGAGGACTAATAGCTATTTGATGAAACTGAGATTCACTAAGGGGTGAAACTGATCCAAACCATTATCCGAAGGTTGTGGATGATAGACCTCTCATACCGACACCTTATGCGGACGAACTATTTCTAATAGTTGCAGACCCTCTCATTTGCAGAAGTAAGAGGGAGTTGGATTCTGGATGTGAAATGATAAACTGCAAGCCTGTGACTACCTCGAGGAAGTTATACGGTAGTGATGTCGGACCAGACTTGGGAAAGTTCTTGGTGAACTTCTGTCCGGACATATGTTTTGCAGTTAACACGGGGAGCTCATATTTGGATGAGCCTCACTGGATTGTGCCAAGAATCTTCTGAGATGTCTTCAGGGCACAATCTCTCATGGATTGAGATACACTGCCGGAAATATGAAACTGCATGATTATTCGAATGCTGATTGGGCAGGCAGTGTGAAGGATCACTGGAGCACTTCTTAGTGTTGTTCCTCTTTGGATTCTGCTTCTAAGTAGAAAGCAGAAGTCGATTGTTATAAGCACCACCGAGACCGGATACATATCTACGAGTATGATCTCGTATGAAGCTGCCTGGTTGGGGAAGCTCATCAGTGAGTTGTACACATGATGAATACCACTATGAGGAATCCCGTATTCGATGATTGCTCCAGCAAATAGACATCAGATACTACCTTATCTGTGATATGGCAAGTCGATGAGCAAGGATGCTCCATCACACTTAGATGATGTACAGGTCGCTAAAGACCCGGGGGAAAGATCAAATCTATGATTTTCCCGAACGACTTGGAGTCGTCAAGAGACCCTTGTACAAGGGTCCTGCATATTGCATACATTGAGCTCTGGGAGCTCTAGGGGCTTGCAGTTCTTACTGGAGCAACGTACGACCACAGGGTGACTCACCCTCCCTTGGTGGTGCGCATTGGGACAAGATGATTCGCTCTCTTGTGAGACAAGATGATTCGCTCTCTTGTCGAACAGGATGATTCACTCTCCTGTGTAGTAGGATTAATGTGTTCCCCTGTGAGGCCTGGATTGATGTGTTCTCCATGGCGATTGTAGCAGGATTGATGTGTTCTCCTGTGAGGCTTGGATTGATGTGTTCTCCATGGCGATTGTAGCAGGATTGATGTGTTCTCCTGTGAGGCCTGGATTGATGTGTTCTCCATGGCGATTGTAGCAAGATTGATGTGTTCTCCTGTGAGGCCTGATTGATGTGTTCTCCATGGCGATTGTAGTAGGATTGATGTGTTCTCCTGTGAGGACGGGATTGATTAAGTTCTCCTGTCAAGGCATCCTACCCATGCAGTTTGGGACTCATGGGAAGTACCTCTCATTTGATCAATGAGCAGGGAAATGAAGTTAGGGACCATAGTAGTACCGATGGACGCATCGTTGTATCTACCATACTCCCTACGCTAGGATGACCTCCATTGATCTGGGACCAATGATACTAGTTTGGGACCAGTGGTAGGAGTTGTACCATACTATGACACTGACTTCGGGTCGATTGAGACTGGTCTGGGACCAGTGGTACATACTCTGAGACTGACTTCGTGTCAGTGCAGTACTGGTCTGGGACCAGTGGTAGGAGTGTTACCTACTATGAAGCTGACTTCGAGTCGGCTGAGACTGGTCTGAGACTAGTAGTACACACTTTGAGACTGACTTCGGGTTAGTGGAGAATGTTATGAGACATTCTCGATCAATTCTTCTTCTTCATGGTTCAACAGAGCTACGTTGAGCAGAGCAGAGCAGAACCAGCAGAGCTGGGCAAAGCAGTGCAGGCCACTGATGGCAGAGATAGTACAGTTGGACATATGGATCAGCGGATGGAGTTCTCCCTAGTTGAGAGGGAGTGTTAAATTGGAAACTAGGGCAAAACTCTATGTGGGTCGGCTTATTTATGGCAGTGGATAATTTTATTGGAACCCTCTCGTCGAGAGGTGTAGGATTGATCCAAAGATCATCCGATTTCGATAAGTATTTATGGAGATATGAATTTATTTCGTTTATGTAATTATTATCAAGCCGACCAGCTCTTATGTAGGCTCATAAGCCCAACCGACGAGTCTATTCAACCTCTACGTTTTTAGTATAAATATAAGAGAATTTGATGTCATTTAGACACACTCTCAAGGGTGATCTCCTCTCCACATCTTGGGTTTTTGGAGAAGGAGAATCACTAAGAATACACTGGAGCCCTATCTGCAAATGATTCATTGTTAATCTATATACGTTGTTCAGGAAGATACATGGTGAAACCCCAACACAGCAAGGAGGCCTTACGCAGTTAATACATGGAGAATATAACGTAGTCATGAATAACGCTGCCCTGGCAATGACTATACGTATACGCTGGCATGGATACACAGGCAATAGATACGCAGTCCTGGCAATGACAAGAATGTAGCTACAGTAATATGGTGAAGCCGCAGTTGAAAGAAGCCCTGCTAAATTAGGCTATAATGAAGACCTTATCCTCGCAACAGATGAGGGCATATGCACATAGGCGTATGAGGATATCCACGCAGCAGATGAGGGCATATCCACGCAGGCAATGAGGATGATCCACGTAGATGTCCAGAAGTCCTATACGCAGGCACACAAGCCCTAATCTGCGTTGTTAGTAGAGACTCCTTCAATGCAGTTAATGGAACGCTGTTAATGGAGACTCCTTCAAGTAATATGAAGGGTAACCGCAGATATGAAGGTAGCCGCAGCAATATGGAGGTAGGCGCTGTAATATGAACGCTATGATATGTTACAGAATGCTGTAGAAGAGAAGATTCTATACATTGTCCAGAATGCATATAATACATGCAGCAATGAAGCAAACACACAGCTACATGAATCCGTTGGTCAATGAGACATCGTTGGTCAATAAGACAATGATATGCTGTGTATGAAGTCATGTATATACACAGGACAGTCTTGGACATATATATGCTGGAAAATATGTACGTTGTAAATATCTAGAACGTATTAGGTGTAGTCATAAGGACACAACTGTGAGCTATGTATTGGGTCAATACTCTCACAGTCTAGGTCATGGATGATATATATGGGTAGTAAGAGCAGCATGATGTATATGGGCAGTATGAGCAACATGATACGCTGGGCAGTCATATGATATACCACGCAGATATATAAACGCAGGCCCTAGATCTGGCAGTGTGGTCACACATAATATATACGCTTCAATATGGAATGCTGATATATACAAGTCATATTCATTATGGGACATTGTCATATTGATGATGTATGGAACGCAGATGTATACAAGTCAAGGCAGAACATAAATGAACACAGTCAAGGCAGCAAGGTAAGGAACACGCTATATGAAAAGCTGTCATATAGATAGTTGCATATATAACGCAGTCATGGGCAGCAGCATTACGTGTGATCTAGCAACATGATGTAAGAGATCATGGGCAACATGATGTATGGACATGGACAAAATAGCAATTATGAGTAGCATGATCAATGAGATCATGGACATGAAGGGCAGCATGATGATAATCATGATTAGTGTAGCAGGTGGACCAAGATGCAGCACTACGATAGGTGAAGCCATCACCTTGGAGAATCAGTTGAAGCAGAATGTCTTCAACTGATCTCATCGTTATACGAAATGATCTATGCTAGATCGAGATAAGTCAAAGTGTTGACTTCTGTTGTAAATGTACTATCTCTCTCTCTCTCTCTTTCTCTGCTGAACTTTGAAGAACATAAAAGAAGAATTGATCAAGGGTCTCCCCACACATTGTGGGGTTTGTCCCTGGCTTGCGCCACATCTTGTGTCCTCTTGTCTTGGATTGTCTTCTAAGATTTATATTTATGTTCTATCTGCAGTTTATCTCAATTCTGATGTGATTGCTAACTGTGAAAATTTAAATAAATTGCTTTAGCATAGAACATACCTAAACTTAACAGAAACCTTCTCCCCTGTTGCCAAAATTAACTCTATCTTCTTTTTTCTTTCCCTTGCTGCCTCTTTCAAATGGGAATTCCATCAGATGGATGTTAAATCTGCCTTCTTGCATGGGGACTTGCATGAAGAAATCTGTATGGAACAACTTCCTGTCTTTATACAAACAAACTCTAGCCTTGTATGTTGGCTTAAGAAATCCATTTATGGTCTCAAGCAAGCCCCTTGGGCTTGGTATGCCAAAATGGATAGCTTTATTTTAGATATTGGCTTTTCTAGGTGTCATTCTGACAATACTGTCTACACCAAGAAAGTGGGTAAGTCTCTTATCATTCTTTTTCTTTATAATGATGATCTTCTCATTATTGGTAGTGATCCCAACCTTATAAACCATGTGAAGTCCAGCCTTAAAAAGCAGTTTGAAATGATAGACTTAGGACACTTGAATTATTTTCTTGGTTTCCAAGTCTTGCAATCCAAAGAAGGTGTTTCCCTTTCCTAGTCCAAGTATGCTTGTGATCTTCTACACCACTTTAACATGGAAGACTGTAAGCCAGCCCCTTCTCCCTTTCAGTATGGAGCTAAACTTTCAATCACTTGTACTTCCCCTGAATTTGATGCAACCTTATACCATCAGCTTGTTGGAAAACTTTTGTATCTGACCCATACCCATCCTGACCTTTTCTTTGTTGTTGGCCTTGTTGCTTGGTTGATGCAAAACCCACATGAAAGTCATTGGAAAGAAGCTAAAATAATACGTCGTTATGTTCGAGGTACAGTTCAATTTGGGATTCATTACAATGTAGAAGCATCTCCTCTTTTGGTTGGTTTCATTGATTCTGATTGGGCTGGTGACCCTGATGATCAGAAGTCTACTCCAGGTTATGTCTTCACTCTTGGTTTTGGACCTATTACATGGGCTTGCAAGAAACAAAGTGCCATTTCTCTTTCTTCAGTAGAAGAAAAGTATCGTGACACCGTTGAAGCTGGTAAGGAAGCCTTGTGGCTTCATCAAATCTTGTCAGAGTTTGGTTTTCAGCAGCAACATTCGACTATACTTTTGTGTGATAATCAAAGTGCCATTCAACTATGCAAAGATCTAGTCCAACATTAGCGCAGCAAACATATTGAACTACACATGCACTTCATCCAAAAGCTCATTCATGACCATGTTCTTGAAGTGCAATATTGTTCAACCGATGATCAAGTTGCCGACATCTTTACAAAGGCTCTCACAGAGGCGAAGTTTACTAAAATTCGATATATGGTTGGAGTTCAAGAAGTTGTCACTAAGGGGGGATAGGCTCTAATGCCTCATTCCTTCTCCTATTGTGTCATATTTGTACATCCTTCAATCCTATCCCAAGTTGTTTTTAAGGGGGGATGTTAGGATATTCCAACACATAGGAAATAATTAAGTATAACTTGGTCTAGTGTATAGTTAGGTAAAGTGTGTTTCTTTATTATGTACTTTTTGTAACTTACAATCCGATGGTCATGATATGTTCTAGACATGAAGTGATCTGACGGTTCATTCTCTCCTTGGTATTACCGACACTTGATTCGTGGCTTAACACCCGATTGGTCCATGATCTCTATTTAAAGAACATGGAGGGTCATTTGTTAGGTGATCGTTCATGAGAGAAGCTTATGTAAATTTTCTTTCTTTTACATTAATAAATTGCCTGAAGTGGCCGCGTTGGCTCAGGTCGTGGACTGTTTCCCTCTTTGAGGGTTTTAACCACGTCAAGAATATTGGTGTACTGATCTGTGATCTGTTTGTGAGCGGTGTCCTTTGGTGTTCTATCTAAGGAACTTACCCTGTAAATTCCTACAACCAAAATCATTTCCAAAACTCGAACTACAAAATTTTGGTATCCCTAGCACCTCCTTAATAAACTTTGTTAATATCCTCAAATGAAAAATAAAAATTGGGGATATCGCATAGAACCAAAGCCCTTCACTTTGACTTCCTCTCAACTAGATCTGAGAGGACTTCCTTGTACCTATAGAAATGTCTATAAGCCCCACTATCGACTAACCAGCTATCACATGAATCTGGAGGAGAGGAACTAGAAAGAACAGAAAGAAGTATATATTCAGATTGTGAAATAACAACATCGTTTTCATACCTTGAGTTCCTTGATCTCTTTTGCGGACGATAGCCTTCTTCACAATCATTACAGGCATATCTTCTTCTTCTATCATGACCTCTTCTTCTATCATTGAACTTCTTGTTGTTGAAGCCACGATTGTTGTTGAAATTGGACCTTGAAGCATCTCTCTTCTTCAGACAGTCTCGAGCATAGTGACCATGCTTGTGACAATTGCAACAATCAATGTCCCTTAATCTTCTATTAGAGTCCTTTGATTCAAGGGCTGGTTTTCTTGAACTAGATTGTCTCCCTCTTCCTTTTCTCTTCTTGTTTTGAGTAGCAAATGTAGAGGGCTCACCAGCAGTTTGCAATTGATCCCTTAATTGGGATACCCTCATGACATAGGATTGCATAGATTCCCCCTTATTCATCTTCAATTCCTTGAGTTTATTTTTCAAGGAGAGGATATGATTCAAGTTGTTGACCTCATACATCCCAACTAGCTTATCATAGATGTCCTTAGACTTCTTCAATTTTCCAACATAAACAAGCAAATGATCTTGCAAGGAATCAATAAGAATTTTCTTGGCTTTGATCTCACCTTTCTTATACTTGGATTTGGTAGCAGCAGGAGCATTTTTCGAAGGCTCAGGAACTTTTCCTTCCACATATTCCAAGACATCATTTTCATCCAATATCACTTCCACCTGATCTTCCAAGCAACAAAATTTGATGAGTCACCCAGCTTCTCAGAATCCTTGAAGTAAGAGGTAGACATCTTGACCAAGTCAAATAGGCTCCTTCAGCTTCTTCCAAAGATGATTGCTCTTGTCTCTTGATTCCTTGGGCTTGTCTTCACCTTGGCTTTGATACCATGTTAATTTTCCATTGTTCTATGCTATTACAATTACTTAGCCCAATCCTTTTCTTCAATTAAAAATCATTTTCAATCTTCTAATGATAAATAGCAATTGTAGATAGAACAGTAAATGCAATGTACAATAGAAGACAATCCAGAGCAATAAGAGACACAAGATTTGGTCAAAGACTAGGGAAAAAAACCCTACAAAGGGGAAAACCCTTTCAAATTCTTCGTCTTATTAGATCATCATAAATGTTCAGTAGAGAGATTACAATGATCCAATTCATCAACCAAGAGTCAAAGGTCAACAACTTTGACTTTCAAACAAACCGATATCCAAAATCTAAGAGATGAGCCCAAAAGTCAAATCTGGTCAAACTATCAAATCTCGAAAAAATTCAACATCAGTCAAAGATGCTATAACGAGTCCACAAGTCAATGGTCAAACAACCTAGAAATTAGCTCGGTCAAAGTGTAGGAATTTATAGGGTAAGTTCCTCAGACGAACACCAAAGGACATCGCTCACAAACAGATCACAGATCAATACACCAGTATTCTTGACGTGGTTAAAACCCTCAAAGAGGGAAACAGTCCACGGCCTGAGCCAACGCGACCATTTCAGGCAATTTATTAATAAAAGAATGAAAATTTATAAAAGCTTCTCTCATGAACGGTTATACTACAAATGACCCTCCATGCTCTTTAAATAGAGATCATGGACCAATCGGGTGTTAAGCCACGGATCAAGTGTCGGTAATACCGAGAAGAGAATGAACCATCGGATCACTACATATTGTGACTGTCGAATTGTAAGTTACAAAAGTACATAGTAAAGAAACACACTTTACCTAACTCTACACTAGACCAAGTTATATTTAACTATTTCCTATGTGTCGGAATATCCTAACATCCCCCCTTAAGAACAACTTGGGATAGGATTGAAGGATGTACAAATATGACACAATAGGAGAAGGAAGGAGGCATTAGAGCCTATCTCCCCTTAGTGACAACTTCCTGAACTCCAACCATAAATCAAAGTTTAGTAAACTTCGCCTCTGTGAGAGCCTTTGTAAAGATGTCTGCAACTTGATCATCTGTTGAACAATATTGCACTTCAAGAACATGGTCATGAATGAGCTTTTTGATGAAGTGCATGTGCAGTTCAATGTGTTTGTTGCACTGATGTTGGACTGGATCTTTGCATAGTTGAATGGCACTTTGATTATCACACCAAAGTGTATTCGGATGTTGCTGCTGAAAGCCAAACTCTGACAGGATCTGACGAAGCCTCAGGGCTTCCTTACTAGCTTCTACGACACCACGATACTCTGCTTCTGCTGAAGAAAGAGAAATTGCTTTGTTTCTTGCAAGCTCATGTAATAGGTCCTGAACCAAGAGTGAACACATAACCTGCAGTAGACTTCCGATCATCAGGGTCACCAGCCCAATCGGAATCAGTGAAACCAACCAATAGAGGAGATGCTTTTGCACTGTAATGAATCCCAAACTGAACTGTACCTCGAACATAACGAAGTATTCTTTTAGCTTCTTTCCAATGACTTTCATGTGGGTTTTGCATAAACCGAGCAATAAGGCCAACAACAAAGGAAAGGTCAGGATGAGTATGGGTCAGATACAAATGTTTTCCTACAAGTTGATGGTATAAGGTAGCATCAACTTCAGGGGAAGTACAAGTGACTGAAAGTTTGGCTCCAGACTGAAAGGGAGAAGGGGCTGGCTTACAGTCTTCCATGTGAAAATGGTGTAGAAGATCACAGGCATACTTGGACTGGGAAAGGGAAATACCTTCCTTGGATTGCAAGACTTGAAGACCAAGAAAATAATGCAAGTGTCCTAAGTTTGTCATTTCAAACTTCTTTTTAAGGCTGGACTTCACATGGTTTATAAGGTTGGGATCACTACCAGTAAGGATAATATCATCAACATAAAGAACAAGAATGATAAGAGACTTGCCAACTTTCTTGATGTAGACAGTATTGTCAGAATGACACCTAGAAAAGCCAGTTTCTAAAAGAAAGTTATCCATTTTGGCATACCAAGCCCGAGGGGCTTGCTTGAGACCATAAAGTGATTTCTTAAGCCGACATACAAGGTTGGAGTCCTTTTGTATAAAGCCAGTAGGTTGTTCCATATATATTTCTTCAAGCAAGTCCCCATGCAAGAAGGCGGATTTAACATTCATCTGATGGACTTCCCATATGAAAGAGGCAGCAAGGGAAAGAACAAGGCGGATAGAGTTCATTTTGGCAACAGGGGAGAAGGTTTCAGTATAGTCAATGCCTTCTACTTGTGAAAAAACCTTTAGCAATAAGACGAGCTTTATGTTTATCAACTTTTCCATCTGGTCCATACTTGGTTCTGTAAACCCATTTGCATCTAACAAGTTTTCGTCCCTTTAGTAGAGGAACAAGATCCCATGTATCATTTGCCAATAATGAACGATATTCTTCATTCATAGCTGCGTCCCAATCTGGATGGCCTGAAGCTTCTACAAAGGTGTCAGGATCATAATTCGCTGAAGCTTGAGCCAGTGAAGAAGAGGCTCTATTGAAATGAGAACGTGTACGATGCTAATCTGTAGGATCACCGACAAGAGCACCTGCTGCATCCCGAGTAGCACAGATCCATTTTGGAAGCTGAGGAGCTGAAGGAGGATCCTGAGAAGGTGGGGGAGGATTGTCATCCTCGCTATCATCATCTGAAGAAGAAATATTTTCAGAAGTAGAAGGGATAGAGAGAGGTGGCACATCTGTCGAACTAGGCTCGTAGGTCGATATATTTTCAGCAAACTTTACATCTCTTCTAATGATAACATTTTTGGACTTAAGTGGAATAAGTCTATATCCTTTGACATCTTCAGAATATCCAACAAAAATACATTTTTCACTCTTAGGTTCTAAAGCTTTATGTTTCTCATTTGGAATATGGGCCCATGCTTCACTTCCAAAAACACGAAAGTGACTTACATCTGGTTTAATTGAGCTCCATGCTTCTTCTGGAGTGATATTCTTTAAAGCCTTAGTAGGAGTGCGATTTACTATGTAATTTGCACAGTTAATTTCTTCTGCCCAAAAACTAAGACAAAGTCTTTTAGATTGAAGCATACAATTAGCCATTTCCTTTAAGGTGCGATTCTTCCTTTCAGCTACACCATTTTGTTGTGGAGTATATGGAACAATTTGTTGCATCTGAATTCCATTCTCAGTGCAAAAGTAGAAGAATTTGTTGTTAACATATTCTCTGCCATTATTAGATCTTAGCTTAAGAATTTGATGTACAAATTGTTTTTCAACAAAGGCCTTAAAGGCCAAGAACATGTTAAATACTTCACTCTTGATTTTTAAGAAGTATACCCAAGTGCGTCTGGAGAAATCATCAATGAAAGTCAAGAAATACTTGTAGCTAGAGAATGAAAGAACTGGAAGTGGACCACATAAATCACTATGCACAAGCTGTAAAGGGGTTGAGGCATGCCAAGAAGCACGTTTTTCAAAACTATCCTGATGATGTTTTCCCAGTACACATCTAGAACAAACACCATCTCTGCAAGATACCAGAGGAAGACCTATCACAATGTTTTCTTTACATAGATTTTGAAGGGAGCGATAATTTAAGTGACCAAATCGCTCATGCCAAAGTTTGCTCACTTCATCGTTATGAGAAACAAATACTGAGGGAAGATTTGATGACCCAAAGTTGTTAAACTTATACAACCTTGTAGAATCATCAACAATGCCAATAGCTAAAATCTATCTAGAATCTCTTAGGTCCTTAATTACAACATCGTGAGGTGAAAATTCAACGATTTTACCTTCACCTGAATGAGTTATCTGATATACAGATAGAAGGTTGTAGGATAAGGTTGGAACACATGTTGACCATTATCTATATGAACAGTTCTAGTCCCTACAACACTAAGAGATCTATCATCACCAACATATATATTTTTGGTGTTACAATCATTTAAAGAAGAAAACATGGCTTTGTTTTTGGCCATGTGATAAGAAGCTCCAGAATCAATGAGCCACTCATGAGAATGAGAAGAAGAAGATACATTTAGAGCATAGCTAGGCCGAGATGCTTGACAACCACATGCAGAAAGTGTTATTCCTGAAGATGAAGTTGAAGTTGAAGAGTGCTCCAAATGGATGTTATGCTTCTTCATTGCTGCTTTCAAGGCTTCCATTTTCTTAAAGCATTTGGATTCTAAGTGTCCACTCGATTACAAAAGTGGCAATGTATATCAGTCTTCTTCCCTTTGTTTTTATTTGCCTTATCATTTTGTTGAAATGATTTTTCATTTTGAGACTGAAATTGCTTAGGACCCTTGTTTGGTTTAGGACCATTCTTTTTAGGATACGGCTTCTTAGGATTCTTTGAATTTGGTTGCTGTTGAGCGGCTAAGGCTTTCTTAGAAGAATTTCCAAGATTAAGAACACCAAGATGTAAGAGTTTTTCTTGTTCTCTTATTAAAGAATCACAAAAGGCATCAAAGAAAGGGGACTTGTAGTCTTGTCCTTGAGAAATGAAGGCTTTTCTTGTAGAATGGAAGGTGGAAACAAACACAGAGTAGGTTGGTCGCAACTTAGTAAGAATGGAATAGATAAGGCTACCATCTTCTTTCTTAAACTTAACACCTTCCAAGAGAAGTCTAAGGGTCTTGAACTTAGACAAAAAATCTTCAATGGAAGAAAAATTATTGGGGTCCAACGTAAGCAATTCATTTTCGAGTTGATGGGCTCTAATTTCATTTTTAATTCCAAAAACTTTAGTGAGCTGTTTCATTGCTTCATTAGAAGTATCAAGTTCTGCGATATGGAATCTAAGGTTTGGAAAAATAGACATCCCTATCAACCCACATGCTTGATCTTGCCTATTTTCCCATTTGGCTGCCTTATCTTCATCTTGAGGTTTGGTTTTTTGGCCTGAGGCTATTCTGTAAAGACTTTTACTTCTAAGTAAATCCACAATGTAGGACCACCATTGAAAGTAGTTGGTGCTGTCAAGGATAACTTGGCATTGACTTTCCATTTTAACAGAAATTGAAGCTGTAGATGTTGAAACTAAGTGTTTCAATGGAACGATCTCGAAAAATTAGGCTGATTAAAAAAAAAAACGGCTCTGAAAACGACTTCCGAATGAAGAAGTTATGGCTTTTTGAAGAAAAGTTGTTGAAGATGCCGACGAAATGCGTGAATGTGCGGAAATGAATGATAATGTTATATTTAAAAAAAGTCTCCCTCCTTTCCAAACATAAATCTAATTAGCTCATTTAAAAAAAAAAAATTACGTGACTCACTTTTATAAATAAGTGAAAGCCACTTTTACAATGGTACTTTATGAGCTACCCACTAAATTGTAACTTAAATAAAAGATAAAGAGACTTTAGAATTATAAGTGACTCACTTTTTATAATGGGTGAGAGCACTTTTACATAAAGTAACTTTAAAACATAAGCTACATGTGCTTTTTGAAAAAGTAACTCAACAAAAAGAAAGACTTGAACCCAAGACCTCTATTCTCATAAATTAACTTTGGACCAAGTGAGCTAGTTTAAAAGGTTAGTAATTTTTGGAAAAGAGGAAAGGGTTTTTTTTTTTTTTTTTCTCTAGTCACTGAAGCTTTGGGGTGCGTGCTTACTTGAAAAAGCTCTTTTTTGCCTACAAAACAAAAAACACAAAACCTAACACGAACATACAAAAAAAAACAAACCTTACAGCTTGAAGTTAGCTTTAGCCGGAAACTAAATATTTTCCTCAATGTTTCTGATTTTCCGAGATCACACTAAGGCGCGACGGAAAAGAGCATACGCATGAGAAAAATCCTTCCTTTCTGTTTCTGATTTGCCCAAATCGCACAGAGTCATGGGGCAAAGAGCATACATAGAAATGAAAGGTATAGATCCGGTAATAAAAAACAAAGAGCTAAATAAACCGAAATAAACAGAGAGAAAATAACTTAAAACTACAAATAAACACTGTATACCTCCAGATCTTAAAAATGACGTAGTTAGGGCTACCGGAAACCTTTTCGTGTCAAACGAAAGTGGTTCCTCACTGGAACAGATGCTCCTAATGCAATCGAGTAGTCCCCTTAGCCCGAAAGCAGTTAGAAACAATAGATCTAGGAAACGATAGTCGGACGCAGTTCTACCGGCTTCAAATTTGGATCACCAACGGATGCGACCCTCAAATAGCTCTGATACCATGTAGGAATTTACAAGGTAAGTTCCTCAGACAGAACACCAAAGGACATCGCTCACAAACAGATCACAAATCAATACACCAGTATTCTTGACGTGGTTAAAACCCTCAAAGAGGGAAACAGTCCATGGCCTGAGCCAACGTAGTCACTTTAGGAAATTTATTAATAAAAGAATAAAAATTTACAAAAGCTTCTCTCACGAACGGTTACACTACAAATGACCCTCCATGCTCTTTAAATAAAGATCATGGACCAATCGGGTGTTAAGCCATGGATCAAGTGTCGGTAATACTGAGGAGAGAATGAACTGTCGGATCGCTACATATCGTGACCGTTGGATTGTAAGTTACAAAAGTGCATAGTAAAGAAAGACACTTTACCTAAGTCTACACTAGACCAAGTTATATTTAACTATTTCCTATGTGTCGGAATATCCTAACACAAAGGTCGAAATATTTAGCCTCCTTTATTGGTCAAAGTCAAGTCAAAACAATGCCAGAACTGCTCAGTCAAAGGAGAGAGAAACTGTTGTCAAACTTATGGTCAACAGAAATCAAACTGCCCATAATGCCTCGATCCCTGTGCCAAAGAATGCAACCTCCAAGAACAGATCCAAAACTGAAGTCAAAGTATGCTGAAACACTGAAAAATCAACGTTGGTCAAAGGCTAGTAAAACACAAAATTCGACCCTTCTAGAAATCTATCTCCTACTCGCACATGTGAAAGAGCCTTGCAATTTTCAGACTTGTACAAACTTCCAAGAGAAGAAGAAGATGTGTGAGATGTGTGTCCAAATGAGGTTGACTTGAATTGTATTTATATGTGATTTTGGAGACCCAATTTTGTCTTTCGGCTGACCTTAATTTTTGTGCACATGTGGGTTTTCACATTAAAAATATATTTTTCCTTGAAAAAATTAAATTCTTCCAAGGGCAAGAGGGTCTTCTTCGAATGAGGAAGGTTGTCCAAAGGAGGGAATTTTTCGTTGAGCTGCCAAATTAACACAAATAACTGTCAATACGAACATACCAAGCTATAGGAGCTTGTTTGAGTCCATACAAGGCCTTTTTCAATCTGTAAACATGAGACTCTTTTCCATATGCCTCAAATCCTTGAGGTTGCTTTATCTACACCTCTTCCTCAATTACTCCATTAAGGAAAGCAGTCTTTACATCCATCTGGTGTAGTTCCCATGCCATAGAATCAACAAGTGAAATGATAGATGTAATGGAGGTGTCCCTAGAAACTGGAGCAAAGATCTCATCATAGTCTTCTCCCTCTTTCTGGGAGAACCCTCTAGCCATGAACCGTGTCTTGTATTTGTTAATTCGCCCACCTGCAACATGTTTAATCTTATATATCCACTTGGATAGTTGTGCCAATGATCAACAGTAATGAATAGTAATATCAGAGTTGACAACAGAGAGAAGAAATGGTTTGTGGCAGTGTGGCAGTAGTAGAAGTAGTGGGAGTTGCAGCGACAACAATTTATTGTACTTGGGCCATTTTCCCTGGTACAGGAGCCCAACCCCTTCAAGGAGCATTTGCTTCTTTCCATATTGTTGTGGGAGCCTTGTACTTCCTTCCAGATTTACCTGGTAAATTGTTTTATGTACATTCATACATAAAAAAGCTTTGATTAAAGGCAAACCTTGTGCATTGTCTTGAAGTGATTATTTATGTTCTGTTCTAATGCTCTAAATGTTTAAGTATGAAAATAACTAATTATAAGAGAAATATTGATACACCCCCCTCTCAGTGTCTCCAACAATTGGTATTAGAGCAGGTCCTTCAGTGGAAGCTTAACAACTTGAATGCAGATCCATAACATTCAATATTTATTGACAAGATGGTTGTTGATTCCGAAGAAGATGTCATAACCCTCAAAGACAAGGTTCAAATACTAACATGTGACTGGGAGAGGTCCAGAACGTTGTATAATTATGTTCACAATGAACATGAAGACCGATGTAATATTCCTAATTAGCCATCGCTAATTGGAATATTCGATTTTGCTCAATTTTTGCCTTCTATAGTTATTTATGAATAAAAGGGTGAGGAAGGAGGACATAACTCACTTTTAGAATAGAAAGTCACTTCCTAGTAGCACAACATTGCGACTTAAAGGGGAGCCAAGGGGGCCAAAGGGAGACGCAGAGATGGAGCCCACGCAGACACTTGGAGGGACTGCGCAGGAGGAAAGAAACGCGTGGCAAGAGAGGAATTACATTGTTGGAGGTGAGCCTTAGGATTGAGAGAGGCAAAGGTTATAAAAGAGAGAGAGGCCCCCTCATTTTGATCATTCAGTTATGAGCATTTGTGATAGTCATTTCGACTTAGAGTACACTGGCTGTTTAGCTAGTCTGCAGCACTGTTTAGTGCATTGAGTGTCTCCGTTCGGAGATCTCACCCTTAGCCCCGGGGGGCTTCGAGTGCCTGCTCGAGCAAGGTATTTCCATTGGCATTTTAGCAGTAGTTTCATCAGCATTTCAGCAGCAGTTCATCAACGTTTTGGAGGACTGCGTAGCACTGAGAAAGGGACGCAGTTCTATTTGGTAGGAGTCTGGGTTGAGGGGTTGCAGTAGGATTTGTGCTGAGAGAAAGAGCAAGGGATCAGCCCTTGCTTATTGGAGAGTTTTGGCAGGGGTTTCAGGCAGATTTTTGGAGAGTTTCATTCAGTGGCAGCGCAGAGCATTGAGGGACTGCACAGAACCCCAAGGGGGTGATTTTCGGGGGTCGGCCATTTCAGAAAAACTTTCTGGGCTTTTCGGGGTTTCTTGAGTAGAGTCTGATTCCAGAGTTTCAGCCTTTTAAGAGGAGGGGAGAAGCCCCAAATCCTCATTTGATTTCTAGCAGCAGCAGCAGCACGACAGTTCTCCAGCAGCTTGGATGCAGTTCAGAGAGGGGCCATTCCTTTGCTATTCTGAGTGTATTTCTTCACTTGCCTTGTGCAAGTTAAGGTGCCATCTTTCTGATCACCTCCTGTACTCATGCTATTACTCAGTATAATAAAATGGCTTAGCATTTCTCTCTACATTTCTTGAGTATCTGCTTATGGTTATATTGTTATATGTTGCACCATTGTTATTTGTATCTCTTTGAGCATTCTCGGCTATTATACCACTTGTGTGTTTCTCCTATACTCTTAGACAGAGTCTGGAAAGGGCCAGGTAGCCTCCGGATCTCGTCCTCTTTTTAGAGGCGACATATCTGGTAAATGCCCTCCTAGTGCATCTTTGGTTGGAGTTTGCTTGTGTTTGAGGAATATTCTAGATAAGGGATATTACAGTGGTATCAGAGCATAGATCTGGCTCAGCCTGTGGAGCTAGCAATCTATGACACCGGGGGAAAAACCCTATATCTGTTACAGAGGTCAGAGATACAGAGACACTGGGCATAGGTTGGAGAACACTTACGGAGAGGGAGACTGTGTTCCGGTGGTGGACGTAGAACAGGAGGAGCCTGTGGTGGACGCAGAACAGAAGGAGCCTGTGGTGGACGCAGAGCAGGAGGCTCCGATGGCAGATGATGATGGGAAGAGATTTGCGGATATGCTCCTCAAATCAGTGCAGGATCTGTCGAGGCAGATTGAGGTGATGGGGCAGAGATTCACGACAGTAGAGGCCAAACAGCGTGAGAGCCCACGGGTTTTCCAGGTTGGTGAGGGATCAGGCGCATCCCACCATTTGCCAGAGCAGCGTGATACTGCGCAGTAGGTGGCCTCACATGCCCCTACACGCTCTACCATGCCCACTTTCTTAGGAGCAGACACGGGGGCCATAGCCCAGCAGGAGGCAGAGCCCGGACATATGGGCGATTATTTTGCAGAGTACCAGGCCTATGGGCAGGAGTTCAGGGAAGCCCTTTCATTCAGAGATTTTGTTAAGCTCCAACTGGATAGTAGACCCCGCGACCATCACAGAGGGTACTGGCATTACCATGATCGTGACAACCACCGTGCAGCGAGTATATTCCACTTGCCTACGTTTGATGGTTCATCAAACAGTTCGGAAAAGTCTTGGGTGGAGAACCTGGACATTTATTTCCAGCTTAACCAGATGTTGGAGACAGAGGCCATCAAGGTGGCAACATTGCATTTGGATGGTGAGGCCTAGGATTGGTGGTTTCATGGGATGGTTACACTCGGGCACTCCACAGTGACGACATATGTCGAGTTTACCAGGAGATTGATGGAGCGATTTGATCGGAGGGATCCAGAGCAGCATTTTGTTGATTTGACAAGGCTCAAATAGGCAGGGAGCGTAGAGACCTACATCGCATATTTCTTGAGGGTCTCTGTGATGGTGCCAGACCTATCCACGACACGGAGGGTCTATATGTATGTTGAGGGGTTAGCAGAGCCACTTCGGGGTTTAGTCCGATCCACTAGACCAGCCACACTCCAGGACACTATCAGCAGGACCCGGGACTTACAGGATGCCTTACCCCCAGAGACAGACTTTTCAGTCTAAGGGGAAGGATGTGAGGATTCCACCTCCAAAGGGGAATCCAGGACGAGTACAGCTTGACGACGATGCCAGGAGGGAGTTGAAGAAGAAGCGGTTGTGCTTCACCTGTTAGGAGCCATGGGCACCAGGACATAGATGTGCTGCTGGCAAAGCACACTTTATTGAGGTCTTCTCCAAGAGCAGTGGAGAAGAGGATGATGAGGATGATGTGGAGGCAGGAGATAGCCATGCTATACAGGGACCTTTTCCACCTCCATCACCAGCAGCAGGTGGTGCATCTTCTACACCCACCGGAGGGGCCCTTGCAGCATTGCGAGGACTTCCCAAGTATCTGACTTCCCAAGTATCTGACGCTATGTGTACGGGGGACAATACGTGGCCAGCGAGTATCAGTTTCGGTTGACAGTGGGGCAACCCACAACTTCATCGATGCACAGATGGTTGAGCGGAGAGGTATACAGACAGAGAGCTTCAATGGGTTTTCAGTCTTGGTCCCAGGAGATCAGACCATGACGTGTGCTCGTTATGTTCCTGAGCTTTCAGTGACGATGGGCACCTACACATTGACTAACCACTTTTTCGTGGTCGATATTTCGGACACCAACATGATACTGGGTGTTCAGTGGCTTATCACTCTAGGGAAGGTCACGACGGATTGGAAGACCCTAGAGATGGAGTGGGATGATGAGAAGACAGGGAGGCATGAGAAGATACGGGGACAGCACACATATCCGCCTCAGACTGTTTCGGCTCATCGGATGGAGGCAGTCTTCCGAAAGGGAGACATAGAGTGGGCAGTAGAGCTGCGTGCATCAGAGGCAGGGACTACAAGACAGACGGTACATCCAGAGATACAGTCCATCCTTGATCGTTATGCCATAGTGTTTTGGGAGATTCCACCAGGACAGCCACCGGATCGGGGGTTTGAGCACACCATCGAGCTTGAGCAGGGCATATAGGCAGTGATTACCACCCCCTATAGGCACCCCAAGGCCTATCAGGATGAGATAGAGCGGGCTATCCAAGAGCTGCTGGCTCTTGGGCACATTCTTTCGAGCACGAGTCCTTTTGCTTCTTCCGTGGTGTTGGTGAAGAAGAAGGACGGTACATTGAGGATGTGCATTGACTACAGGGCCCTGAACAAGAAGACCCTGAAGAACAGGTACCCCATACCCAGGATCGATGAGTTGATGGACGAGTTGAGAGGAGCACGGTTCTTCTCAAAGATTGATTTGAGATCTCGGTACCATCAAATTCGCGTGAGGGAGCAGGACATTCCCAAGACCGCCTTCAGGTGTCACTATGGGCACTTTGAGTTTTTGGTGATGCCCTTTGGGCTAACCAATGCCCCCGCTACATTTCAGTCCTGCATGAATCACATCTTCTGCAGTCACTTGAGGAAGTTTGTGTTGGTATTCTTGGATGATACTCTCATTTACAGCAGGACTTGGTAGGAGCATCTCCAGCATGTTGAAATAGTATTGTGTATCTTACAGGAGCAGCAGTTCTATGCCAAACTCTCCAAGTGTGAGTTTGGGTTGACGGAGATGTTGTATCTGGGACACATCATAGGGGTGGACGGAGTGAGAGTACACGAGGAGAAGATCAAGGCCATTAGAGAATGGCCGGAGCCAAGAAACGTGACAGAACTCCGGGGATTCATTGGAATTTGTGCTTACTACTAGAAGTTCATCAAGAGTTTCTCCCAACTTGCTGCACCCCTGACAGATTTGACGAGGAAGGGGGCTTTCAGTTGGTCGGATATAGCGCAGCGAGCCTTTGACAGTCTCAAGGAGGTTATGAGCAGCTGCCCAGTGCTTGCATTGCTAGATTTCACGCAACCATTCATTTTGGAGTGTGACGCGTCGGGAGAGGGGATCGGCGCAGTATTGATGTGGGGAGGTCACCCTATAGCTTATGAGAGCCGGAAGCTCCTTCCGCATGAGAGGTTGTATCCCATATATGACAAGGAGATGCTGGCCATCATGCATGCATTGGCCAAGTTCCAACAGTATTTGGTAGGTAACAAGTTCAGGGTGAGGACTGATCACAATAGCCTCAGATTCTTTTTGGAGCAGAAGCAGCTACAGGAGAGGCAGCAGAAGTGGATCAGTAAGATCCAAGCATATGACTTTGACATTGAGCATGTCAAGGGTAAGAACAACGTGGTAGCAGATGCCCTTTCATGTAGACTAGCCACGTTGTCTCTTATGAGCTTGGATACAGACTGGAGGGCTTAACTCTTAGTAGAGTACTCCAAGGACAGGTTTGCATGTGAGGTGCTGGATGGGCAAATGGCAGATGACAGGTACAGGGTGATCGATGAGATCATCTATTACAGGGATCGGATCTTCTTGACTAAGGGGTCTCAGTTCAAGAAGCAGATACTCCAGGCATCACATGATTCACCATTGGCAGGCCATCAGGGGTTTACCAAAACCTACAGAGCCATTAGAGAGAGGTTCTCATGGAAGGGCCTCAAGGAGGATATACTCTAGCATATCAGGGAGTGCGATGTTTGCCAGAGGAACAAGGGAGAGATGAGCCATCCCGTGGGATTATTGCAGCCTCTTCTCATTCCGGACAGGAAGTGGGAGCGTATTTCGATGGACTTCATCACAGGGTTGCCGATGGTATAGGGCAAAGATTGTATCTTTGTCGTCGTTGATTGACTGACGAAGTACGCACATTTTTTTGCCATATCCGCACACTATACAGCAGCGTAGGTGGCCGAGATGTTCTTCAGAGAGATCTTCAAGCTACATGGTCTTCCTAAGACCATCGTCAGTGATAGGGACAACCACTTCATGGGTGGGTTTTGGCAGGAGCTTTTCCAGTTGGTGGGGACTGAGTTGACACCGAGTACCAGTTATCACCCACAGACGGACGGGCAGATAGAGATAGTTAACAAGTGGCTGGAGGGCTACTTGAGTAACTATGTCAGTGGGCTGCAGCGAGCATGGTTGAAGTGGCTGCATCTGGGGGAGTACTGCTACAACACTTCACATCACATGTCCATTGGTATGTCACCATTCTATGCCTTATACCGATATCATCCTTTATCTTTTGTTGACGTGATGTTTGGTGATAGCAAGGCTCCTAGAGCCAAGATTTGGATCCAAGAGAGTCAGGATATCCTCCGAGCTCTCAAGGATAATATGGCTACAACACAGAACCAACAGAAGCTGTATGCCGACAGGGGTCGAGTGGAGAGACAGTTTGAGGTAGGGGACATGGTCTACCTACGATTACAGCCATACCGACAATCGCCATTGAAGCAGAAGGGGGTTGAGAAGCTCAAGCCCCGCTTTTATGGGCCATACAGGGTAATACGCAGGATTGGACAGGTTGCATATGAGTTGGAGCTGCCCCAAGGCAGCAAGATTCCTAACGTTTTTCATGTATCATGCCTGAAGAAGGCATTGGGGCAGCAGGTGACAGTGACAAATGAGCTACCACCCATAGATGATGAGGGGCATTTGGTATTGCAGCCAGAGGCTATCATTGATACCAGGGAGAGGCAGCGATGGAGAAGGACAGTTCGGGAATTCTTGGTGAGGTGGAAGAATTTGCCGGATGAGGATGCCACTTGGGAGAGTGAGAAAATCTTGCAGCATCCATCACTTCAGATGCTTGAGTACAAGAAACATTTTGTCGGGGTAGACTGTAATATTCCTAATTAGCCATGGCTAATTGGAATATTCGATTTTGCTCAATTTTTGCCTTCTATAGTTATTTATGAATAAAAAGGTGAGGAAGGAGGACATAACTCACTTTTAGAATAGAAAGTCACTTCCTAGTAGCACAACGTTGTGACTTAAAGGGGAGCCAAGGGGGCCAAAGGGGGACGCAGAGATGGAGCCCACGCAGACACTTGGAGGGACTGCGCAGGAGGAAAGAAACACGTGGCAAGAGGGGAATTACGTTGGAGGAGGTGAGCCTTGGGATTGAGAGAGGCAAAGGCTATAAAAGAGAGAGAAGCCCCCTCATTTTGATCATTCAGTTATGAGCATTTGTGATAGTCATTTCGACTTAGAGCACGCTGGCTGTTTAGCTAGTCTGCAACACTGTTTACTGCATTGAGTGTCTCCATTCGAAGATCTCACCCTTAGCCCTCGGGGACTTCGAGTGCCTACTCAGGCAAGGTATTTCCATTGGCATTTCAGCAATAGTTTCATCAGCATTTCAGCAGCAGTTTCATCAGCGTTTGGAGGACTGTGTAGCATTGAGAAAGGGACGCAGTTCTGTCTGGCAAGAGTCTGGGTTGAGGGGTTGCAGTAGGATTTGTGCTAAGAGATAGAGCAGGGGATCAACCCTTGCTTATTGGAGAGTTTTGGCAGGGGTTTCAGGAAGATTTTTGGAGAGTTTCATTCAGTGGTAGCGTAGAGCATTGAGGGACTACGCAGAACCCCAAGGGGGTGATTTTCAGGGGTCGGCCATTTCAGAAAAGCTTTCTGGGCTTTTCTGGGTTTCTTGAGTAGAGTCCGATTCCAGAGTTTCAGCGTTTTCTAAGGAGGGGAGCAGCCCCAAATCCTCATTTGATTTCTAGCAACAGCAGCAGCACGACAGCTTTCCAACAGCTTGGATGCAGTTCAGAGAGGGGCCATTCCTTTGCTATTCTGAGTGTATTTCTTCACTTGCCTTGTGCAAGTCGAGGTGCCATCTTTCTGATCACCTCCTGTACTCATTCTATTACTCAGTATAATAAAATGGCTTAGCATTTCTCTCTACATTTCTTGAGTATCTGCTTATGATTATATTGTTATATGTTGCACCATTGTTATTTGTATCTCTTTGAGTATTCTCGGCTATTATACCACTTGTGTGCTTCTCCTATACTCTTAGATAGTGTTTGGAAAGGGCCAGGTAGCCTCTGGATCTCGTCCTCTTTTTAGAGGCGACATATCTAGTAAATGCCCTCCCAGTCCATCTCTGGTTGGAGTTTGCTTGTGTTTGAAGAATATTCCTGATAAGGGATATTACAACCGAAGAAGATTGAGGAAAGTATTCAATTTACTGTTGCTGACAATATCTAAGTTCGAGCTATAATCAATAAGCTACAATCATTTGAAAAGGATAAAGAATGAAGCCAAAGGAAGAAGACTGCATAAACCATGAATAGGAAAACATCATCCTGAGAGCTGAAGTGAACAAACTGAAACAAAGATTGAGAAGTTCACAGGTCTTGGAAGACATTTTCAATTGCTAGAGATCACCACTCATCAAGGCAGGTCTTGAAAATCTTGGTGAGTCCTCACATTCCAATAATGAACAACAGCCACATGTCAAAGAAGATGAAGAGCAGCCACAATAAGAGAAGTCTCATCCAATTGAAGAAGAACAACCACATGAAGAGATACCTCATCCCAAAAATGAAGAGCAACCACATGTCAAGAAAGAAAATAAGTCTTATGAAAGCAAGTCTCATGCCAAAAATGGAGAGAAGCCCAAAATCAAAGTGCTGCACAAATCAACCAACACAGAAAGTTGGAAGACCAATGCCTCAAGAAACTAGGATGATGCATTCAAGACAACAACTCATGATAGCGCATTCAGGAGTGGAGAGCAGCTAAGATATTCTCAGGGATGAAACATCTTCAGTAGATCTTCACCCTATACACCTAGGTATATGCAGCGACATTTCATGGTTATTGTTACACATGTTCAAACTATGGACACAGAGCTCGAGATTGCAGGGGATATAACAGGAATATTGACAGATAGTTTTATCAAAGCCCTAGAAGTAGATTTTCTGGTAGACAAGACAGAGTCCCATACACCTATGACAGCAGGAATTACAACTTTTTTGCTTCATCATTGAGACCAGACGTAGAGTGCCATTTTTGCCATAATCCTGGCCATTTTCCACGAGACCACAGAAATGGATTGAAGCGGACTCCGCAGAACCAGGAAGTTAGGAATGCAGAATGTTATCTATGTCATAACATTGACAATTTTGCACGAAATTGTAGAAGCAACTTAACATGGACCTCACAAGGAAAGGCATTCACCATGAAATCAGAGCAAGAATACAAGTCCACCAGGAAAGACAACAAGTCCACAAGGGGCTGGAGAAGAAAACAAAGTGTCAGAATAAATTTACACACAGTTAAAGGACATGATGCAGTAAGAGAAGCATCACAAGAGCATGTATCACAAAATTTTGTAGCTATTTGGTGATCATTTGTAGCTATTTGAATATACTTTATATTGTTGCAAGTGCAATTATCAGGGACCACCTGTCTGTCTCTTTGGAATGGATAAAAATGCACCCAGAGCATCTGTCAATCGATGAACTGCTGCAGGGTATCATAATAAGAAACTTCATTTCTAAAACCAGATGCATGAAGGTACAGTTGTGATACATAGTTCAGAGACGAAGACTCTTGAATTTCTGTGTCCTAACAGTTTTATGCTCATCGCTTACTTGGTGGTGGTATTTTGCAAAGCTAAATTGAAGTCTTGAATGTAGTAGCAATAGAGGGTCTGGATTGTTGTTCAGAGAATACGTCGTTCATGGATTATGGAAGGAAGCCAGTGGTATCAAATATTACAAGGGCTTAAATCACTGCTGTTTCTACAGGCTTATCTCCTGAAGCAGCTTGCGACCATATGAAAGATAATATATTTGCATTAAAACCACATGCCTATATACTCATCGCTGGTAGGCCTTGTCGGAGGAGCTACGACCTAATTTAAGGAATTTGTGTATTAGATCCAAAAAAGGGTTTGGTCCAGAATCTCTATAAATATTGAAATATTGCGGTCAGTTCAAATTAAATCAAACTTAGAACCAATATAAAAGTAGTGGCCCTTTTTGAAAGACTCAACAAAGTACATCTAATACATTGTAAGGGTTTCTGAAATCCATTACATTTAAGGCAACCTTTTAGCACAGGAAAGATCAAATCATCATGACAATCATGGTTGTTCTCTGACTAATGAAGATTCAGCATATAGATATGCATCAGGATTAGAACCTACATCAAGCTGACTTGTAGCCTGAAGCAGTTGCAACGTTATATATATATATATGGTCACTCTAACCAGATAGAACGAATTATCACATCGAACTGTAACTTTGAGCAAAGGTTTCAGTTAAAGTAGACTCCAGAAGTAAAATATTATAAGAGCATTATAGCGGAGGTAGCACTTTGGAAGTTTTCAGCGGATCTAGGATTATAAAAATGTTGTGATATGTCAAAAGTTGATGCTACTTGTCAGGAGGAGCTACAGGATTAGAACTTAGAAGTTGCACGAGTAGAATTCATGGCTAGTCAAGGCTAGTTTGGTGGACCTGGCATGACAACTTTACACTGAAATACTTCGAAGCAAAATTTCTATCAATATATATATATATATATATACATTCAACATAATGATGAGTGCTATATGTAAAGAAAAAAAGCTCCAGAAAGCTAGATGAAATGGAATTGAAAGGTTTCCCTTGATGCTGGTTGCCGATATGGTCTGATGGGTGAAGCATTCAACTTCTTTAAGGAATTTAGTTCCTGATGGTGCTCTTATGAATGAATATTGCTGAGAAGAAAATGTTGAGGTAATTTATGAAAGAAATATTGCAAAAGGATTGATCCCTGTTTAATATATTGATAAATGGATACTGCGAAAAGGGTAATGCAAAGGAAGCTGACAAGCTTTAGATTGAAATGGAAAACAAAGGACTTTTTCTAGATGTTGTCACTTACGGTCTGCTGATCAATAATTCACTTCAAAGGATTACTGCATTAGGCAACGAATTATTGCATAAAATGCAGCAGAAGGGCTAAATGCTCATATGTGGGTATTGTAGGAAAGGTGACATAAGTGAGGCATGTAAATTGCGTGATCAAATGGCAAAAAGGGGTTCTATGCCAGATTTTGTTACCTGCAATGCAATAATCAATGGTCTCTGCAAGGAAATGAATATAGAGAAAGCAAAGGAACTATGGAATGATTATGGTGAAGAGAAATGGCATATGTTTCCAAACCATATTACTTACAGCATTTTCATTGATGAAGGAAAGGAGAACTTTTGGCCACATGAAGAAATGTCAGAGAAGGAAATCATACCTGGCCTCTGATATTCATTGGCATTACAAGGCAACATGCAGGAGGAAAAAATAATCTTTGTAAAAATAAAAAAAGGGAGGCTCATCTTTGACAAGTCTGATTACACAACCTTCATCTTAGTGTGTGGCAATCTGTGGAACAGCAAAGAAATAATTTGAAGTTGTATCAACTGATTTAAATAAACATCCTAATGGATAAGACACCTCATGAGATCAAGTGGTATGATATTGATAGAAAGAAGGCACAAAATGAATTCCAACATAGTAGCTGTGATTGAATGGTATAGATGCACATTGACAGCGGGAGCTACACCATCAAATCAGTAGCTGTATAATGACAGGGAAAGCTGCACCACAGGGGGAGTTAGATCACAGGTCTGCAGGATAAAGCATGCTGTAATGTTCCTTTTTCTGGTATTCCTTATAGCATGGATAGGCTGGACTCTTAGAGTTGGGGGCAGATAGATCATAGGTGCAGGTGGGCGTCCTTAGCGGGCCCAGGGGATTTTGGAGGGGGTTTGAGGAGTTTTTATGAGGTCCGATGGCATTCGCTTAGTATATTCCATCATCCACATAGTTTACCTTTTGTTCCGTTGCATTCCAACAACTTTCAAAAAACAAAGTTATTAATGGACCTGACTCATTTAATTACACTTAAGGTGGCATTTTAGGTGGAATACTTGGCAGAACACCTTAGTGTAATAGCTCGTTGGAACCAGAACGAGAAGATCTACAGGACGGGATGGTAACAAGTGATTTTCAGTGACTTGAGGAGGCATGGTGGCCAATTTACCCTTTTCCCACATTAAAAAAATATTTTAATTGAAATGAAAAAGGGAAAAGTGCTCCATGATTAAAATAATAATAAAATAGGAGGTTTTAGAGAGGTCCATCAGATTTATAAAATAGGAGGAGGCCATTAGAGAACATTTTGGATTTGATTTTTCTTCTTGTATGAGAGGTTGAGAACCCGGTTCTCTACTTCATTGGGAGCCCTAGGACAGAAACCCTCGAGTGTGCTAGTGGGTGTTGGACGAAAACCCAGTTACCCAACACTCTTGAGGAGATTTCACTCATAAATATCACAGTGTTTCATTGGAGATTTGGAGAGAGCAATTTTGCAACAGTCTTCTCACCAAGCCATCTACATCAGTGCTAAATCAATTCATCAGTTGGGTCAGAGATCTTTTATGGGTTTGCTCCGCTTGCTTGGCAAGCTCAGGTTCCACTATTCCTTCATGTTGATGTACTCTTTTCAGTGTATTAATAAAATGACTCAGTGATTTTATTGGCATCTATTCATGTATCCATTTGTTGGTTATGTGTCTATTTACAATTATTTTGTTGTTCAAGTTCATTTATGGTATCTACTGTTAAAATTTCCATTAGGGATATTACAGAGGTATCAGAGTTGGACTTCTTGCCAACCTGAGGGTTTACTGCAGGTTCATTTTTGTCCAAGGTATGGCCAGATTTCAATAAATGTTCAACAAATTGGTTCTACCATTAAAAATTCTACAAAAGCAGTGCTCTATTTTCACATGATTATTCAACAATCTGAGACACGGTAGAAGATTTCTCAAAAAGGGTAAATATAATTGAGCCCAAAAATAAGTAGTATTAGAATATGTGGCATATGAATCAGAAAGGGGGCCATCAAAAACATTTCCTTTATGGAGCCACGCTAAAATTATTTTGGCACTGATTAGCCACACCGTCAAATTAGACCTAGGCGAGTCAATGGAGTTGTCACGACCCCGTGCATTTTGTGTAGCGGATTGATCATGAAATTTTTGGTGAGATCGAGTTGCATATGGAGTGCAATGGGCATCATGGTGCGTAGCCAATTTTACATCTAAGTGAGAGATTGACCCAACACAATTTTGTTGATCGTGTGCCTGGTGACCACGATTGGCATGGCAATCTGAGTCGCATAATCAAGGAGTCGTGCGAAGCTGTGGGAGTCTTCACACGTGATAGGTGGATCGAGACTGATCCTTTTGGTGGAAAATTAGTCGTAGTCAGCTGCAATTGTTTGCTAAGCCACAGGGTTGTTTAGTTGTGACGGGTCGAGGGCTGTAGCAAAGAATTGTTTTACCGGTGTGCTAGGCAGAAATTGAAATGCGGATGCGGTTGGGTAGAGGAATGATTTGGTTAATGAACACATTTAGCATTCAAGCCTTCATTCCAGAAGTTGAGACTGCACACATGTTCCTTGCCGAGACCATTGCTCTGGGTTGAGCAGTCAAACCCCCTGTCGCTGTAGCATTTGAGGCTAGATTGAAGGTTCCATTGGTTATCAATTTGCACGTTGTTGGAAAAATTAATTGACCAGGGGTTGAGCTTTCCATGTCGACCAAAATTCAACATTGGTTTATTGGAGTCGCACCATGGTAAAGTTTGTACAAAAATTTGACCGGAGTTTGCGTCAGTCTCTTGTCGTATTCAAACTGACGGGCTTGCGTTGTTGAGGAGAAGAGAGTGTTGTCACAAATCGCATGTGAACTGGCGAGCCTACAGGCAATCTATACACGAAGAACGCAGGTGAGTAATGCAACATATGGGTGATAAATACGATCATTGTCTCTTTCTCGAAACAGAGACATGTCAAACAACTGTGCATATTGGGAGTGTGGTACTCTATAGCAGAGTACTCAACTAATGTAGTCACGGTCACATAGTAGCGTAGATGCACTAATGTTACATTTCCAGCACAAAGACAGATAGGTGATGCATGCCCAACTCAAAGCGTGAAGGAAAATTAATCTAAACATCAAGACTGTGATAGCAATCAATTAAGTTGATGAGCATACCACAGATCGTCATACTGGGTACATGCAGAAGGTGTCATTGCCAAGATCAAAAGCAGAGTGATTCTAGAGTTTGTATATTCCACATGAGGATAAGACTATTCATGAGTTGATCGAATTCCTCCAAGATCTAAAGAAAGATCGAATTATTTATTTCAGATCATCTAATTTCCTAGAGCAGCTGAGATTTATCATTATTGGCAGAGGATCAGAGGGTTTTTTTTTGGAGTAGTTGAATCTATTAAAGCCAAATTTTGCTCTTAATACCGAGGATGAGTTCCTTGATTTGGAGGGGGCTACATTATTATCTTTATAACAGACTTGTCAAATCTTCTCTCATTTTTGTCAAGAAGGAAGGCCGAGCCATTGAAGGCTACAACAATATTCTTGGAAAGTCTGAGTAGTTTTTGATCCAAAGGGGATTACATTCAAAGAAGTCATTGGTAAATATTTTTTTCAAATCTGAAGTATTCCAAATACCTATTGCAGCAAAATTTGGGAGGGTTACGTTGGCCTCAAAAATGATTTTCAGAGCATCTTGCCAAAGTAATGACCAGGTTCCAATATCTGTAACTCTCTGTTTTTCCTAAAAGATTGTAGTAGCAATAAAATGTATTCTTTTTAGTTCCCTTTATTTGTTGATTTTGGGTAGCATCGAATGTGATATAGCTCCGAAATTTTGTAGAGGGACTAGAATACATGAGATCTCGAAGACCCAGAAATCGTTTGGAGAAATTCCACCTGGATGATGAATTATTAAAATAATTAATATTTTTAATGGGGTTCCTAAGTCTAAACTTAGGAAAATAAAAATATTAATGGGTATTAATAAAAATATGGGTGAGAACCTTTTAAGAGACGAGGATCAAGTGTGTTTTAATCTTAGCCATTGATTAGGGACTTCATCTCAGTCATTGATTCATCAACAGGAAAAGTATAAGAGAAGACTTGAGAGTCGTTTGGAGATACATCGGGCAAATACTCAGTAACCGAAGGGAAATCGATTCTCAAGGAAAAGGAGTTCGATTTCAGAGGGAGAGTTGCAAAGTGAAGTAAGAGGAGGGCATCAACATCAGTCAGAGACTGTGGAGGAGGTGACGTAGGGCATTCTAGAGACAGTGCAGAGGGAAAATCAGAGAGACAACACAACTGGAGACGCAGTCCCCATGCAGACCTCACGTAGAAGTGACGCAAAGAAGGACAAAGGGTCTCCAGGGTGTTAGAACTTCTCCCGGTAGAGGAGGAAAACTGTCTCAGGTGTTTCTCTCAAAAGTGTCTCAATATTCTGTAGAATCATTCCTTGTAAAGAGATTGTTGCTGAAGATTAATAAATAAACCCTCTGTTGACCACTACGTCTCAACAACCCATAGTAGTACACCTCCTTTTTTCGCAAAAGGGATAGCACTTGATTAATGTGTCCATGTCATTCAACTATCATTATCAGCCCGATTATCATGTTACAATGTAAACCCATTTTGCATGTATCTGATGTAAATAATCTCAGCAAATTTGTGTCATGTATTTAATTGTCTCGATAAACCTACTTTTCTGGTAACGATATACATTCTGGGAGGTTTTTTGTCTTAGCGATCTATTCTCGAATAGTTGGCAGAGTTTTCCTTCAGTCTTACTCCAAAGCTGGAATGTATTTTGTCACTGGGATCTTAGGTGAGTCCTAGTGTTATAGATCGAATTTATGTAAAAGTGATTTGGGAATAATCCTAACTATTTGGTTAGGTTATTTTATTACAATTTGCTTGGTCTGTTGGATTATATTTTGTGTCACAGAAATGGGTAGTTTGTGAGGGTCTATTTCAGATGGGCTTTCTCCCTTATGATGTGAAAGATATGAAAATTATGATGTAAAAGATATGAAAATTATGATGCAAAGTGTCTTGAGGGTTGGAAAAATAATTTATCCCCTCATAGGTTAATTAATTAAATTTTCTGACCAAAAATTAATTAAAATCCTAAGCCAGAAATTTAATTAATTCTAGGTCCTATGTAAATTTAAATTTTCCAAAGGCAAAATTCAAATTTTAAAAGGTCCAGGGATTAAGGTAAATTAATTATTTTGTTAAATTTTAAGCCTTTAGTCCTTGGGGTTTAAGTCAAAGTCAATTTTTTGAGGAAATTAACTCAAAATTTTTATTTTTGAGTTAATTAAAATGCATTTAATTTAAAATTTCGAATTTCCTCGAGAATTTAAAATTTCGACAGATGAGATTAAAAGAAATTTTAATCCTCATCAACGGTCGAGATTTCTTTGACAAGGATCACTTAAACTACCCGTTGGAAGATTTATCTTTAAATAGGAGGTCATTTGTCAGTTGATGCATTCGATTTTTGAATCGTGTACTAAGCTTTCAAGCTCTCTTGTATACTTTTTTGAATTAAGGCAAAAGTCTTTGGGGTTTCAACGTGCTATAGTGTTCCTCTTCATGAATTTATGGTAACATTGTTTTAACTTTTGCTTAATATTATGTGAAAATTGTCAATCAATAGCTCTTTTATAATAATCTAAATACATGTATCTTATTCAGTTTGTTGGATCTAGGGTAACAATTTTTATTTTGATCGAAGTAGCAGGTATCTCTATTTCTTCAGAATTTTATTGTTGTTCTATTTCTCTACTTGATTTAATGGTTGATCTAGTGTTTGCAGAAGATCTCTCAGGTTCTCATTGAGTGTTTGAGGATAGTCTTTGGTTGGACCAGCCAGCTCTCAACACATATTTTCTGAAGAGCCTACTTCATATAAGCCTGAAGATTTATCTAACAATAATATTTTTTCTGTAGGGTGTTTTTGGGCTAGTACCTCTCTAAAATTTCAAAATCTTTTAAATATTTTGTTGAAATTTTGATAGATCTGGCTATTAAGAGCTTTAGATTATCAAATATGGGAGCGGAGTTGGACTCATACTTCTCAGATCTGATAAATCTGTAAATTATTTTTATAGATCTGTAAATTATTTTTATAGATCTGTAAATTATTTATATAGATCTTTTATGTACTTGTGAAGATCTGAAATTTTGTAACATAATTTTGAATTTTAACACTTGGGATTTTGGGATTTACTCTATTTTTGTACATATTGGGTATTGGGTTTTTCTCTTTTCACTTGTGCATGAATAAATCTGAGAAATCAGCCAAGAAAATCTTCAGACCTAAGCTAGATCTAGACCCTGGACGACAAGATTTGGGCTCAAAGATTGTTTGCAGGGATAGATCTGAGAAATCAGCCAAGAAAATCTTCAGATCTAAGATTTTTTCAAGCAAATATAATGGTTTTGAGACAGATCTAGGTCCTGGAGGGAAATATCTTGTCCCAAATATTTTTGCAAGGCCAACCATTAAAGATTTTGCAATAAATCTGAAAATCTGAAGAAAAATATTTTTTTCAGAACAAGGGTTTCAAGTTTTGGGGCTCCTAAGCCCAGATCTGTCTTCTCCTAGCCCAATGTTAGTTTTATTGGGCCTAGTGCCAACTCTCATTGGCCCTAGATTCCCCTTGCTCCATTTCGGATCTGAATATTTAATTTTCTGAAGCTAATCATTGGTGGGTTTTTGCAGAAAATTTGGTAAAAATTTATGTTTCAGGTATTGAATTTTTTTTGACAACTCGGGCAAGTGATCTTCAAGGCCTAGGGCCTAAGGGTTTGATCTCTAAACCATCTTTTTCCTCACTATTTGCTACATCAGTCATATATCTTTCTAATAGTGGTGAAAAACACATCTAAGTGGTTTGAAATTAACTAAAAAAATTGCTAAATACATTAATAAGTCATTTATGTTTGATGTGTATCAAAAATTTGGCCTATATCTACATTTTGGGTGACTGTTATCTTTGAATAATTCTATTTCTAAACTCTGAAATATAACAGTGGAAAAATTTCATGTGGGTTAGCATAAAACCAGTTCCTAAGTTGTTTAATACATTAAGGAATTAATTTCTTGAGCTGGGTGTTCATCATTAGGCTTATTTCATGTTCTAATTGCTGGCTGTAATAAGTATATCAAATCTGATATAATTCTGGAAATCACATCATAACATGTTGAATTTTTTTTATAATTCATGTGGGCAAGTTTGGAAAAGTTTCGGTAAATTTTTGGCATAAAGATATCATTGATAGCTTACTGTTTTCATTGTCATATTGCTGTTGTCGTAAAGTTTTTCTTATTGTTATCCTAAAAACTAATTTCTGAAAATTAAGTACTCTGTCATGGAATTGTGATAAAATGCATATCTTTTGTTTCATAAACTAAGTATTTTTTGAGCATCTGTTGACATTGATTGCAAAGAAGTTTTTGTTCTCTTTGAGCTATAATTGTATCAAAAAAGATTTGAAATAAGTTTGTGGTTTAATTGTAATATTTTCAGGGGTTTATTTTTAAATCTCCATCCAATAAAGTGAATATTTTATTTTGGTGATTAAGGGCTTTTGCGACACAAGTGTTTCTAATCCTCGGGTCTAACTTCTTCTCATCATCTGGTGCATTTGCATATAAGTTAGTTTTGCATAAATAAAATTTACTTCCAAGCATAAGCTTGGTCAATAGAGAGATAGGTATCCATCCATCTTTGCTTGAGAAGCCTGCTTTTAATAGTACTTAAAACAGTGACCTTGCAGTCATCAGAGCCACAACTCTCTGCAGCGTCGGAGGCACCGGGTATGTTAGATTTTCAGGAGAGGTATCATTAATCACACCTTAGTGTGTTTCACCTTATCTTCTTTCTGCCAATTACTACGAAATCAAGCTCAATATAGAAAGGATTGAAGGGTTAAAACTTAGATAGGCATTTAACTAAAATTAACCAAGATTCTTGCATCTCATATTAGCTTTAGGATCTGCACTTCATATAAGATAGTCATTCATCCAAGTAGCAGTTGCAAATCAATTACTTGGTCCTAAATTTCCTAGCAAGATAGTTGACTCCATAAGGCACTGGCATCAATTGCTTAAAATCTAATCAAATCTTATAAATCTTGCTAAATCTAAATCAAGTACTTGGTCGCTTCACTGTGTCTCCTGAACTGGCTGGTTTCCAACTAGTTCTCCTTCATTCCATTTTCATAGGGTCTACCCCCTTAGTCTGCTATAGGGAGACAACTTAAACGGAGAGATTGGGGATCAGGGTGATGGCCCCCGATCTGAGCCGTTGTCTCGGTGCCTAGACACTTTGTGCGCCAACATTTTTTAGCACCATTGTCAGGGACATTTTATTCTTGATGTTTCAACGACATTTCCTCATCATTCTTCTCATTTCTCATCTTTTCATTTGAGCAGGCAACGACAACATTTTTGGCACTATTGCCGAGGATAGAGTTTTTCTGTCCCTGGATTCCTCAACATCATTTTAATCATCTCATATTTTCCGCCATTCATTAGCCCGTCAAGCAACACAACATTTTTTGGCGCTATTGTCAGGGACCGATTTATTGGGCCTTGGCTTTACGACATTCATCTTTTATCTTTCTATCATTCATTTGAGCCGGCAACAACAAATTTTTTTGGCATCATTTGATCTTTTCATCGCTTCATCTTTCGCCATCTCATTAATCGTTTCATCTGCACTTTTAGCACCTGGACATTTCAGTTCATTTCTTGTTTGAGTGGTGACTCCACTTATTCATCCATTATTTCTCAGACAAGAAACCCTCCCTTATATCCAGTTTTTTGCGTTTTGGATCTTATAGCTTGATTCATGTTCAAGTGGCAACCCTACTTCTTTAATTTCTTACAAGAATTTCTACTAGAAGCTCGCTTCTTGTGGATCTCTTGATTTTCTTGAGTAGGGGTCTCTCTCTAGCATCCATTTGGTCCCTCCCAAGGTTGCACGAAACGGGGAAACGGGTACGAGTTTCCGAAATGGGAAGCGATACGAAACGCGACCTCCCCAAATTTTGGAAACGGGGAAACGCGAATATATATATATATATATATATATATATATATATATTAGGACATTTAACATTTAAGAAATATGTGCAATCATAAAGAATATATGATACATTCTAATTTATTACATTATGATAAAATTGTCAATTGTCAATGCATAAACTATAAGTATCTAAATTTACATCACATTTACTCATGAATAATCACATAATGAAAATAGAAATATCCAAAATCAGCCACGAGAAATTTCTAATTTTTTGTCTCGTGCTTGATTGGGAGTCTCCTCCTACATAGTCGAATGAACTTAGTGCTCTTGATTAAATACAAGTTTCATACCCTAGTACCCTACATTCTCTTGATTATTGGTAGTCTCCCCTGCATAGAGGGCTTTGTTCTCTTGATTAAATACAAGTTCCATACCCTAGTACATGATAAAATCCAATGGAAACATTGCAATCCCCCCAATCCTGAAATCCTGAAAAACAGATAAGTCTACTAGATTTTGAGTGAGATCTAAAATTCTACTTTCTCCATATGAAATCCAATGAGGGCGAAACCACTCTCAAACATCCTGAGTCATTGTCATTTCATGGTAACGTTAAAAATTTAAGTAAAAGGATGAAAATGAAAAATAAAGGAGAATATCACTTTTACTTTAAGAATTTAACATTACCATGAACTGCATATCAACACTAGGGCAAAAGTTCACTTTTATAACTTTAGACAGGCATCTGGAAGCAACTAGAAGTCATTAGGCTAACGTAAGAATAGATTAGAAAACAAATAAAAAAATAAAAAATAAAAAATAAACACAAGTAAATGCTGAAACGTGGGTCATACGGCCCTGAAACGCGTTTCAGGCCGTACTGGCCACGTTTCAATTTCGTGAAACGTCGCAGTACGGCCTGAAACGCGTTTCAGGGCCGTACCAAACGCGTTTCAGCGTTTCGTACTCGTTTTCGTATGGAAACGCCCTCCTACCCCACGTTTCCTGCAACATAGGTCCCTCCTTATCCCTTCAAGGAAGTCATCATGGATGATTCGTTTACCCCATGTCATTTTACTGATTTTCTCCATGATATGCTGGAAGAGGCCATTCATAAATTGCCTTTGTTCTCGGGTGGTGATTCAGTCGCTGTTAGAAAGCATCTATGCAGGTTTACTCATACAATAATCAAATATTGTAGTTCTCCCCAATATAAACATGAAGATGTCAAAATGCGTCTATTTGCCTTTTCTTTAGAGGGTGATGCTTTGAATTGGTTTCATAATTGTCCTGAAGATTCTTTCGCTTCTTTACAAGACATCATCAATGCTTTTACAGATAGATATGGTGATCAAGGTAGCTTGCCTTGTGCCCCTAACATTATGCAACAGGATGAAAGTGATCTTGTAAAGGATCCAACTGTCAATGAAAGATTTCAAGACAATTCTCCATATCAGAATGTGCCATCCACTTGTACCGTTGCAGGACGAATCCATGATAGTGGAAAAGCAGGAACAAGTTATCAAATCAGTGTCGACAGTGAAAGGGAGAATGATAAGCATCTTATAGAAGAACTAAAGCAGTTGGTTAAAGACATGCAGTTCAGTCAAACACAACTGGTAAAAAATATGGAGCTTAATCAAGAAAAATTTATAACTGATTATGTCAAGGATATGAAAACTCTGTACATTCAACTGGAAAAACGTGATGAGGAGATGGAAACCATGAAAATTAAACACTTCGATCACATAGCCACCGTAGTAGAAAAGTGTCCCCAGAATATGGAGGATATGAGGACCGACATGCAGAGTCAGCATGTTAAGGAAATGGAAACCATGAAAGCTAATCATGACAGGGAAATTAATTCTATGCAAAGCAAGTTATTAGCCCTAGAGTAAAATATGACGATCATGGAATTTAATCATTCAAATCACGTGACTGCCATGGAAACAAGTTATCAGGAAGAAATAAGTTTGATTCAGAACAGATTGTCAACTATGGATGAAGAAATGACCATCATGAGATTCGTTTATAATAATCAGTTAGCTATCATATAAGAAAATCATGAGAGAGAGATAAACTCTATGCAACATTGCTTGATGACCATAAAAGGAGATAATGACAAAGTAATAAAAAATATGGAAGTTGGTCAGATATGTCTTCAGAATAAGTTATTGACCATGGAGGAAAACCATCCCAAGGAAGTCAGTGCTATGAAGGTTGAACACTCCAACCAGATGGATGCCATAACAAGACAAGTACAGAAATTTCAGCGTCGGTCAGAGGATGAAAGAAACAAGGAAAAATCAACAGATCAGAAGCCTCCTTGTCTGCTGCAGCAAGCTCCATCTTATTATGAGGAGGTCATTTGTTCCATTGAAAAGTGGCTAATTGAAGGTGACCCGGACAAAATGAAAATCAATCAAAATCAGGTTGATGCTCACATGGTTAATCCACTAGTCATAAGAGATCAAGTTATAACTCATGGCACCTGTAAGACCAATCCATCATTTTTGACAGAGTAGATGCAGAATGAAGAAAGACATGTCATGCATATCTTACATACTTCATCTGAGAGTTTTGAAGCAGAATGTTCCACATCATTAGTGATACAGCCTGCCACAAAGAAAAAGTGCAAGAGAAACAGAATGAGAAAGCGGTTTGATGCATATGATGGCCGCGAACAACTTGATTTTCGGATAGGAAAAAGTCCCACAGTGTGCAGGATTGGACATGGCACATTTGAGAAGCAGCTGGCAGATTTGCCTGAAAGTAGGAAAATGCTCAGTATGCACTATATTGAAGTTTTGAACACATCTGATGCCGTGGGGCATCTTTGTATTGTATTTTTAACCTTATACCCTGTTATTTCAGTATTTCATTTTGTAGTTAGATTTGTGTTTTTCATGTTATTAGGATAGTTAATAAATGAAGAGCTTATATCTTTCCTATGCTTAATGTTATATGATGATTTTTGGATGGACGCTACTTATGTTATGTTGTGTGTTGCGTGGATGCAGATTCTGGATTCTCACATTCCTCCGGTGCAACAATGTGTCCCCAAGTAGAGCTAGATGTTGACCACTACGTGTCAACGACCCATAGCAGTACACCCCCTTTTTTCGCAAAAGGGATAGCACCTGATCGATGTGTTTGTGTCGTTCAGCTATCATCATCAGCCTGATTATCATGTTACAATGTAAACCCATTCTGCATGTATATGATGTAAATAATCTCAGCAGATCTGTGTCATGTATGTAATTGCCTAGGTAAACCTACTTTTCTGGTAACGATCTACATTCTAGGAGGTTTTTTGTCTCACCGATCCATTCTCGGATGGTTGGCAGAGTTTTCCTTCAGTCTTACCCCAAAGCCGGAATGTATTTTGTCACTTGGATCGAGTACTTGGTTGCTTCACTGTGTCTTCTGAACTGGTTGGTTTCCAACTAGTTCTCCTTCATTCCATTTTCGTAGGGTCTACCCCCTTAGTCTGCTATAGGGAGACAACTTAAACGGAGAGATTGGGGATCAGGGTGATAGCTATTGTCGCGGTGCCTAGACACTTTGTGCGACAACACCCTCATCAGCTGAACCAATTTTCCCGCATTGGGTTTTGCCAGGGACAATTGTCCAAAAATAACTGTGTTGATGTGATTGATTCTTGTGCTTGTATATCACTGTTATTTTCTCTATGCTATTATGTGATAACTATAGTAGAATTTATTTTAATGTTTACTGAAGGGTTTTGTAAATAACTTATTGTGGAAGATAAGTAGGAGAAATAAATCAGTTACTATAGTATAATTTCGTATTAGAAATTTTCACATGGTATTAGAGCTAAGATCGGGCAACAAGATTAGAGAATCTGCTATGAGTCAGGAGCATAATGTCGGGGCAACAACTCAGAAGGACTCACGCAGTTCTCCAGGGAAAGAGGAAAGCACGAAGAACATGGATCACGATTATTCTATGTTAGCTTCCAGACTAGAAGAAGAAGTCGCTTGCTTAGCAAGTTCTGCCTCCTCTAAGGTTTGGTATATTGATAGTGGAGCTTTTGTGCACATGATAGGAATACGAGAATGTTTTTCGAATTATCAGGAAGAACAGATGAACTTCCAAATCACCATGGGAAATAAGTCAAAATGTACCCCCGTAGGAAGAGGTACTGTAGTCTTTCAAACAGAAGCAGGGGATCGACTTCAAGCAACCAATGTGTTGCATGTGCTAAGATTGGGGATGAAATTACTCTCTATATCTCAGCTACAAAACAAGGGCTATGATGTTTTCTTCATTAGGAAGAAGGTATATGTCAAACACCCGAGTTGGAAAAAGAAGGCTCAAATTGGAGTCAGAAGTAATAGGTTGTATAAGTTATAGCTAGAATCTCCAATGGCACTGATAGGCAGCAGTGGGGAAAAAGATTTGAATGAACTATGGCACAGGAGGATGGGACACTACACCATGGGGCTCTAAGAATTCTCAGAAAAACCATCACAGGAGTCCGAGAGTTAAGTACCAAACGAGACAATGTATGTAGAGGGTGCGCACTAGGCAAGTACGCCAAAGCGGTTTATTCCAGAAGTAACATTAGGGCTAAGACTTTTCTGGGATTGATACACTCAGATATCTACTGACCCATGTCCACAAAATCTCTTAGTGGTGCCGAATACTTCGTCACCTTCACTGATGACCATTCCAGAAAGATTTGGATCTACTTTTTAAACACCAAGGATGAGGTTTTTGGTCGATTCAAAGAGTTCAAGGCTCTAGTTGAGAATCTGACAAGAAAGAGGATAACAATGTTGCGCTCAGACAATAGTGGAGTATAAATTGACAAGGACTTCACTAATTTTTGCGTAAGGAAGGCATCAGAAGAGAATGGACAACTCCCTATAATCCGGAGCAGAATGGAGTAGAAGAAAGGAAGAACAAGACTATTATTGAAGCAGCCAGGGCGATGTTGTATACTCAGGATTTGCCCAAATTCCTATGGGCAGAAGCATGCAACACGACAGTTTATGTCCAAAAGAGGACTCCTCATAGGGCATTAGGTAAGATTACTCGAAAGAGTGTATTCACCGGTAAGAAGCCTGAGGTGAGTCACTTCAGGATATTTGTGAGTTTGGCATACTGCCATATGCTCGAAGAAAAGAAGAAGAAATTGGATCAAACTGCAGAAAAAGGATATCTTGTGGGATATAGTGAGAATGCTAAGGCATATAGAGTCTATCTTCCAGGGAATAGGAAGATTTTAATCCAACGGGATGTAAAGTTCATGGAGGAAAAGGTTTTCAAGAAATACCGAGAAATGCCTTCCGAAGAGTAGTCAAAGGATGATCCATTGATTCGACCACTTCGACCAACAGAAACTAGCACCAGTATTTCTCTTGAAGACAAAACTCTAGAGGTATCACAACAGGTGGAGTCTCAGGAAGAGAAGGAGAAGATAGATCTACCCACTACCAGTGGAAAAATGAGTTGGGAACTTCGACAGATTCTACAGGATGCAAAGGATTTCGTTGGTGTCCCCGGGAACAAAAAAGGGAGCGTAGATAGCCAGACAGATACAAAGCCTTGGTGGCTGAGGTTGGAGAACCCTTTAGTTTTCAGGAGGCCGTTCAACATCAAGTATGGGTAGATGCTATGGTAGAGGAATACAGTTCCATAATGGTCAATGATGTCTGGGAAGTGGTACCTAGGCCTTAAGACAAGTTAGTTGTAGGTTCAAGATGGATCTACAAATTCAAATACGTTGTAGATGGCAGTGTGGAAAAATACAAAGGCAGGTTTGTGGCTAAGGGGTATGCTCAGAAGGAAGGGATAGACTACAAAGAAACCTTCGCCCCAGTAGCCAGGGATACTTCTATTAGATCTGTGATATCCCTTGCAACATAGATGAGGTGGGAGATTCACCAGATGGATGTCAAGACTGTGTTCTTGAATGGGGTGATAGAAGAAGAAGTATACATTGAACAACTAAAGGGTTTTGAGACACATGAGAAGAGATCTCTTGTATGCAAGTTGAAGAAAGCCTTGTATGGGTTTAAACAGACGCCTAGAGCATGGTACGATCGAATTGATGGTTACTTGTAAAAGATGGGATTCGTCAAGAGTGACGCAGATCCCAACCTCTACTATCTGGTTGTAGAGAATGAGCCTCTAATACTGGTGTTATATGTGGATGATCTTTTCCTAATAGACTCATCCAGGCTCATCAAAGATTGCAAGGAAATCCTAGCTACAGAATTCAACATGAAGGATTTAGGACGAATGCATTATTTCCGGGGGTTGGAAGTTTGGCAGCAGAAGGGTGGGATTTTTTTTGGACAAGGGAGATACGCTACAGAGATTTTGAAAAGGTTCAGAATGTAGGACTGTAGAGCTATGGCTACTCCAATGATTACCAACTGGAAGAAGATCGATGCATCCAAAGATAAAGAAGTTGATCCCACCTTGTATAGGCAGCTCATAAGGTCCCTGATGTATCTGGTCAATGCCAAGCCAAACATTTGTTACGCTGTCAACACCCTCAGTCAGTTCATGGTGGAACCAAAGAGGGCGCATTGGGCAGCATCCAAGCATGTTCTCCGATATATACGAGGAACAGACGAGCATGGACTAATGTACACCCAAAGCAATGACATCAGGCCAAGTGGGTTCACTGACGCAGATTGCGCTGGAAGTTCAGTAGATCGGAAAAGTACCACTGGGTACTGTTTCAACATTGGATCGGCAATGACCTCCTGGTGTAGTAGGAAACAGAGATCCATAGCTCTAAGCTCAGCTGAAGCCAAATATATGGCAGCTATCACAACTTCGTGTGAAGCCATATGGCTTAGGAAATTGCTTGTGAATCTATTCAGGAGAAGGATGGAAGCGAACAATAGTTTGTGTGATAATCAGAGTTGCATGAAGCTCTCTGAGAATCCAGTTTTTCATGATTGGTCGAAGCGCATTGACATCAAGTGTCACTTTATCAAAGACCGTGTCCAACGAGGGGCAGTACAATTAAGGCAAGCCCCGACAGGAGAACAGGTGGCAGACATTCTCACCAAGGCTCTAGGAAGAACAAAGTTTGTTTATTTCAGGGAGAAGATGGGGATGGTTAAGAATCCGTTTCAGTAGCAAAAGCGAATAGTATAGGGAGTTGCAGTGCAACAGTTAGCAGTGGTAGTGCTATGGGCAACATGATGCAACATATTCAAAGGGAGTTGCAGTACAGATGTAGCAGTGACAGTTGCAGTGTCATGGGCAGCAGTACAGGTTGCAGCAACGTAGTAGATGAGGGGTAGCAGGCCGAGCATGGGCAGCGTAGAGGACCGATGTCGTGGATCAATGTGATGCTTCTATTGGGAAGCATTACTAGAGCACATTCCTCACTAAGAGGGAGTGTTGATTTTGGGTAGCATCGGATGTGATCTAGCTCTGAAATTTTGTAGAGGGGATAGAACACATGAGATCTCCAAGATCCAGAAAAAGTTTGGAGAAATTCCACCCAGATGATGAGTTATTAAAATAATTAATATTTTTAATGGGGTTCCTATGTCTAAACTTAGGAAAATAAAAATATTAATGAGTATTAATAAAGATATGGGTGAGAAGCTTCTAAGAGACGAGGATCAAGTGTGTTTTAATCTTAACCATTGATTAGGGACTTAATCTCGGTCATTGATTCATCAACAGGAAAGGTATAAGAGAAGACTTGAGAGTCATTTGGAGATACACCGGGCAAATATTCAGTAACCCGAGGGAAATCAATTCTCAAGGAGGAGTTTGATTTCAGAGAGAGAGTTGCAGGGTAAAGGAAGAGGAGGGCATCAGCGTCAGTCAAAGACTGAGGAGGAGGTGATGCAAAGCATCCTAGAGACAACGCAGATGGAAGATCAGAGAGACAGCGCAGCTGGAGATGCAATCCTCACGCAGAAGTGACGCAAAGAAGGACAGAGGGTCCCCTGGGTGTTAGAACTTCTCTGGGTAGAGGAGGAAAATTGTCTCAGGTGTTTCTCTCAGAAGTGTCTCAATATTCTATAGAATCATTCCTTGTAAAGAGATTTTTGCTAAATATTAATAAATAAACCCTCATCTACTGCACCGGTTTTCCCGCATTGGGTTTTTCCGGGGACAATTGTCCAGAAATAATTGTGTTGATGTGATTAATTCTTTTGCTTGTATATCATTGTTATTTTCTCTATGCTATTATGTGATAATTGCAGTAGAATTTATTTTAATGTTTATTGAAGGGTTTTGTAAATAACTTATTGTGGAAGATAAGTAAGAGCAATAAATCAGTTACTGCAGTAGAATTTCGTATTAGAAATTTTCACATTATTGTTGCAATGAACTCCGTAAACATCATTTGAGGCAAAACTATAAAATCACCACCTACAACAGTTTGTCATGAAACTATTTGTCAAAACATTTTGTTGAGAAATTCATCAAACTCAGGAAACAACGACTTCCTTATCATAGCTAAACATGGATAAAAAATTAATGAACTCCCTTAATAAACTAGCAGCAGAAATCAGCAGATCCCTTTCCAAGGGGGTACTCACTTCGCTACAGCAAGAAAAACATCAAAAAAGGCATGGGTTGGGACACAAAATATTTTCACTTGGGACAGATTTGAAGCACATGAGGGTCACATGGAAAATCCTTTTCAAACTAGATGAACTAGATGCACTCTTTTCCAAAGTGAACCAGTCAGAAGGGAAGAAACTAGTTTGGGCTCTAAAACCAGTTATGCTTGGATTCATACAACACAAGTTCTTGAGGGAACTTTGTTAAGGGGTCAAAATTCTAGTTGCATCCTGTCTCAGTAACATTATGAGGTTGACTGCAACTATACCTCCTTATAATGATGATGTTATGAGGAGAGTTTTCAAGCTGATAGTAGAGACTATTCAGGACTTGGACAACAGTGCAGGTTCTACCTTTGGGAAGAAGCTTGAGGTTCTAGAAATCATGGTCATGCTTAGAACAAATGTTGCACAAAGCAGGAACGAAGCGGGGACGTTTTTTGGAAGCAGGGACGCGGAAGCGTCATTTCCAAAAAATCTAGGAAGCGAACGTCTACTATATATATATATATTTCATTTATATTAAAAAGATATCCAAAATACAAAATTGGTTGTAGAAGACATGAAACTATGCATATTTTTACATAAATCAAGATAGATATGGCATCCATTGTAAATCAATGATTAATTATTCCAGCATCAACCATCTAGAATCTGGATTCCTCTTCTCTTGTTTAGCCTTTGCCTCTACTTCAATTCTATAGGGATATTAATCAACATTGCCTAATTTTTATCAAACAACTTAATCCAAGCCTTATAATATTGTAAATAAAGCTTAACATGCCTAATCAATGATTTTGACTTGAGTGAAGGGTACATAATTGCTAAGGCCATGACAAAGGATTTCAACAATCAACAACATCAACGCTGGGGTACATATAGGGCTTGGTGCTCTTGATTAAATGCCAATTACATGCCCTCATACATGATATAATCCAATGAAACACCACAATCCCATTGATCCTAACAACTATTAATTCTGTTGAATTTCGAATGGGATATGAAATTCTATTTTCTCCATCTAAGTCTGATGAGGTTGGAACCACTCTCAAACATCCTGAGTCATTTCATGGTAATGTTAAAAATTTAAGTAAAAGGATGGAAATGAAAGATAAAGGAGAATGTCACTTTTACTTTAAGAATCTAACATTACCATTAGTGAGCATCAAGGGGCACCTGGGGAGTGTTCGGAAAGTGTAGTTCCTCACATAATAGTTCGAAATTTCCAACAACAAAAAAACAAAAAAATCCGAGTGGAACAAAGTGAACTGTGCACCTTCTCTCGGATCCGCTTACGATCCGCGGTGGATACACACCCAAACCTCCATAGATCTGCACCCGATCCTTTTTGGATCTGCGGATCGAGGTGACTTTGCATCTCTCTCTCGGTTGTGCAAAGGTAGCCTATAAATGTTGTAAGCCCCATTTATCTTAATCCAAAGAGAGCCACTGTCTGGAAGTACTGCGACTTTGATGATCGTCTGTGCATTTGTCTGCTCTAAATCGGTGGTTGGCCCAAAAGATGACTGCTTGTCCTACTCCATCATGGGCTCAACATGAACCTCCAATTGTTCCTCCATAGACAACCGGACATGCAAGACATGCTCACTAGTCAGCTGTAAGTGGTTTTCGTCCTGAGGCTTTTTCATAGACCTGCATGCCTTTGTACCTATCGGCTCCTCATCAATAGTGGAGATGTCTCCTAACACCTCATAAACCTGTGGTGTGCTAGTGTCACCTGAAAACTCAGTCACATCCCTGGGTACCTCATCAATTGTCTGCATCTCATCAACGGTGTATGCTCAACTATCCCCTTGCCAATTGTTATCTCTTAGAGGAAACCCTAGCTGCGGGAAAAAGCTCTAAGGTAACCTCGAACCTCTTTGAGGTTGAAAGTGATCAGGGGCTCAAAATTATGCTAAAAAATAAAAGTGTCAGAATTTTGTTAAACTTAGCTTTAGATCGAAGAGCTCGTCATTCTGATTCCAACGGTGCGAACGACACTCAAATCCAAGCTCGTATGCAGAAGTTAGAGTAAGTCAAAGTTCAAGTTTCATTTGCGTACATAGCAGGATTGGATGACATGGCATGGCAGGTCCTCCAGTGAATGAGGAGGTGCCAAGTCGTAGGCCACCATTGACCCCCGCATAACGCAAATCGCAATCGCAGGCAGAAAGGTGATACAGAATCAGCTCCCGAGTAAAGAAGGGATGCGATGCAATAAATCGCCATCGTAGATCGACGAAGGGAAGGTGTTTCAGAATCGCCCCCCAGCGAGTTCGAGTTGCAATGCAATATCACAATCGCATATCGCAATAGGGCAGACCCGCATATTGTTACTCGTGGTACCCCGCCGATTGCGAAATGTGATACTTCCCGGATGCGGTGCCATTATAGGTTCCAGTTTATACTCCCATCGAGTCCACTATATCGTAATCGCAAATCGTTTGTTTTTATTCACAGACCATAAGCCTGTAGCACTTGTCGATTGCAATTTGCGATAAGACTCGGCTAACAGGTTATGGCCCGCCGCACGAAGAAATTTTCGCCCAGTTAGCGGATTTTGGGGCTAATTTGATGGTTAGTGGCTGGAAAAGGGGAATTTGTTGAACAAATTGTGGGAGAACTGAGAGAGGTCATAACTTCTTCAGTTCTTATCGAAATTGGATGCAAAAAGAGGCTAGATAGCCATTTTTTGGTATTCTGAACTCATTAGGTTTCAAAGGCATTTGAGCATTGTAAACACACTTTTGTTGTAATTTTGAGCATAAAGAGTGGCCCAAGCATTAAAAGCTGGACCAAGGAGACGTAGCGCAGGAGGGGTGAACTCCTCATCGAATCTTTGGTTGTGTGTTGTATTTTGATGTTCTTTGTTGTTATTTTGTTGTTGTTCAGCATATGTTTTATGTTAAATTGTTTATAACATTTACATAATAAATTCTCATGCGAATTAGTTAATTAAGCAAAAATGGTGAATCCTTAAGCACTTGATAAGCAAATGATAAGCATCTTGGGTTTTATTTTGAATGGGGAATTCGCACAACATTACTAATCTGCTCCACTTCATATCAGAAAGCTGGTCCTTCAACCTGGAGAGGGATCTCTCCCTAAACTCAACTACTCAAGGTCACTGTAGTAGAAGGTTTGCAATTGAGTCCTATGGCCAGATTTATCGAAGAATGATTGAAATTTGGTTGGGCTATGTGAAAATACTACCATTGGGCATGGAGTCTAACCCAATCAGGTTTTATACAAACACAGTTTCGATGAGCAAAACACAAAAGCAGGGTAGCAGTAATTCCTTAACACTTAAGTGATTTAGAGGAAGATGAAGGAAATTAATGTAAGGGTTAAGTGAACAACAATTATTAATGCTTGAGAAATAAAGAAACAAGAGCATAAAATATGAATCCCAATCTCATACACTCAGTTTTTCAGACATGAGGAAATATAAAACAAAGCAAAAGACAGACAGGGAAATACAACACAAGAATTTCTGTAAATGCTCATGAAGACTGTTTTCATTAATGATCTGCTAAAAAATACACAAGGATGCTATATCTCAAATAAACACCAACCCTTTCTTCTTCTACTGTCTTTGCTTATATAAACAATACAATAACTGAAATAGGTTTGTAGCTTAAAAATAATTACAGTAATCCAATAATAGAAGTATAAATTTCTTAGGTACATGCATATAAAACTTTCCAAACCTATCTGCATCTAAATATCATGTTGTTGCCAAAGTCACGGCTAGAGATAAGGATCATAAAGTCGAATTTGGTGAGATGGCATCCAAGTCAACAACTGTTCATGAGCTTTTTCCTCACGAAATCTTGAAAAATAGGGTCCAATGAACTCTTAGAAAATCCAAAATTGTGATAGATGTTAGGAAACCAAGAGAGGTTTGTTTAAATGGGTCTGTTGCAGACAAAAACCTCTTTCGTCTTTGAAAACAAAGTTTTAACTGACCATTTTTACAGAAATGCACTGCTACTCCCATTGTCAGCGCAATTTCCCATTTTTTATTTTCAGAGACAATAATGCTGATACTCTCATTGTCAACACATTTTTAAAATTTTCAAAACTTCAATAACGCTTACACTCCCGTTGTCAACACATTTTTTAAATTTTCAAAACTTCAGTAACGCTGACACTCTCGTTGTCAACGTTTTAAACATGTTTATTACAAATTTACGCTGACACTCTTGTTGTCGGCACTTCAAAAAATTATAGACTAAAAAATGTGATAATAGTTGGCTTCACGGGGATGTTGTCGATCATCGATGGCAGCAAGAACCCCATAGACCAGAAGCCTGATCCATTGGGAAGCTCCCAACCAGTAACCCTACAACCTGTAAACTGTACCACACTGAAGTCCATACTGAAACTGCAAACTGAAAACTATACTGCAATTTGAAAGCTGAAAATTACTAATACTTATTACAATCGAATATCCACACTCGAACTCTGATTTCAACCTGAACACCAATTGCTGAAAACTAAAAAATGAAATGCCAAAATGAAAGGATGCTCCGTCTTGTGAGCTTATTTATGTACATTGTTCCTATTCTAACCAGTTGACTCTATCTTTCTTCAATTTATATGAAACTTCCAATGCAATGAATCTAACATCTAATTTGAAAACTAGACTCCTTAATTATAGTTGATTAAAAGAAAAACTTGACAATATAATGATAGCTCAGAATAAATTTGATTTTCACATTGAAACCATGGTTGAAAATTTGCACTAAAAAACTCTTCAATATAAATGGCTACGGGATAATCAAAGTCATAGATGCCATATCTTTCTTGATATTCAATGTAATTTGATTATCATGGTTGAACTTTTCATGCATGTTTTCTATTTCAAATTCATAAATCCAAAACAGAAAATTCCCCACTCGCAATAACAAAGGGAAGCAATATCTCTTTTCGTTGTTGTTGAGAAGAAATTCCAAAAGAATGATCTTGATATGGAAAAATTTGTTGATTCTCGGAGATTACAAGCTCTATCTGAATTTCCTTGGAATACTCTTCTAAGAAATGAATCTTTTCTTCTAAGCAACGTTTGCATTACTTTAATTAAGAGGACAAAAATGTAGAAATTTTTTTATCCACTTCACCATTAGTATACCCATCATTCCATTCTCTAAAACCTTGAATGGAAACATGATCTACTACAAATTCTTTTTTCTCCATCCATGTTTCCAAGAAAATAACCCAAAAGCTTGTTATGGATGTTATGGATTTCACAGAAAAACATTCAATCCAATTTTTGCACTTCCCTTGGAATGAATCATAAAATAATATCATGTATACATCTTCACACTTGACTTTAAGAAGATCAGTAAAGTCATGAAAATTTGAGATATGTTTCAAAGTCAAGCTCAAATCATCACCACTAAATTTTGGTCCATTTCTCAGAAAATATTCATCTTTGGGTAGATGATTAGGAAAACTAGGAATAACTGTAAAATCTAAACTTGCATACCTTAAAACAATAGTAGAAGCGTCTGAGTTCTTCATTGGCCTAGTGAAATAACCATTGAATCATTTGAGCTATGAATCCTTCTGACAATGGAGTCGCCATGGAAGCTTCTAACTCTGGATTCTTGAAAATGGAGTCGTCAAAGCAAACACCTTGCAACCAAAACTGATATACAAATCTTTGTTTGCCCTCAGAGATTTGATCTTACATAAAAAATCATTTGGGAAGAATATGACCCAAGTTAGATCCCCGACAATGGCGTCAAAATGTTATCTCTTAGAAGAAACCCTAGCTTCGGGAAAAACCTCTAAGGTAACCTCAAACCTCTTTGAGGTTGAAAGCTAGCCCTGCAACCTGGAGAGGGATCTCCCCCTAAACTCAACTACTCAAGGTCACTGTAGTAGAAGGTTTTCCATTGAGTCTTATGGCTAGATTTATCGAAGAATAATTGAAATTTGGTTGGTCTATGTGAAAATACTACCATTGGGCATGGAGTCTAACCCAATCAGGTTTTATACAAACACAGTTTCGATGAGCAAAACACAAAAGCAGGGTAGTAGTAATTCCTTTGGCACTTAAGCGTTTTAGAGTAAGATGAAGGAAATTAATGTAAGGGTTAAGTGAACAACAATTATTGTGAAAATTTTTAAACCAAGAAGCCTACTGCAGCAACTGACAATATTTCTTCTATTTGTTAAATTAATTAAACAAACTATTCGCAGTTTCCTATGGCAAATATTGAAACATATACACTGCAACATTCACAAAACAAATACTGCGGAACAAAAATAAATGCTAGAAAATTTGAGAAATTCTAGCACACACATAAAGATATTGACACAGTTATTTTTGGACATTTGTCCCCGTAAAAACCTAATGTGGGATAACCGATGCAACAAATGAGGGTTTCTTTTTAATCTTTCAACAGTAATTAATGTAAAATAATTCAGACAACAAGACGGAGGAAAAATACTACGAGAAATTTAGTAACAAATTTCTCACTCTCTAGAGCGACTACCTAGCCACGAGATGGACCCTTTGCCCATACGCTGGTGTCTTTGCATCACTCTCTGCGCAGTGCTCTAGTGGACTGTGTCTCTCCTCATGCTATCGTTTCTTGAATTCGTCTTGCACTTCACAAACCACTACGGATACCCTCTCTCTCTCTCCTACAACTAACCCTCTGGCTCTATCTCCTCTGTTGAACTTCCGCCATTGAGAAAATCGATCTGCCTGGGCAACTGAGTAACTGCACTTGTGTGTTCTCCATCTACCCATCGACTTCTTCTTATAATCTTTTGTTAGAGCACGAAGAGCCAAGATTAAAACATAATCGATGGCTCATATTATTTCCTCGTCGGTCTGTGTGGGTTTCTAGAACATTCACACCTTAACTTAATTAATTAGTCGTATTCCCTAAGTTTAGATTTAGGAAAAATTAAAAAAACGACTAATAATCTATTTAAGTCATTTCTAGGTGGAATTTCCAGAAACGATTTGTGGGTTTTGGAGATCTCATGTATTCTAACCTCTCCACAAAATTTCATGGCTAGAACACATCTGATGCTACAAAAACTAACACTCCCTCTAAGCGAGAAAAGTGTTCTAGCACTACAAGTGCTTCCACAACACACTTTCTCTGCATCATCTCCTGTCACGCTGTTCATGCTTGGCTACTGCTGCCCATCAACTACTGCGCAACTCTGATATGCGCTGCATCTGTGCTGTTGCTGACCCTGTTGTACTGCTTCCAACTACTGCAACTCCCTCTCATTTGTTGTTGCTGCAACTGAGAATCCATCTCTTTCTGCTACAAAAACGGGTTCTCCACCATACCCATCTGTTCCCTAAACTGGATGAACTTAGCTCTCCCTAGAGCTTTCGTGAGTATGTTTGCTACCTGATTTCCTGTAGGAATATACTGTAGCTGCACTGCCCGACGCTGAACGAAGTCTCGATGAAATGACATCTAATATCAATGTTCTTCGACCTATCATGAAATACTGGATTCTCAGATTGTTTTATGCAACTCTGATTATCACAGTGAACACTAGTCCCTCCCATCTTCTTCCTAAAGAAACTCACGAACAACTTCCTAAGCCATATAGCTTCACACGTAGTTGTGCTAGCTACCATAAATTCAACTTCTGCTGAGCTCAGTGCTACTGACTTTTGCTCCCTGCTGCACCAAGGGACCATCCCTGATCCAAAAATGAAGTAGTACCTGGAGGTACTTTTACTTTCCATTGAAATACCCGCCCAATCTCCATTTGTGAAATCGCATAATCTGACGTCATCTCCTTGAGTATATTTCAACCCATATCCGATTGTTCCACGCACATATCTAAGAATGTGCCTAGCTGCTGCCCAATGTACCCTTTTCGGTTCTACCATGAACTGACTAAGGGTATTGACAACGAAACAAATGTCTGGCCTAGTGTTAACCAGATACATGAGCAATCCAATGAGTTGTTTGTACAAGGTGGGGTTGACTTCCTTGTCCCTTGATGCATCTATCTTCTTCCAATTGGTGATCATGGGCATCGTCATGGGTCGACAATCCTGCATTCTGAATCTCTTCAAAATATTTGTAGCATATCTCCCTTGCCCAAGGAAGATTTCCCCATTCTTCTGCCATACTTCCAATCCTAGAAAATAGTGCATCAACCCCATATCTTTCTTGTCAAATTTTGCTTCAAAGTTCCTTTTGCAGTCCTTTATGAGCTCTAATGATCCTATCAAAAACAGGTCATCTACATACAAAGCAAGAATGAGAGGCTCATTCTCCACCATCAAATAGTAGAGATTGGGATCTGCATCATTCTTGATGAATCCCAACTGCTGCAAATAACTGTCAATCCGACCATACCACGTCCTGGGTGCTTGTTTGAGCCCGCATACAACTTTCTTCGACCTGCATACATGAGTGTACTTATCATGAGTTTTGAAGCCTTCAGGCTGCTCTATATACACCTTTTCTTCTATCGCCCCATTCAAGAATTTTGTCTTGATGTCCATCTGGTGAATCTCCCATCCCAACCGCGCTGCTAGGGATATAACGGATCTAATAGAGGTATATATGGCAACTGGGGCGAAGGTCTCCTCATAGTCTATCCATTCTTTTTGTGCATACCCCTTCACCACGAATCTAGCCTTGTACTTCTCTACACTGCCATTTGCAGCGTACTTGATCTTGTAGATCCATCTGGAAGCTACAATTGATCTGCCTTTTAGTCTAGGCACTACCTCCCAAACATCATTTGTCATGATAAAATTGTATTCTTCTACCATGGCATCCACCCACACCTGATGTTGTGCGGTTTCCTGAAAGATGGGTTCTGTGACTTGAGCTACCAAAGCTTGATATCTGTCAGGCTGCCTGCGTTGTCTCTTGTCTGTCCTAGGAGCTCCGACAAACTCCTCTGCGTCCCTCAAGGTTTGACGCACTTCCCTACTGGCTCTACCACTGGTGGTGGGAGGTTCAATCAGTTCCTCCTCATGTTCCTGCTGCTCCGTCTGCTGAGAACTCCATGGATCTCTTGTGACTGTCCTCCTGCTTGTCCCACTTGCTGTCCTTGCCGTTGGACTAACGGAACTTCTGTTGACTGATCACCTGCAGACATTTCTCGAGATCTTTTGAAAGCTCTGTCTTCCATGAACTTTACATCTCGCCTCACTACAATCTTCTTGCTGCTAAGAATGTAGATCTTGCATGCCTTTGAGGTCTCGCTATACCCTACGAGGAACCCCTTCTCTGTAGTTTGATCCAATTTACTGCGCTTTTCATCTAGTATGTGGCAGTAAGCCACACTCCCAAATATCCTCAAATGACTTACTTCAGGCTTCTTTCCTATGAAGACCCCCTTTGGTGTTTTCTTTCCTAATGCTCTATGAGGTGTTCTATTTTGAATGTACACCGTTGTATTGCATGCCTCTGCCCATAAAAATCTAGGCAAATCCTGGTCATACAACATAGCCATTACAACCCCAACTATGGTTTTGTTCTTTCACTCTGCTACTCCATTCGACGAAGGATTATATGGAGTTGTCCATTCTCTTTTGATGCCTTCCTTCTCGCAGACGTCTGTGAAGTCTTTATTTGTGTATTCTCCACCATTATCTGAATGTAGCACCTTGATCTTTTTCCCTGTCGCATTCTCTACGAGAGCCTTGAACTCTCTGAACCGATCAACGATCTCATCTTTGGTCTTTAAGAAATAGATCCATGTCTTCCTAGAATGATCATCAATAAAGGTGATGAAATATTTGCCACCGTTAAGAGCTCTACTGGTCATAGGGCCGCAAATATTTGAGTGTATCAATCCCAACACGCCATTTTCTCTGTTGTCACTTCTAGGAAATGATGCCTTTGTGTACTTCCCAAGTACGCTGTCTCTACATACATCATCGTGCTTTGTGCTAAGAACTGGAACTGCCGTTACATTTTCTCTAAGCATCCTAAGTGCTCCATGGTGTAAATGTCCCATCCTTTTGTGCCATAGTTCGTTCAGCTCCTTCCCACTGCTATTATCGCTCTCTATCAGTGTCATTGGAGAACCAAGCTACAACCTATATAACATGTTGCTTTGAGCTCCAATCTGTCTCACTTTCTTCCAGCTAGAGTGTTTGACATACACTTTCTTCCCCACGAAGTGTACATCATACCCCTTGTCCTGTAACTAGGAAACTGAAATTAGGTTCACACCCAATCCTGGCACATGCAGTGCATTAGTAGCGTTGGTGCTGGTTTTTGTTTCTGTCTGAAATTCTATGGTGCCTTTCCCTACCAGAGTACATTTAGTTTTGTTGCCCATAATGACCTGGAATCTGCTCCTCCTGATAGCGAGAGAAATATTCTCTAACTCATGTCATATGAGCTAAAGCACCACTATCAATATACCAAACACCAGATGATGTCGAACTTGACAAGCACGCAAACTCATCCTCCAACTTGGAAGATTATTTTGAGGCTTCCTAATTGTTGATTCTATCCACGATTTTCTGTGTTATTTATCCTTTCATTCCTAACACTGATTTTGTTGCTGCAAAATACTGCGTCCCAGCTGGAAATTTACTCTGCAAAGAAATACTGCTGCTCCCTCTTCCTCTAGCAATCCTCGATCTGGAAAATCTAATTTCTCTATCGACTCTCTCAGAGAAATAGACTTTTCCTCAAAAATTGACCCTCCTAGCCAAGGGGATTGCACAGCCTCTGGGCTTTAGAGCAGTTGCTTACACAGTGCTACAAAGCTCCTTCTCCTCTTTGCAACTGAGCTCTCTGGCTTCTATCTGAGCTCTGATACCATGTGAAAATTCTGAAACTCAGAATCCTACTACAAAAACTTATAATAATTCTTCTATTTGTTAAATTAATTAAACAAACTATTTGCAGTTTCTTACAGAAAATATGGAAACATATACACTGCAACCTTCACAAAACAGACACTGTGGAAGAAAAATAAATGCTGAAAAATTAGAGAAATTCTAGCACACACATAAAGATATTGACACAATAATTTTTGGACAATTGTCCCCGGAAAAACCCAATGCGGGAAAACTAGTGCAGCAGATGGGGGTTTCTTTATTAATCTTTTAGCAGTAATTCATGTACAAGAATTCAGACAGCAAGACAGAGGAAAAATACTAAGAGAAATTTAGCAACAAATTTCTCACTCTCCACAGCAACTCCCTGACCCCGAGATGGACCCTCTGCCCATATGCTGGTGTCTCTGCGTCACCCTCTGCGCAATGCACTAGTGGACTGCGTCTCTCCTCACGTTGTCTCTTCTTGAATTCACCCACTGAGAAAATTGCTCTGCCTAGGCAATTGAGTAACTGCACTTGTGTGTTCTCCATCTACCCATTGACTTATCCTTATAATCTTTTGTTGGAGCACCAACGAACAAGATTAAAATATAATCGATGGTGCAGATTATTTCCTTATCGATCTCTGTGAGTTTCTAGAACATTCACACCTTAACTTAATTAATTCTAATTAATTAGTCATATTCCATAAGTTTAGACTTAGGAAATATTTTAAAAAATGACTAATAATCTATTTAAGTCATTTCTAGGTGGAATTTCCAGAAAAGATTTCAGGGTTTTGGAGATCTCATGTATTCTATCCTCTCAACAAAATTTCATGGCTAGAACACATTCCTTGCTACAAAAACAAACAAATATTAGTGCCTGAGAAATAAAGAATTAGGAGCACAAAATATGAATCCCAATCTCATGTAGTCAATTTTCGAGACATGAGGAAATATAAAACAAAGAAAAAGACAAAAAGGGAAATACAACACAAGAATTTCTGTAAATGCTCATGAAGATTGTTTTCATTAATGACCTGCTCAAAAATACACAAGGATGCTATATCTCAAATAAACACCAACCCTTACTTCTTCTACTGTCTTTGCTTATATAAATAATACAATAACTTAAACAAGTTTCTAGCTCAAAAATAATTACAGTAATCCAATAATAAAAGTATAACATTCCACACCTATCTGCATCTAAAGATCATACTGTTGCTGGAGTCATGGATGGAGATAAGGATCAGCAAGTCGAATTTGGTGAGGTGGCATCCAAGTCAACAATTTTCCATGAGCTTTTTCCTCACGAAATCTTGAAAAACAGGGTCAAGTGATCCTTTCTTAAATCCAAAACAGTGATAGCTGTTAGAAAACCAAGAGAGGTTTTTTTAAATGGTTCCATTTCGAACAAAAACGTCTTTCAATTTTGAGAACTTCGTTCTCATTTGTTTGGAAAGTGTGCCCGAAATAACTGTGTTGTACAGGGAAAAACAAAGTTTTAACTAACCATTTTACAGAAATGCGTTGTTACTCCCATTGTCAACGTAATTTCCCTTTTTTTTTTCAGACACACGATAATGCTAACACTGTCGTTGTCAGAGCATTTTTTAAATTTTCAAAACTTCAGTAACGCTGACACTCTTGTTGTCAGTGTTTTAAATCTATTTATTACAAATTTATGCTGACACTCTCGTTGTCAGCGCTTTAAAAAAATTATAGACTAAAAATGTGATAACACCAACCATGGCCCCTTCAACTACCTTTTCATTTTCTTTCCTAATCCTCCTCATCATCCCTACATAATTCCACTGAATTCCCACTGATTTGTGCACATCTCTTAGTTCACAAAGCTCCCAAAGCGAGAGGGATGCCTAAATGCCATGTCCCAATGATTGGTATGCCCTCCAATTTGCTGCCAATGACTCCACATCAGTTGCAATCATTTCTTTGTTGATTTCTGATAGCATCGGATGTGCTCTAAGCCTCAAAATTTGTAGGGAGGCTTGGACACATGCATTCCACAATACCCGAAAATCGTTTGGGAAATTCCACACAGAGACAGTTTTATTAAAATAATTAATTATTTTTAATGGGTTCCTAAGTCTAAACTTAGGAAATTAAAATAATTAAAGGGTCTTAATCCAACTGTGGGTGAAACTTCTAGAAAAAGACTAAGATCGATTAGATTCTAATCTGGGCTGTTGATTACTCAACTGGAGGATTATAAGGACATTGATGGGCATTTGGAAAACACATCGAGGGAGATCAAAGATCGAATTTCTAAAGAGAGCAGCGCAATAGTTGCCAGAGAGAGATTCGAAGTGATTTCTTGTAGTGAGGGGCAAGGATAGTATCCGGAGGGAAGCTTTCCTGGGTTGGAGAGTACAAGGCAGAGAGGGCAGAGAGACGTCCAGAGAATTTGTCGCAGGGCCACGCAAAGGTACGTTGTGGCAGCGCAGAGCTTTAGAGGGAGATCGAAATTCTGCTGAGGAAGTCGAGTTCCAGAGACGGAAGTTGGGGTGTGAGACCGGGAGGCCTGAGAGCTGAAGTTTCCAGTCAGCGGAGGATCAGAAGGAGGTGCAGCGCAGTCCCAGCTGCAGTGACTGCGTAGGCTTGATGCAGAACTGCGCAGAGGTAGCGCAGAGGCTCATCTCCAGTGGAGATCGGTATTGGTTCTTCCAGTGACAGGGTTAGATCATCTCACTATTATTTTTGCCCAGTTTCTCTCTGTATGGAATAGTCAGTTGAGCATCCGACGAATTGTACTCAGATTTACTACTACTTAATAATACAAACCCTTAGTTGCTGCATCGGTTTGCCCACACTGGGTTTTTCCAGGGACATTTGTCCAAAAATAACTATGTAGATGTGTGTGATGTTTATTTCTCTCCTGTGCTATATTTAGTTTCCGCAGTTTTTATTTTTGTAGGTTGCAGTGTATTTAATTCAATATTTGTCGTACCACACAACAAGTAAATTGGTTAATCGAATTAGCAATTAGAAGAATTAACATCAGTCGCTGTAGTAGGAATCGGGTAACCGATTTTTCACATGGTATCAGAGCACATATCGTGAGAAGAAGAGCTCAGAAGTAAAAACGAAGAGGAGTTTGAAAATACTGCAGAGGCAACAATTCGAAACCCTAGCAAGCAGCACAGTCCTTGGGCCAGAGGTCAAAATTTTGAGGAGAAATCGATTTCTCTAAGTGAGTCGATAGAGAAATTCGATCTCCAAATCGAAGCTTTCCAGAGGCAGAATATATTAGCATATTCTTCCTTGCAGAGTAGATCTTCAGCGAGGATGCAGATATTTTGCAGCAGTTGCTAGCAGAATAACATCGGTGGGAGAGAAGGAGGCACAATAGAGGGAATTTCTTCCTCAGAGAATTCCTAGCTTGGGAATTTGATTTCTCTATCGCTAAGTGATAACAGAGAGGAGTTGATCTACTAACTCCAACAAGGAGTATGTAGGCCAACCCAATGTTGCACAGAGGAGAGAGGAGGCAGTTTGACATTTTCGTTAGCAGATATGGCAGCTAGTGGGTTATGAGGTCAGGATCGGTTGGATGGTGCATCCAACTATGTGATATGGAAGGCAAGGATCTCATGCCTTTTGGATGAGCACGATCTCAAAACCTACGTCGACAGTGTGGTAGTTTTACCCGCGGATCCAGATTTTCTCAAGAAGTAGGAGGCTAAGATGGTAAAGGCCAAGCGACTAATCCTCGACAGAGTGAGAGATCATGTCATGTGTCATATTGCCGGCAAGGATATTGCCTGGCAGATGTGGGAAGCATTGGCCACACTATACGAAGGATCCTCCGAGCAGTGGAAGATGTACTTGGAGTAGAAGATGAGATCCACGTAGATGCAGAAGGGGAAATGCATTGATCTGTTCCTAACAAGGCTTCAGGAAACACGAGATTCGTTGGTAGCTGTGGGATCGTCACCTCAACCTTCCGAGATGGTAAGGTTGTCCCTAAATTCAGTTTCATAGGAGTGGCAAGTATTTGTCCAGAGCATCCTGGGCAGAGAGAGATTGTTGGATTGGGAAGGAATGTGGGCCACTCTTCAATAAGAAGAGATGAGGACAGACTTGGTCAAGTGCAAACTTGACAGCGACAACAACAGTGGGACGAAGCCCAAGGAGGAGGAAGAGAATGCAATCCTTGCATTTATGGGGTGGCAAGAGCAGTAGAGGCGGAAGAAGGACATCTCGAAGATCAGTGCTTCTGTTGTGGTGAATTTGGTCACTACGCTACACAATGTCCTCTCAAGAAGAAGGACAAGGATGAGAAACATGATCTGAAGGCTGCATCTGCAAAGATCGAGGAGAAGGAGTTTTCCATGATTGCCTAGATACCTCCAGGGAGAGGTGGGGTGATCTAGAACTGTAGTTCAAAAGAACTACAGATGGGCGGGATCCTTGAGGAGTCCACCTCTTGGATCAATACCTTGCTATGGGAGCCCATATCAGAAGTAGCAGGATGGACCAGTGTCAATTGGTGCAGAGGAGTGTTGTCACAGAGTAGAGGTCAGCAGCAACGTAGAGACTTCAGAGTGTCAGCACAGAGACTAGCAACAGACAAAACTCTAGCAACAAATCCATCATACTGAACACCTATTCAATAACTTTGGATGATTTTCCGTTGCTAATGTTGTAGCAGCAGCAATTGGAGAAGGTTGCAGTGCAGATACAGTGTTGGCAGTGACAGGGTCAACAATGTGCAAATTTCTAAGTCTGAAACATCAGAAATCCCTACTTCATTATCTGGTTTATTATCTCCTACTTGTTATTTTCATTAACAAGCTATTTATTAATAGAAATACCGAAATAAACACAAATGCAGCCTTCACACATGTACAAATCAGCAACTGAAAAAAACTAAGACAACACGAGGGACACGGTTATTTTTCGACAATCGTCCCCGGAAAAACCCAATGCGGGAAAACCAGTGCAATAGATATGAGGGTTTTATTATTATGCAGTTTTCTTAATACAACTAGGGTGCCAGAAATGGCTCACCCTTCAGAGATTTTCCTTGGCAGAAGTACCTCTCTTCGGAAACAGATATTTTGGTTGATCAGCAACCGGATGATGAGCCCCACAGTGACTTCGAATACTCCTCAGCTGGACAACGAAAGCTACTCCAAGCTTCTCTCTGGAACTGTGTCACTCTCCAGGGACTGCGTCACCCTCAATGGCTCTGCGTCTGCCTCTCAGCTCTCAGACTGCCCCACGAAAACACCACAACGTCAACTCTGCTAGCCTTTGTGTTTGCCTGCAACAGCTTCTCGTCCTCCTGCGTCCTTAGCGTTGGCCCTCCAAGTCTCTGTGTCAGCCCAGGCTGCTTCTGCGTTGTCTCTCTGGCACTTTCTCTACCTCTCTTCTATGTATTCTCGGCCTTCTGCCAAACTGTCCCTTGCTGGAATAGATCACTAACTCGATTTCTCAGAAAACCTTGCCCCAGAAAATCGAATTGACTGATCAACTTGGTGTATCTCCAACTGACCCTCAAGCTTCCTCTTATACTTTTCTTGTTGACGAATCAACTGCCGAGATTAAGACCCTAATCAATAGCTAAGATTAGATCTAGCTTGATCCTCATCTCTTAGAACTTTCTCACCCATTTTATATTAATACACATTAATATTTTAATTTTCCTAAGTTTAAACTTAGGAACCTAATTAAAAATATTAATTATTTTAATATCTCTCCATCCGAGTGGAATTTCTCCAAACGATTTTTGGGTCTTGGAGATCTCATGTGCCTTAGCCTCTCCACCAATTTTCATGGCTAGAAAACATCCAATGCTACCAATAATAAACAACAGTATAGATGCAACATTTGCACAGTAGTTGGTGGGCAGTGATGTCAAACATCAGCAACGCAGAGGGGAGATGTTACAGAGCCAGGGTGATGCTTCAGTAGGTTGCATTACTAGAGGACATTCCTCGCTAAGAGGGAGTGTTGATTTATGGTAGCACCGGATGTGCTCTAAGCCTCAAAATTTGCACGGAGGCTTGGACATATGAATTCCACAATACCTAGAAATTGTTTTGGCAAATTTCATCTGGAGACAGTTTTATTAAAATAATTAATTATTTTAATGGGTGCCTAAGTCTAAACTTAGGAAATTAAAATAATTAAAGGGTATTAATCTAACTGTGGGTGAAACTTCTAGAAGATGAAGATCGAGTCTAATGGATCTAAGCCATTGATTAGAATCTAATCTGGGTCGTTGATTACTCAACTGGAGGATTATAAGGACATCGATGGGCATTTGGAAAACACATCGAGGGAGATCAGAGATCGAATTTCTGAAGAGAGCAGCGCAGCAGTTGCCAAAGAGAGATTCAAAGTGATTTCTTGCAGTGAGGGGTAGGGATAGTATTCGAAGGGAAGTTTTCCTGGGCCGGAGAGTACCAAGAAGAGAGGGCAGAGAGACGTCCAGAGAGGTTGACGTAGATCTACGTTGTAGCAACGCAGAGCTTAAGAGGGAGATCGAAAATCTGTTCAGGAAGACGAGTTCCAGATCTAGAAGTCGAGGTGTGAAACCGGGAGGCCTAAGATCTGAATTTTTCAGTTAGCGGAGGATCAAAAGGAGGTGCAACACAGTCCCAGCTGCAGTGACGCAGTGACTGCGTAGGTTTGACGCAGAACTGCACAGAGGCTCATCTCTAGTGCAGATCAGTGTCGGTTCTTCCAGTGACAGGGTGAGATCATCTCACTATTATTTTGCCCACTTTATCTCTGTATCGGATAGCCAGTTGAGCATCCAACGAATTGTACTTAGATTTACTTCTACTTAATAATACAAATCCTTATTTGTTTCACCGATTTTCCCACACTGGGTTTTTCTGAGGATATTTGTCCAAACATAACTGTGTAGATGTGTGTGATGTTTATTTCTCTCGCGATGTATTTAGTTTTCGCAGTTTTTATTTGTATAGGTTGCAGTGTATTTAATTCGATGTTTGTCGTAGCACGCAACAAGTAAATTGGTTAATCGAATTAACATCAGTTGCTGCAGTAGGAATCGGGTAACTGATTTTTCACAGTTTTTCCATCTTGATGCATTATCCATAATTTTGGGCATAGTGGAATTGTTGTATAATTGAGAATGGTCTTGATTCCCAATTGTGGTGTGAATCAATTGCTCCCTTACATCAATCATCATTTGTTTCATCCTAATCACCTCATTCAAGGTTACTGCCATGTTGTTTGATTTTAATCTTTCTTTGGATCCCATGATTTCTTAGCTTTTTATTCTGGTCTTGTCATCACTTGGCTTAAGGCCCATAGCTTGGCCAAGATCATGGCTCTAATACCACTATAATATTCTTAATGGAAATAACAATGATAACAAAGAAAAATACACATGCAACACAAAAATATTTAGAAAACAATTAAAAACCCATAAATTGCACCAGAACTGTGCCAAAAATGAGCCATTATATTATATAGAGGTGTGTACAATGCATGGAGTGTGTGCACCTGGGCTTGCCAAAGCAAGCTAGACAATCCCAAGTGAAAAGAAATGCTTCCCGGATGCAAAGGAAAGACTTCTCCTCAATGTATTGCGTTGGCCTTGGAATTTCTACAATTGTTGGCTGGAAGAAAACCCTGTTCGAACCTCCAAAAGTGCTTAGAAAATTCTGCCAAATTAATATTTAACTCCCCACCACAAACCCAGAAAAACCCAGGAAGGGTTTAGGCAAATTTTACCGACCACCCGGAACCCAAAATTTGAGCTCACTCCTCCAATTGGCTGATAAGTAATTCTATTGTTTGGGACACCAAAGCTCCTCCAAAAATTCTGCAAAATTAGGAGCAGACTCCTTGAGGCTAGTCTAGAAAAAACCATAAATGATTTGGGCTAATTCTGACCTCCCAGAGTTACCCAAATTTGGTGCTATGCCCTCCTTAACAGTTTCTGCGTCCCCTCAATTCAAACTGCTGAATATGTCACAAATTCCTTCTCAATTTGCTATAGGATTTCCCTACAAATTTCCTTTGGAAGATGTGAGTGAAATTCCTTCCAAAACTTGGCACAAATAAGATGAATCCATCCCCACAAATTTTGCCCAGTAACACTTCTGCACAGGCCCTAAAATGGTGAGTTTGACTCTCTCAAGAGAAGTAAATTCAAGAACTGAAATTCTCCACAAATGCTGGTCCAACCTCAATGAAAATTCTCCTAAATTTGTTGCCCATAATTCCCCTTGAAACTCCCTCAACTCAATGGTACAACTTGTGCCCCTATTTCCTACTTGAACTTCGAACTAGTTGAAGCAAGAACTAATGTGTCCCACGAACTCTAGCAAATCTCTCCCCACTAAGTTCTGAAATACTCTCCTAGGGTAACACTCGAAGTTCACCTAAGGTAGAGGTGGAATTCCCGCTTGGGAATTCCTTGTGCTGAACAACACGGTTGTCTTGGCTAAGCAGCTCAAGAGAACTAATGTTGAATTTTCAAATGATCAAAGATGTCCCAAATGAGAGCCTCCTTGTTCTATTTATAATTGTTGGCCTCTCTTTCCCTTGGTGGCCCCCACTTTCCACTAGTTCACCCCCTTTCTTTTTCTCTTTCTTGCTCCACAAGTGCGCATTCCCTTTTTCTCTCTCTTGTGGCCCCCACCTACCAATGAGCTGCAATCTTGCCTTTTCACCCAAGCTCCTCAAGCCGAAATCATCTCCAAAACTTGAACTAGAAAATTGTGGTATGCCTAGCACCTCCCCAATAAACCTCGTTAATATCCTCAAATGAAAAATCAAAATTGGGGATATCACACAACCAAAGTCCTTCACTGGATAAGTGGAGTTGTCTCCAAGAATGATCTTTAGATTTGACTTCCTCTCAACTAGATCTCAGAGGACTTCCTTGTACCTGGAGCGTTGATTTGGGGTAGCATCAGATGTGCTCTAGCCATGAAAACTTGTGGAGAGGCTAAAGCACATGAGATCTCCAAGACCCATAAATGGTTTGGGGAAATTCCACCCAGTTAGAGAGATATTAAAATAATTAATATTTTTAATGGAGTTCCTAAGTCTAAATTTAGGAAAATTAAAATATTAATGGGTATTAATATAAAACTAGGTGAGAAGGTTCTAAATGACATGGATCAAGCTAAATCTAATCTCAGCTGCTGATTAGAGATTTAATCTCGACCGTTGAAGACTAAATAGAAAAAGTATAAGAGGAGGCTTGAGGGTCAGTTGGAGACACACCAAGTTGATCAGTCAGTTTGATTTTCTGGAGCGGGGTTTGCTGAGATAAATCGAACCAGTGATTAGAGTTGCAGCGAGGGGCAATGAGTGCGTAGTAGAGAGGTAGAGACAATGTCAAAAGACTAGAGGTAGAGCCAGCAAGAGCCACGTAGAAGGCCAGAGTGATTGTGCAGAGGGCCTGCGTGGGTGACACGGAGGGCCAGAGAGCCAGCGCATAACATCAGTAGGGTAACGCAGAGGGTTCCAAGCTGACGTAGAGCCTCAGAGAGGCGTTGGAGAGGTTTTCGTGGAGAAAACTTGCTGAATATCTGCTTCCGAAGAGAGGTATTATTGCCAAATTGATTTCTCTATAGGGTGAGCCAGTTTGGCACCCAATTGTACTCAAGAAGAGCTGCTTAATAATAAAACCCTCAGAACTGCTGCACTGGTTTTCCGGAAGTTGGGTTTTTCGGGGATGATTGTCCAAAAATAATAGTGTCCCTTGTGTGTTTGTCTATTTCTTTCAGTTGATGATCTGTAAATGGTTGAGACTGCATTTGTGTTTATTTCATTGTTTACATGGTTAAATAACTTGTTCAGTAATTAAACAAGTAGGTGAAATAAGCCAAATAGTGCAGGAAAATTTCTAACAGGTTAGACTTACAAATTTCAACATGGTATCAGAGTGTTGCAGATCATAGGAGAGCTGAAGGCATTAGCTGAATCAGAGAATTTGCAGCAGAAATAGCTGTCCCGACAGACAGAAGTTACTCCTTAGCAGAAAGCATAAGAGGAGGAGTGACACAGAGGGCCTGCGTCATCATTTCGAGCTAGAGAAAGGGTCAGCGCAAAAGCAGTGAGAGGCGGAAGAGGCTCACGAAGAGCCACGTCATCCTGCTCAGCCAAGCAGGAGTAACGCAGTTGGCCAGAGGAGCAATTTAGTCACTGCCGGGATTACGCAGAGCCAAGAGGCTTAGTTTCTTCAGTTGCTGGGGCATAGGGAGCTATGGGCAAATTATGGATTGTGAAGCTCGTGGGGTGGTGTTGTTGTTGAAGCAAAACAATACCTAACGGGACAGAACCAAGGTAGAGGGAGTCACTACCTAAGAGGATTTCTAGCCAAGAAATCCAGATCAGTATTGTAGGAGAAAACGGATCGGAGAGGAGCGGTTCCACTGTTGGCAGAAGGATTTCTAGGAGGGAAATCGAGACTCATTGGGAGTATAGAAGACAACTTCCAGGAGGGAAGTAGAGAGTCAAAGGGAGTCGAAGAGAAGAGCAGAGATGGTAATGAACAGACTGAGGGATCAAGATAGGCTGGACGGGGCGTCCAACTTTGTCATCTAGAAGGCCAGGATCCTGTATGTTCTGGATATACATTGCATCAAGGCCTTTGCCTTGAGAATCGTGGCTATCCTAGTCGACCCAGTTGATAACGAAAAGTATGAGGATGCAATGGCCATGGCAAAGTGCATAATCCTTGATGGGGTCAATGATCATGTAGTTCAACATATTGCTGAGCAAAATACGCAAAGGAGATGTGGAATACCTTGACGACATTGTATCAGGGCACTTCCGTGTAGAGGAAGATGCTACTGGAGAATCAGCTGTGGTCGTATCAGATGCAGAAGGGGGAGCAGATAGATCACTTCCTTAGCAGGTTGCAGGAGATTCGGGACCAACTTACTTCCATAGGGGCCACACCGGATCAGGAGTTAATGGTGAGGACCGCCCTAAACGCAGTCTCCGAGTGGGAGACATTCGTCCAAAGTATTTTGGGTAGAGCGAATCTTCCAGGATGGGAAGAATTGTGGGCAGCTCTTCGCCAAGAAGAGATCAAACGGCTGACCAAGGCAAGAAGTAGCAGCAAAGGAGGTCGAATCAAGAAAGAGGAGGAAGAGGATGCGGCTCTGGCATCTGCAGGACAACAAGGGAAGAGGAAGAAGAAAGACATCTCCAAGATAAAGTGCTTCCATTGTGGGGAGCTGGGCCATTATGCAACCCAGTGTCCCAAGAAGAAGAATAAGGGAGAGGCTTTTGACTCCAAGGCAGTGTTAAAATTGGCAACCAGGGCAAAACTTCATGTGGGTCATCTTATTCATGGCTAACAATATTTTTATTAGATTCCTCTCGTCGAGAGGTGTAGGATTGATATAAAGATCATCCAATTCCGATAAGTATTCATGGAGGTATGAATTTATTTTGATTATGGAATTATTATCAAGCCGACCTACAACTCATGTAGGCTCAGAAGCCCAACAGTCGCATCTATTCACCCACCAACGTTGTGTATAAATATAAGAGGACTTTTCCTCATTTGGACTCACTCATCTCATCACATCTCTCTCTCTCTACTGCGCAGATATGAGTCTCTTCTCTACTGCGCTGAAATGGGTCTCTCTGTCTCACACATTTGAAGCCGGAAACTGCTGAAACTGAAGCTGCAACTGCAGAAGTAAAGATTGACTTGCGTGGCCTAGAAGATATCCTCTTTGGAACTGTGTTGTAGGTTCATCTGAACCTCCTTTGAAAGCCGCAACTTTTGGTGGTGGAATGAAGTCAATCCGACGAACGGTTTGCAAGATATCGACTGCCCTAGTTTGAAGCCGGAAACTGCTGAAACTGAAGCTGCAACTGCATAAGTAAAGATTGACTTGCGTGGCCTAAAATATCTCCTCTTTGGAACTGCGCTGTAGGTTCATCTAAACCTCCTTTGAAAGCCGCAACTTTTGGTGGTGGAATGAAGTCAATTCGGCGAACGGTTTGCAAGATATCGACTGCCCTAGTTTGAAGCCGGAAACTGCTGAAACTGAAGCTGCAACTGCAGAAGTAAAGATTGACTTGCGTGGCCTAGAAGATCTCATCTGAACTGCGCTGTAGTTTCATCTGAACCTCTTCTGGAAGCCGAAACTTTTGGTGGTGGAATGAAGTCAATCCGACTGCCGGTTTGTGAGATATGGTCTGCCCTAGTTTGATAATGAAGCCGCTAACGCTGATGCTACTGATCTAGGGTTTGCTACTGCTGATATGAATCAGATTTATTGTACTATTTCTCTCTGCTGAATTATTGAAGATAAAAGAAGATTTGATCAAAGGGTTTCCCCACACATTGTAGGGTTTGTCCCTGGCTAGCTGCCACATCTTGTGTCTCTTGTCTTGGCTTGTTTTCTGTCGATCATTTAATGTTCTATCTGCACTTTACTTTATGTACATGTGATTGCTAATCGGTGGAATATAATAAGGAAAAGAAGTAAACTGTTATAAGCATAGAACATACCATAACTTAACAGGCAGCGATGGCTAAGGCAGAGAAGGAGGTAGACACTGATGACGACTATGCCATGAGTGCTCATGCACCTCTAGAGAAGAGGTGGGGTGACATTGAGCTATAGCCAAGAGGACTACAAGAGATGAGGGGCAGGATCCTTGAGGTACCCAAACTCTTGGATCATATCCAGCTACGGGAGCCTCGAGTGACAATAGCAGGATGACGGATGTCAGTAGAAGCAAGATGCGAATGGAGCAGCAAAATAGTGCTAGAGTGCAGGGATCTATAGCAGCGCAAAGAGGGTTGTAGCAGTGCGAGAGGCACAGAGGAGGTTGCAGCAGTGCAGGAAGGCACAAAGGTGTTTGCAGCAATGCGAGAGGCACAAAGTTGTTGCAGCAGCGCAGAGGCAGCAGAGGGAGCACAAGATAGCAGCAGAGAGAGCTTCAACATCAGGAGGGTTTCTAGCCTGACAAGGATGTTAGTAGTTGGGTAGATTAGTTACAAACGTCTCAGTAACTAAGTTGCAGTGCAACAGTAGCAGTGGTAGTGCTATAGGAAGCACGATGCAGCATGATGAGAGAGGGTTACAGTGCAGATGTAGTGTTGGGAGAAAGGACCAACAAGAGCACAGATGCAGAGGAGCTATCGTACAGATGTAGTAGTGGCAGTGGCAGAGCCATGGGCAACAGTACAAGATGCAGTAGTGCAGAGGATGTTGGGCAGCATGCCAAACATCAACACAGGTACCGGTGCCAGATGATCAGGGTGATGTTCAATTGTGGAGCATTACTAGAGCACATTCCTCGCTAAGAGGGAGTGTTGATTTAGGGTAGCATCGGATGTGCTCTAGCCATGAAAATTGGTGGAGAGGCTAAAGCACATGATATCTCCAAGACCCAGAAATGGTTTGGGGAAATTCCACCCGGTTAGAGAGATATTCAAATAATTAATATTTTTAATGGAGTTCCTAAGTCTAAACTTAGGAAAATTAAAAATATTAATGGATATTAATATAAAACTGGGTGAGAAGGTTCTAAATGACATGGATCAAGCCCAATCTAATCTCATCCGTTGATTAGAGATTTAATCTCGGCCATTGAAGACTAAACAGAAAAAGTATAAGAGGAGGCTTGAGGGTACGTTGGAGACACACCAAGTTGATCAGTCAGTTCGGTTTTCTGGAGCAGGGTTTGCTGAGAGAAATCGAACCAATGATCAAAGTTGCAGCGAGGGGTTGTGAGTGCATAGGAGAGAGGCAAAGATAGTGTCGAAAGACCAACGCAGAGGCAAAGAAGGCTACTAAGAGCCAGCAGGAGCCACACAGAGAGCAAGAGTGATTGTGCAAAGGACCAAAGGGCCTACGGGGGTGACGCAAAGGGCCAGAGAGCTAGCACAGAGCATCAACAGGCTGACGAAGAGGGTTCTAGGCTAACGCAAAGGCCAGGAGGGTTGATGTAGAGCCTCAGAGAGACGTTGGAGAGGTTCTCGTGGAGCAGACTTGCCGAATATCTGCTTCCGAAGAGAGGTATTACTGCCAGATTGATTTCTCTATAGGGTGAGCCAGTTTGGCACCCAGTTGTACTCAAGAAGAGCTGCTTAATAATAAAACCCTCAGAACCGCTGCACCGGTTTTCCCAAGTTGGGTTTTTCCGTGGACGATTGTTCAAAAATAACGGTGTCCCTTGTGTGTTTGTCTATTTCTTTCAGTTGATAATTTGTAGATGGTTGAAATTGCATTTGTCTTTATTTCAGTATTTATATGGTTAAATAACTTGTTCAGTAATTAAACAAGTAGGTAAAATAAACCAGATAGTACAGGAAAATTTCTAACGGGTTAGACTTAGAAATTTCAACATGGAGAAACTCCCTCAACTTAGTGGTACAACTTATGCCCCTGTTTCCTCCTTGAAGTTCGAATTGGCTGAAGCAAGAGCTAATGTTTCCCACGAACTCCAACAAATCTCTCCCCACTAGGTTCTGAAATACTCTCCTAGGGTAACACTTGAAGTTCACCGAAGGTAGAGGTGGAATTCTCCTGCTTGGGAATTCCTTGTGCTGAACAACACGGTTGTCTTGGCTAAGCAGCTCAAGAGAACTAATGTTAAATTTTTCAAATGATCAAAGATGTCCCAAATGAGAGCCTCCTTGTTCTATTTATAATTGTTGGCCTCTCTCTCCCTTGGTAGCCCCCACTTTCCACTAGTTCATCCCCTTTCTTTTTCTCTTTCTTGCTCCACAAGTGCGCATTCCCTTTTTATCTCTCTTGTGGCCCCCACCTGCCAATGACCTGCCATCTTGCCTTTTCACGCAAGCTCCTCAAGCCGAAATCACCTCCACGACTCGAACTAGAAAATTGTGGTATGCCTAGCACCTCCCCAACAAACTTCGTTAATATTTTCAAATGAAAAATCAAAATTGGGGATATCACACAACCAAAGTCCTTCACTGGATAAATGGAGTTGTCTCCAAGAATGATCTTTAGATTTGACTTCCTCTCAACTAGATCTCAGAGGACTTCCATGTTCTTGGAGAAATGTCTATAAGCCCCACTATCAACTAACCAACTATCACATGAATCTGGAGGAGTGGAACTAGAAAGAGCAGAAAAAAGTATATATTGAGATTGTGAAACAACACCATTGTTTTCATACCTTGAGTTTCTTGATCTCTTTTGTGGACGATAGCCTTCTTCACAATCATCAGAGGCATCTATTCTTCTATCATCGCCTCTTCTTCTATCATTGAACTTCTTGTTGTTGAAGCCACGATTGTTGTTGAAATTGGACCTTCAAGCATCTCTCTTCTTCAGATAGTCTTGGGCATAGTGACCATGCTTGTGACAATTGTAGCATTCAATGTCCCTTAATCTTCTATTGAGTCCTTTGATTTAGGGGCTGGTTTTATTGAACCAGATTGTATCCCTCTTCCCTTTCTCTTCTTGTCTTGAGTAGAAAATGTAGAGGGCTCTCCTTCTTCAAGCTTTTGAATCGTCCCTCTGGAGATCATCCTCGTTCTTCTTGAGTACACTTGCCAACAAGCTCATCAAAAGTCAAACTTGTCATTATTGCTAATAGTAGTAATGAAGGTTTCCCAAATAGGAGGAAAACCTTGAAGATTGACCAACACTAGCCCTCTATCAGATATGGGCTCACCAGCAATTTGCAATTGATCCGTTAATTGGGATACCCTCATGATATAGGATTGCACAAATTCACCCTTGTTCATCTTTAATTCCTTGAGTTTATTTTTCAAGGAGAGGATATGGATCAAGTTGTTGACCTCATACATCCCAAATAGGTTATCATAGATGTCATTAGACTTCTTCAATTTTCCAACATAAACAAGCAAATGATCTTGCAAGGAATCAATAAGAATTTTCTTGGATTTAAGCTCACCTTTCTTATACTTGGATTTGGTAGCAGCAGAAGCATTTTCCAGAGGCTCAGGTACTTTTCCTTCCTTATATTCCAAGACATTATTTTCATCCAATATCACTTCCAACCTGATCTCCCAAGCAACAAAATTTGATCATCCACCCAGCTTCTCAGAATCCTTGAAGTAAGAGGTAGATATCTTGATTCTTGACCAAGTCAAATAGGCTCCTTTAGCTTCTTCCAAAGATGACTGCTCTTGTCTCTTGATTCCTTGGGCCTGTCCTGACTCTTCACCTTGGCTCTGATACCGTGTTAATTTTCCACTGTTCTATGCTATTACAATTACTTAGCCCAATCCTTTTCTTCAATTAAAAATCAATTTCAATCTTCTAATGATAAATAGAAATTGTAGATAGAACAGTAAATGCAATGTACAAAAGAAGACAATCAAGAGCAATAAGAGACATAAGATGTGATCAAACATTAGGGAAAAAACCCCACATGGGGTAAAACCCTTTCAAATTCTTCTTCTTATTAGATCATCATAAAATGTTCAGCAGAGAGATTAGAATGATCCAATTCATCAACCAAGAGTCAAATGTCAAAAACTTTGACTTTCCAACAAACCAATATCCAAAATCCAAGAGATGAGCCCAGAAGTCAAATTTGGTCAAACTATTAAATCTCATTAAAGTCAACAAAAGTCAAGGATGCCCTAACCGGTCCACAAGTCAAAGGTCAAACAACCTCCAAATTAGCTTGGTCAAAGGTTGAAATATTTAGCCTCCTTTATTGGTCAAAGTAAAGTCAAAACAACGCCAAAACTGCTCGATCAAAGGAGAGAGAAACTATAGTCAAACCTATGGTCAACAAAAATCAAACTGCCCATAATGCCTCTGTTGACACCTAATCATCAGGATTGGGTGAATAACTAAAATTGATGTAAATAAATAATAAGAAATATGAATAGTCATCGGGAGATGAAATGAATAGTCTCTCCCTCATGTATATAATAAAGACCAACTTGAATGAATATCAATGAATTGATTTGAGGAGTTACTACCTGGTCTAACATGGTATCAGAGCTAGCGCCATTTTTGGCTTCCCTCTGCTTTGTAACTCCCTATTCTGCCTATGATATTCTGAATCCTATGCAGACTAGCTAGCCTGGCAGCTCTGACGCTTCCACTGGCCTGAACGCATTATTCTCTATTATTCACCTGCATACAAAATGTTGCTCCTGTCGCTGCTCTCTGTACATCAATTACTTGCTGCTATTCACTATTATTCACCTGCATACAAAACACTGCTCTCTGCATACAAAACACTCCTCTTTGTCTATTATTCACCTGCATACAAAACGCTGCTCCTGTCGCTGCTCTCTGTACATCAATTACTTGTTGCATAAGTGCATATGCCTTTAACTATGCGTTGAATATTTTCAAAAAAAAAAAAAATCGGTGGAAGCACTATCAGAATTGTAGAAGTTGTTTGATGCAAATGGGCTGCTGTCAAAATATATTGAAATCTGCATTGATGACTACTGACAGTTGGTGCGTGAAGGCATAGCAAACCAACCCATGCTGCATTGAACTGTGCGAAGGCCATGGTATATATGTTGCGTTGAACAACAAGGTCGTTTGATGGTGTTGCTCGTTCTGGTGAATGGTGGAAGCTGTTACAAGTGTGGAGAGTCTGGCCACTTTGCTGGAGACTGCACCAACAGTGGCAGTGCTGGCGCTGGTGGCGATAGCGGTAGTGGAGGGGGCAACTGTTATCAGTGCGATGACTTCGGTCATTTTGCCCGAGATTGCCCTAACCGTGAAGGTTAGGCATATCGGAAGCCTGCTCCGGTTTTGGATGGTATCACTGTTGTAAGCCTGCTCCGGTTTTGGATGGTATCACTATTGTAAGCCTGCTTCGATTTTTGGATGGTTTTAATACACTGCCTTTTTCTAATACATCATTTTAATACATGCACGCTGCCTCTATTGTGTAATACCGCGCTGCCTATTCTATCCATAGTGGTTTGGAGCTCGATGCTTGGCACTTAGTCATTAACTTGGATTGTGACTTGTAGCTGAATGAATCTTGGTGCATTGGGCCTAGTTTGAATACTCTACATTTTTCATTATAGTACTATGTTTCAATATAGTACTGTCATACCAATGCCCCTTTGAATTATAATTCTTTTTGCAAAATTCCCACCAGAAGTGCATTTCTTGCCAGCAAAAGTATAATTTTTTACAGTGTATTGCCAGAAGTATTTTTTTACAGTACACAGATTTTACAATGCACTCAATCATATCTATTGTGGGAATAGTTCTCACTGGCAAGGAGAACTATCCTGAGTGTTCCCAGATGATAAAACACACCCTCATTTTCAATGAGTTGTGGAAAGGAGTGTGTGTTGGAGACAGAGACAAAGAGTTAGAACAGCCTATCTCAGACAAAGAGTTCGCCATTTGGGAAAATAAGAACAACAAAGCCTATGCATTAATTGCAGCGTCTGCAAGTGAAGAGGTGAGTCGCCATATTTCGCCATTTTCAACTGCTTTCGAAGCCTTACAAAAGCTAAAAGAACTCTATGACTCACATTCTGCACTTGAAGTTGTTCAACTCATGATTAAACTCTTCACTCTTGAATTACAAAATAATGATCCTCTTGCTCTTGCATCCGAAGTAAAATCTATAACGCATGATATCAAAGCCACTAAGGTTGAATTGGATATTCCTCTTATCGCTTTTCTCAAGGCACTTTATCCTACTTACTCCAATTATCTTGAGTCATTGCAAGTAGATGGAAATCTCAAAGATATTACCTTTGACATTCTTGTGAAAAAATTTGTTGAAAGAGAGAAAACTTTTGGAAAGAAGACAGCCCCTGAATCTTCTGAAGAGGCTGTGTGCCTTGCTCATAAAGAAAAGAATCTTGCCCAAGATTCTTCCAGAGGAAGAGGAAGATATTTCAGAGGTAGGGGGGGCAGACACTCTCAAGGAGAAAAGTTAGATTTGCACTGCATACGCTGCAAAAGAAATGGATCACATGATGCCTCCACATGCAAGTTACCTTGGGACAAAATTGAGCAGCAAAGAAACCAACCCAAAGGTAAAACTAATGACACAGACAAAGGTAAAGCACCTGAATCTGCTCATTATGTTGTGGCACAATGTAATATTGGAGTAAATGAAGACTTATTTAATGCTTCACTTGCTTCTTGGAAAAATGATTGGTTGCTTGATTCAGGAGCAACTTGCCACATGACTCATAGAAAAGATTTTTTTGAAGAATTTACTGACAATGTTGATGGAGTAGTATACTTTGCAGACAAATCAAAAATCAAGCCATCAGGGCTTGGCACAATCAGGCTCAAATTGCTTGGTCTTCCTGACTTTCTTCTGCATCATGTTCTATATCTCCCACAGCTGAAGAGAAACTTGTTGTCCTTGGTCCACATCTGCCAGCAAGGTCAGTCCATTCATATGTTTGATGGCAAGCTTGAGGTGAGAAAAGCATCTGACCACTCACTTTTCATGAGGGGGATAGAAGAAGAAAGGCTTCTCAAGCTGCAGTGTACCTCTGCTCATGCACGACATTTCTCATACAACTCTCATAATGAAGAAGGTACACTTCCATCAAGTTTATTATGGCATGCTAGATTTGGACATTTGAACTATGACAGCCTCCGCTTGTTGAAGAAAAATGGTGTTACTGGTTTGCCTACAATTTCTAGAAAACTTAAGCAATGTGATGCTTGCATTCTAGGAAAGCATAGCAAACAGTCTTTTCATGATTCACATTCAAGAGCACATAGAAAAGTTGAACTCATTCATTCAGATTTATGTGGTCCAATGCCTGTTCCTTTTGCAAATGGAAATAAATATATGATGACATTTATTGATGATTACACCAGAATGTGTTGGGTTTATTTATTGAAGAACAAATCTAATGTTTTTCAAACATTCAATAACTTTCATACATGGATTGAAAATGATGCACAATCTCATATTGGCTCTATTCGCACTGATAATGGAAAAGAATACACTTCAAATGAATTTGACAACTATCTTCGCCAACATGAGATCAAACATCAAACAACTGTGCCTTATCTTCCCAAACAAAATGGTGTAGCTGAAAGAATGAATAGGACAATCTTAAATATGGTGTGCTCCATGATGTTTTTCAAAAATGTAAAATTGATGTTTTGGGTTGATGCAGTTCTATGTGCTGTATATATAAAGAATAGATGTCCATCTAATGCTATCGGAAACAAGACTCCCTATGAAATGTGGTATGGGCACATTCCTTCAGTAAAGCAGCTCAGGGTCTTTGGTTCCACCTGTTATGCCTTGATACCAAAGGTACATAGAAAGTGTATCTTCCTGGGGTATTCAAACAAATCCAAAGCATACCGTCTCTATGATGAAGTCAATAAAAAGTTTGTTGTATCTAGAGATGTAATCTTTCTTGAATCATCTAAAACTGACTATTGTTGAGCGACAACTTGATCGCTTGGATAGATTCGCAAATGCAAAATCATTTCAAGAATTTGATAATCAGATTCCACATCTTGAAGGGGGGATTCCTATACTAGATCAACCTGTGGAATCTTCTTCTGAAGCACTCTCTCCCCTACATGAAACTCCAACAACGGTTGATACTTTAAGTGATGTGATTGATAGAATTGGGAGACTCAATCTTGATTCATTCCCAACTCAATGAACAGAGCAGCCTGGACCATTTGAAAAAGGTCCTCCAAAGTGGCTGACAAAGACACTTGAAAGTGTTCATCCTGATGAGGTTGGAAAGACAGGAACTAGAAATTCAAACCGGAAAAATGGAGGTGATGTAGATGACTCTAATTCACCTGTTGATATGGATGTTTCTTATGATTGTGAATTCAATTTGTCTACAGATTTCGAACCAAATTCCTTCAAAGAAGCTGCTTCTCATGATGAATGGAAAGAAGCGATGCAAAAGGAGTATGATGCCCTGATAAAGAATGGCACTTGGAAGCTGGTTGATCCTCCATTAGGAACCAAACCAATTGGCTGCAAGTGGGTCTACAAAAACAAGTATGAAGTTGATGGCTCACTTGACAAGCATAAAGCCAGTCTTGTGGCAAAAGGTTTTGCACAAAAGGAAGGGGTCGATTATGAGGAGACATTTTCCCCCACAGCAAAATGGGCTACCATCCGGACACTCTTTGCTCTAGCAACTCAGAACAATTCAAAAGTCCATCAAATGGATGTAAAAACTACTTTCTTGAACGGAGATCTAAAAGATAATGTTTTTATGTCCCAACCTAAAAGATTTTCTGTGAAAGGACATGAACATAAAGTATTCAAACTTGTGAAATCCTTGTATGGCCTCAAACTGAGCATCTTCTGAAACTCAATTTCAAACATTATGATCTTGATGATGCAACTTTATTTGTCAAGAAAGTTGGCAAAATAGTTGTATATCTTGTGGTATATGTAGATGATCTTTTGATGACAGGGAACAATGAAAGCTACATTACATCCATAAAGAAGAAATTGAGGAAAGGTTTTGAAATCACTGATTTGGGCTATGTTCATTACTATCTTGGTATTGAAGTAACTCAACATCCGAAGTCCATATTCCTTTCTCAAAAGAAGTACATTGGAGATCTGTTGAATAGGTTTGGCATGACAGAATGCAATCCTATTACTACTCCAATGGAACAAAACATAAAGCTCGCATCCATTGAAGGAAAAGAATTTGAGGATGCAACAAAGTATAGACAACTTGTAGGAAGTCTCAACTACCTAACTACTACCAGACCAAACATTTCATTTTCTATTGGAATCCTCTCCAGATTTATGCAAAAGCCTTGTGAGGGACATTGGTTTGCTTCAAAAAGAGTTCTAAGGCACTTGAAGGGAACTCAAGACTTTGGAATCAAGTATACACAGGTGGACGACTTCAGCTTGATTGGATACTCTGATTCAGACTTCGATGGAGACAAAGAAACTGGGGTATCTACTTCAGGTTATGCTATGAGTCTTGGATCAGGAGTTGTCTCCTGGAGATCACGCAAACAATCAGTTCCAGCAGATTCCACAACAGAAGCAGAATATGTGGCAGCAGCTGAGGCAACAAAAGAAATTGTGTGGCTCAGGAAAATTCTTGAAGATTTGCAGGTAAAACAAATACAATCGACTCCACTCATGATTGACAATACCTCGGCAATAAAGTTGGCCAAGAACCCAAAGTTCCATGATCGAACGAAGCACATCAATACTAAATATCATCTGATTCGACATCATGTTGAGGCCAAAACAATCCATCTCCGCCATTGTTCCACTAATGAGCAAATTGCAAACATCTTCACCAAAGCGCTTGGAAGAGAAAAGCTTGAAAGATTCAGAACGATGCTTGGACTCACCAACATCCCTTCAGATTAAGGGGGGGAATGTTGACACCTAATCATCAAGATTTGGTGAATAACTGAAATTGATGTAAATAAATAATAAGAAATATGAATAGTCACCGGGAGATGAAATGAACAGTCTCTCCCTCATGTATATAATAAAGACCAACCTGAATGAATATCAATGAATTGATTTGAGGAGTTACTGCCTGGTCTGACAGCCTCGATCTTTGTGCCAAGGAATACATCCTCCGAGAACAGATCCAAAACTGAGGTCAAACCAATTCAAAGTATGCCCAAACACTGAAAAATCAACGTTGGTCAAAGGCTTGTCAAAGAAAAATTTCAACCCTTCTAAAAATCTATCTCCTAGTCGCACATGTGAAAGAGACCTGCAATTTTTAGACTTGTACGAACCTCCAAGAGAAGAAGAAGCTATGTGAGATGTTTGTCCAAATGAGGTTGACTTGACTTGTATTTACTATTTATATGTGATTTTGGAGACCCAATTTTGTCTTTAGGTTGACCTTAATTTTTGTGCATATGTGGGTTTTCACATTAAAAATATATTTTTCCTTGAACAAATTAAATTCTTTCAAGGGCAAGAGGGTCTTCTTCGAACGAGGAAGGTTGTCCAAAGGAGGGAATTTGTCCCTGAGCTGCCAAATTAACACGAATAATTGTTGATACGAGCATGCCAAGCTCTAGGAGCTTGTTTGAGTCCATACAAGGCCTTTTTCAATATGCAAACATGAGACTCTTTTCCATATACCTCAAATCCTTGAGGTTTCTTTATGTAAGCCTCTTTCTCAATTACTCCATTACGGAAAGCAGTCTTTACATCCATCTGGTGTAGTTCCCATGCCATAGAAGCAACAAGTGAAATGATAAATCTAATGGAGATGTACCTGCAAACTAGAGCAAAGGTCTCATCATAGTATTCTCCCTCTTTCTGGGAGAACCCTCTAGCCATGAACTGTGCCTTGTATTTTTTAATGCTCCCGTCTGCAACATGTTTAATCTTATATATCCACTTGGATAGTTGTGCCAATGATCAACATTAATAAATAGCAATAGCAGAGTTGATAGCAGAGATAAGTAGTAGTTTGTGGCAGTGTGGCAGCAGTAGAAGCAGTGGGAGTTGCAGCGACAACAGTTTATTGTACTTGGGCCATTTTCCTTGGTATGAGAGCCCAAGCCCTTCAGGGAGCATTTGCTTCTTTCCATATTGCTGTGGGAACCTTGTACTTCCTTCCATGTTTACCTGGTAAATTGTTGTATGTACATTCATACATAATAGAGCTTTGATTAAAGCCAAACCTTGTGTATTGTCTTGATGTGGTGATTTATGTTTTGTTCTAATGCTTTGAATGTTTAAGTAAGAAAATAACTAATTGTAAGAGAAACAATGATACACCCCCCTCTCAGTGTTTCCAACAATTGGTATCAGAGTCGGTCCTTCAGTGGAAGCTTAACAACTTGAAGGTAGATCCATAGCATTTAGTATTTATTGACAAGATGGTTGTTGATTCTGAAGAAGATGTCAAAACCCTCAAAGACAAGGTTCAAATACTAACATGTGACTGGGAGAGGTCTAGAACCTTGTATAACTATCTTCACAACAAACATGAAGACCTGAAGGCTGAAAAGAAGAAGATTGAGGAAAGTATTCAATTTATCGTTGCTGACAATATCCAACTTCGAGCTCAAATCAATAAGCTACAATCATCTGAAAAGGATAAGGAACTTGATGAAGCCAAGAAGGAAGAAGACTGCATAAACAATGAGCAGGAAATCATCATCTCGAAAACTGAAGTGAACAAACTGAAACAAAAATTAAGAAGTTCACAGGTCTTGGAAGACATTTTCGATTGCTAGAGATCAACACTCACCAAGACAGGTCTTGGATATATTGGTGAGTCCTCACCTTCCAATGATGAAGAGAAGCCACATGTCAAAGAAGATGAAGAGCAGCCACCATAAGAGAAGCCTCATCCCAATGAGGAAGAACAACCACATAAAGAGATACCTCATGCCAAAAATCAAGAACAACCACATGCCAAGAAAGAAAAGAAGTCTTATGAAAGCAAGTCTCATACCAAAAATGGAGAGAAGCCCAAAATAAAAGTGCTGCAAAAATCAACCAACACAGAAAGTTGGAAGACCAATGCCTCAAGAAACTAGGATGATGCATTTAGGACACCAACTCATGATAGAGCATTCAGGAGTGGAGAGCAGCAAAGATATTCTCAGGGACGAAACATCTTCAGTGGATCTTCACCCTATACACCTAGGTATGCAGAGACATTTCATGGTTATTGTTACACATGTTCAAACTATGGACACAAAGCTTGAGATTGTAGGGGATATAACAGGAATATTGACAGAGAGTTTTATCAAAGCCCTAGAAGTAGATTTTCTGGTAGACAAGACAGAGTCCCATACACCTATGACAGCAGGAATTACAACTCTTTTGCTCCATCGTTGAGACCAGACGTAGAGTGCCATTTTTTTCCATAATTCTGGCCATTTTTCACGAGATCACAGAAGTGGATTGAAGCGAACCCACAGAACCAGGAAGTTAGGAATGCAGAATGTTATCTATGTCACAACATTGTCCATTTTGCACGAAATTGTAGAAGCAACTTAACATGGAACTCACAAGGAAAGGCATTCACCATGAAATCAAAGCAAGAATACAAGTCCACCAGGCAAGACAAGTAGTCCACAAGGGACTGGAGAAGAAAACAAGTGTCAGAATAAATTTACACACAGTTAAAGGACATGATGCAGTAGGAGAAGCGTCACAAGAGCATGTATCACAAAATTTTGTACCTATTTGGTGATCATTTGTTGATGATTCTCTTTCCTCCATCTAGTTATTTTCTGGCTCTGTTTTCTTTACTTTTTGCGTATACTTTATACTATTGCAAGTGCAATTATTAGGGATCACCTTTCTCTCTCTTTGGAATGGATAAAAATGCACCCAGAGGATCTGTCAATCGATGAACTGCTGCAGGGTATCGTAATAAGAAACTTCATTTCTAAAACTGGTATGCATGAAGGTACAGTTGTGATACATAGTTCAGAGACGAAGACTCTTGAAGTTCTATGTCCTAACAGTGTTATGCTCATCGCTTACCTGGTGATGGTATTGTGCAAAGTTAAATTGAAGTCTTGAATGTAGTAGCAATAGAGGATCTGGATTGTTGTTCAGAGAATACGTCATTGATGGATTATAGCAAGAAGCCAATGGTATCAAATATTACAAGGCCTTAAATCACTGTTGTTTCTACAGGCTTATCTCCTGAAGCAGCTTGCGACCATATGAAAGATAATATATTTGCATTAAAACCACATGCCTATATAATCATCGCTGGTAGGCCCTGTTGGAGGAGTTACGACCTAATTTAAGGAATTTGTTTATTAGATCCAAAAAGGGTTTGGTCCAGAATCTCTATAAATATTGTGTTCAGTTCAAATTGAATCAAACTTAGAACCAAGATAAAAGTAGTGGCCCTTTTTGAAAGACTCAACAATGTACATCTAATTCATTGTGAGTAAGGGTTTCTGAAATCCATTACATTTAAGGCAACCTTTTAGTACAGGAGAGACCAAATCATCATGAGAGTCATGGTTGTTGTCTGATTGTTGAAGATTCAGCATATACATATGCATCAGAATCTACATCAAGCTGACTTGTAGCCTGAAGCAGTTACAACGTTATATATATATATATATATATATATATATATATATGATCATGCTAAACAGATAGAACTGATTATCACATCAAACTATAACTTTAAGCTACAGGATTAGAACTTAGAAGTTGCACGAGTAAAATTCATGGCTAGTCAAGGCTAGTTTGTTGGACCTGGCAAGACAACTTTACACTGAAATACTTCGAAGCAAAATTGATATATATATATATATATATATATATATATATAATCATGAGTGCTATATGTAAAGAAAGAAAGCTCCAGAAAGCTAGATGAAATAGAATTGAAAGTTTTCTCTTGATGCTGGTTGCCGATATGGTCTGATGGGTGAAGCATTCAACTTCTTTAAGGAATTTAGTTCCTGATGGTACTCTTATGAATGAATATTGCTGAGAAGAAAATGTTGAGGAAATTTATGAAAGAAATGTTGCAAAAGGATTGATCCCTATTTAATATATTGATAAATGAATACTGCAAAAGAGTAATGCAAAGGAAGCTGACAAGCTTTAGATTGAAATGGAAAACAAAGGACTTTTCTAGATGTTGTTAGTTACAATCTGTTGATCAATAATTCACTTCAAAGAAGGATTACTGCATTAGGCGACGGATTATTGCATAAAATGCAGCAGAATGGCTCAATGCTCATTAGTGGGTATTGTAGGAAAGGTGACATAAGTGAGGCATGTAAATTGCGTGATGAAATGGTAGAAAGGGGTTCTATGCCAGATTTTGTTACCTGCAATGCAATAATCGATGGTCTTTGAAAGGAAATGAATATGGCATATGTTTCCAAACCATATTACTTATAGCATTTCATTGGTGAAGGAAAGGAGAACTTGGCAGAAAGGGGTTCTATGCCAGATTTTGTTACCTGCAATGCAATAATCGATGGTCTTTGAAAGGAAATGAATATGGAGAAATGGCATATGTTTCAAAACCATATTACTTATAGCATTTCATTGGTGAAGGAAAGGAGAACTTTTCACCACATGAAGAAATGTCAGGGAAGGAAATCATACCTAGCCTCGGATATTCATTGGCATTACAAGGCAATGTGCCGGAGGCAAAAATAATCTTTGTAAAAATTAAAAAAAGGAGGCACATCTCTGACATATCTGTTTACACAACCTTCATCTTACTGTGTGGCAATCTATGGAGCAGCAAAGAAATATATTTGACGCTGTATCAACTGATTTTAATAAAAAACCTAATGGATACGACACCTCGTGATATCAAGTGGTATGATATTGATAGAAAGGAGGCACAAAATGATTTCCAGCATAGTAACTGTGATTGAATGGTATAGATGCACATTGACAGGGGGAGCTACACCATCAAATCAATAGTTGTATAATGACATGGAAAGCTACACCACAGGGGGAGTTAGATCACAGGTCCACATGATCAAGCATGTTGTAATGTTCTTTTTCTGGTATTCCTTATGGCATGGATACACTAGACTCTCAGAGTTGGGGGTAGACATGTCACAGGTGTTGGTGGGAGTCCTCAGCAGGCCAAGGGGATTTTGGAGGGTTTTTGAGGAGTTTTTATGAGGTCGCATGGCATTTTCTTGGTATATCCCATCATCCATATAGTTTACCTTTCGTTTCGTTGCATTCTGATAACTTTCGAAAAACAGAGTTCTTAATGGGCCTAACTCAATTAATTACGCTTAAGGTGGCATTTCCGAAGGAATACTTGGCAGAACACATTAGTTTAATAGCTTGTTGGAAACGGAACAAGAAGATCTACAGGTCGGGATGGTTACAAGTGATTTTTAGTGACCTGAGGAGGCATGGTGGCCAATTTACCCTTTTTCCATATTAAAATGAATATTTTAATTGAAATGAAAGAGGGAAAAGTGCTCCATGATTAAAATAATAATAAAATAGGAGGTTCTAGAGGGGTTCATTGGATTTATAAAAGAGGAGGAGGAGGCCATTAGAGGACATCTTGGATTTGATATTTCTTCTTGTATGAGAGGTTGAGAACCTAGCTCTCTACTTCATTGGGAGCTAGGATGGAAACCCTCGGGTGTGCTAGTGGCTGTTGAACGAAAACCCAACACTCTTGAGGAGATTTCACTCATAAATCTCACAGTGCTTCAATGGAGATTTAGAGAGAGTAGTTTTGCAGCAACGGGTTTGCAACAGTCTTCTCACAAAGTCATCTACATCATTGCCAGAGCCATTCATCAGTTGGGTCAGAGATCTTTTCTAGGTTTGCTCTGCTTGCTTGGCTCTTCATGTTGATGTACTCTTTTCAATGGGTTAATAAAATGACTCAGTGATTTTATTGGCATATATTTGTGTATCCATTTGTCGGTTGTGTGTCTATTTACAATTATTTTGATGTTCAAGTTCATTTCTGGTATTTACTATTAAAATTTTCATTAGGGATATTACAGTGGTATCAGGACTGGTCTTCCTGCTAGCCTAAGGGTTTATTGCAAGTTGATTTTTGTCAAAGGTATGGTCAGATTTCATTAAGTGTTCAACAAATTGGTTCTGGCATTAAAAATTCTACAAAAGCAGTGCTCTATTTTCACATGATTATTCGACAATCTGAGACATGGTCGAAGATTTCTCAAAACGGGTAAATATAATTGAGCCCAAAAATAAAAAGTATTAGAATTTGTGGCATATGAATTAGAAAGGGGTGCATCAAAATAATTTCTTTTAAGGAACCACACAAATTATTTTTGAGTCGATTAACCACGCCGTAAAATTGGACCCAGGTGAATCAATTGAGTTGTCACAACCCCGTAGCGCAGATGCACAGATGTTGCATTTCCAGCACGAAGGCAGATAGGTGATGCACACCCAACTCAAACGGTGAAGGGAAATTGATCTAACGTCAAGACTTTGATAGAAATCAATTAAGTTGATGAACAGACCACAGATCGTCAGGCTGGGTACATGTAGAAGGTGTCACTGCCAAGATCAGAAGAAGAGTGATTCCAGAGTTTGTATATGCTACATGAGGATGAGACTATTCATGAGTTGATCGATTTCCTCCAGGATCCTAATAAAGATCGAATTATTTATTGCAGATCATGTCATTTCCTACAACAGCTGAGATTTATCAATATTGGCAGAGGATCGAAGGGCTTTAATTTTTTTTTTCTTGGAGCAGATTAATCTATTAAAGCCAAATTTTGCTTTTAATACCGAGGCCAAGTTCCTTGATTTGGAGGGGGCCGCATTATTATCTTTATAGCAGACTCGTTAAATCTTCTCTCATTTTTGTCAAGAAGGAAGACTGAGCTATTGAAGGCTACAAAAGTATTCTTGGAAAGGAAAAGTAGTTTTTGATCCAGAGCGGATTGCATTCAAGGAAGTCATTGGTAAATATTTTTTTCAAATTTGAAGTATTACACATACTGGGAGGGTTGCGTTGGCCTCAAAAATCATTTTCAGAGTCGCTTGTCGACATAGTGACCAAGTTCCAATATTTGTAACTCTATGTTTTTTCTAAAAGATTGTAGTAGCAGTAAAATGTATTTTTTTTGAGTTCCCTTTGTTGTTGCAATGAATTTCGTAAACATCATTTGAAGCAAAACTATAAAATCACCACCTACAACAGTTTGTCAAAACACCTCACTGAGAAATTCAACAAACTCAGGAAACAACGGCTTCCTTATCACATCTAAACATGGATCAAAACTTCATGAACTCCCTTAAAAAACTAGCAGCAGAAATCAACAAAATCCTTTCCAAGGGGGTACTCATTTTGCTACAGCAAGAAAAAACTCAAAAAAGCATGAGTTGGGACTAAACTATTTCCACTTGGGACAGATTTGAAGCACATGAGAGTCACATGGAAAGCCCTTTTCAAACTAGATGAACTAGATGCACTCCTTTCCAAAGTGAACCAGTTAGAAGGAAAGAAACTAGTTTGGGCTCTAAAACCAGCTATGCTTGCATTCATACAACACAAGTTCTTGGGCGAACTTTGTGAAGGGGTTAGACTTCTAGTTGCTTCATATCTAAGTAACATTAAGAGGTTGACCGTACCTATACCTCCTTACAATGATGATGTATGAGGAGAGTTTTCAAGCTGATAGTATAGAGTTTTCAAGACTTGGACAAGAGTACAGGTTCTACCTTTGGGAAGAAGCTTGAGGTTCTAGAAATCATGGCCATGGCTAAACCAACGTTGCACAAAGTGGGGACGTTTTTTGGAAGCAGGGACATGGAAGCGTAATTTCCAAAAAATCTAGGAAGTGAAGCGTCTATGATATATATATATATATATATATATATATATATACACATTTTGCATTTATATTAAAAAAAATATCTAAAATACCAAATTAGTTGTAGATGAGATGAAACCATGCATATTTTTACATAAATCAGGATAGATATGGCATTCATTGTACATCAATGATTAATTATTCCAGCATCAATCATCTAGAATCTAGATTCTTCTTCTCTTGTTTAGCCTTTGCCTCTACTTCAATTCTATAGGGATATTAGTCAACATTGTCTAATTTTGATCAAACAGCTTAATCCAAGCCTTATAATATGGTAAAGAAAGCTTAACATGCCTGATCAATGATTTTGACTTGAGTGAAGGGTACATAATTGCTAAGTCCATGACAAAGGAGTTCAAAAATCAACAACACCAACACTGGGATACATATAGGGCTTGGTGCTCTTGATTAAATCCCAATCACATGCCCTCATACATGATATAATGCAATGAAATGCTACAATCCCGTTGATCCTGAAAACTGTTAAGTCTGCTAAATTTTGAATGGGATATGAAATTCTATTTTCTCCATATCAAGTATGATGAGGTTGGAACCACTCTCAAACATCCTAAGTCATTTCATGGTAATGTTAAAAATTTAAGTAAACGGATGGAAATGAAAGATAAAGGAGAATGTCACTTTTACTTTAAGAATTTAACATTACCATTAGGGAGCATCAAGGGGCACCTTGGGAGTGTTCAGAAAGTGTAGTTCCTCACACAACAGTTAGAAATTTCCAAAAACAAAAAAAACAAAAAAAGCCCCGCAGAACCATGTGAACCATCCACCTTCTCTCAGATACGTTCACAATTTGCGGTGGATACACACCCGAACCTCCATAGATCTGCACCCGATCCTTTCCGGATCCACAGATCAAGCTATAGGAACCGTGGATTGGGCCCCAATGGATCCAATTTTCCAAGAATCGCCAAAAAAGGTGAACCCCAAATCCGATTTTTAGACCCGCAGTTCAGTCGAAGGATCCGTGGAGAATCCGTACAGGACACGGTTTTGCTTCCATATCCTTGGGGGGTGGGGACAGTTCCTACAACATTGGTTAGAACTTATGAAATCGTGTTTGATTTGGGGTCTGAAGAATTGATCCATCAGAGGTTTTGATGCTTCTCTAGCATTAAGAAACATCATCCTGACACGGTCAAAACAAACATGCTGTCCATTTTGTCTTCAGTTATGGGAGACCATGACACCACTTGCAAGAAGACGCAATCTGAGTTGTTGGCCATTTGGAGGAAGGAACATGTTATGCAACCAACTCACAAAATAGAAGAAGAAATAGATCAATGAGTTCAAAATTAGCCTCTTTGAGGGGGAAACCTCCTTTACATTACACAAATGAACAATTCTTGGATGATATAAATGAGAAGACCTCCTTTCTATATATAGGAGTATAAGGGGTCACAATATAATCAGAGCCTACATAACAATTATATTGTAAGGGCACAACAATAACAATAGTGGGATTCTATGGGGCACAATAAAAAAAATACGGGGACTACATGGGCACAACAATTCAATAAGGGGGTTGCACTAATAACAATAAGGGGCTACACTAGTAGAATAGGGACCTAACATGCCCCTCTCCTTTAAAAAATGTGTTGTCGTCAATGCTTGAGTAGTTTTGGATGCTTTTGTATAAAAAAAAAGTTATAGCAAAAATTCCACGATGCCATGTTTGAATTAGTGAAACCCTAGAATACAAAGCTCTGATACCAAATGTTATGCAATCAGCACAAAAAATAGAAGAAGAAATAGATCAACAACTTCAAAATTAATCTACTCAAGGGGGAAACCTCCTTTACATTACAAAAATGAACAATTCTTTGATGATACAAATGACAAGACCTCCTTTCTATATATAGGAGTCTAAGGGGTCACAATATAATCAGAACCTACATAACAATAATATTGTAAGGGCACAACAATAGAAATAGTGGGTTTCCATGGGGCACAATAATAAAAATATGGGGACTATATGGCCACAACAATACAATAAGGGCATTGCACTAATAACAACAAGGGGCTACACTAGTAGTATAAGGACCTAACAGAACAGTGGATTTCACCTGCTGCTTATGAACTAGCCGAAAGGTTGGTTGAGCAAAACATTGTGTTGTTCAGAAGACAGTTGACCAAGGAGGAGCTTCTCAGGTTCGGTGGATCATGCAGCAAGAATGAGCTAAGGAGGAAGGGACTTTGCTTAATCTGCAAGGAACCTTGGGGACCTCACCACTCATGCTTAAGTGACATTGAGGAGATGACAAAGGTAGGGTGGGTGGAGATTCCTTCTGACTTCTACGGTGAGGGTTCTTCTTTAGATGAGTCCATGAGTTCATACGAGGATGCCTTCGAGGAGAATGAGCATTCATGTGGAATTGTTGACAGCAGGCCAGATTTATATTCTAGTATGTATGGTGAGCAGTCAATAGACCCTATAGGAGACATTCGGGATGATGAGCCACCAGTGACGATTCAGCAGGAGCAGCATATGGTAGAGCATGAGTCAATTCAAGAGGATGATATGCACAATATGCATGATGAGTCTTTGGGGAGATCTAGTTGGAGATTCATGTTGAGCCCATGATGGAGGAGGATGAGCAGAAATCCTTGGGGGAGCGATTGATAGGCAGATGTACAAATAGCTAGCAGGGTGGCAGTTTTTGCAGACATATGTCCTCAGGAGGTGCGAGGGTCTGACGGGATAGTTTTGCAGGAGGTTGGTAGACTGGAGGAGTGTGGAGTTTTCAACCAAATGAGGGTGGATCTTTTTGAGATGGTGGTGCATCCATCTTTGGGCCGACCCATTGATGAGGTGTAGGTACTTGCACAGGCAACTAACAAAGTTGCAGTACTTTCAGGGAGCATCCCTCTCCAGGAGTACATAGACAGGGCTTGTAGCACATCTTGCCCAATTTTGCCTATTATAGAGCGAGGGGCAGGTTTCCTTAGACAGATCTTGTTGAGCAAGGACCCATATCAGCCTAGTAGACTTGTTTCTTACACAGGTTTCTGTGCATTGGATTGGCGATAGATCATCAGTTGTTACCCTATTGATGGAGTATCAATTTTAGTTAGGAGCATTTCACTACAGGAGTCCTTAGATGTGCGGGATACTACATGCTCCAATTCGCAGCAAGATGTAGGTTGGCCACTCATCAATACTTCAGCACAGCATCAGCATGGTGAGATTAACCTTAGTCTATGCCAAGGGTTGTGTAATGATACTAAACATGAATGTAAGTGATATACAAAGCATGCAAACAATCTAGCAATTAGAAAAATGAAATATACATTAAGTACCTAGGGAAACACTAGAAATATAGAACTATTGAGCCATTTTATTAATTCTTCAGGAGAAAAATACAATAGTAAAATAGAATGGTGCATCGGGGCTTGTCTCAATGGAAAAGATTGACAAAACCCAGGTGAGAAAATGCCGAACTGAAGGCTGCTACAACTGCTGCACCAAATTGGACTGCACTGCCCCAGAAAATTGCTTTGTCTGATGACTTCGAAGGGCTGGAATCACTACCTCCCGTGCTCATAAAATTATGAGATTTCAGCTCCTTGGTCCTTGGACTAAGTCCAGAAAAACCCATGAAGGAATTGGCCAAATGTTGACCTCGAATTTTGGCCCAAATTCACCATAGCTCCTCTAGTTGCTGGCTGAGTTGGGACCCCTATTTGACCTCATAGATTTTCCCAAAAAATTCTATAAAATATGGAGTGTGATCCTTGCCCAAAACCTAGAAAAACCCATAAAGGGTTACCCTTGGTTCCAACCTTTCAAAATTGACCTTTCATAGCTTGGCCCTCCTCCAATTTCAAATTCTGTTGCAGTGACTGATCCTGTCAATATCTGCTCTCCCAACTCTAGCAATCTTCCTCAAATGGCCCTCCAAGTGATCTCCTACTTCTCTCAGCTAGATGTAACTCTACAATTCCTTCCTCCAACTCCCACGTGAGCCTGGATCCCATAGCCAAACTTGCTGCGACATAGCCCTATCAAACGGATGGAATACTTTGGCCCTCATCTCTAGCCCCTGCATGTGATCACTATATAGGCTACATGTATTGCGGGCTAATCTGATGCATGCTAATTTGCCCTGTGCCTACCAATGTGTAGTACCGCTAATCGTTGGGAGCCACGTGTGCCAAAGAGCTACCCGCTGAATGCAACCAAAAGATGGGTATCTAATACCCGTAATCGACTTAGAGTATGTGCAACCCTCTTGTCCCTACCAACTATGTCCCTTGGGTCTGCCATCCGCCCTCTCGATAATGTGCCAATACAATGTCTGGAGGTCGGACACATACTGGAAAGTTGCCTCAATCATACACGGTATCCTCTGCTCATGCATGGTCCTGACATGCCCTGTGGAAAGAGTGACACATGTCTCCCTCGTGACCTGCTCCCTAGGCGTAGGCTCACTGATGAATGATATGCCACCCCTACAGATGATCAGCTCATCCCTCAACCTGTGGTTGTCAACTCATGCACTGACCCAATGCCACCACTGAGAAATCTCTTCCCTATTGCGTTGAGTATCATCCAAATATCTCGAGTGAGCTACCTGTCCCCAGTTGCTCACGCCCAGAGTGTCAAAGGACAACAGTCAAGTCGCCTATACATGTAAGTGATGTATAAGAAGGACAGGCATGTGATTCGCCATGGATACCATCGAGTATCGCTCATCTGCATCCCCGTCGATCCTAGTGAAGTACACCAAAAGGTATGCCCGGTGTCTCTGTCCATAAGTCTCCTTGGAGGCAACCCTGCAAGACCTCATTGTGCAACACCATGCCCCTGCATCCCACGGAGTATCCTTTTAGTCCTCGACTTGGCACTGTATCCTGCAGCCAATCCTTGTACACCATTGGATACACCGTGCTACTGCTATACCATCTTGTACTGTCTTGTATCTTGCTTGTGTCACTATATCTGGCTCTCCCCACGTGTACTTGATGCGAGGTGAGTCGCTCAATGCAAACCAACATGCTACATCAAACAACCATGCATCTCCATGCTCCTCTGCAGGCCACTTCTCATCACTGCATACCTCTATACAACACTAGATGCTAGGTTCTAAAATTGGGTTTGTATGCATTAGGTCGCATCCCTCTGCATAAGACTGGACTCTGCGGCATATCCTTGTGCACCCCTGGGTACCACTACCTACTGTCGTACCACCCTGTATCATATGCCATCCTGCATGTGCCAACGCATCCACCAATCTGCTAGTAATCCCTCCATGATGTGGGTTACATCTCCCCATCTGCCATGAAAGACCTGAGCGGTCTGAATCCTCACCTGCCAATGGGAATGACACTATTGTGCCTATCCTCAGTAGCTCTAGTGTCCAATATACCAATGAGAGAGCACCATCTCCATGTAATGCCTTGTCCGATGGTCTACTGATGCCACCTCCTCCTACCAACTTCTGCCATAGTAGGCTAATCACCCTATGACTCCATGCACAATCAATATGCTAAGACAACTCATGAAATTGGTTTGCTCCCCTATCAAACCATCTTGTCACTAGTGTTGTCCTGGGCTTTGATGGACATCTAAAAATGTGTGTGCGCCCAAATGTCGGTTCCATCAAGCAGCTAGTACCGTCACCTAACGACTCTATGATGTGATGGGAAATGCCACCTGGATCCCAACAACAATCTGGCCCTCGAGTCCCTATGGTTATCCATGGCCTCTGCTGAAATGTGGCCATGGATGTATCTAACCGCTTAGCCTGCTCCATCGGGTACCAACTCAGTACCTCTCGCCACAAAATCCCAAAGGAGGGATGGAATGTAGAATACCCTGTGTAAGAAACAAGCCCTCCAAGTTGATGCAGTGTCATACTCAACTCTTGTCGTTGAGTCCTACTAACCTGACCTTCCCCTAGGGTATGTCTAGCAACGCTGACTCCCTCAATCCAATGCATAAGGGTGGGCTAATAACGTTGTAGATCTCGTCAATGTGCCTCTGAAACGAACTGTGCTAAAATCCCAAAGTGCGGTCTCTATGTTGCCCGTCATCAATGGCTAGCCCAAAGCATGGTTGAACATCTTCCTCCATCATGGACTCAACATGAGCCTCCAACTGCTCCTCCATAGACAATCCAACACGCAAGACATGCTCACCAATCACTTGCAAGTGACTGTCGTTTGGTAACTCTAGCATATAGATCTAGATGCCTTTGTACCTATCGACTCCTCATCAACAGTGAAGATGTCTCCTGACACCTCATCAACCTGTGGTACGCTACTATCACCTGAGTACTCAGTGACAACCCTGGATACCTCAACAATGCATGGCACCTCCTCAATGGTGGATACCTCTGTGTCTCTTAGCACCATGTCAATGGAAGGCCCTGTGGGTGTGTGCTATACTCTCTCCCCCAAGGTGTCATCCAGAGCTATCAAAGGAATCTGCAACAAGGGTGACTCCTGCGTCACACTAGACACATTGACATGCTCTTCGCACTCTAGTGTACCCAAAAAAACCTCCTCCTTAGGCTCCTAATATCTAAAGCCAGGTCTCCACTAGCAAAAGCGCCTCCTGGTCTCACCCTCTAACTGTCCCTGTCCTGTCTGCTCCTTTTGAGGAGATTTGATGCCCTGATTCTGTCGACTTTCCCCACACAATGTAGATGGTTGCACCCCCATAGCCTGCGCACCACTAATGTCTCAGTTGTAAGGATGAGAATGGATTTGGTTTGACACCTTCCTCAACTGGGCCAATCTCTCATCATTCCAATGGATTCCACCCCAGAATTCCTGCATACTAAATCTTCTTTGAGCCATAAGTTGTCTATGGTTTAACCCGTCAATGTGCATACATGCTCAAAACTTCCATGATCTAGATGGATACCCCACAGCTGGCAGAGATCATGGCTCTGATACCACTATAATGATACTAAACATGAATGTAAGTGATATACAAAGCATGCAAACAATCTAGCAATTAGAAAAACAAAATATACATTAAGCACCCATCGAAACACTAGAAATAGAGAACTGTTGAGCCATTTTATTACTTCTTTAAGAGAAAATTACAATAGTAAAATAGAATGGTGCACCTAGGCTTGTCTCAATGGACAAGCTTGAGAAAAAACCAAGTGAGAAAATGTTGAACTGAAGGCTGCTACAACTGCTGCACCAAATTGAACTGCACTGTCCCAGAAAACTTCGCTGTTTGTTGACTTCGAAGGGTTGGAATCACTCCTTCCCGTGCTCAGGAAATTATGAGATTTCAGCTCCTTGCTCCTTGGTCTAAACCCAGAAAAACCCACAAAGGAATTGGCCAAATGTTGACCTCGGAATTTTGGCCCAAATTCACCTTAGCTCCTCTAGTTGCTAGCTGAGTTCGGACCTCTATTTGACCACTTAGATCTGCCCAGAAAAATCTATAAAATCAAGAGTGTGATCCTTGCCCAAAACCCAGAAAAACCCAGAAAGTGTTACCCTTGGTTCCAACCTTAAAAAATTGACCTTTCACAGCTTGGCCTTCCTCCAATTTTGAATTCTGTTGCTTTGACTGATCTTGTCAATCTCTGCTCTCCCAACTCTAGCAATCCTCCTCAAATGGCCCTCCAAGTGATCTCCTACTTCTCCCGGCTAGCTCCAACTCTACAATTCCTTCCTCCAACTCCCACGTGAGCCTAGTGGTGGCTCTCTGCGCAGGCCTTGGGTAACTGTAAATCGAACTGCTAGGATCCTGGCTTTGTTGGCTCCAAAACTCACAAGAAAGGTTGACCCTTTGTTGCTCTCCCAATCCTCTAACTCTCCCAGCAAATGCTTGATCACTGATAGCTCCAAACTCCCCCTGCGTATTCTCCAGCTAGCTAGAAATACACACTCCCTGTTGTGGTTGAATGGTAGTGTTGTACACACTCTCGGAACTCCTGAAATACTTATGGAAATGCCTCTCTAGGGTGGGCATGGATGGTCCCCCACAGTAGAGGTTGAATCTCCCACTTGAGAGATTCGTCGCTAAACAGTCGGTTGACTCAGCTAAACAACAGAGCGAATAGTCAAGTAATTTTGATTGGAAGGTGTAAGAATGAATCCAGAAGAGAGCTCTCTCCTTTTAACTTTGTGGGCCTTCCTTGCCTCATATGGGCCCCTCCATCCACACTTTGAATTCCCTCCAAACCATTGCAATGGCCTAGTTCGAATTCCCACGTGGGTGGCCCCCACCTTCCACTAGCAACCAAATTAAGTCAAATTTCCTCCTAAGTCCCTAAGTCGAAAATGTTGGGTTCTTTCCCTTAGCCAAAATTGTGCAAAAATGTGTGGAAACACCCTGTTACAAATGTGTTTGAGAAGGGACATGATAGTCCTCCCTCCCAAATGTTTCTTGCCCTCAAGCAACCTCAAAGCTGGGTGCTCCAAAATGTGCTCACCCTCCCAGGTGGCATCCTCATCCGGAAAGCTCCTCCAATGCACCAAAAATCGCCTATCCTCAAGCAATGCCTAAGCAAGCATCCTCTCTAACTGCTTCTCCCCACTATCACTGCAAAATGTGCCAGGGTCCCAGATGTGCCACTGGATCGTGCCTGACCTCTGCACTGTCCTAATATAAAAGAATCCTTCAATACCAGGATCCTAGGAAATCCTGTCCAACATGAAGCTCCCCTCTCTCCATTCACTATCCTGCCCGGTGAAAGTACCAGAAGTCCCCTACTCCATCAATGACTCGCTAAGGCCCAATGGAAGATCTGTATATCTCCCCCTGCACTAGTCGACGCATCCCTAAAGGTTATTGAGCTGTGAAGAGCTATGATGCCCTAGTTCCTTGCTAGTCCAAGAGTGGTGCCACCATGTTGACGTTGCGCTACTATGACTATGTCATACTCCCCATCATGTGCAATCAGTATCCTCCTCTCCTGGAACTCAATGGTGGAGTAATGAAAGAGGCGAGACACATCCTACCTGGGCATCTCCATGGCACCAAGCCCGACCCATCCAAATCTAACTCCGAACTTGTGGAACAACAGAGAATGTCTGCCTCCCCATGAAACCCTCTGTGAAGCCCAATGTGTCATCCCATGAGCGAACTATATCACCTTCTACCACAACTCCGCTCATCACGAGGGATCTATTGATCAACTGAATCCCTGCATCCCATAGCCAGACCAGCAGTGGCATAGCCCTATCAACAGATGGAATCCCTTGGCCCTCATCTCTAGTCCTTGCATGTGATCACTATATAGGCTACATATATTGCGGGCTAATCTGCTGCATGCTAATCTGCCCTGTGCTTGCCCATGAGTAGTACTGATGATCGCTGGGAGCCACGCGTGCCAAAGAGCTACCCCCTGAATTCAACCAAAAGATGGGTATCTGATACTCGTAATCGACTCAGGGTATGTGTACCCCTCCTATCTCTGCCAACCATCTCCTGTGGGTCTGCCATCCGCCCTCACGATAATGTGCCAATACAATGTCTAGAGGTCGGACACATACTGGAAAGTTGCCTCAATCGTACACAGTATCCTCTGCTCATGCATGGTCCCAACATGCCCTGTGGAAAGAGTGACACATGTCTCCCTTGTGACCTGCTCCCTAGGCGTAGGCTCGTTGATGAACAATATGCCACCCCTGTAGATGATCAGCTCATCCCTCGACCTATGGTTGTCAATTCGTGCACCGACCCAATTCCACCACTGAGAAGTCTCTTCCCTAGTGCGTTGAGTGTCATCCCAATATCTCGGGTGAGCTCCCCGTCCCCATCTGCTCGCACCCAAAGTGTCAAAGGACAACAGCCAAGTCGCCTATGCATGTAAGTGATGTATAAGAGGGACAGGCATGTGAGTCCCCATGGATACCATCGAGTATCGCTCATCTGCGTCCCCGTCGATCCTGGGTGAAGTACACCCAAAGGTATGCCCGGTGTCTCCGTCCATAAGTCTCCTTAGAGGCAACCCTCCAAGACCTCGCTGTGCAACACCATATGCCCCTGCATCCCACCGAGTATCCTTGTAGTCCTCGACCTGGCATTGTACCCTGCAGCCTATCCCTGTACACCACTGGATATCCCATGCTACTACTGTACCATCTTGTATTGTATCATATCCTACCTGTATCACTGTATCTGGCTCTCCCCACGTGTACTCGATGCGAGGTGAGTCGCTCAATGAAAACCAACATGCTACATCAAACAACCACGCATCTCCATGCTCCTCTGCAGGCCACTGCTCATCACTGCATACCTCTATACAACATTGGATGCTAGGTTCTAAAATTGGGTCTGTATGCATTAGGTCGCATCCCTCTGCATATGACAGGACTTTGCGGCATATCCTTGTGCACCCCTGGGTACCACTGCCTTCTGTCGTACCACCCTGTATCATATACCATCCTACATGTGCCAACGCGTACACCAATCTGCTAGTAATCCCTCCATGATGTGGGCTACATATCCCCATCTGCCCTAAAAGACCTGAGCAGTCTGACTCCTCACATGCCAATGGGAATGACACTATTGTGCCTATCCTCAGTAGCTCCAGTGTCCAATATACCAATGAGAGAGCACCGTCTCCATGTAATGCCCTGTTTGGTGGTCTGTCGATGCCACCTCCTCCTACCCCTCCTCCTACCATCTCCTGCCATGGTAGGCTAATCACCCTATGACTCCATGCACAATCAATATGCCAAGACAACTCATGAAATTGGTCTGCTCCCCTATCAAACCATCTTGTCACTAGTGTTGTCTTGGGCTCTGATGGAGATCTGAAAATATGTGCGCCCAAATGTCGGATCCATCACGCAGCTACTACCGTCACCTAACGAATCTATGATGTGATGGGAAATGCCACCTAGATCCCAACAACAGTTTGGCCCTTGAGACCCTATGGTTATCCATGGCCTCTGCTGAAATGTGGCCATGGATGTATTCAACCACCTAGCTTGCTCCGTCAGGTACCAGATCAATACCTCTCGCCACGCAATCCCAAAGGAGGGATTGAATGTACAATCCCCTATGGAAGAAACAAGCCCTCGAAGCTGATGCAGTGTCATAATCAGCTGTTGTCGCTCAGTCCTACTAACTTGACCATCCCCTAGGGTATGTCTAGACAACCCTGAATCCCTCAATCCAATGCATAAGGGTGGGCTAATAACGTTGTAGATCTCGTCAATGTGCCTCTGAAACGAATTGTGCTCTATGTTACCCCTGAAACAAACGTGTGGTCTCTATGTTGCCCCTCATCAATATCTAGCCCAAAGGATGGTTGCACATCCTCCTCCATCATGGACTCAACCTGAGCCTCCAACTGCTCCTCCATAGACAATCCAACACGCAAGACATGCTCGCTAATCAGCTTCAGCTGACTATTGTCTGGTAACACTGGCATAGATCTAGATGCCTTGTACCTATCGGCTCCTCATCAACGTGAAGATGTCTCCCGACACCTCATCAACTTGTGGTGCGCTACTATCACCTGAGTACTCAGTGACAACCCAGGATACCTCATCAATGGATACCTCAACAACGGATGGCACCTCCTCAATGGTGGACACCTCATGTCTCTTGGCACCTCGTCAATGGAAGGCCTTGTGGGTGTGTGCTCTACTCGCTGCCCCAAGGTGTCAGCCAGAGCTATCAAAGGAATCTTCAACAAGGGTGACTCTTGCGTCACACTAGACACATTGACATGCTCCTCACGCTCTAGTGTGCCCAAAAAAACCTCCTCCTTAGGCTCCTGATATCTAAAGCCAGGTCTCCACCAGCAAAAGCACCCCCTGGTCTCACCCTCTAATTGTCCCTGTCCTGTCTGCTCCTTTTGAGGAGATCTGATGCCCTGATTTTGTCGACTTTCCCCACACAATATAGATGGTTGCACCCCCACAGCTTGCGCACCACTAATGTCTCTGTTGTCAGGATGAGAATGGATTTGGTCTGACACCTTCCTTAGCTAGGTCAATCTCTCATCATTTTAATGGATTCCACCCCAAAATTCCTGCATACTAAATCTTCCATGATCTAGACGGCTACCCCATAGTTGGCCAATATCATGGCTCTAATACCATTGTAATGATACTAAACATGAATGAAAGTGATATACAAAGCATGCAAACAATCTAGCAATTAGAAAAACGAAATATACATTAAGAACCCATGGAAACACTGAAAATAAAGAACTGCTGAGCCATTTTATTACTTCTTTAGGAGAAAAACACAATAGTAAAATAGAATGGTGCACCTGGGCTTGTCTCAATGGACAAGCTTGACAAAACCCAGGTGAGAAAATGTTGAACTAAAGGCTGCTACAACAGCTGCACAAAATTGAACTGGACTGCCCTAGAAAACTGCTCTGTTTGCTGACTTCGAAGGGCTAGAATGATGACTTCTCATGCTCAGAAAATTGTGAGATTTCAGCTCCTTGCTCCTTCGCCTAAACCCAGAAAAACCCACGAAGGAATTGGCCAAATGTTGACCTCAGAATTTTTGCCCAAATTCACCTTAGCTCTTTTAGTTGTTGGATGAGTTGGGACCCCTGTTTAACCTCTTAGATCTACCCAGAAAATTCTATAAAATCAAGAGTGTGATCCTTGCCCAAAACCCAGAAAGGTTTACCATTGCTTCCAACCTTCAAAAATTGACCTTTCACAGCTTGGCCCTCCTCCCATTTCGAATTCTGTTGCTCTAACTGATCCTATCAATCTCTGCTCTCCCAACTCCAGAAATCCTCCTCAAATGGCCCTCCAAGTGATCTTCTACTTCTCCCAACTAGATCCAACTGTACAATTCCTTCCTCCAACTCCCACGTGAGCCTAGTGGTGCCTCTCTACGCAGGCCCCGGGTAACCATAAATCGAATTTCTAGGATCTTGGCTCTGTTGGCTCCAAAACTAACAAGAAACTCTAACCCTTTGTTGCTTTCCCAATCCTCAAACTCTCCCGGCAAATGCTTGATCACTGATAGCTCCAAACTCCCCCTGCGTATTCTCCAGCTAGCTAGAAATACACACTCCCTGTTGTGGTTGAATGGTAGTGTTGTACACACTCCCGAAACTCCTAAAATACTTATGGAATTGCCTCTCTAGGGTGGGCACGGATGGTCCCCCGAAGTAGAGGTTGAATCTCCTACTTGAGAGATTTGTGGCTAAACAGCCAATTGACTTAGCTAAACAACATAGCGAACAGTCAAGTAAGTTTGATTGCAAGGTGTAAGAATGAATCCAAATGAGAGCTCTCTCCTCCTTTTATCTTTGTGGGCCTTGCCTCATGTGGGCCCCTCCATCCAGCACTTCGAATTCCCTCCAAACCATTCGAATGGCCTAGTTCGAATTCCCACGTGGGTGGCCCCCACCTTCCACTAGCAACCAAATTAAGTCGAATTTCCTCCTAAGTCCCTAAGTTGAAAATGTTGGGTTCTTTCCCTTAGCCAAAATTGTGCAAAAATGTGTGGAAACACCCTATTACAAATGTGTTTGAGAAGGGACATGACAGTCCTCCCCTCCCAAATGTTGCTTGCCCTCAAGCAACCTCAAAGCTGGGTGCTCCAAAATGTGCTCACCCTCCCAAGTGGCATCCTCATTCAGCAAACTCCTCCAATGCAACAAAAATCACCTGTCCTCAAGAAATGCCTAAGCAAGCATCCTCTCTAACTGTTGCTCCCTACTATCATTGAAAAATTTGCCAGGGTCCCATATGTGCCACTAGATTGTGCCTGACCTCTGCACTGCCCTAAAATAAAAGAATCCTTCAATACCAGGATCCTAGGCAATCCTGTCCAACATGAAACTCCCCTCACTCCATTCATTACCCTGCCCGATGAAAGTACCAGAAGTCCCCTACTCCGTCAATGACTCACTAAATCCCAATGGAAGATTTGTATGATCTCCCCCTGCAGTAGCCAACACATCCCTAAAGGTTATTGAGCTGTGAAGAGCTATGATGCCCCAGTTCCCTCCTAGTCCTAGAGTGGTGCCACCATGCTGACGCTGTGCTACTCTGAGTGGTGCGCACTCAATATCCTCCTCTCCTGGAACTCAATGGTGGAGTAATGAAAGAGGTAAGACACATCCTGCCTAGGCATCTCCATGGCACCAAGGCCTACCCATCCAAATCTAACTCCGAACCTGTGCAACAACAGAGAATGTCTGCCTCCCCATATGATGAAACCCTCTGTGAACCCCCATGTGTCATCCCATGAGCGAACTATATCACCTTCTGCCACGACTCTTCTCATCACGAGTGATCTATTGATCAATTGAATCGCTGCATCCCATAGCCAGACCTACTATGGCATAACTTTGTCAACGGATGGAATCCCTTTGGCCCTCATCTCTAGTTCCCGCATGTGATCACTATATAGGCTCCATATATCACGGGCTAATCTGATGCATGCTAATCTTCCCTGTGCCTGCCACTGTGTAGTACTGATGATCGCTGGGAGCCATGTGTGCCAAAGAGCTACCCCCTGAATGCAACCAAAAGATGGGTATCTAATACTCGTAATCGACTCAAGGTATGTGGACCCCTCATGTCCCTGCCAACCATCTCCCTTGGGTCTGCCATCTGCCCTCTCGATAATGTGCCAATACAATGTCTGGAGGTCGGACACATACTGGAAAGATGCCTCAATCATACACGGTATCCTCTGCTCATGCATGGTCCTGACATGCCCTGTGGAAAGAGTGACACGTCTCCCTCGTGACCTGCTCCCCAGGCGTAGGCTCATTGATGATCGATATGCCACCCCTGCAAATGATCAACTCATCCCCCAACTGGTGGTTGTCAACTCGTGCATCGACCCAATGCCACCACTGAGAAGACTCTTCCCTAGTGTGTTGAGTGTCATCTCAATATCTCGGGTCAGCTCCCTATCCCCAGTTGCTCACGCCTAGAGTGTCAAAGAACAACAGCCAAGTCTTTTGTGCTTGTAAGTGATGTATAAGAGGGACAGGCATGTGAGTCCCCATGGATACCATCGAGTATCGCTCATCTGTGTCCCTATCGATCCTGGGTGAAGTACACCCAAAGGTATCCCTGATGTCTCCATCCATAAGTCTCCTTGGAGGCAACCCTCCAAGACCTCGCTGTGCAAAACCATATGCCCTTGCAACCCACCGAGTATCCTTGTAGTGCTCGACCTGGCACTATACCCTGCAGCCTATCCCTGTACACCATTGGATACCTCCTGCTACTGCTGTACCATCTCGTATCTTGCCTGTGTCACTGTATCTAGCCTCCCCACGTGTACTCGACGTAAGGTGAGTCGCTCAATGCAAACCAACATGCTACATCAAACAACCACACATCTCCATGCTCCTCTGCAGGCCACTCCTAATCACTGCATACCTCTATACAACACTGGATGTTAGGTTCTAAAATTCGGTTTGTATGCATTAGGTCACATCCCTCTACATAAGATTGGACTCTACAGCATATCCTTGTGCACCCCTGGGTACCACTGCCTACTGTCGTACCACCTTGTATCATATGCCATCCTGCATGTGCCAACGCATCCACCAATCTGCTAGTAATCCCTCCATGATGTGGGCTACATATCCCCATTTGCCGTGAAAGACTTGAGCGGTCTGACTCCTCACATGCCAATGGGAATGACATTATTGTGCCTATCCTCAGTAGCTCCAGTGTCCAATATACCAATGAGACAGCATCATCTCCATGTAATGCCCTGTCTGGTGGTCTGCTGATGCCACCTCCTCCTGCTAGCTCCTCCCATAGTAGGCTGATCACCCTATGACTCCATGCACAATCAATATGCCAAGACAACTCATGAAATTGGTCTGCTCCCCTGCCAAACCATCTTGTCACTAGTGTTGTCTTGGGCTCTGATGGAGATCTGAAAATGTGTGTGCACCCAAATGTCGGATCCATCACACAGGTACTACCGTCACCTAACAACTCTATGATGTAATGGGAAATGCCACCTAGATCCCAACAACAGTCTGGCTCTCGAGTTCCTATGGTTATCCATGGCCTCAGCTGAAATGTGGCCATTGATGTATCCAACCGCCTAGCTTGCTCCATCGGGTACCATCTCAGTACCTCTCGCCACACAATCCCAAAGGAGGGATCGAATGTACAATCCCCTGTGGAAGAAACAAGCCCTCCAAGTTGATGTAGTGTCATACTCGACTCTTGTAGCTGAGTCTTACTAACCTAACCATCCCATAGGGTATGTCTAGACGATGTTGACTCCCTCAATCCAATGCATGAGGGTGGGCTAATAACGTTGTAGATCTCGTCAATGTGCCTCTGAAACGAACTGTGCTAAAATCCCAATGTGCGGTCTCTATGCTGCCCCCTCATCAATGGCTAGCCCAAAGGATGGTTGCACATCCTCCTCCATTATGGACTCAATATGAGCCTCCAACTGCTCCTCCATAGACAATCCAACACGCAAGACATGCTTGCCAATCAGCTACAGGTGACTATCGTCTAGTAACTCTGGCATAGATCTAGATGCCTTTGCTCATCAACGATGAAGGTGTCTCCCGACACCTCATCAACCTGTGGTGCGCTACTATCACCTGAATACTCAATGACAACCCCAGATACCTCAACAACGGAAGGCACCTCCTCAATCGTGGACACCTCCGTGTCTCTTGGCACCTCGTCAATGGAAGGCCCTGTGGGTGTGTGCTCTACTCTCTCCCCCAAGGTGTCAACCAGAGCTATCAAAGGAATCTCCAACAAGGGTGACTCTTGCGTCACACTGGACACATTGACATGCTCCTCATGCTCTAGTGTGCCCAAAAAAACCTCCTCCTTAGGCTCTTGATATCTAAAGCCAGGTCTCCACCAGCAAAAGTGCCCCCTGGTCTCACCCTCTAATTGTCCCTGTCCTGTCTGCTCCTTTTGAGGAGATCTGATGCCCTGATTCTGTTGACTTTCCCCACACAATGTAGATGGTTGCACCCCCACAACCTACGCACCGCTAATGTCTCTGTTGTAAGGATGAGAATGGATTTTGCTTGAAAACTTCCTCAACTGGGCCAATCTCTTATCATTCCAATGGATTCCACACTAGAATTCCTGCATACTAAATCTTCTTTGAGCCATAAGTTGTGTATGATTTAACCCGTCACTATGAATATATGCTCAAATCTTCCATGATCTAGATGGATACCCCACAGCTGGCCAAGATCATGGCTCTGATACCACTGCAATGATACTAAACATGAATGTAAGTGATATACAAAGGATGCAAACAATCCAGCAATTACAAAAATGAAATATACATTAAGCACCCATGGAAACACTGGAAATAGAGAACTACTAAGCCATTTTATTACTTCTTCAGGAGAAAAATACAATAGTAAAATAGAATGGTGCACCTGCCCCAGAAAATTGTTCTATCTGCTGACCTCTAAGGCTTGGAATCAGTGCTTCCCTTGCTGAGAAAACTATGAGATTTCATCTCCTTGCTCCTTGGCCTAAACCTAGAAAAACCCACGAAGGAATTGGCCAAATGTTAACCTCGAAATTTTGGCCCAAATTCACCCTAGCTCCTCTAGCTGCTAGCTAAGTTGGGACCCCTGTTTTACCTCTTAGAACTGCCCAGAAAATTCTATAAAATCAGGAGTGTGATCCTTGCCCAAAACCCAGAAAAACCTAGAAAGGGTTACCCTTGGTTCCAACCTTCAAAAATTGAACTTTCACATCCTAGCCGTCCAATTTCGAATTCTGTCGCTGTGACTGATCTTGTCAATCTCTGCTCTCCCAACTCCAACAATCCTCCTCAAATGGCCCTCCAAGTGATCTCCTACTTCTCCCAGGCTCCAGCTAGCTCCAACTCTACAATTCCTTCCTTCAACTCCCATGTGAGCCTAGTGGTGGCTCTCTATGCAGGCCCCGGGTAACTGTAAATCGAACTGCTAGGATCCTGGCTCTGTTGGCTCCAAAAATCACAAGAAAGGTTGACCTTTTGTTGCTCTCCCAATCCTCAAACTCTCCCGGTAAATGCTTGATCATTGATAGCTCCAAACTCCCCCTGCGTATTCTCCAGGTATCCAGAAATACACACTCCCTATTGTCGCTGAATGGTAGTGATGTACACACTCCCGGAACTCCTAAAATACTTATTGAACTGCCTCTCTATAGCGGGTGCGGATGGTCTCCCGAAGTAGAAGTTGAATCTACCACTTGAGAGATTTGTGGCTAAACAATCGGTTGACTCAGCTAAATAGCAGAGCGAACAGTCAAGTAATTTTGATTGCAAGGTGTAAGAATGAATCCAAAAGAGAGCCCTCTCCTCCTTTTATCTTTGTGGGCCTTCCTTGCCTCATGTGGGTCCCTCCATCCAGCACTTCGAATTCCCTCCAAACCATTCGAATGGACTAGTTCGAATTCCCACGTGGCCTTCCTTGCCTCATGTGGGTCCCTCCATCCAGCACTTCGAATTCCCTCCAAACCATTCGAATGGACTAGTTCGAATTCCCACGTGGGTGGCCCCCACCATTCACTAACAACCAAATTAAGTCGAATTTCCTACTAAGTCCCTAAATCAAAAATTTTGGGTTCTTTCCCTTAGCCAAAATTGTGCAAAAATGTGTGGAAACACCCTGTTACAAATGTGTTTGAGAAGGGACATGAGAGTCCTCCCCTCCCAAATGTTGCTTTCCCTAAAGCAACCTCAAAGCTAGGTGCTCCAAAATGTGTTCACCCTCCTAGGTGGCATCCTCATCCGGCAAGCTCCTCCAATGCACCAAAAATCGCTTGTCCTCAAGCAATGCCTAAGCAAGCATCCTCTCTAACTGCTGCTCCCCACTATCACTGCAAAATGTGCCAGGGTCCCAGATGCGCCATTGGATCGTTTCTAACCTCTGCAGTGTCCTGATATAAAAGAATCCTTCAATACCAGGATCCCAGGCAATCCTGTCCAACATGAAGCTCCCCTCGCTCCATTCACTATCCTGCCTGGTGAAAGTACCCGAAGTCCCCTTCTCCATCAATGACTCGCTAAAGCCCAATGGAAGATTTTCCTACAGTAGTCGACGCATCCCTAAAGGTTATTGAGCTGTGAAGATCTATGATGCCCCAGTTCCCTCCTAGTCCCAGAGTGGTGCCACCATGTTGACGTTGTGCTACTCTGACTATGTCATACTCCCCATTGTGCGCAATCAGTATCCTCCTCTCCTGGAACTCAATGGTGGAGTGATGAAAGAGGCGAGACACATCATGCCTGGGCATCTCCATGGCACCAAGGCCAACCCATCCAAATCTAACTCTGAACCTGTGCAACAACAGAGAATATTTGCCTCCCCATATGATGAAAACCTCTGTGAACCCCCATGTGTCATCCCACGAGCAAACTATATCACCTTCTGCCACGACTCTGCTCATCACGAGTGATCTATTGATCAACTCAGTCCCTGCATCCCATAGCCAGACCTGCTGCGGCATAGCCCTGTCAATGAATGGAATCCCTTTGGCCATCATCTCTAGTCCCTGCATGTAATCATTATATAGGCTCCATATATCGCAGGCTAATCTGATGCATGCTAATCTACCCTGTGCCTGCCATTGTGTAGTATCAATGATCATTGGGAACCACGTGTGCCAAAGAGCTACCCCCTGGATGCAACCAAAAGATGGGTATCTGATACTCGTATTCGACTCAGTGTATGTGGACCCCTCCTGTCCCTGCCAACCATCTCCCCTGGGTCTGCCATCCACCCTCGATAATGTGCCAATACAATGTCTGGAGGTTGGACACATACTGGAAAGTTGCCTCAATCGTACACGGTATCCTCTGCTCATGCATGGTCCTGACATGCCCTGTGGAAAGAGTGACACATGTCTCCCTCGTGACCTGCTCCCCAGGCATAGGCTCACTAATGAACGATATGCCACCCTTGCAGATGATCAGCTCATCCCCCAACTTGTGGTTGTCAACTCGTGCACCGACCCAATGCCACCACTGAGAAGTCTCTCCCCTAGTGCGTTGAGTGTCATCCCAATATCTCGGGTGATCTCCCTGTCCCCAGTTGCTCGTGCCTAGAGTGTCAAAGGACAACAACCAAGTCGTATATGCCTGTAAGTAATGTATAAGAGGGACAGGCATGTGAGTCCCCATGGATACCATCGAGTATCGCTCATCTGCGTCCCCATCGATCTTGGGTGAAGTACACCCAAAGGTATGCCTGGTGTCTTCGTCCATAAGTCTCCTTGGAGGCAACCCTCCAAGACCTCGCTGTGCAACACCATATGCCCCTGCATCCCACTGAGTATCCTTGTAGTCCTCGACCTGGCACTATACCCTGCAGCCTATCCCTATACACCATTAGATACCCCGTGCTACTGTTGTACAATCTTGTACTGTCTCGTATCCTTCCTGTGTTACTGTATCTGGCTCTCCCCACATGCACTCAATGTGACGAGAGTCGCTCAATGCAAACCAACATGCTACATCAAACAACCACGCATCTCCATGCTCCTCTGCAGGCCACTGCTCATCACTGCATACCTCTATACAACACTGGATGCTAGGTTCTAAAATTGGGTCTATATGCATCAGGTCGCATCCCTCTGCATAACACTGGACTTTGTGGCATATCTTTGTGCAGCCCTAGGTACCATTGCCTACTGTCGTACCACCCTGTATCATATGCCATCTTACATGTGCCAATGCATCCACCAATATGCTAGTAATCCCTCCATGATGTGGGCTACATCTTCCCATCTGCCCTGAAAGACCTGAGCGGTCTGACTCCTCACATGCCAATGAGAATGACACTATTGTGCTTATCCTCAATAGCTCCAGTGTCCAATATACCAATGAGAGAGCACCGTCTCCATGTAATGCCCTGTTCGGTGGTCTGCCAATGCCACTTCCTCCTACCAGCTCCTGCCATCGTAGGCTAATCACCCTATGACTCCATGCACAATCAATATGCCAAGAAAACTCATGAAATTGGTCTGCTCCCCTATCAAACCATCTTGTCACTAGTGTTGTCTTGGGCTCTGATGGAGATCTTAAAATCTGTGTGCACCCAAATGTCAGATCCATCACGTAGCTACTACCGTCACCTAACGACTCTATGATGTGATGGGAAATGCCACTTGGATCCCAACAACAGTCTGGCCCTCGAGACCCTATGGTTATCCATGGCCTCTACTGAAATGTGGCCATGGATGTATCCAACAGTCTAGCCTGCTCCATCGGGTACAAGCTCAGTACCTCTCGCCACGCAATCCCAAAGGAGGGATCGAATGTACAATCCCTTGTGGAAGAAACAAGCCCTCTAAGCTGATGCAGTGTCATACTTAGCTCTTGTTGCTAAGTCCTACTAACCTGACCATCCCCTAGGGTATGTCTAGACAACACTAACTCCCTCAATCCAATGCATAAGGGTGGGCTAATAACGTTGTAGATCTCGTCAATGTGCCTATGAAACGAACTGTGCTAAAATCCCAACATGTAGTGTCTATGTTGCCCCTCATCAATGGCTAACCCAAAGGATGGTTGCACATCCTCCTCCATCATGGACTCAACATGAGCCTCCAACTACTCCTCCATAAACAATCCAACACCCAAGAAATGCTCGACAATCAGCTGCAATCAGCTGCAGGTGACTATCGTCTGGTAACTCTGGCATAGATCTAGATGCCTTTGTACCTATCGGATCCTCATCAACGGTGAAGATGTCTCCCGACACCTCATCAACCTGTGGTGCGCTACTATAACCTGAGTACTCAGTGACAACCACGGATACCTCATCAATGGATACCTCAACAATGGATGGCACCTCCTCAATGGTGGACACCTTTGCGTGTCTTGGCACCTCGTTAATGAAAGGCCCTGTGGGAGTGTGTTGTACTCTCTCCCCCAAGGTGTCAGCCAGAGCTATCAAAGGAATCTCCAACAAGGGTGACTCCTGCGTCACACTGGACACATTGACATGCTCCTTATGCTCTAGTGTGCCCAAAAGAACCTCCTCCTTGGGCTCCTGATATCTAAAGCCAAGTCTCCACCAGCAAAAGCGCCCCTTGGTCTCACCCTCTAATTGTCCTGTCTGCTCCTTTTGAGGAGATCTGATGCCCTAATTCCGTGGACTTTCCCCACACATTGTAGATGGTTGCACCCCCATAGCCTGCGCACCACTAATGTCTCTGTTGTAAGGATGAGAATGGATTTGGTCCAACACCTTCCTCAACTGCGCCAATCTCTCATCCTTCCAATGGATTCCACCCCATAATTCTTGCATACTAAATCTTCCTTGAGCCATAACTTGTCTATGGTTTAACCCGTCACTATGCATACATGCTCAAATCTTCCATGATCTAGATGGCTACCCCACAATTGGCCAAGATCATGGCTTTGATACCACTGTAATGATATTAGACATGAATGTAAGTGATATACAAAGCATGCAAACAATCCAGCAATTAGAAAAACAAAATATACATTAAACACCCATGGAAACACTGGGAATAGAGAATTGTTGAGCCATTTTATTACTTCTTCAGGAGCAAAATACAATAGTAGAATAGAATGGTGCAGCTGAGCTTGTCTCAATGGACAAGCTTGACAAAACCCAGGTGAGAAAACGTTGAACTGAAGGCTGCTACAACTGCTACACCAAACTGAACTGCGCTGCCCTAGAAAATTGATGTTTATGTTGACTTCGAAGGGCTGGAATCACTGCTTCTCGTGCTAAGAAAATTATGAGATTTTAGCTCCTTGCTCCTTGGCCTAAACCCAGAAAAAACCCATAAAGGGTTACCCTTGGTTCCAACCTTCAAAAATTGACCTTTCACAGCTTGGCCTCCTCCAATTTCGAATTTTGTTGCTGTAACTAATCCTGTAAATCTCTGCTCTCCCAACTCCAGCAATCCTCCTTAAATGGCCCTCCAAGTGATCTTCTACTTCTCCGGGCTAGCTCCAACTCTACAATTCCTTCCTCCAACTCCCACATGAGCCTAGTGTTGGCTCTCTACGCAGGCCTCGGGTAACTGTAAATCGAATTGCTAGGATCTTGGCTCTGTTGGCTCCAAAGCTCACAAGAAAGGCTGACCCTTTGTTGCTCTCCCAATCTTCAAACTCCCTCGGCAAATGCTTGATCACTGATAGCTCCAAACTCCCCCTGCGTATTCTCCAACTAGCCAGAAATACACACTCCCTGTTGTGGCTGAATGGTAGTGTTGTACACACTCCCGGAACTCTTGAAATACTTATGGAACTGCCTCTCTAGGGCGGGCACGGATGGTCCCCCGAAGTAGAGGTTGAATCTCCCACTTGAGAGATTCGTGGCTAAACAGCCGTTTGACTCAGCTAAACAGCAAAGCGAACAGTCAAGTAATTTTGATTGCAAGGTGTAAGAATGAATCCAAATGAGAGCTCTCTCCTCCTTTTATCTTTGTGGGCCTTCCTTGCCTCATGTGGGGCCCTCCATCCAGCACTTCGAATTCCTCCAAACCATTTGAATGGCCTAGTTCGAATTCCCACGTGGATGGCCCCAACCTTTCACTAGCAACCAAATTAAGTCAAATTTCCTCCTAATTCCCTAAGTCAAAAATGTTGGGTTCTTTCCCTTAGCCAAAATTGTGCAAAAATATGTGGAAACACCCTGTTACAAATGTGTTTGAGAAGAGACATGACAGGTTGGAATGGAGAGAGGTTATGAGTTAGTACGCAGCGGATGGAGAAACACTCATGGTTGGAGTTATAGCATAGCAGGAGCCACGAAGCATTGATACTTGTTCTTGGTGGCATTGGGATCCAAGAGGATTGGTTGATGACAGGTTCAGTCAGATGTTGGTTTGGGATCCGGGCATTGAGGGGTCCATTCATGGTGGGTTGACACAGAGGCATAGCACCACTGAGTGGTTTTGATGGGGTTCGGGCATTGGGTCTCAGTTACATTGGGCCACCAAAATTGTCCACATATTTCGATTGCTTGAGGGCAAGCAATCTAGGGGTGGGAGGATTTGTAATGGTCCTTTTTTGGTATTTCCTTATGGGATGGATAGGATGGACTCTTAAGAGTTGGAGGCAGATAGGTCACAGGTGCAGGTGGGTGTCCTCAGCGGGCCCAGGCGCTTTTGGAGGGGTTTTGAGGAGTTTTTATGAGGTTCAATGGCATTCACTTGGTATATTCCATCATCTGCATAGTTTACGTTTCGTTCTGTTGCATTCCAACAACTTCCAAAAAACAGTTATTAATGGGTCTAGATCAATTAATTACGCTGAAGGTGGCATTTCGATAGGAATACTTGATAGAATGCCTTAGTGTAATAGCTTGTTGGAACCAAAACAAGAAGATCTATAGGACGAGATGGCTAAAAGTGATTTTTAATGACCTAAGAAGGCATGGTGGCCAGTTTACCCTTTTCCCACATTAAAAAGAATATTTTAATTGAAATGAAAGAGGGAAAAGTGCTCCATGATTAAAATAATAATAAAATAGGAGGTTCTAGAAGGGTCCATTAGATTTATAAAAGAGGAGGAGGCCATTAGAGGACATCTTGGATTTGATATTTCTTCTTGTATGAGAGGTTGAGAACTTGGTTCTCTACTTCATTGGGAGCCCCAGGATAGAAACCCTCGGGTGTGCTAGTGGGTGTTGGACGAAAACCCAACACTCTTGAGGAGATTTCACTCAAAAATCTCACAATGCTTCATTGGAGATTTGGAGAGAGCATTTTTGCAGTAGCGCTCTCACAGGCCATCTACATCATTAACAGAGTCATTCATCATTTGGGTCAAAGATCTTTTCTGCGTTTGCTCCGCTTGCTTGGCAAGCTCAAGTTCCACTATTCCTTCATGTTGATGTACTCTTTTCAGTGGATTAATAAAATGGCTCAGTGATTTTATTGGCATCTATTTGTGTATCCATTTGCCCGCTGTGTGTCTATTTACAATTATTTTGTTGTTCAAGTTCATTTCTGGTATCTACTGTTAAAATTTCCATTAGGGATATTACACATTCTATCAGGGGAGCCAAATCTCTTGGATGAACCAATCACCCTTTTCCATTGATGTCAAAGGGGGAGAATATCTTCGTAGGAACAAGGGAGAAAGAGATGCATGATGTAACATGCCTTGGTATGCTTGGTGTGTTGACATCAATGACAAAGGGGGGGATTGTTGAGCAAGTTGTCATTGATGTCAAAGGAGGAGCAGTTGTAGGATGATTGAGCAGGTGTGTAGCTAGTCATTGATGTCAATGCAAGAGTATGAGCATGTATCGGGTAGCTGAGATTTGGTTTCTTGAACAATGGAGATACCTTGCTTTTATTGGAATTTTTGGAGCAACAGATCAATGTGCTTGCCTCAGAGACCCTCTCCATCAAATTCTATTTGTTGAGCTAATTTCGGTCGTATGTGGAGTATCTCGTGGGCCATCACGGTTTGCAAAATATGCCTAATCAAAGTCAAAGCCCCAATGTTGGGTCCAAAACCCCGAGGGTTGACAATGGTGTAACTTATGTGATGACATGGGATCAAACGATGATGCAGTAACTTTATTGATGTGGCAATATTGATATTAGTATTGAAGGAAGTGATCAAATTCAATTTAAATAAGGGATCAAAATTTAACTTCGCAATTTGAATTTTGATTGAGTTGGCCTCATAATTTTGAATTCAAATTAAAGAGACATGTCGACTTGCCCTCCAAAAGTATATTCAACATCTATGTAAACTAATACATGTTGCTCTCCAATGTGTGCAAAGTGATTCCATCTGACATCCGAGGTTCTGAAATTCGTTTGAAGGCTTGTTTCACTTGTAGCACTTTTGTGCATAAATCTGAGGATGAACATCCCCGAGGAGAAATCGTAGAGAGGGTTAGGGTTTGATTTTTTTCTTTTGGTTTTTGGAGATTTTTTCTATTGCAGGTAAAGGAGTTTCGCTCAACAAGACCTCTATGACAGTTCTTTTCGACTATGTTTTTGGGACTAACGATACACACTAGATTATGATGGACCTTGGGTATATTTCTCTGTGACACATCTTGATATCGTTGTCCTTTCTATTGATGAAGTTCTGAGATACACCATCTTCCATGTGGTTGTATACATTTACTAATATCATTGACTCAAGACATACGATCCTGTGATTGACTCTAGATACACCTGGGTTGTATTGAAGATAATCTGGATATCGTTTGCAATTGGAGACATGCAGCCTTGATTTGAGATGTGCAGCAGACCTGAAGTGTTTTCTAGGTCACCTCTGCAAACGCGTGACTTGAAATGGGTTATGGATTGCAGTGAATTCTGGAACAAGTCTTTGCGGCCCTACTTTTGAAAAATTTGCTTGACCTATCGAGCAACCTATATTCCGGGCTATTGTATACAACTATCCTTGTAGCTACTGTTAATTTGATTAAGGTGCAAATCAAAGGAATTCGTTGTTGGTTATTTTGTTCCGAGTGTTGAAACTCTTGCAAAGAAGACAAAAGACAAGAAAAGAGTTTTGAAGTTCCCTTCGTATAAATAGTGTGGTAACCTTCTGAAAATATGATATATGAATGATCATTAACTCTCTCTCTCCATGATCTATTGTTGTTATATCTTTGTGGGTCAATTATAAGGTAAGAAACGTGCACATGAAAAATTATTATGTCAATGCACTTGAAAACAAATGATTTGAGTGCAAGTTGTATGTACTTGAGCATTAACTCATCCACTAGTGAGTTTGTTATCTCATAGCCTAAACTATATTATCAACCGATCCTATCACTTGGAGATGGTTTCGTATGTAAATAATGCTATAGGAATAATGGTGCTGTGAAAATTCCAAAACTGGAATCCTATTGCAGCAATTGGAAATTATTCACCTAATTATTATTTTAATTAGCAATTTATTTATTGTTTCCTACAGCAAACACTGAATAACTCACTCTGCAGCTTACACAAATAACACTGTGAAAGAATAAATGCTAGCACACACATAAATTTACACAGTTATTTTTGGACAAATGTCCCTAGCAAAATCCAACTCGGGAAAACTAGTGCAACAGTGAGGGTTTAATTTATTATGCAGTAGTGAAATTTGAGTACATCTATGGATGTGCAACTGGCAATCCAAACAACAAGAAAATATGATCAAAATACTAAATGGAATTACCCTTCTCCCACAAGAAATCTCTAGCTTGACTTTTCTTATCAAAAACTCTGCCTCTTGGAGCATTGCATCAACCTCTGCGCTACTCTATGTAGTTGGCTGGATGAATTGCTTTGGACTGGGCTCTGATGAAGTTATTCTACCTCTGGATGCTGCAAAAATCGTCTCTCCGACTCTCTTGGACTCCTTCCCGTCCTCTGGAACTGAGAATGATTTTTATTCCCTCCAAATCGAATTGCCTGACTGAAGCAACTACGTTTCCCCTCAATGTTGTCTCTCTGGGATAATTCGGCTCACTTGTTGTTGCCTCTCCGGATCTGGAAAATATTTCCTCCAAATCACTGTCTCTGCCCCTCACTCACTGCTTCAATCTCACTGACTCTCTTTCTGGCAACTCACTGCTACGACTCAAGAAATTGATCTACTCATGAAATCAAACTGCTTAAGTGTCTTCTTTAAGTTCCCATCGACTTCTTATAATCCTCTGTTGGGACTCCAACGACCAAGATTATATCTTAATCAGTGGCTAGGATTAACTTGAAGTTGATCCGTGCAAGTTTCTAAAACATTCACACCTTGACTTAATTAATTCTGATTAATTAAGCATATTCTCTATGTTTAGACTTAGGAAATATTTAAAAACTGGCTAATTATCTAATTAAGTCATTTTTAGGCAGAATTTCCAATAACGATTTATGGGTTTTGGAGATCTCTTGTATTCTAGCCTCTCCACAAAATTTCATGGCTAGAACACATCCGATGCTACAAAAACTAACACTCCCTCTTAGCGAAGAATGTGTTCCAGTGCTCTACTACACATCCTGTAGCAGCACCCTGTCTTTGCATCATCTCTTGTCACGTTGCTGATGTTTGGTTGTCGTTGCCCACCAACCACTGTGCAACTCCGATATGAGCTGCATCTGTGCTGCTGCTGACCCTACTGAACTACGGCCAACACTGCAACTCCCTCTCATTTGATGTTGTTGCAATTGCAACAACTACAACTAAGAAGCATCCAAAATATTGAATCAACTGTGATCAGTATATAAAATGTCACGTGAGTATCTGGCTGCTACTAATATCTGCACTGTCACTGAGGAATTTGTGTTGCTGCTGACTCGGCACTGTGCCAACTGCACTACTGCCGACTCTGCAATGCGCTTCCCAGCATCTGGCTGCTACTAGTCTTTGCAATTGTCACTCTGGCATCTAACTGCATCAACTGTCGCTGAGACATCCTGCTACTAAATAATGTGGGCTCCTGTAGCAAGGTATTGATCCATGAGGTGGACTCCTCAAGGACCCTGCCCAACTGGCACACTAGAGTTTCATACTCCTCTTGGATTTGGTGCCTCACTATCTCCTTTTGAGCCTAGTCCTTAGCTGAGACCCTTTTCCATTCCGCGACTCGCACTATACAACTCGTACTTCCTCCAGCACCTGTCTCTGGTAACTGGAAGTTGATCTGCTGCCTAGATCTGCATTATGGCTAACTTGCACGGCCTCCTCTGGCAATCTCATACGGTCATCCCTGTAGAGCTACAAAAATCTAGAAACTCAAAACTGGAGAAAATAAAACTCGAAAATCTCCCTCTTTCCCTCTGCTTGGCTGCTTCTTTGCTACTCGCACTCCCTTCTGGAGTGAGAAGATCTGCTCACAACTAATGCCAATCTACAAATAGAAAATTAGATCTCTAAAACTCGAGATCCCCTAAGAGAAATTTTCCCTCTGTTGTGTGTGCTTTTTCTCTTCCAACCGACACTACTTCTGCTGCTGAAGTAACCCTTTGCATCCAACCAAAAATTTGCTCAACAAAAGTCTAAGCTGCTCCCTCTTCCGATGGAATCACTCAATTTGGAACGATCGATTTTTTCTGCCCCTCTCAGAAAAATCAATCTTCCTCAAGTAACTCGGTCTCCTAGCAGAATGACTGCGTTGCCCTTAGGAATTTTGGCCTGCTGCCCACACTGAGCAGCGAAATTCCATTCCTTCATTTTCCTGAGCTCTCCAACTAATCAACCTGGCTCTGATACCATGTGAAAATTCCACAACTAAAATCCTATTGCAACAACTAGAAATTATTCACCTAATTGTTATTTTAATTAATAATTTATTTACTGTTTCCTACAACAAATACTGAATAACTCACATTGCAACCTACACAAATAAAACTGTGGAAGAATAAACGTTGGAAGAAATGCTAGCACACACATACAAATTTACACAGTTATTTTTGGACAAATGTCCTTGGAAAAACCCAACTTGGGAAAACCGGTGCAATAGTGAGGGTTTTATTTATTATGCAACAATGAAATTTGAGTACATCTATGGATGCCCAACTGGCAATCCAAACAACAAGAAAATCTGAGTAAAATACTGAAGGGAATTACCCTTCTCCCACAAGCAATCTCTAGCTTGACTTTCCCTATCAAAAACTCGGCCTCCTGGAGCATTGCGTTAGCCTCTGCGCTGCTTTTCGTCACTGGCTGGACGACTTGCTTTGAATTGGGCTCTGATGAAGTTGTTCTGCCTCTAGATGCTGAGAAAATCGTCTCTCCGGCTCTCTGGGACTCCTTCTCGGCCTCTGGAACTGAGAACGATTTTTCTTCTCTCCAAATCGAACTGCCTGACTGAAGCAACTGCGTTGCCCCTCAGTGCTGCCTCTCTAGGATAATTCGGCTCACTTGTTGCTGCCTCTCCGGATCTGGAAAATCTTTCATTCGGATCACTGTTTCTGTCCCTCACTCACTGCTTTGATCGCACCGGCTCTCTCTACAGAAACTCACATGTTGTTACTCAGGAAATCGATCTGCTCATGAAATCGAACTACTCAAGTGTCTTCTCCAAGTGCCCGTCCACTTTTTCTTATAATCCTCTGTTGGGACTCCAATAGCCAAGATTAGATCTTGATCGATGGCTAGGATTGACTCGAAGTTGATCCGTGTGAGTTTCTAGAACATTGACACCTTGACTTAATTAATTCTGATTAATTAACCATATTCCCTAAGTTTAGACGTAGGAAATATTTAAAAACTGGCTAATTATCAAATTAAGTCATTTCTAGGCGGAATTTCCATAAACAATTTCTAGGTTTTGGACATCTCCTGTATTCTAGACTCTCCACAAAATTTTGTGGCCAGAACACGTCCGATGCTACAAAAACTAATAGGTGCATGGCAGTTTGTGAGTAATGTTGTAAGCTTCTGTGCATTGTGTGAGGGCCATATGATATGCGATTTACAATGAAGGATGAATTAGTTTAACAGAGACCAGATTAGTAAAATTGTTTTGAAGTGTATCTCTGAAATAAATATCTACTACTATCCTTTCTATTCCATACATTCTACGTTCTTGTGAAGTTAATTACTGAAAAGGGGAAAATATGAGACAAGGAATAATTATGGTCTCTAATGTACAAATCATTAAGTGCTGAAGCAACTTCATAACAACAAGCACACATCTGGACATGAAGGAACTCATCAAAATATTTGGTTCAGTAGCCCATTCAGAAGTAGTGAAGTTAAAAGAGTATTATTGACTAACAGATATCATATTTGGTCCAACACTGAAGCAGTAAGGCTTCAGTCAATTGACAAGTATAGCAGTGAGAGTTCTGTTGTTCCTATTGACAATCACGTTGGAGGTATGACTCATCTTAGGCAGTGACCTGAGATGGCATGACAAGACCATGATGATTAGACAGTGGAATGTAACGGTGTAACCTATATGACAATGATATACATGCAGGATTGCAAGGAGCTTATTTTGATGTATGACTATGATAGACAACCAATGACAGTGACCTTATGATTTTATAGTTGGTTGACTATGTTCTTGACATTGACTCTTCTACATGACAATCCATGATGTGATGACAAGGATGTTGTATGACAGTGTTTGACTTATACAATGATGATTCAATCTTTGACATATGATGTAATCGTTATGGACTGATGGTAACAAAACTGTAAGAAACAGTAACCTAGCAGTATTCTTGATGATCTATTACAACAACTACGGTATTGGTGACATTGTTTTGTGAAGCGTAGAAGGGGGAAATATGTTGAGCAGGAAGAATAGCAACAATGGATAGTCGGAGTAATGATAGTTGGAGTGGACCTCAGTAGCAGAAGTAGCATCATCAGTGGATAGTTGTGGCAATGATCTGCAATAATGAACAACAGTAGCAGAAGTGATAGCAGAGAGAAGTAGCGGTCTATGGCAGTGTGGTAGTAGCAGAAGCAATGGTGGTTGCAATGAAAACAATATATTGTACTTGGGCCATTTTTCCCTGGTACAGGAGCCTAACCCATTTAGGGAGCATTTGCTTCCTTCTAGATTGCTAGAAAAACCACTTGTGAGCCTTGTACTTCCTTCTAGGTTTACCTGGTAAATTATTGTATGTACATTCATACATAACAGAGTTTTGATTAAAGGAAAATCTTGTGTATTGTTTGTTGAAAAATGTGTAACTAGGTTCGATCTTCATAAATATGAAATGTAATTTTGATTCTTATATATTGTAAAATGAAAGAAAAATTATTACTATTCCTTTTGTAGCATGGGTTTCATGCTCAAGGTCTTTTATTTAGAGTTCAAGCACCCATTGAGTGCTTCTAGTGTTTGTCCTAAGGTCAAGAAGTCAAAAGAGTCATTGTCATATGAAGAAGACCCCATCAAACACATTGTAACATGTAAAAATAATTATTTTTGTATTTAAAAGTGTCAAAATACCCTCCAAGACCAAGTTGGCCTGGCAGCTAAGAAGTCAGCCTCAATTAGGGGATTTCGTCCACCTTGGAAGCTTATATAAAAGGGAATTCGACCTCCTATGTAGATCATTCATTCTTTCATCGTTCAAGTGAAGGAGAAGAAGAATAAGGCTAGAGAAGGACAAAGGATGAAGGACAAGTGTTTGGGTTATTTTCTCTCTCTTTTCACATGTGCGAAGGAAGGGGGCTAAAGTTTTGCTGCTGCAAGATAAACTTGGAGAAATTGCAGAAAGAAGGTCGAAGGAAGGTCTATTAGGTCATACTCAAGCCCTAGAACTCAAAGAAACTCAAGCAAAGTTCAAAGGAAGCCTTGGAAGCCCTAGATTTGCTCACACGTGTGGAGGCAACAACTATTGCAAGGGCTGAAAATTTCAGACTTGCAGTAGAGGCCGAAATTTTGTAGCTAGGGGTCTAAGTTGTGCAGCTGGAAGAGATTTCACTGGGTTTGACCTAGACAGACAAAGAACATCATCAAGAAGTTCGAACTTGGTCTTGCAAGGGAATTGGTCTTGGTCTAGAGGTCTTGGAATTCGTCATTTGAAGAATCTATAAGAAGAGGAGATTTGTTGGTTTTCCTCTCAAATGGAAAGGCTTTGGCCTTGACTTGCAGCCTATATCCTGTGTCCCTATGTACAGTTGATATTCTTGCTTTGGTAGTTGTTTGATGATAGCAATAGCATAATAATAAGAAAAGAAGCTAATAAGTAAGAAAAAGTAAAAAGACATCACAATAAGTTATCAAGTTTAAGAGATATCATCCTAATTGTAATTACCCACCTACAATTACAAACAAAATGCGAATATTAGCATACATACAAGGTATCCATATGATAGCTACATATGCATGCATCGCATGCACTGCACTAGTATACCCTAACTGGTTATGAAAATGTTCAAGTAACGAGTAAATGGATTAATTATGGAAAGTGCCAAGTAAATACCTAACACAAATATATATCGATATATATATATATATAACTATAATATATTATACAAAATAAAGGATAAAGGAAATGTATCATACAAAACAATTAGGAAATACAATATACGATATACAATAGAAGCAATAATAATAATATAAATTATTATATTAAATTAAAAAGGGAATTTAATATATATATATATATATATATATATATATATATATATATATATATTAAATCAAATGGGAGCATGATAAACAAATCTCATGGAATTATAGTTAATTAAATAAATCATTAAAATTCACCCAATAATAAACTATTATGGAACCAACTCAATCAAATAATGGTTCAACTATTATAATATCAAAAGGACAATTAAATTAATGATCATAATTGTTCAATCGTTCAAAGAATGAGGGGATAATGGTAAATGAAGGTTTCAACCAGTCAAGGGGCGGACGACCACCTAGAACTGACAAACCAATCACTAAACTGACAAGCCAATCACCATGTTGTTAGGGGGAGGCAACCGACAATGAGTTTAATAGATTTGTTAAATGAAGAGGCGGTAGATGGATAAAAGGAGACGCTTTTCGGATGGGAAGGGGAAAGGAGGAGAGTTGGAGGAGATGGTAATGAATCTGATCTGAGGATGAGCTTAGGGCTCGATTTTGTTGTTCTTGAAGTTTTGGGCACAGGGACCAGTGGACTTCGGTCTCGAAGTCCTCTGGATCTGGGAACCGGATAGGTTGATCCCAGATATGCAGTGAGGAATCTGTCAGTTTGGTAGTGGGAGCAAGCTCGAAGCAACGTCAGCCCAGGTATTGACTTCAAATGGGATATCCAAGTAGGTATTTTCATTCAAATTGGTCAATCTACATAGAATTTTGATTGTCATGTTATTCTATAAAATATAGACCTTACACTAACTATAGCCCTATAGATTTCTCAACATGGTATCAGAGCTAAGGTTGGCTAAGGGCATGATGAAGATCACTACATATTTGAAGAAGTGTTCTATGGTAGCAAATCATCTCAAGCAATGTATCAAGGCATTGTGGAATCTCCTATTATCCATCAAGAATAGTATGACCAAGACTTCTACAAAGGATGAAGGGTTATTCTTAGCACTTACAGGCACATTTGAAGATGAGAATATTTTGGTAATCGACAATGGAGCATCAAGACATATGACAGGTGAACAGAAGCAGCTAAAAAACTTATCGAGAGGAAAATTTTCCTACTCCGTTGAACTTGGTGACAAGAAGAGCTATCCTGTAAGAGGAATTGGATCAACTTCGTTAGAGCTAGAGAATGGAGGAAATATTTATCTCAACAACATCCTATTTGTTTCAGGTTTGCAAAAGAATCTACTTTCTATTTCATGTTTAGAAGATAAGGGAGATAGAGTCGCTTTTATAGATGGAAAGGTTGTAGTATGGGATAAAAGCTCTAGCATCAAAAATGCAAAGATCATTGGGATTCGTGAAGGAAGACGCTAAATACTGTTGACTTCACTATCTCAAGCTTTGGTTCACATTGAAGTAAGTCCATGTGAACTTTGGCATAGAAGGTTTGGTCACCTTCACTACAAAATCTTACCAACTCTAAATTCAATGGTGAATGGCATCCCTGAACTCAAGGAGGATCATGAAGGAGTATGCAAGGGATGTGAAACAAGTTAAAAATTTTAAGAGACCATTTGGAAGCAGTGCTTCAAGGTCAAAAGAAATTCTGGATCTCATTCATTCTGATGTTTGTGGTCCTATGTCTACAAAGTCTCTTGGAGGTCATCTATATTATGTAACATTCATTGATGACCACTCAAGGAAAACTTGGATCTATTTGTTGAAGTCCAAGGATGAAGTATTCGACAAATTTCAAGAATTCAAAGTTGAAGTAGAGAACCTTACAAAAAGGAGGATAAAGATACTAAGATCCGAAAATGGAGGAGAATACACTTCAAAGGAACTCATAGCTTTCTATAAGGAGGCTGGGATTAAGAGGGAGTTGATAGTCCCATATAATCCTGAACAAAATGGAGTTGTTGAACGAAAGAATCAATCAATTGAAGAAAGTGTTAGAGCCATGTTACATGATCAAGACTTGCCAAAATTTCTATGGGGTGAAGCAACAAAGATTGTTGTATATGTTCAAAATCGAAGTCCTCACAGATCATTAGATAACATGACTCTTGAAGAAGCATTCACTGGGAAGAAACCAAGCATGGACCATCTTTGAATATTTGGTTGTCCTGTCTATATTCACATTCCGAAGGATAAAAGAAAGAAGTTGGATCCTACAAGCATGAAGGGAATATTTGTTGGCTATAGTAATACTTCAAAGGCATATAGGATCTACATAAAGGAAGGACACCAAATAGAAGTAAGCCGAGATGTGATCTTTGATGAAAGTATTGCATTCAAGAAATCAAAGGATCTCCCGATTGACTCTAATGATGAAGAACATCCAATATTTGAAGAAGAGGGTGCAAGGGAGGAAGAAAATTCAAATCATGAAGAGATAGGTCCCAGTGAACTTGTGCAACAAGTCATCGTCCTTGAAAGTAGAAAGAGACCTAATTGGTTAAAGTATACTCTCCTAGATGTCGAGGGACATGGAGCTGCCAAAGGCACATTCAGGGAAAGTAAGAAGCCCAAAAGATATTCAAGATATGCAACCTATATGACGAAGTTAATAGAAGCAAAACCATCCACCTTTGAAGAGGTTGTCAAACATCAAGAATGGAAATATGCCATGAATGAAGAGTATCAATCAATAATGAAAAATGGAGTTTGGGAGATTGTACCTAGGCCTGAAGACAAATATGTGGTGACTTCCAAGTGGCTCTACAAGATTAAACATGTAGCAGATGGAAGTATAGATAAATATAAGGCAAGATTTGTGGCTAGGGGCTTCTCCCAACAAGAAGGCATCAATTATGAAGAGACATTTGCACCTACAGCAAGGTATACAACTATACATTCGTTGGTCTCTTTGGCAGCATCGATGGGATGGAACATCCATCAAATGGATGTCAAGACAACATTCCTGAATGGCACTATTGATGAAGAAGTCTATATAGAACAACCCTTGGGATTCGAAGTAAAAGATAGAGAGACTTATGTCTACATGTTGAAGAAGGCATTGTATGGCCTCAAACAAGCACTAAGGGCATGGTATGCAAGGATGGATGCATACCTACAAAGGTTGGGCTTCTCGAAGAAATTTATTGATCCAAATCTCTACATCGAGGTTGTGAAGGATGAGCTCGTAATCATTCTTCTATATGTGGATGATATTCTCATGACAAGTGTGGAAGGTCGTATTCAAGAGTGCAAGAAGCAACTGGCAGCAAAATTTGATATGAAGGATCTAGGGTTAATGCACTATTATTTGGGATTGGAAGTTTGGAAAGGACCTGATGATATTTATTTAGGTCAAGGAAAGTATGTGATCGAGATGCTGAAAAGGTTTGACATGATGCACTACAAACCTATGACAACCCCTATGATCAAAAACTTGAAAAGGGTAAGAAGTTTTGAATCAAGACTGGTGGATCTGACAAGGTATAGACAATTGATTGGCTCACTGATGTATTTGGTAAATACTCAACCAAACATTTGTTTTGCAATGAATGTTTTCGATCAGTTCAAGTGGAGCCCAAGCATGATCATTAGATAGCGGCTAAGCATAACTGAGATATTTGCAAGGAACAATCTGCTGCTACCTGAAGTATGATAAGAGGAATGATGTCCACTTAATTGGATATATAGATTCTGACTAGGGAGGTAGTGATATGGATGGGAGAATTACTACTAGAGGATGTTTTAGTTTGGAATCCTCCATGATCTCCTAGATGAGTAGAAAGCAAGAATTGGTTTCTTTGATTAGTGTTGAGGATATTGCAGCTTGTGAAGTAAGCAAAGAAGTTGTCTCGTTGAGGAAGTTGTTGTCCAACTTGTTTGAAAGACCGATGGACCCTACGGTGATACATTGTGACAACACCAACTGTATAAGGTTGTCTGAAGACCCAGTGTTTCATGGAAAGACAAAGCACATAAATAACAAGTATCACTACATTCGAAAGTTGGTGCAGGATGGAGTGTTGTAGCTACGATATATCTCCACTGATGAACAAGTAGCTGACATCTTGACAAAATCTCTTCCTAATAAGAAGCTTGTGTATTTGAGAGACAAGCTTGGACTGGTTGATATATACTCCTCAGTTAAGAGGGAAAGATAGACACATCATTCTTGTCTTCACTTCATGAAGCAAGAATGGAGGATTGGGTAAGCATCTGGCATTCGATATTCTTTGAGGATAAGAGTATCCAAGGTAAGAGTAGTCGAAGAGGAAATTCCTTGAGGTTGTGTTATTCGAAGATAGGAATTGTCCTAAAAGGGCATACCCTATGAACATCCGGGTGGGGTATATACCTTGAGAGACAATGATAATGGTGTTTATCTGTCATTGGTCTCACCAACATTGTGCTTTGATCTTGTGGAGAGATAGAGTTGTTAGTCAAGGCCTTGCTATGTGACAATGTTGGTTGATATGATGCAAAGAGAGGTTTACCAATCCAACTCTTCTTATGAGATCTCTTCGTTTCGAGAATATCCATGCACCATTTCTGAATACCTCCCTTATTAAGAGGGAGCGTTGAAAAATGTGTAACAAGGTTCAGTTTTCTTAAATATGAAATGCACTTTTGATTATTGTATATTGTAAAATGGAAGAAAAATTATTATTGTTATTTTTGTAGCATGGGTTTCAAAATCAAGGTCTTTTATTTAGAGTTCAAGCACTCATTGAATGCTTCTAGGGCTTATCCTAGGGTCAAAAAGTCAAAAGGGTCATTGTCATATGAAGTCTTGACCCCATCAGGCACATTGTAACTTGTGAAAAGAATTAATTTTGTATTTGAAAGTGTCAAAATACCCTCCAAGACCAAGTTGGCCTGGCAATTAAGAAGTCAACCACAATTAGGGCATTTAGTCCACTTTGGAAGCCTATATATAGTAGGGAACTTGACCTCCTATGTAGATCATTTATTCTCTCATCATTCAAGTGAAGGAGAAGAAGAAGAAGGCTACCAAAGAAGGAAGAAGGACAAAGGACAAGTGTTTGGGTTATTTTCTCTCTCTCTTTCCCTACGTGCGAAGGAAGGAGGCTAGGGTTTTGTTGTTGCAAGCTTGAACTTGGAGAAATTGCAGAAAGAAGGTCGAAGGAACGTCTATTAGGTCATCCTCAAGCCCTAGAAGAAGGAGAAACTCAAGCAAAGGTCAAAATAAGCCTTAGAATCCCTAGGTTTTCTCACACGTGTGGAGGCAGTAGCTATTAGAGGGGCTGAAATTTTCAGACCTGCAGTATGTTGAAGAAAATGTAACTAGGTTCGGTCTTCATAATGACATGTAATATGACTAATGTAAATGATGTAATAAAAGAGAATACAAATATTTTTTTTGTATACCTTGTTGCATGGGTATCATGAACAAGAAGTGTCATTCATAGGTCAAAGGCTTCTTCTTGATGTCTTTAGGATTTGTCATAATGTCAAAGAGTCAAGTCATGTAGGAAGTAGGTCTTCTTGAGCATGAGAAAAATATATTTGTGTCATAAACAATGTCAAGTAGCCCTCCAAATGACAAGCACAATCCTCTTCTTATGTCGACCAACAGAAATGAATTAAGAACAGTCATGTCGGTTCAAAGAAATAGACACAACAGTTCACAATGACATGTCAGCTAAATATGGAAGACGAACCACTATATATACCCATTATGGTCTACACAAAAGGTAAGACATAGAACTCGGATCCCTGTAAATTTTGGATGGGTACAACAAAGCACAAAACTCGAATTTTCGAATGAAGTTCATATTTTCGGATGGGTACAGGAAGGTCAAACATTCGATGAACAACATCTCTGTGTCTCGGCCTCCTCACTATTTTGATGATCATTGCCTCAAACGTAGTCATAGTCTAGGCATCATTGTGAGGAGAAAGATCTTTGTAACACACTCTTGGCATACTCTCTAGACACAGTCACAGTTTAGGCATCGTTGCAATGAGAAGAATCTTGGTTATCCAACAGTGACACTCTGTCTGGGCATGTATTCTGGACAATGGTAATCATGATCTCAGTCATGATTGTAATAGGTTGAAGGTCATAATTTTGATGAAGATCTCGGTGCAGCTCTTATATATATATATATATATACATATCTCATTGTTATAGTGAAGGGGCAACAAGTGTCATGCGAAAGAGCAGCAATGATCCTGATGAAGGTGCAACAGTGTTGCAAAAGTAATGATCACAGTGATGGCCTCGATGATGCAGGCGGTAATGTTCTCTGTGGTGCAGTAGCAATGGCCTCAGTGTTGCAGCTATTATGATGACCTCAATAGTGACAAAGAAGAGGATTGGTGTCTTGGTCTTGGAAGGGCATAGTAGGTCAAGGGTCATGATCTTGGTATTCGTCTATTGGAATCTCTATAAGAAAAATTTTGTGCAGGTTTTCCTCTCCAAGAGGGAGAGGTTTTGGCCCTAGCATAAAGCCAACACTGTGTGTTCTTGTCTCTTTGTTTTGGTAGCTATTTGATGAAATAAAGAAGACACTTTAATAATAATAACAAGTGAAGATTATGCTAAGATGAAAAAGTTAAAAAAACCTCACAAATAGTTATCATGACTAGAATAATCTCTTTAACTCTAATTTCCCTAGATTCTTCAACATGGTTTCAGAGCTAAGGTGTTGAAGTCAAAGGAAGGGCAGAAAAAAGAGACATTCAAGGATCAGCTTCAAGAAGGGCATCAAAGCAAGTTGAAAGGCTTTGACAAAATTGAAGGATCAGTCCACAACAACAGTCTACATCAGCAAGGGTTTTTGTCTATGCAATCAAGGAGACAATCTACAACAGCAAGATCTTTTGTCTCCACAGTCATCATCAAAAGACCACCAAGACTCTCATCAAGATGTCTACAAAGCAATGAAGCTCAAAGGACCTCAAAATCGAAGACTACATCATCTCGAAGAAGGTCGAAGTCCTAGAAGCAGTCTTGATCTAAACTACTAAAGAAGGCAAATTGAAGGCAATAAGGCATGAACATCTTCAAAGGATCATCTCCTTTCCCTAGAAGAAGATCATCCGAGGAAGCAGCAAATCATCCTCATCAAAAGGAGCAACCTTTTCTATTGAGGAAAGGCTCTCTCATTTGTAAGAAGGTCATCCAAGAAGAAACTCTAATATATCTTCTTCAACCATCATCAAAGCAATCAAGGTGAAGATTTCATCTTCACATGACAAGTAAGTATCTTTTCATTCTATAATCAAGTTTGGTTAAATGACTTCATGATTGCAAGAAGATCTATAGGTTGGATGGGTCATCAAGATTCCTTGCATGAAGGAGGATGGACATAGTCCTCTAAGTAGCTGAAGTCATTGAACATATCAAAAGGTCTCCTCTGAATTCATGGAAAGGGATACTTATGAAAGATCCCCTCATATAGAAACATTGGAGACATCAAAGAAATGTATATGATAAACTCATTCTCTGAAGGTGCAATGAAGAAGGTCACATAAAATCTGATCTACATGAAAGTAAAGGTATCAAAGGATGTAGGATATCTCCAAAAGGTCTCACCTACAAAATCTAGGAAGGAAATCATCATTGTTCTAACTGATAGGCAAGGTAACAAATGTCCATGAACAAGAAGGTTACCTCATTCAACAATTTGTGGTCTCTATGCTAGATAGAGAAAGACAAGTTGATGGCAAAAGTGTTGAAGGTTAAGGGTCCTCAAACAAGACAGAACAATGCTATGGAAAGATTATAAAAAGAAAGCTCATATCACCGGAAAGATGGAGGAAGCTGAAGAAAGGGACAAAGGAAAGAGGGAGTAACAGATCTCTACTATGATTGAGATGGTATCCCTCACGAAAAGGTCCTATCATAAGCTCCTAAATCTTTAGTTACAGATATGACCATGATAATAAGATGCATCGTGGCATCATGGAAGCATTAGAAACAAGAGCTCAAGACATCACCATGGGAATCATGAAGGACAAAATCCATGGCAGACAAACATGAAGGATATAGCTCTTGGGAACCTCATTGGACATTGAAGAAAAGGATGAAGTCATCTAGGACAAGGCTCATCATACAAAAAGGAAACATCTGCCAAATGGGGATATATAAGATCCTCAAGATTCTCTGAAGGAATCCTCATCGGAGGGTTCACTGATCTAGAAAGGAAGCAAGTGTTTTGTCAGGAAATCCAACTTATGGAATTCATGAGATGATTGTGTGATGACATGAGAAATGAATCAAATCAAGGGATTGAAGATCTTTTCAATCAAGGAAGTTGTTGGAAGAATCCTAGATGACCTAAAGGTTAAATGAGGTATGTATGCTTATGTTTAATATTATAATGTCATGTCGTATGGTTGCAAGTAATATGGATCATTAGTTCTATCTTGAGAAGCATGATCAATAGAAAACGGATCTCCTCCAGGATGCAGGAAGGCATAAGTTACACTAGATGAAATCAACATAATATGTCCTCATATGAAGTATGAGGTGGTTGACCACAATGAAGAAACTCTGATTGAAAGCTCCTGGGAATGGAATGTGTGAGGAAGAGATCGTGAGATATGCAACCCTGGTGAAGGCGATCAACAACCAAAAGATCAAGAAGATTTGACTAGGAAATCTCCCGGAAAGATATGAAGACTCTGATGGAAGTATGAAAAAGGTGGAGTCCCTTGACTATAGATATCTTTGGGAGATGTGTTAACATGTATGCAGGATGTTGATACCTACAGAAAGATGTCATGATGAAGAGCCATATCGAAAGGTACAATTTGATTTAATATTATGTTTTGATTTCTTGAATAATATTTGGATGAGTTCATGCAGGGCTACTAGCACAAGAGTTGTAAGTACAAGTGCAACTATCATTCATGTGGAGGATGGAAATTCCTGAAAGAAACATGATAAGGAAGAAGTAGCCATATGACGAAGGTTCTAGATATGTATCAAGAAGGCCACTTTCCATGAAGAAAGGAATGACATGACGAACCAAGAAGGAAAGTGATCGATGGCCCTACAAGGAAGAAGCTCGACTGAATTTCATGACATCAAGGAAATTGATCAAGTAGCTGAAGGACCCACAAAGAAGAAGTTGTTGATGAAAAGAGAGTCCCTAGTTAAGAGGGAACTCTAACAAGTCCCTAATTGAGAGTGAGCTTGGGCAAGTTCCTGGTCAGAGGGAACTTGGGTACATTCCTTTATAGGAATGGGCATGTCCTCCCTAGTTAAGAGGGAGAGATAGACACAACATTCTTGTCTTCACCTAGGAAGAAAGAATAGCAAGATTGGGTAATCATTTGGCATTTGATGTTCTTTAAGGATGTGTAGGGCATCCAAGATAAGAATAGGCAAGAGGACCAATATTCTTTGAGAGCTAGGAACCCAAGATAAGAATAGTCCTAGAAGGTCATACTCAATGAACACCCGGGTGGGTATGTACCTTGAGAGACAATGATGAAGGTGTCTATAATAATTGGTCTTGCCTGCAATGCAGCTCATGATCTCGTTGAGAGATGGAGTTGTTAGTCAAGGCCTTGCATTGTGGCAATGCTGATTGATATGATGCTATACAGATGAGATTACCAATCCGATTCTTCCTATGAGAAATTCTTCAAATTGAGAATGACCAAGTACCATTATGAATACCTCCCTAGTTAAGATGGAGTGTTGAAGAAAATGTAACTAGGTTCGGTCTTCATAATGACATGTAATTATGACTAATGTAAATGATGTAATAAAAGAGAATAAAATTATTTTTTTGTATACCTTGCTACATGGGTTTCATGAGCAAGAAGTGTCATTCATAGGTCAAAGACTTCTTCTTGATGTCTTTAGGATTTGTCATAATGTCAAAGAGTCAAGTCATGTATGAAGCAACTCTTCTTGAGCATGAGAAAAATATATTTGTGTCATAAACAATGTCAAGTAGCCCTCCAAATGACAAGCACAATCCTCTTCTTATGTTGGTCAGCAAAAATGAATTAAGAATAGTCATGTCGGCTCAAAGAAATAGACACAACAGTTCACAATGACACGTCGACTAAATATGGAGGACGGACCACTATATATACCCCATTAGGGTCTATGCAAAAAGGAGGACACAGAACTCGGATTCCTGTAACTTTTATATGGGTAGTAACAACAAAGCACAAAACTCGGATTTTCGGATTAAGTTCAGAATTTCTGATGGGTACTGGAAGGTCAGAATTTCGATGGACAACATCTCTGTGTCTCGGCCTCCTCACTGTTTTGATGATCACTGCCTCAAACGCAGTCACAGCCTAGGCATCGTTGTGAGGAGAAGGAACATTGTAATACACTCCTGGCATACTCTCTAGACACAGTCACAGTTTAAGCATTGTTGCAATGAGAAGAATCTCGGTTATTCAACAGTGACACTCTGTCTCGGCATGTATTTGGGACAATGGTAATCATGATCTCAGTCATGATCGTAATAGGTTCAAGGTCATAATGTGATGAAGATCTCAGTGCAGCTCTCAAATATATATATATATATATATATATATATATATATATATATATATTTATATATATATACATATCTCATTGTTATAGTCAAGGAGCAACAAGTGTCATGTGAAGGCACAACAATGATCTTGATGAAGGTGCAGTAGTGTTGCAAAAGTAATGATAATAGTGATGGCCTCAATGATGCAAGCAGTAATGATCTCGGTGGTGCAATAGTGATGGCCTCAGTGTTGCATCTATTATGATGATGTCAACAGTGACAAAGAAGAGGATTGGTGTCTTAGTCTTGGAAGGGCATAGTAGGTCAAGGGTCATGGTCTTGGTATTCGTCAATTGGAATCTCTATAAAAATAATTTTGTGCGGGTTTTCCTCTCCAAGAGGGAGAGGTTTTGGCCCTGGCAAAAAGCCAATATTGTGTGTTCTTGTCTCTTTGTTTTGGTAGCTATTTGATGAACTAAAGAAGACCCACTTTAATAAGAATAACAAGAGAATATTGTGGTAAGATGAAAAATTTAAAAACACCTCAAAAATAGTTATCATGACTAGAAGAATCTCTTTAACTCTAATTGCCCTAGATTCTTCAACACAGTAGAGGCCGAAATTCTGTAGTTGGGGGTCGAAGTTGTGCAACTGGAAGATATTTGACTGGGTCTGACTTCGACAAAGGAAGCACATCATCAACAAAGTCAAACTTGGACAAAGGAAGCACATCATCAAGAAAATCAGACTTGGACTTGGAAGGGTATTGGTCTTGGTCTTGGAATTCGTCATTTGAAGAATCTATAAGAAGAGAAGAGATTTGTGAGATTTCCTCTCAAGTGGAGAGGATTTGGCCCTGGCTTGCAACCTATATCCTGTGTTACTGTGTACTGTTGATATTGTTGTTTTGGTAGTTGTTTGATGATAAGAATAACATAATAATAAGAGAAGAAACTAATAAGTAAGAAAAAGTAAAAAGACATCACAAGCAGTTATCAAGTTTAAGAGAAACCATCCTAACTATAGTCTTATAGATTTCTCAACACTGTATTGATGTGATGATTTATGTTTTGTTCTAATGCTCTAAATGTTTAAGTAAGAAAATAACTAATTGTAAGAGAAATATTGATTCACCCTCCTCCCAGTATTTCCTTCAACAACTCTTGTAGTTGAAGGGGAAGTCCAAAATCATGGTATAGACAGTGGCAGAGATGGCCTAGCAAATGAGTCACCACTTACCAATGAATTTAATCATAGGCCTTCTACTCAGTTACCAAACAACACAGATACAAATTTTGATCAAGTCAAGACCCGCTACATGCAGATGATTCCTAACATAGAGCATGGTGAGAATGTTTTGCATGTTGAGTTTCCTATCGAGGAGCATTTGGAGGCTCATGTTGAGCCCATGATGGAGGAGGATACGCGACCATCCTTTGGGCTAGCCATCGATGAGGGGGAGCATAGAGAGCACACATTAGGATTTCAAAACAGTTCGTTTTAGTGGCATGCTGATGAGGACTACGACGTTATTATCCCACCCCTACAAATTGGATTGAGAGAGGTGAAGTTGTCTAAACAGGCCATAGGGGATGACAAGGTCAATAGGACTGAGCAACATGAGCTGAGTATGACATCACATCAACCTAGAGGGCTTGTTCCTTACACAGGAGATTGTGCCTTCGATCCCTCTTTTGGGATAGGATGGCGAGAGTTATTGAGTTGCTACCCAGTGGAGCGGTCTAGGTGTCTAGATCTATTCATGGCCAGAGGCATAGTCCAATAGGGGCCATGGGTTACTAGAGGAGCCTAAGGGCCAGATTGTTATTGGGATCCAGGTGGGGTTCCCCACCACAACATGAGTTTGGTTAGTGGTGGTATTAGTGATGTGATGGATCCGGTGACCTAGTGACCACACACTTTTAGATCTCCATCAGCATTAGTGACCAGATGGTTTGACAAGGGAGTAGACAAATTTCATGAATTGTTTTGGCATATTGATTGTGTGTGGGGTCACAGGGTGGTTAGCCTACTCTGGTAGGGGTTTGTAGGAAGAGGTGGCATTAGCAAGCCACTGGATAGGGCATCATATGGAGGCAGTTCTCTCTCATTGACGTATTGGGCATCGAAGCTACTGAGGTGCGACATAGTAGTGTTATTCCCGATTGTATATGAAGAGTTGGGCCATTCAGGTCTACTTGGGAAGATGAGGAGGTGTAGATCACATCGTCGTAGGTGTACCAACAGAGTGGTGGATGCACGGGTACATATGGGATGCCCTATGGTACATGGGGGCATGACATTGAGCGTTGGTATCTAGTGGTGCATGGAGTTGTGCAACGAAGTTAAGTGCTATGTAGAGGAGTGCAGGGGCATTGTACTTGTGTGCAGCAGTGCATGACGATGCACAACAAGTTGTTGGAGTGTTTCCATCAGGCACACCATTAGGTTTGGCACACCCAAATTTGGAGAGCGATTTGATCACAGGGCTGACCATGAGCTTCCATTTATCACTCTCCAACATTGCACACTGACACAGGGGACTTGGATATCATCTCTTGATGCTCTCATCATGAGCAATAGGACCCAGGAGGTTCATCTGAGATAGTTGGATGAGACATGGTGCATCGAGAGAGAGGCTTTCCAGCTATGGCATATGGTCAGAGCGCAAGTTGGTGGATGTAGGCTTAGGGTTCGTCCAATCTTCTGCAGAGGTAGCACTTGCACCACCCTTGAGCCCACACTCAGGGAGATGCATGACCCCCTTTTGGTGAGACATTCTGAGGTGTCTCAGGAGCATCTACAGTGGTTGGTGGACCTTACTTGCGGATGTTTAGACTCTAGATAGTATTGGGGATAGATTTCAAGAGGCAAGATGGTAGATCCCACCGCATGGTATGGCTAGCGTAGGGCAATTTTTCATGCACCAGATTGGTTCGTGATGTATGTGTTGAAGAATCAAGGGCAATGAGGTGTAGTGTGATTCTTCTTGACTTGATAACAATTTGTGGAGTCTTTTTACTTTTCTTGTTAGCGTAATCTTCTTCTTCTTATTAATGCATGTGTGTGTACTTCATCAAAACTCTACCAAAATCACAAGAACAAGAACACAAGATGTTGGCTCTCTGCCAGGGCCAAAACCTCTCTTCTCTTGAGAGGAAAACCCTTTAGTAAGTTTCTCTTATTGAAACTTCTTATTGATCAATGCCAAACCCTAGACCCTTGACTAGAATGTCCTCCAAGCACAAGTCAAGTCCTTTCTCCTTTCTACACTTTGTTTCCCGACACTTCATTCGTCTTTCAACTGTTGGTACACCTTGTTGCACTTGCTCTAGATGAGATGCTTCTGTTCCATACTTAGAGATATCCTTCACTGATGTAGACACCTTCCTTCAAATGAAATCCTTCTTGAGATGTAGGTGTAGACTGAAGTGACTGTACAGCAGCCCTAGATTCTCGCACGTGTGGGAGGTTTACTTGATGTTGTATACCCTTCTCTCCTTCACTTGAGTACCCTTCTTCTACGCTCGAGTAAGAGGCCTTGTAAGCCTAGATTTAGCCCCAAACAAAGAGATACAGATCACTGTGAGTTGCTCATGTCATAACCGCATTGACAACCCTCTGTTTCCTCACACGTGTGACTGCAACTGCCCTAGAATAGACCTCTTAAACTCGGTTGTGTACCTTTCTTCCTCGCTGCACTTGGAGACCCTTTTCCTTCACTCTTTTCCACCCTTTTCTAGTCCCTTTACTTCGTTGATTTCAAAGAGGATTGCTTGACGTTATAGTGGAGTGGACAACCTCTATATATAGAAGATTGTCCCTCCTTTTAGGCTGACTAGTTGTTTGTAGGCCGACTTGATGTCTTAGCTTCGGTTGGCTTCTATTGATGGTGTTTTGCTTTGGACGAGACCCTTTGATGGTGCCTTTGCTTTGGAGGAGACTTGACTTTTCTTGGAGGAGTATTCTTTGACTCTTATACAAGCATATACATGATGCAACATGCCCTTAAGGTCTTCAATATTTTCTTTTGACTATTTGACTCACCTATAGCGCTTTAACATGTGCTAGACCTATTTCAATGAGCAAGAAACTCATTGACATATATTAAGAAATAATATTTCTTTTCTTGAATAAATACAAATATCAAAAGTACATTTATGAAGACCGAACCTAGTTACATTTCCTTCAACATTATGGAGTCCATATATTGATTGCACGCAGCGACCTAAGACATGGTACAGGTTGGTGCCAACAACTGTCAGGACTATGCCATAGTTGTTCCGGCTGTGGGATCCAGGGATTTGGTTGGTTGATTGGACACTTTGTTTCATGATGAGTGGGATTAGGACAGACGACAACCCAAATCACACTTGGTTGGACACTTTGTTTCATGATGAGTGGGATTAGGGTGAGTATTGAATGGGTAGGTCGTGACATCGCAGACATGCTTGGACCAGATGCATTGGGACTCTATCAATATTTTGCCATCAGATCCCAGGAGAGGAGGATACAGCTTGTGCATGATGGGCATGGTCAGAGTTGCACAGCAACAACATGGTGGCACCCTTTTTAGACTAGCATGGGATCTGGACATCACAGGACTTTGCAGTACAACTACCCTTGGGGATGAGCTGATTTCTACAGGGGAAGATCATGCAAATCTTTTGTTGGGATTTAGTGATATGCTGATGACATGGGGGACTTCGCCAGTATGGCAAGATGTCCAGCAGGAGGAGGTCAAGGGGAACACATGCAGACGAGGGTTCATCTCCATAGGGATTGGACTACATCTTCAGGAGTCTACTCCTGAAGTGCATGAGATCGTTTACTCAGGAGGGCAACTTCTCGAGGGTCTGCTTAGGATTTTACATTGTCAGGGTGCTCTACTTGTGCAGAGAGCTTCTGGTGACTTTATCTTATGGGACAACGAGTGGAGCGAAGGAGGCTTCCCATGTGTCAGGATGGTTTGGGACCTTGGTGTCATGGGGTTTATTCATGCAATGGTGGTGCCACATCAAGGAGTGGTTCAATGGCGCATTTGGGACCCTGGAGCAGCAACACATGGTGGTATTGCTTGAAGTCAACCAATTTTTGGCAAGGAGGACTATGATGTTCCCATTTTGTGCATGCAAAAAATCAGTGACGAATTTTGCAAAATTTTTGGGTAATATTTGAAAAGGGGAAAATATTATTTTGTGAGAGAAGGGAGAAATTATTATTTTAATGGAATGGCAACAAAAAAATATTTTATTAGAGGAAGGAAAATTATTATTTTAATAGAGAATGGCAAAAAACAATATTTTATTGGAGGACGGAGGAAAACTATTATTTTATTGGAGATTGGCGGCAAAATAATATTTTATCAATAAAGGAGACAAATTATTATTTAATTCAAAATGACAGCAAAAAGTCTCCTAGTAGAAATTGGGCCCCACCAATAGAATAATAGGGAAAAAGGAGAATCTAGAAGCTAGAAGAAGGCTCCATGAAGAATTATAAAAGAGGAGGAACTCAGTGAAAAATCATTCTATTCCTATCATTTCTATTTTACATTGAGAAGAAACTCAAACAAGTTTGAAGAGTTTCAAGCGAAACTCAATAGCTAATTTCGGTGGACTTCGAGTGCCACCCTAGTTGGCTTTTGGGGAAGATTACTTCAAATCTTCCATTGATGTTAATTGCAGGTGTTGAAACAATTTGTTTGCAGGACTCCACAAGTTCACAAGAAGAAGAGATTATGACTGAATACCCAGATTAATGAGATTGCATTTTGAAGAGAAATTTACCATGGCCAAGTTGTTTCCAAGTGGCCAAGGATGAGCTTCCAAGGAGATTATTCCTGATTTGATTTGATGAAGTTCATGGTGTCGAGGGTTATCCATTCCAGAGGCTGAATTTGTTTCTTGTGAAGACGATTAGTGAGGCTGAATTTGTTTTGTACTATGAGGATCGAACTAGTTAAGCTTGACACCCAAATCATCTCTCAAGGCCATGTTGCTATTGTGGTGAAAGACGAAAAGTTATTTCAGAGGGCCAAATAGGAGGACAGAATGCTCTTTCTGATTGCCTTCATCTCTCTAAGGGCATATTAATCATTTCAGAATTTTCAGTATCATAGAGGGGTCAGATTCTGTCTTCTAGGAGGGCTAAGTCAATCTTAAAGATGAAGAAATTTCAACCCCCACTCCGGTTATCAGTTTTCCTTATCACTCCATGCATTTAGTTTTAAATCCAAGAATGATAAAAATTCTAAAATCTGGAAATGACAATATTTTTCTGAAAACACAAATTTAGAGATTTCACAACTACTAAAATTGCAGAAATAAAACACAGCAAAATTATGACAGCCACACACAGAAAATAACACAGTGATTTTTGGTCAATGTGACCTTGGAAAAACCCCTAAAACTCTTGGGGAAAACCAGTTTGAGAGCTCTTCTTTATTTCTGAAAATGCTTTTACAAAGAAATTGAAATACACAGTAAAAATTCCAGCAACCACAAATTACAACTTATCTCAATTTTCTTGCTTGAACTCCACCTCGAATATCATGCCAATCAGCAAACAGCCAAAACAGAAATTTTCCAGCAACAAAACAACGTTAAATGCTATACAACCTGCCTTGAAAAACATGCCCAGAACTTGTTGTATGGACTGTAAGAATTTCAATGGTACGACTGCCTCGAAAATCGTGCCCAAATCTGCCTCAAAATTTGTGCCCTTGCTGCTATCCCTCTTCCTATATATTTGTGCCTTTCTCCTGCTGTACGGTTTTGCCTTGGGATACATGCCAATAAATGTTGCTGCCCAAATTTGCTGAAATGACTTCTTGGTGCTCTCCTTCACTTCCTCATTGCTCAAAATTTTTCTCCTTGCTCTCTCTTCTCTTTCTCTCAAATGCTCATGAAAGAATGAGTGATCTTTTCTTCTTCTCTTCTCCTTTTACTCTCTAAATGACCTCTTGGGTTACCCTAAGATCTAATGGTTTAGATTCATCTAGATCTAGCGATGAGAATAAACGTGCATTTAATTCTCACTTTCTATTTTTTAACTCACCCACTTAAATAAAGACTAACTTAGCATTTTATTTCCATAGTCACTTTTTCACTTTCTAATTCTTCATTGACTTTAATAAAGTCACATTTAAATTAGAATGTAACTTTACCACTTATAAAATCACTTTTAAATTAGAATGTAACTTTACCACTTATAAAGTCACTTTTAAATTAAATTGACTTTACCACTTATAAAGTCACTTCGGGAGAAAAGTACAAATAAATTTGGACACTTTTCCCTAGGCTAAAGATCAAAGCCTTCGGGAACCATTTGTCCTCTGGTACCCAAATTTTAACGCTCCCTCTTGTTGGAATTTCTAAGTTTAATTGTTAGAAATCATTTCCTGTACTTTCTGATTTATTTCTTCCTACTTGTTCTGTTAATTAACAAGTTATTTACCATGTAAATACTGAAAATAAATACAAGTACAGTCTCAACACATACAGATCATCAACTGAAGGAAAAACAAGCACACAAGTGACATCGTTATTTTTGGACTAATGTCCCCGGAAAAACCCAATGCAGGAAAACTGGTGCAGCTATCTGAGGGTTTTATTATTATGCAGTTTCTAAATACAATCTGTGTGCCAAAATCGGCTCACCCAACAAAGAATAATCTCGGCAGTAGTACCTCTCAGTTAGAGACAAATGTTCTGGACGAAACCCCGGATAATCACTCCGGCAGCTTCACAGTTCCAATCTGCCCCACAAAACCCTAACGTCAACCTCTAAGGATAGTGTCAGCCCTTTCTGGCCCAACGTTTGCCTAGCGTCACTCTGGCTTGGCCTGCGTCAGCCCTCTGGCCCTCTGCGTCACCCACGCTGGCCCTTTGAGGCACTGCGCAGCTCCTTGCTGCCTTTGCGTGAGTCCTAGCTCGCTCTGCATGAACCCCTGGCTGGTTCTGCGTCCCTCACTCTCGGCTACTACGCTAATCCTCCTGGTGCTATCTCTGCCTCTCTGCTTCTGTATTCACTGCCCCTTGTTGTTGATCACTGATTCTATCTCTCTTAGCAAAACCCCGCTCTAGAGAACAGAATGACTAATCACTCTGGTGTGTTCTCCAAGTGACCCTCAAGCCTCCTCTTATACTTTTTTCGTTGACAAATCAACGGTTGAGATTAAGTCCCTAATCAACGGCTAAGATTAGATCTAGCTTGATCCATGACTTTTGGACCATTCTAACACATTTTTATATTAATTCACATTAATATTTTATTTTCCCTAAGTTTAGACTTAGGGACTCCATTAAAAATATTAATTATTTTAATATCTCCCAAACTGTTTAGAATCTACCCAAACCCTTTCTCAATATTGGATATATCATGTGCCTTAGCCTCTCCACCAATTTTTGTGGCAATAACACATCTAATGCTACTCCAAATCAACACTCCCTCTTAGCGAGGACTGTGCTCTAGCAATACTCCTCACTAAGTATCACCCTGATCATCCGGCATCAGTCCCTGTGTTGATGCTAGCCCTGCTGCCCATCATCTGTCCTACTGCATCCTGTACTGTTACCCATGGCCCTGCCACTACCATTGTTGCATCCGTACTGCAACTCCCTCGCATGTTGTTGCATTGTGCTGCCCATAGCACTGTCACTGCTAACTGCTGCATTGCAACCTAATTACTGAGAAGTAAGTAATTGATCTCCCAACTCTGACATCTTCATCAGGCTAGAGACACCCATGATGCTGAAGCTCCCTTTGTCGCTGACAAGTGCTACCTCTCTGACCTCTGGGCTGTTGCAACTATTCCATGCATCTTGCACCGTTGCACACCTCTCTATGCCATCTTGCACTGGTGCAACACTCCCGTGCTTCTCGCACTGCTGCCTCACGTTGTCCTGGGAATCCTACACTGTAGCTCCCTCTGTCGCTCCATCCGCATCCGTCTCTACTGACATCCGCCAGTACTACTACTCCTCTTTAGGGCTCCCGTAGCAAGGTCTAATCCAAGAGGCTGGGTACCTCGAAGATCCTACCCCTCATCGTCTGTAGTTCGTGTGACTACAACTCGATGTCTCCCCACTTCCGCTCAAGTGTTGTGTGTGCACTCATGGCACAATCATCATCTATCTTCACTTCCTTCTCTACCCTTGCTGGTGCAGCCTTGGTCTCGCAAGCCTCTGCCTTGCTCTTCTTCCTTGGACACTGGGTCGCATAATGACCCAGCTCCCCACAATGGAAGCATTTGACCTTGGAGAGGTCCTTCTTCTATTTCTCCTGCTTTCCCTTAGATGTTAGGGCAGCATCCACCTCCTCCTCCTCCTTGATTCTGATCCCCTTGTTGCTGCTTCCCGCCTTGCTCAGCCTTCTGATCTCTTCTTGGCGGAGAGCCACCCACATTTCCTCCCAAGCTCGAAGGGTTACCCTGCCCAATATGTTCCGGACAAACACCTCCCAGTCTTCTGAGGTTGCGTTCAGGGTTGTTCTCACCATTAATTATTGACCCGGCATGGCTCCTATGGAAGTCAGTTGATCCCAGATCTCCTTCAATCGACAAAAGAAGGTGTCAATCTGTTCTCCCTTCTACATCTGGTATGACCGCAGCTGATTTTCTAGTAACATCCTTCTCTGCACAAAAGTATGTTGGTACAATTTCTTTAGGGCCTCCCACATCTCATTTGTCGTGTCCTTTTCGGCAATATGTGGTACTACATGGTCCTTGACCCCGTCAAGAATGATGCTCTTGGCCCTTGCCATTGCCTCCTCGTACTTGTCATTATCAGCTGGGTCAACTGGGATTGCTATCATCCTCAAGGCGAAGTGCTTGACACGATTCCTGTCTAGAACGGATAAGATTATGGCCTTCCAAACTACGAAGTTTGAGGCTCCGTCCAGTCTGTCCTAGTCTCTTACCCCGTTCACTGCCATCTCGCTGCTCCTCTACTTCCCTCCTAGAAGTTCTTGGTGTGACTCCCTCTGAGCCTCGATTTCCCTCCTAGAAACCCTTCTGCCAATGTCAATATGCCCCCACTCCGATCGTTAGTGCAGCTACACCACTGATCCGGATTTCTCAGCTAGAAATCCTCAGTAGCAACTCCCTCCTCCTTGGCCTTGCCCTGTTAGGTACTGTTCTGACTACAGTACCCCACCAGCTCCACTCTGCAACTTACCCACAGCCTCCTAAACCCCAGCAAACTGAAGGTTAGAGCTCCTAGGCTCTTCGCAATCAGATACTGGCTGAAATGCTCCCCTAGTGAACTGCATCAACCCTCCCAGTCTCTACGTGGCTCTGCGTGAGCCTTTTTTTCCCTCCTCAGTCTCTGCGCTGGCCTCTTCCTGGCTAAATCTTGATGACACAGGCACTGCGTCACCCTTTCCTTGCTACTATTCTGCTAAGAACAGCTTCTGTCACTCAGGACCACTGTTTTCTGCTGTTGCTGCTCTGCTCGACTGATGTCCTTAGTTCTCCTATGATCTGCAACCACCCTTTGATACCATGTTGGAATTTCTATGTCTAACTGTTAGAAATCCTTTCCTGTACTTTCTGATTTATTTCTTCCTACTTGTTCTGTTAATTAACAAGTTATTTACCATGTAAATACTGAAAATAAATACAAGTACAGTCTCAACACATACAGATCATCAATTGAAGGAAAAATAAGCACACAAGTGACACCGTTATTTTTGGACTAATGTCCCCGGAAAAACCCAATGCGGGAAAGTCAGTGCAGCTATCTGAGGGTTTTATTATTAATAATTATGTAGTTTATGAATACGATCTGGGTGCCAAAACCGGCTCACCCAACAGAGAATAATCTCGGCAGTAGTACCTCTCAGTCAGAGGTAGATGTTCTCGCTGAAACCCCGGATAATCACTCTGGCAGCTCACAGCTCCAATCTGCCCCACGAAACCCTAGCGCCAGCCTCTAGGGACAGCGTCAACCCTTTCTGGCCCAGTGTTTGCCCAGCGTCACTCTGGCTTGGCCTGCATCAGCCTTTGGAGGCACTGCGTCAGCCCTTTGGCCCTCTGTGTCACCCAAGGCACTGCACAGCTCCTGGCTGCCTCTGCGTAACCTGGCTGGCTCTGTGTGAACCCTTGGCTAGTTCTGCTTCCCTCACTCTCGGCTACTGCGCTGATCCTCCTGGTGCTATCTCTGCCTCTCTGCTTCTGTATTCACTGCCCTTCGCTGTTGATCATTGATTCTATCTCTCTTAGCAAAACCCCCCTCTAGAGAATAAAATCACCGATCACTCTAACGTGTTCTCCAAGTGACCCTCAAGCCTCCTCTTATACTTTTCTTGTTGACAAATCAACAACCGAGATTAAGTCCCTAATCAATAGCTAAGATTAGATCTCGCTTGATCCATGACTTTTGGACTATTTTAACACAGTTTTGTATTAATTCACATCAATATTTTAGTTTGCCTAAGTTTAGACTTAAGGACTCCATTAAAAATATTAATTATTTTAATATCTCCCAAACTGTTTAGAATCTGCCCAAACCCTTTCTAGGTATTGGATATCTCATGTGCCTAAGCCTCTCCACCAATTTTCGTGGCTAGAGCACATCTGATGCTACCCCAAATCAACACCTCTTACCAAGGAAAGTGTTCCTCACCACTCCCATCTTGTCTCTGAAGTAGACATGCATGCCCCGTGGTAAGGCTTTGGTGAAAATGTCTGCTACCTGCTCATTTGTGGAAATGTACTCAAGCTTGACAGCTCCCTTTCGGACATAGTCGCTAATGAAGTGATACTTGATCTCAATATCCTTTGACCTGTCATGAAAAATTGGATTCTCCATGAGTTTTATGCAACTCTGATTATCATAGTAAATTACTGAAGGTCTTAATGCCTGACCAAATAGACCAAACAACATCTTGCAAAGCCATATGGCCTCACAAATAGCCAAACTAGCAACCATATACTCTGCCTCAGCTGAGCTCAATGCAACTGATTGTTGTTTCCGGCTGATCCATGACACAACTGCCGAACCCAACCTAAAACAACACCCGGAAGTACTCTTCCTATCTGAAGCACAACCTGCCCAATCTGAATACATGTACCCTGCTAGTCTCACTCCATCACCCTATCTATAATCCAATCCAAAATCCACAGTCCCCTGCAAGTAACGAAGAATGTGTTTTGTAGCAACCCGTGCACTCTCTTGGGCTCACACATGAACTGACTCATAGTGTTAACTGCAAAACATATATCTGGTCGAGTGTTGACAAAATACATCAAACAACCAATCAACTATCTGTATAGAGTAGGATCCACCAACTCGGAATTAGAAGCGTGAAGCTTCTTCTAGTTACTGATCATAGGTGTAGACATGGGTTTGCAGTCCTCCATGTGAAATCTGCTAAGAATATCCACAATGTACTTCCCTTGTCCCAAGAGGAAATGCCCCTCCTCCTTCCACACCTTCAATCCCATAAAATAATGCATCAAGCCGATATCCTTCATCTCAAACTCTGAAGCAAGATCTCTCTTGCAGCCCTCAATGAGTCTCTCTGCACCAGTGATGATCAAGTCATCAACATACAACACTTGAATGAGAGGCTCCTCACCCACCACATTGAAGTATAGGTTCGAATCAGTCTCACTCTTTTTGAAACCCAACTGCTACAAGTTTGTATCAATCCTCGAGTACCAAGCTCTCGGAGCTTGCTTCAGGCCATAGAGTGCCTTTTTAAATCTGCATACATGGGACTCCTTCCCATGCACCTCAAAGCCCTACGACTGCTCAATATAAACCTCCTCCTAAATGAAACCATTGAGAAATGCAGTCTTCACATCCATCTGGTGGATCTTCCAACCCATCTCTGCTGCAATCGATATAATGGAGCGAATAGATTTATGCCGAGGTACGGGAGCGAAGGTCTCCTCATAGTCAACTCCCTCTACCTGTGAGAACCCTCTCGCCACAAATCAAGCTTTGAACTTCTCGATGTTGCCATCTGCAACATGCTTTATCTTGTAGAGCCATCTGGAAGTAACGAATGATTTACCATCAGGCCTCGGCACTACCTCCCAAACATTGTTCTTCATAATAGAAGAATACTCCATCATGGCCTCTCTCCAGACCTACTGGCAGGATGCCTCCTCATAACTAGAAGGCTCAGAGTCAACAATGCTTGTTACCAATGCCATGTAACTACAGAACTGCTCAGGTGGTTTACTCTCTCTAACCTGTCTCTTTGGCCCAGCAACTGATGTGGCCTCGCACAAGGTATCTTGAAGCCACTTAGGCTTCCTCTTCCCTAAGCATACTTCTCCCACCAGAGTGAAAGAATCCTCATCATCATCATAAGCCTAAACTCCTGAAAGCCTACCAATTGACCTCACTCCTAAATCTGTGCCTGTAGATCCTGAAGTACCATGCGAACTGTCCATTAGTGGACTACCCTGTGAACTGCTCTGCGGACTGCCCTGCATGCTCCCCAAAGAACCACCCACCTGACTCTGAGAGCCACTGCTCACTAATGGACCTGACACTGTAATCGATGTATGCCCTGATCCCTGACCACTGGATCCCTGTGACTGACTCAGCTGCTCCTGAGGGTTTGGTGACTCTGGATACTCTAACTCCCGTGACCTCCTGAAAGATCTCTCCTCCTCAAACTTCACATCCCACCTGACAACCACTTTCCTTTGCGCAGGAATATAAATCCGATAAGCTTTCGAGGTCTCACTATCACCCACAAAGATGCCCTTGTCTGCAGTGAGCTCTAGGTTGGTCCTGTTCTCCTTGGGGACATAGGAATATGTAAGGCACTCAAAGATACGAAAGTGCCCAACAGCAGGCTTCTTCTCAGAAAAAGCCTCCTCTAGAGTCACATTCCCCAAGGCATGGTGTGGACTCCTGTTCTGCAAGTACACAACAGTGTTGCAGGCCTCTGCCCACAAAAATAAAGGTAACCGCTGATCATGAAACATGGCTTTGGCAGCCCCTGCAATGGATATGTTCTTCCTCTCTACAACCCCATTTTGCTAGGAGTTGTAAGGAACTGTGAACTCCTTCCTAATGCCTGCCTCAGCACAAAAATCAACAAACTCACCAAGGATATACTTCCCTCCATTGTCCGACCTGAGGACCTTGATCTTCCTACCTGTCTGGGTCTCCACAAGAGCTTTTAACTATTGAAACCGCTTGAAGACCTGACTCTTGGAATTCAAGAAATAAATCCAGGTCTTCTTGGAGTGGTCATCAATGAATAAAACATAGTACTCATAGTCACTCAAGGATACATGAGACATCCAACCACTTACATCGGTATGAATCAAGTCAAGGATCTCGGTCGCTCTGCTGTCACTGCTGGGAAAAGGGGATCTGGCAAACTTCCCCATAGCACATCCTCTGCATACATCAAGGTGATCAGAATTGAAATCTGGCACACCAGTGGTGATCTCCCACAATGTACTTAAGGCCTCATGATACATGTGCCCCATCTTGCAGTGCCAAATCTCACACAACTCTGAACTGCTAGATCTGTTGTCGGTCCTGTCTCGGGTGCTGCAACTCAATGCCATCAGGGGTTGGAATGATAACTTGTACACCTTGGCATGGCGCACACCAATCTCTCTAACTGAAGAAGTTGGAGTTCCCCTGGGATATATAAGCACCTGCCCTCTCCTGAACAACACATCATACCCTCTGTCCTTAAGTGTTGAGACGAATATCAGGGTCTTCTTAATTCCAAGCACATATAGAACATCTGACACTTTCAAGGGAGGTTTGGGTCCCCTATCAAATGTCAATGTCCCCACACCAACTACTCTAACAATGCTGTCATTACCAAGTACTATCTCCATATCAGTATCACCCTCTGAAAGCTCTGAGAAGTATTCTCTGACTCCTGTCATGTGGCGAGAAGCACCATAGTCAACATACCAAATGCTAGAAGATGCTCTGCTAGTAGCGGGGAATGCACACTCCCTCTAAACCTGTATGGCAGGTGACCCTGTATTAGTGTCCTCACAAGCTATGAACCCAAACTCCCGATCAAAGCTCTCTGAGAAGCTCTCTATTTCTATAGAAGCTGCCATGGGTTTGTCTTTCCCTTTCTTCTTCTTCTTCTCTGGACACACAACAACATAGTGTCCCAACTTTTGACAATTCCAACATTTGACTTTGGAATAGTCCTTCTCCTTGTTTTGCTGCTTGCCTTTACCTTGGCCTTTGCCTCCACTGTTGGAAGCTTGCTTCTTTGCTCTGCCCTTCTTACCTCTTGCTAACAATGCCACATTGTCATCCTCCTCCACCTATTTGGCTGCCCCACAATGGTTCTTTCTAATCACATTCTGAATGCAATCATCCCACAACCTCTCCCAATCAGGAAGGTTTTCCTGTGTAACAATGCCATCCAAAAAATTCTCCCAAGTCTTGGGAAGACCATTCAAAGCAATCCTCACCAACTTAGTAGGTGCAATGATCTCACTTACGGCTGCCAACTCATCTCTCACTGAAGTGATCTTTTTGAGGTATGTTGTAGCACTGTCAGTTTTAGCCATTTTAATGGCCTTCAGTTTCTCCTTCAGGCCCATTTTTCTATTTTCATTTGAGCTGTAGTAAAGACTGGTCAACGCTGTCCACATCTCATGTGCATAAGTCTTTCCTCTCACATGAGGAATGACATGGTCTTTGATTCCTTCCATAATCAATCTTTTTGCCTTAGCATTCTTTTTGTTAAACTCTACCAACTATACAGGGTCAGCAGGTACTACTACTAGGTTCTGTGTGGTATTTACCATAATGCCGCAGACTTTTGCTTTCTCAAAGATGCTCTGGATTCTCTCCTTCCATGCACTGTAGTTGTTCTGCCCATCCAACCTGTCTTCCACTCTCAAACCCAAAGACATGTTTCACTGTCCCACCAAACTGAAATTTTCAAATCTGTGGTAAAGGTTTTTGTTTTCTGTGTAAAACTCAACTTGCTGTAATTTTCACTTTGTTGCCCCAAACTGCACTTTTCAGCCAACCAAGCTCTGATACCATGAAGAAATTTCAACCCCCACTCATGTTATCAGTTTTCCTTATCGCTCCATGCATTTAGTTTTAAATCCAAACATGATAAAAATTCTAAAATCTAGAAATGAGAATATTTTTCTGAAAACACAAATTTAGAGATTTCACAACTGCTGAAATTGCAAAAATAAAACACAGCAAAATTATGACAGCCACACACAGAAAATAACACAGCGATTTTTTGTCAATGTGACTCTAGAGAAACCCCCTACAACTTTTGGGGAAAACCAGTTTGAGAGCTCTTTTTTATTTCTGAAAATGCTTTTACAGAGAAACTGAAATACACAATAAAAATTCCAACGATCACAAATTACAACTTATCTCGATTTTCATGCTTGAACTCCACCTCGAAAATCGTGCCAATCAGTGAACAACCAAAACATAAATTTTCCAACAATAAAACAATATTAAATGTTGTAGACTTACCTCAAAAAATGTGCCCAGAACTTGTACAAACTGTATGGATTTCAGCAGTACGGTTGCCTCAAAAATTGTGCCCAAATCTGCCTCGAAATTCGTGCCCTTACTGATGTCCCTCTTCCTTGATTTATGTGTTGTCCCTCTTCCTCGATATTTTTGTCTTTCTCTTGTTGTACGGTTTCTCCTTGGGATGCGTGCCAATAAATGTTGCTGCCCAGATTTGCTGAAGTGTCTTCTTGTTTCTCTATTTCTTCACTGTTCAGAAATTTTCTCCTTGCTCTCTCTTCTCTTTCTCTCAAATGCTCATGAAAGTATGAATGAATTTTTCCTCCTCTTCTCCTTTTACTCTCTAAATGACCTCTGGGGTTACCCTAAGATCTAATGGCTGGGATTCATTTAGATCTAGGGATGAGAATAAATGTGCATTTAATTCTCACTTTCTATTTTTTAACTCACCCACTTAAATAAAGACCCACTTATCCTTTTATTTCCATAGTCGCTTTTTCACTTTCTGGTTCTTCATTGACTTTAATAAAATCACCTTTAAATTAGAATGTAACTTTTCCACTTATAAAGTCACTTTTAAATTATAATGTAATTTTACCACTTATAAAGTCACTTTTAAATTAAATTGACTTTAACACTTATAAAGTCACTTTAGGAGAAAAGTACAAACAAATTTAGACACTTTTCTCTAGACCAAAGATCAAAGCCTTAGGGAACCACTTGTCCTCTGGTACCCAAATTTTAACAAAAGAGGTTGTGTCATATATATATATATATATATGTAGTTCCAGCACTTGGAGGCCAAGAAATTTATGTATTGAGACCACCAATTCTAGAAATGACTGGAAATTTATGTATTGAGACCACCAATTCTAGAAATGACTGAATTTCCTTGCACAGAACCAATGAGAGGCTAGCGGATATAATTTGTTCCAGATTTGAAGTTACATCCATGGATCGAGCTCTGATGTACATTCATCATCAATTTCACATATGAAGTTGGAAAGTGTTGTAGCAGCCTATCAAGTGAGAAGGTCGAAATTCTCCCTGTGCACCCAAGAGGATCATCAAACAGTCAACTCTAATTTTTATATCAGTTTGGACATTTTCCAGGTGTTACATTCCCATTGGCATTGTATATTTGAATTTTTTCTCTTAATTATAAATTAGATTTGCCTCAGAGTATATGGATGTTCTATGTTTACTTGATGACTCTATAATTCTACACATTCGATGTATATATTTCTGGGTTTCTATATGGGATAAATACTAGTTTAAAAGAGGTTGTAGCATTCACATTTAAGTGTTAAATGTTATGTAACTTCTTCATTTGAATTGAGTAGTCCATACAAATATATATTTGGTGCTACACTCATTTGTTATGTGATAAAACTCAGAAATACACCTACGACAGTTTATTTACAAACTATTTGACACAATATCTCAATGGGAAACCTCATTTAACTTAGAGAAATTAGTGGTGTTTGAGGATATTTTCCAAAAGGGATATTACACACTAATGGTGGGTAACACACCGATAAGTGGAGTTGTCTCCAAGGATTATTTTTAGAATGGTCTCCCTCTCAACCAAATTTGAGAGGACTTCCCGGTACCCAGAGAAATGTCTAGAAGCACCACTATCTACCAACCAACTATCACACGAATCTAGGGGAGAAGAACTAGAAAGAGCAGAAAGAAGAATATATTCAGATTGAGTGGCAGCAACATTGTTTCCATACCTTGAGTTCCTTGATCTGTTTTGCGGATGATAGCCTTCTTCACGATCACGAGGAGCATCTCTTCTTCTTCTATCATCTCTCCTACTTCTATTATCACCTCTTCTTCTATCATTAAACATGTTGTTGCCGAAGCCATGATTGTTGTTGAAGTTGGACCTTCGTGCATCTCTCTTATCCGGGCAATCTCAAGCATAGTGACCATGCTTGTGGCAGTTGTAGCACTCAACTTTTGATAATTCCCTTTTGAATCTTCTATCGCCATCCCTAGAATCTGGAGCAGGCTTTCGAGAGTTATATGATCTTCCTCTTCCTTTCCTCTTCTTGTCTTAGAGGGCTCTCCTTCTTCTTGCTTTTGAATCCTCCCTCTACAGATCATCTTGGTTTCTTAATGAGCGCACTTGCCAATGTGCACATCAAATAACGGGAACTTATCATTATTGCTTATAGTAGTAATGAAGGTTTCCCAAATAGGAGGAAGACCTTAAAGAGTAACAAGAACCAACTCTCTATCAGTTATAGGCTCTCCAACAGTCTGCAATTGATCCCTTAGTTGGGATATCCTTATGATGTAATGTCCCCAATTAATTAATATGGTTAAGAAGAAATTCCATTTTTACAATTTTGACCATCGGGAGATATTTTGGCATTAGAACTTAGGAAAGGTGGATTAGGAGGACCCCACTTGGCTTTTTAGGAAAAGAAGGCTTCCAAACATTAGAAAAGGTAATAAATCAAAGTGCAAGTGGAATGTGGGGGCCACTCCAAAGGGAATTCGTACCCCTTAGGAGAGTTTGAACTTGTGGGGAGAAAGAGGAGAGGGAACTCGAATTGTGGGGGCCACATGAAGGAATAGAAGAGGCAGCAAGATAAATAGAGGTGGAGGGCCTCATTTTGGGGATCTTTTGCTCATTTGATATTTGAACCGTTGTTTGCTCAAGCTGATAGCTAGGTCAATAGAGTGTTGTTTAGCACACGAGATTTCCGAGGGGAAATCTCAACTCCTTCTTTGGTGGACTTCGAGTGCCACCCTAGGGGAGCTTTACTACATTCTTGGAGTTGTTCCGAAGGGATTTCACATGGAGATTTGAGCTATTGAGGAGCAGGTTGGGCGCAGTAAGGGACCACACACTCTTGTGGGGAGTGAGCTTCATGACAGCATGGGTTCTGGGAATTTAGAGGCATATTCTCTTGGCACTTAGCAATGATTTTGCAATGGCTTGAAGGGTTGGCTGAGTGGATTACATACAGGTCGAAATTCCTCTTCCTGGGCCAGCGTAGAAGGGGTTTGGCTGGGCTTGCGCAGTCATTAGAGGAGCATGTTGATTGTGGAGGCTTGAACCGGAGTTGGGGCTGCAAATTTACTAGGGGGGCATAAGAAAAATTCTTGGAGATATTCTTAGCAAATTTTGGAGGGATTTGGCAGCAATTCTTCAGGAAGAACAAATTACCTATCTGTAGAGGTTGCTCGCATTAATTGGGGTCAATTTTGGAAGGTTGGAATTAGGCCCAACCCTTTCTAGGTTTTTCTAGGTTTATTGAGGAGAGACCAAGATTAATTTGGCTGAATTTTCTGAGCACTCTAGCAAGGTCAAACAGGTGTCTCTTTCCAACCAGCAGTTGTTGGTAATATTGCTCCATTTTGTGGGTTTTCTAGTTTGAAGGATTGGGACCAATTCCTTTCTAGGTCTTGTGGGAAAAATTAAGAGGAAGCTACAACAACAATTTCAGGCCAATCCAGGCATTCCAGCAAGGGACTTGAACCACTTTTAGATAGCAGCAGTGGCACAATTTCTGGGCCAACGTAGAAGCTAATTTTTGGGCACATGTGGAAGGTTGAGGAAAGGAGTTTGGGAGCTAGGTTGTGCTAGGAGTTTGAGGAGATCATCCGGGGAGTGGAGTTCAGCATTTTTGGGGGAATTGGAAGGCTGCTTCAGCACATTTCCAGATAGGCCGTATTTTCCAGCTAGTTTGAGGAGGACATGGTATTTGGGGTCGATTTTTGAAGGTCAGAACTAGGCCAAACCCTTTCTAGGTTTTGGTGGGTTTATTGAGAGGAGCCCAGGGCTAATTTTGCAGAATTTTCTGAGCACCGGAGGTGGGACTTTCAGTAGCATCTTTCCAACAAACATTGTAGTTCTCTGGGGCAGCCCAAGGCCTATTTGGGGCAGCTCACTCTCTCTTTTGGGCGTTGCATTTTCTCACCTGGGTCTTGTCAAGCTTGCCCTTGAGGCAAGCCTAGGTGCACTCCTTCCATACCATTGTACTCTTGCTCCATATATTTAATAAAACGGCTCAGTTGTGTGGTATTTGTGGATATTTCATGGGTGTTCACTGATTTTCAAAATTTTTGTGCTTGCGTGTGTTATTTGCTTTGTATATCACTATTTTTCCTATTTCAGAACATTACAGTGGTATCGAAGCCTTGATCTTGGACCAGTTGTGGGTAGCAAACAGGAGCATGGGAGATTTGGGTATGAGTGCACAATGACGGGTTAAACTAGAGACAAACCCATGGCTCAAGGGAAATCCAGTATGCAGAAATTTTAGGGTGGAATCCATTGGGTAGATGAGAGGTTGGCCCAGTTGAGGAGGGTGACAGGCCAAACCCATCCTCACCCTTACAATAAAGATGCTAGAGGTAAGCAGGCCATGGAGGTGCAATGATCTACATCATGTGGGGAAAGTCGATAGAATCACGGCACCAGATCTCTTGAAAAGGAGCAGGCAAAACAGGGATAGTTAGAGGATGAGACCAGGGGGTGCTTTTGATGGTGGAGACCTGGCTTTAGATATTAGAAGCCTGAGGAGGAGGTTCAGCATGATGTTGGAAGCCCACAAGATGGTGAGGAGCACATCGATATACCCGATGTGGCACAGGAGTCACCGTTATTAGAGACCTCTTTGATAGCCCCAGTTGACACCTTGTGGAGAGGATAGAGCCTACACACATAGAGCCATTAGTTGAGGAGGTGCCACCATGGATGAAATGTCGACAGTTGTTGAGGTATCTAGAGTTGTGATCAAGTCTGCGGGTGATAGATGCCCACGACAATTTTATCAGTTCCAGGATGACCTTCTAGCATTGAGAGAGAAGGCCATGACAGTACAAGAGGTCATTCTATAGAAAAACGAGGCGCTGGAGGGCATGAGAGTTGTTTGTGCCGAGTCAGCGGCCAAACTAACTCGTGTTGGGGAACAGTTGAATTCACTAATGGTACAACTAGAGTGCACATTAGAGCATTAGAGCAACCCTCTTCAAACATACACAGATGGGGCTTGTAGCATCAATAGGTTACCTCTACACCTTGAAGAGGGAGAAGTAGAGCCACCTCAACATATTTTATGTGTTGACCAAGTTGATGAGATGAGGCGACATGAGTGACGCAAGGTGCAGCGTTCGCAAGTCGGAGGGCTTGTCCCTTGTACGAGACTTCGTACATTCAATCCCTCTCTTGGGGTTGGATGGCGAGAGATTCTGAGTTGGTACCTAGTGGAGTGGGCTATGGGAATGGTAGTGGACCGGCCTGAAGCTCAGCAGGAACATTCAGGCATTGGGGATACCGGAAGCCCAAACTTGCACTGGGATCCAGGTGGGACTACCTATCGTTCCCTGGATATGTCGATTGGCTACAACCGTTGTGGTGTAGTTGTCCTAACAGTTGAGCACACGCATTCGCTAGGGGAGCCTCGGTCAGCACCAATGGCCAACCGGTTTAGGGACAGACTAAAGAAAACTTGACTAAACTAGTGGGGGGGGGTGAATCAGTTTAATTTATTCATGGACATTAAAATTCTTTTCATTAATCTCATTAACTGAAACATTACATGAGTAGCTTAACAAATGATGACTAGCAAATTGAATATGTGAACAACAATTAATAAGCAAACCAAAACATCATATCAGCACATAATAATAACACATATTGACACCAGATATATGTGAAAACCCATAAAGGGAGAAAACCACGATTTTATTATTGTTGTAATGCAAAGGTGTTAAAATTGGCAACTAGGGCCAAACTCCATGCAGGTCATGTTATTTATGGCAGCTGATATTTTTCTTAAATTCCTCTCATCGAGAGGTGTAGGATTGATCTAAAGATCATCCGATTCCGATAAGTATTCATGGAGTTATGAATTTATTTGCATTATAAGACAATTCGTCAAGGTCGGCCAGCAACTAAATAAACCTCACATGTGCTCAATGTTTTAGTATAAATAGAGGTGGCCTTCAAGTCATTTCAACACACTTGGGATATCTTCCTCTCTCTACTTGTATTTGGGTTTTAGTAGGAGGAGAGATCCTAAGGAATAACGTTGCCCTGATCCAGAGGGCAAAAAGCCGGAAAAGCCGGAACTACTGGAAAAGCTAGAACTGCTGGAAAAGCCGGAAAGCCCGAAACTGTTAGGAACAGTCGGAACTGCCAGAACTGTGGAGAACTACCGAAACAGCCGGAGCATCTGTCTCCGAAGGAAAGTAGCATGCAAGGGACAACTAACTAACATTGGGACAGTTGTATGGTACTTAGCAGTAAATACACCAAGCATGCAATGTTACAGCTAGCATGGAAGGGACAACTAGCATGCAACAACAAGCATGCTAAGGACAACAAGCATGCTAGGGACAACAAGCAAGCAAGGTGCAGCCAACACATAGGTCAGGATGGCAACATGGTGCAGCAATGGCACATAATGTAGTACAGTGATGGGTACAGTCATGATTAATGAAGTGTGATGAGATGCAGCATAGTGATGATGGGTGCAACATGGTGCAGCGCGGTGAGGTGCAGCATGATGACGAAATGCAGCACAACGATAGGTGAAGGAGTCACCTTGGAGAATTAGTTGAAGCAGCATGTCTTCCACTGATCTCATGTATCATCTTCTTAGAGATGATCTATGCTCTTATCTACATAAGTCAAAGTGTTGACTTCTGTTGTAAACATACTCTCTCTCTCTTTGTGTTGAACTATTGAAGAACATATAAGAAGAATTGATCAAGGGTTTCCCCACATTGGGGTTTGTCCCTGGCTAGCGCCACATCTTGTGTCCTCTTGTCTTGGCTTGTCTTTTGCGATTTATGTTTATGTTCTATCTGCAGTTTACTTTAATGCTGATGTGATTTCCAATCTGGAAAAGATATGGAGCTAACTGTGAAAATTGAAATAAATTGCTCTAAGCATAGAACATACCTAAAATTAACATGGTATCAGAGGTGAGGTGAAGACAATGCCCAAGCAAGAGTGAAAGAGCAATCGCCGAAGACAGTTGGGAAAGGACAAAAGGATCAATGGATTCCTCATCCCTCTTCAAATTCACCAAGGGTGAAGTCGAAGCAAAGAATATTATTAGAATGGCGCAACAGAATATGGCCTACCTAAAGATCACTTCATTGGAAGACCAGATCTTAGGGTGGAAGGAAATGCAGATAACTAGTTTGGCCATTATGCGAAGGAGTGTTCGAATGGCAGGGACACATCACTTGATGATGATAACAATCATTCCAGAGACATCTTCAATGATCAAAGGAATGATAGGTAATTCAGGTCGTCAAGGAAATGGCCGACTCTTCATAGAAAGCAAGGAACCCCAGGTATGAAGAATCAAATGTTGTTTCTGATAAGATAAAGAAGCGTTATCTTGTATTGGCCCTCTCCTTCAGATTCTTTGGGAATCTGGCTTATAGATTGTAGTGCTTCAAGGCACTTCATTGGATAGATGGGTGCACTCTCTAATTTGGTAGAGATGGAAACAATCGTGGGATTATACTTGGAGCCGATGCCACCTATCCCAAAAAGGGTGTAGGGAATGTTAACTCTCAATTGAATAAGGGTAACTCGATTCATTTACAGAATCTCTTTTATGTACCTGATCGCAAGAAGAACCTGGTGTCCATCTCGGAAATGGAAGTCAAAGGTTTCAGGGTGGCATTCATCGATGGAAAGGTACGTGTTAAAAAATATAATTTTCAAAGATGATTTTTCTCATGGGTTTAGGGTTGGCAATTTGTATCAAGTTGTAGGATGGTCCATTGGGGATCATGTCAATTGACATATCGCATCTATAACACCAGAGGTCTACCTATGGGGCCCTACCTGATGTGAGTCAAATGGTGATAGGGATGTCTGAATTCAAGTAGAGCATGAAGGTACAAGTCTGATATGTACCGAAGGAAAATCTTGTAAGGGTACCATTCCCCTCATGCAGCAGATCCACAGGTTTGGAACAACCCGAGGAGTTTGAGATTCATGATCGAGAATCTCATGTATACAGGTGGAAGAAAGCCCTCTATGGCTTGAAGCAAAACACCCAAGGCGTAGTATGAGAGGATTGATAGCTGTCTGATGAAGCTGAGATTCACTAGGAGTGAAACCGATCCAAACCATTACCCAAAGGTTGTGGATGATAGACCTCTCATACCGGGACCTTATGAGGACGACCTATTTCTGACAGGTGTAGACCCTCTCATTTGCAGAAGTAAGAGGGAGTTGGATTCCGGATGTGGAATGATAAACTGCAAGCCTATGACTACCTCGAGGATCTTAACTTTCAGAAGTTATATGGTAGTGATGTCGGACCAGATTTGTGAAATGCCTCTGAGTTTCATAAACTCATTCGCGTTGGTGTTCTTAGTGAACTTCTGTCCAGACATATGTTTTGCAGTTAGCATGGTGAGCTCATATTTGATTAAGCCTCACTGGATTGATGCCAAGAATCTTCTGAGATATCTTCGGGGCACAATCTCTCATGGATTGAGATACCTGCCGGAAATATGAAACTGCATGATTATTCAAATGCTGACTGGGCAGGCAGTTTGGAGGATCACTAAAGCACTTCTCAGTGCTGGTTCTCTTTGGATTTTGCTTTGATATCATGGATGAGCAGGAAGCAGAAGTCGATTGCTATAAGCACCACCGAGCCCGAATACATAGCTACGAGTATGATCTCGTGTGAAGCTGCATGGTTGTAGAAGCTCTTAAGTGAGCTGTTTGTACACATGATGAATACCACTGTGATTCTCTGTGACAACCAGAGGGGGGATTCGATTATTGAGGAATCTTGTATTCGATGATTGCTCCAGCAGCTAGACATCAGATACTTCCTTATCTACGATATGGTAAGTCAATGAGCGAGGAGGCTCCATCACATTGAGACTGATGTACAGGTCGCAGACATTTTGTCAAAGCCTTGGGGAAAGGTCAAATCTGTGATTTTCTCGAACGACTTGGAGTCGTTAAGGGACCTTCTTATAAGGGTTTTGCATGTTGCATGCATTGAGCTCTAGAAGCTCTGGGGGGATTGGGGTACTTACTGGAGCAACATACGACCACAGGGCAACTCACCCTCCCCTGGTGGTACGCTATGAACAGGATGATTAGTTCTTCTGTGGACCGAGATGATTAGTTCTCCCGTGGCAACTATGGAACAGGATGATTAGTTCTCCTGTGGGCCAGGATGATTTGTTCTCCGTGGCTCTTGTGGGCCAGGATGATTAGTTCTCCTATGGGCCAGGAAGATGTTAGATCTCTATAATACTAGTGATTACCCCTTTACTATTGTAGTTGTATCCCTTATTAATATTGTTGTGCCCCTATTGCCCCCATATTGTTATTATTATGCCCCATAGAAACCCTCTATTGTTATTTCTGTGGCTTTATAGTATTATTGTTAGGTCGGTTGGGTTATATTGTGACTCCTTAGACTCCTATATATAGAAAGGAGGTTTTTTCATTTGTATCATACAAGAATTGTTCATTTATGTAATGTAAAGGAGGTTTCCCCCTCGAAGAGGCTGAATTCTAAGGCGTTGACCTATCTTTTCTATCTTTTCTTGAGCTGGTTTCATAACATTTGGTATCAGAGCTTTGGATTCTAGGGTTTCGCTGCTCCAAATAGGTCATCGTGGAATTTTCGCTATAACTTTTTTTCTGCGACATTTCAGAAGCTAAAAAAAAAACCCATTTTAGAAGACATTGCGCTGAATCTCGGGTCCAAATTTCAGAGCTTTTCGCTCTATATTTGAGGAGATATGATTTGAGGAAGTTGGTCTTTTTGCAAACTCCTGAATTACATTCCAAACAGGTGACCTGGGGAAAATCGTCATAACTTTCTCTCTGAGAATCGGATTGAAATTTCGTAAGAAGGTACAGAAAGAGGACGGATTGTAGTTTTCTTGTATATATTTTTCATATCCAAAGGTCGAAAAAGTGACTCGTGGCACGTCATACAAGTTCACTCTACTGAACTAGTCTATAATCAGGTCACTGTGGGAGATTTGGCATAACTCTTCCGTGGAGAATCCAATTTGGATCAGACTGGTGGCATTGGAAAGAGGACACAGAGGGCTATCGCAGGTTGCAATTTCAGAACTAGATGATTCGAAATTACAGAGATACATCAGATTCAATATCAAGCTCCTACAAAGTGAAAAAAGGTGTGTAGTTTTTTTAAATTTTTGCATAAGCTTGGTTTGAAAAATTAGTTTGAAGGAATTCAAAGGGCATAGTAAAGCATTATTATCGGTAATTGATGACCCAAGGGAAGAAAATGCAAACACCTAGTAGGCAACCTGAAAGCTCTAGCATGACTCATGAAGAAGAGGAAGAAATGCAACATGATATATCAAAATTACGAGACCAAGTGCAACAAGTGTCACTTGCACAAAAAGCAACAGAATCTAAGATGGATGGTTTAAAGAAAGATGTAGAAGCTAATATGGATGGTTTAAAGAAAGGTGTAGAAGCTAAGATGGATTGTTTAAAGACAAGCATGGAAGATTTGAAGACAGGCATGGAAGATTTGAAGACAGATTTGACAAAGTTTCTACAAGAAATGCTTACTAATGGTGAAAGGGTAGTAAAGGAAACTCATGATGAGAACAAAAGAAATGTTAATCATGATTTCATAGACTCTAATGTTGGATCGAAGACCCACCATATTCCAAAAATTGATATGAGGAAGTTTGATGGCAAAGATCCCGCAACATGGATATTACAGATGGAGCAATTTTTCGATCTCAATAATGTGCAAAACACACAAAAGGTACGTATTGCAACTTTATATTTGGAACCAAATCAGTTTGTATGGTATCAATGGCTTTGCTCTCGTAAACAAATTATCACTTGGGCAATTTTTATGGAAGAATTGACAGCACATTACGAGGTTACAAAAAGCAACACTTTTTTTAGCCAATTGATAAGTCTCAAACAAAAGGGTTCAATAATGGAGCACATTGAGGAGTTCCAAAAATTGAACATAAGGGTAAAAAATATTCCAGAGGAGCATAGGATTGATGTGTTCATAGGGACTTTAAAGGATAATATCCAACATGATGTTCGCCTTTGGGAACCTGATTCATTAGAGAAGGCATTCAGGTTAGTAAGAAAAATGGAAAGCAAAATTATGGCAACCAAGAAGCATACCAGTCACAACTATAAAGATGGAAGTGTTGTTGCCCCTAGTCTTCCACAACATATAAGGTTGACACCACAACAATTGGAAGAAAAAAGAGCAAAAGGGCTTTGTTACAGTTGTGATAGCAAATACGCTAAAGGTCATAAGTGTGTTGAGAAGAAAATATTCTACATAGATTGTGAAGAGGAAGAAGAAAAGGAGCAAGAAAGGTCAAAAGAGGAGGATATACTCCAGGAACAAAGCCTAGATAAAGAAGAAATGAATCCGACCATATCTTGTAATGCATTGGCGGGAGTTACCACTCCTCAAACCATCAAGATAGAAGGACAAATCAAGAAGAAAAAGGTAATAGTGTTGATTGATTCAGGAAGTACCCACAATTTTATTCATTGTAAGGTAGCAAAAGAATTGAATTGCTTCTTATATCCAGCACCAGAGTGTCAAGTGATGGTTGCAAATGGAGGAACAATAAATTGCTCTGGAAAGTGCCATAATATCAAGCTATCCATGGGAGAATATGTATTGACTAGCCCAATGCTTTCCATTCCAATGGGAGGTGCTGATGTTGTACTAGGAGTCCAATGGCTACAATCCTTGGGTACAATATCTTTTAATTTTCAAGAACTTTTCATGAAATTTTATGCAGAAGGAAAGGAAGTTGAATTAAGGGGTATTGCAGGGAAACCGGGAAAGATAATCAGCTCTAACGGTATGACAAAGCTTCTAAAAAAGGAACAAAGAGGTGTAATTGCACAATTATGTTCACTAGATGTTTCCACATCAGAATCATATATTTCTCCAAATCTCCAAAAAGTCTTGGACAATCATTCCAAGGTATTTGAGACTCCTAAAGGTCTCCCACCTATTCGTGATCATGATCATGCTATTCATCTGATTCCAGGAAGTGTTCCTCCAAACATCAGGCCGTACAGATATCCCTATGCCCAAAAGAGCGAAATTGAACGTATGGTTGCAGAAATGCTAGAGGCTGGTATAATTCAACCTAGTCAAAGTTCTTTCTCTGCTCCAGTAGTATTGGTGCACAAGAAGGATGGATCATGGCGCATGTGTCCGGATTATAGGGAGCTCAACAAGCTCACTATTAAAGATAAGTTTCCCATTTCTGTCATTGATGAATTACTGGATGAATTGCATAGATCAATTTACTTCACCAAGTTGGATCTTCGTTCAGGATATCATCAAATCAGAATGAAGACTGAAGACATTCCGAAAACAGCATTTAGAACTCATGAGGGTCATTATGAATTTTTGGTCATGCCTTTTGGCCTTACCAATGCACCTTCTACATTACAAGGTTTGATGAATTCCATTTTCAAACCCTTCCTTAGAAAATTTGTGTTAGTATTTTTTGATGATATACTAATCCACAGCAAGTCTTGGAAGGATCATGTTGAACATGTTGACAAGGTGCTACAACTATTGGAGGAGAAACAATTATATGCAAAAAGATCCAAATGTTTCTTTGGAGTACAAGAGGTGGAATATCTGGGTCATATTGTATCTCATGAAGGAGTTAAGGTAGACCCTAGCAAAATTAAAGCCATTAAGGAATGGAAAATCCCCACATCCATAAAGCATCTGCGAGGATTTCTCGGGTTGACAGTGTATTATCGCAAGTTTGTTAAGAATTATGGGAGAATAGCAGCACCTCTAACAACATTATTGAAGAAAGATGCATTTTCTTGGACTCCAGAAGAAACAAAGGCCTTCGAACATCTTAGAGAGGCAATGTGCCAAGCACTAGTCTTAGCTACACCGAACTTCACAAAAACCTTTATTGTGGAATGTGATGCTTCAGGAAATGGAATTGGTGTTGTTTTAATGCAAGATGAAAGACTCATTGCTTTTGAAAGTTGTCCAATCAAGGGAAATTTTTTACACAAAGCTATTTATGAGAAGGAAATGTTGGCAATACTACATGCACTTAAGAAATGGCGACCCTACCTAATGGGAAGACACTTCAAGGTAAAAACGGATCATGATAGCCTTAAATACTTTTTAGAACAAAGATTATCCTCTGAAGAGCAACAAAAGTGGGTCACAAAGATGTTGGGTTATGACTTTGAAATCATCTACAAAAAAGGGTAGCAAAATGTGGTGGCAGATGCACTCTCAAGAAAGGATGAGGATGTGGAAACATTGTTGTGTGCCATTTCTATTATCCAACCTGATTCGATAAACGAAGCAAGGGAGGAATGGAAGAATGATGAAGAAGTGTGGGCACTTATTCGAAAGTTACAACAAGATTCCAGTACATCTGATACATTTAGCTGGCAAAATGATTCGTTATGGTACAAAGATCGCTTATACCTCTGTAATAATTCCCAACTCAAACAAAAGATTCTTATGGAATTGCACACTTCTCCCTTAGGAGGGCACTCAGGATTTTTAAAAACTTACCACAGGGTTAAGAAGGAATTTTTTTGGGATGGCCTTAAATTGGATATTCAAAAATTTGTGGCGGAATGTTTGGTTTGCCAACAAAATAAAGTTGAAACAATTAAGACCCGGGTCTATTACAACCTTTATCCATTCCAAGCCAACGTTGGGAGGAGGTTTCAATGGATTTTATCACAGGTTTACCCAAGTCTGAGGGAAAGAATGTCATCATGGTGGTAGTTGACAGATTTACCAAGTATGCACACTTTTGTGCATTATCACATCCATTTAAAGCCAGTATAGTTTCTACTGCATTTATGGACACAATTCAAAAACTACATGGAAATCCGAAGATTATTGTAAGTGACAGAGATCCCATCTTTACTAGAAATTTTTGGACAGAATTATTTTCTTGTCTTGGTACTCAGTTAGCTCATAGCTCATCTTATCATCCTCAATCTAATGGGCAAACTGAGATAGTAAACAAATGTCTGGAAGGATATCTTCGTTGCTTTGTCTCTGATAAACAGACACAATGGGTCAAATGGTTGCCTCTAGCTAAATGGTGGTATAACACTTCCTTCCATACAGCAACAAAAATGACCCCATTTATGGCACTTTATGGATATCAACCACCATCCATCACATCATATTTAAGAGAAAATTCTAAGGTTCAAGCAGTGGAACATCACATCGAACATCAACAACAAGTCCTCCAACTCTTAAAGGATAACCTCGTGTTGGCACAGAATAGAATGAAACAACAGGCAGATCAACATCGCAGCGAAAGAAGTTTTGATGTAGGTGATTGGGTATTCCTACGGCTACAACCATATAAACAAATGTCCCTGAAGCAAGCTAAGAAGGATAATAAATTATCACCAAAGTATTATGGTCCGTACAAGGTGTTGCAAAAGATTGGTACTATGGCATACAAATTGGAGCTTCCTGCAGCTTCTCGATTGCACCCAGTTTTCCATGTTTCATGTTTAAAGAAGGTTATAGGTGACAAGCTCCCAGTTCAAACAATATTGCCAGAACTTGATGAGGAGGGAAAAATTATATTGGAACCGGAAGCAGTCATAGAAACAAGAACTAGACAGCTACGAAATCGATCAATTTCAGAGTATCTCATCAAGTGGAAGAACTTATCCGCTGAAGATTCCACATGGGAGGATGAGAATTTTATACAGAAGCATCCAGAACTACTCAAGCGTTGAGGACAACACTTTTTTGAAGGAGAGGGGCATGTTGGGTCCCTATAATACTAGTGATTACCCCATTACTATTGTAGTTGTATCCCTTATTAATATTGTTGTGCCCCTATTGCCCCCATATTATTATTATTGTGCCCCATAGAAACCCTCTATTGTTATTTTTGTGGCTTTATATTATTATTGTTAGGTCGGCTGGGTTATATTGTGACTCCTTAGACTCCTATATATAGAAAGGAGGTTTTGTCATTTGTATCATCCAAGAATTGTTCATTTATGTAATGTAAAGGAGGTTGCCCCCTCGAAGAGGCTGAATTCTAAGGCATTGATCTATCTTTTTTATCTTTTATTGAGCTGGTTTCATAACAGATGATTAGTTCTCCGTGGCATCCACTAACAGGATGATTCGTTTCCTATGGACAGGATGATTAGTTCTCTTGTCAAGGCATCCTACCCATGCAGTATGGGACTCATGGGAAGTACCTCTCATCTGATCAATGAGCAGGGAAATGAGCATAGGGGCCATAGTAGTACTATTGATGGACGCATCGCTGTATCTACCATACTCCCTTGCTAGGATGACCTCCATTGATCTGGGATCAATGAAACTCATCTGGGATCAGTATGAGTGGTTTGAGACACTCTCTTGTGACATTGATCTAGGATCAATGAAATTGATATGGGATCAGTATTAGTGGTTTGAGACACTCTCTTGTGATATTGATCTGGGATCAACAAAACTGACTTCGGATCAGTAAGAGTGATGTGACACACTCTCCTCAGATGAAATTGACTTCTGGTCAATAGAGAATTGTATGAGACATTCCCGATCAATTCTTCTTCTTCATGGTTCAACAGAGCAGAGCAGAGCAGAGCTCAGTAGATCAAAGTAGAGTAGAGCAGAGCAGAGCAGAGCTCAGCAGATCAGAGTAGAGAAGAGCATGCAGGGCACTGATGACAAAGATAGTACAGTCAGACATATGGATCAACGGATGGAGTTCTCCCTAGTTGAGAGGGAGTGTTAAAATTGGCAACTAGGACCAAACTCCATGTGGGTCATCTTATTTATGGCAGCTGATATTTTTCTTGGATCCCTCTCATTGAGAGGTGTAGGATTGATCTAAAGATCATCCAATTCCAATAAGTATTCATGGAGTTATGAATTTATTTGCGTTATAAGACAATTCGTCAAGGTTGGCCAACAAATAAATAAACTCCACATGTGCTCAACGTTTTAGTATAAATAGAGGTGGCCTTCAAGTCATTTCAACACACTTGGTATCTCTTCCTCTCTCTACTTGTCTTTGGGTTTTAGTAGGAGGAGAGATCCTAAGGAATAACGTTGCCCTAATCCAGAGGGCAAAAAGCCAGAAAAGCTGGAATTGCTGGAAAAGCCAGAATTGCTGGAAAAGCCGGAATTGCTGGAAAAGCCGGAACTGTCGGAAAAGCCGGAACTGCCCGAAAAGCCGGAACCGCCGGAAATGCCAGAAAAGCCGGAACTGCCAGAAAAGCCAGAAAAGTCGGAACTGCCAGAAAAGACGGAATTGCTAGAAAAGCCGGAATTGCCAAAAAAGACAAAACTGTCTAAAAAGCCGGAAAAGACGGAAAAGTCGTAACTGCCAGAAAAGCCGGAAATGCCGGAAAAGCCGAAACTGACAGAAAAACAAGAAAATCCGGAAAAACCGGAAAAGCTGGAACTGCCAGAACTACCGGAAAAGCCGGAACTGCCGAAAAAGCCAAAACTGCTGGGACTGCTTGAAAAGTCGAAATTGGCGGGACTGCCGGAACTGTCGGGAACAGTCGGAACTGCCAAAACTGCCGGGAACTGTCGAAACAGCCAGAGCATCTGTCTCCGAAGGAGAGCAGCATGCAAGGGACAGCTAACTAACATTGGGACAGTTGTATTGTACTTAGCAGCAAATACACCAAGCATGCAATGTTACAGCTAACATGGAAGGGACAAATAGCATGCAACAACAAGCATGCCAAGGACAACAAGCATGCTAGGGACAACAAGCAAGCAAGGGACAACAAGTAAGCAACGTGCAGCGAACACATAGGTCAGGATGGCAACATGGTGCAGCAATGGCACATAATGTAGTACAATGATGGGTACAATCATGATTAATGAAGCATGATGAGATGCAGCATAGTGATGATGACTGCACCATGGTGCAGCGCGGTGAGGTGCATCATGGTGACGAAATGCAGCATAACGATAGGTGAAGGAGTCAACTTGGAGAATTAGTTGAAGCAGCATGTCTTCAACTGATCTCATGTATCATCTTCTTAGAGATGATCTATGCTCTTATCTAGATAAGTCAAAGTGTTGACTTCTGTTGTAAACGTACTATCTCTCTCTCTCTCTCTCTCTATCTGCTGAACTATTGAAGAACATATAAGAAGAATTGATCAAGGGTTTCCCCACATTGGGGTTTGTCCCTGGCTAGCGCCACATCTTGTGTCCTCTTGTCTTGGCTTGTCTTCTGCGATTTATGTTTATGTTCTATTTGCAGTTTACTTTAATGCTGATGTGATTTCTAATCTGGAAAAGATATGGAGCTAACTGTGAAAATTGAAATAAATTGTTGTAAGCATAGAAAATACCTAAAATTAACAAAAGGCAAGCTCCTACTCCTTATCATATCTCACTTTCTGTAGGCTCCAACCTACAGGAGGCTGCGACCTCAACTTTCTGCAAGCTGCAACATGCAAGGAAGATCCAACTCCCATATGTTTTTTGTAGGCTACAACTCACAAGAGGCTCCTACCTCAACCAACTCCAACTGGATATTTATCAAGCCACAACTTGAAAGGAGACTACCATCCCCTTATGCAAACAAGAAATAACAATGTGTTGGTTACCTGGTCATAAATTTGCATATCTCCATCTTCAATTTTGCATCTTCTTCCCTTCAAATCTTCTTCACATCAGCTTCATATGTGCCAGGTAACTAATGCATAATAGTTCAATCAGCTCTGTCACATTCTCCCATTCTTTAACCATTCAGTGCCTTCCAAAATCACGTATTTTATAAAGACAGTTTGTGGTTGTTTGTATCCAACATAGGAATATTAAGTGAATAAGCTTAACTCTTTGCTTCCCATAATTCGTTTCCAAACTCTTCATATCTTGAATATTAGAACACAAAAATAAATAATCCATCCAATATTAATTTCAGCCACATGTAATGATTAAATGCATCAACCTAATGCCAACATCAAATAACAATATTTATCATTAATGCATCACAACAATCTTTGCAACATCTTTGCCTTTGCCTTGGAGTCTTTGCCTTTGCATCACAATCAATTCAGCTTGATCAACAATTTCACATCACAATAAATTCTTCAATAAACATTATCAAAACATTTCCATGTATCACAACTCTTCCTCCTTCTACTCCTTTGCATTGTTGATCTTGTTCATTAGTGTATACATTGCCTTGTTGTTGCTCCTTCATTGTTCCTTGTTGCTGCTCCTTACCTTTTTGCTTCTTGCCGCTGCTTGTTGCTCCTTGCATTCCTTCAATGCTCCTTTGCCATCAATGACAATAATGCCAACATAGAACCCCTAGGTCGTTTTGGTATGATGGTCGTACATGGGATCACAGGATGATCAACATACTTTGGCAGGAGTTTGTTGGAGGAGGTGGCATTGGCAGGCCACCAGATAGTGCCTTGTTTGGGGCCAGGGACTCTCTGCAGTTAGTTGGGACTCAGTGGTCACTGAGGAGTAGCACAGTGGTGGCATCGCCACTGGTACATACGAGAATTCTCCTCTTGTGTCTCTCAGGGAGGATTTGGAGGCGAGGCCCATGCATCAGAGGGTACGATGATACGATAGTGGAGGAGGCAATACTGGTAGGGTGTGGGTCGATGCGTACTATCTCAGTTTTAGATCTGGGCATTCAGTGGCATGTAGGAGCATGTAGCGTTGAGCAGTGGTTTGCAGGCGAGCACATAGATGCATGGCGGTGTGTTGTGGTGTGCGGGTTTACACCATGGAGTGAGAGGAGGCGTACCATTGGATGCAGCTCACCCCGTATGGATGGGGACGTTGTTGAGCATCTGGGGACATCCTACTCAGCAGAGTCAGGTCTTCGATGGAGTTATCAGTAGGACTAGGGCAAAGAGAGGGGCATCCATGGGATTACCTCTCAGTGTCCATGCGGACCCTTAGACATTACCGTGGGGACTTACATACCTATCGCTCTCCAGCATGGCTTACAGTTCTTGAGGGTCGAGTTGTTGCCCCATGATGCCCTCAGTACAGGTAGCAGGACATGGGAGGCTCATCGTAGATATTTGGATGGGGCACAGTGTTTCATGGGTAGGAGGGAGAAGCTCCAGTTGATAGGTATGGGCTTAGGGATGGCATGGTCTATTGTCGAGGGAGCATATGTTCTACCCCTGGGCTCACACTTGGGGAGGTGATCTCTGAGCTCACACTTCATCTAGAGGAGGGTGCCCAAACTCCGAGCTATGTCCAGGCATATTATCAGGAGTTGGGATAATGGATTTCACAGTATGGGCTGGTAGGAGCAGGGCAGGTTGGCGTTTGGGACAAATTCTTAGCACTTGGGGTCCACCAATGGGAGACATACAGGGGTCAGAGATGAGGGTTGGATGGGTTCTAGCAGGTAGAAGTGTTACGCAGCGACAACCCATGGAGAGTGGAAGTTGTGAGCTCCCAGTATGGCTAGGGGATCCAGGGATCCGGTTGGCGAGAGGATCCCTCCACTTATCGATGGGCAGGGTTACGATGGAGGTTGATCCAACTTTTTTCCAGGCTGACACATGGAGAGTCGCTGAGACCTTCATCATATGGCGAGTCAGGTTTCCTCTTAGGACTGAGGCTAGTCGTCAAGTGGTGGACTCGAGCATGGCAAAGTTGCCCTAGCAAGTAGGTCATAGCATTGATTGGGACGGATATAGTGGTTGAGCGTTACCGGAGAGGAGTGTTTGTTACGAGCATGTTGAGCAGTCGGGCATCACTGGGGTGTCACGATGTTAGAAAGATAGGTTCCTTGTATGACTAGCAGGGGATTCTGGCATCGCAGGGTTGGGCAATTCAACTACCCATAGGGGTGAGCAGGTTTCTACAGGGGAGGGTCATCCAGATCTTCCAATTTGTTTTAGTGATTCATTGATGGTGCGAGAACTTCACCAAGGCGACAAGGTGATCGGTTGGAGGAGATCAGGGGAGGCTTGGGCAGACAAGGGTTCAATCCCACCAGGATTGGATTGCATCTTCAGGAGTCCACCCCTAAGGTGCACAAGAGGGACTATTCGATAGAGAAGTTTCATGAGGAGATGATCAAGATCTTATACTACCATGATGCTCTACTTAGTGGCGACATGCAGAGGGCGTCGAGAGCCTATGATGAGCTGGACAACGAGTGGAGCAAGGGATGCTTCACGCTGATCAGGGTGGCTTGGGATCCTGGCAGGGCAGGGCAGAGATCAGAGATGACTCAATGGCACATTTGGGACCCCAGTATTGTTTGCAGTGACTTTCTGGGTCGATTCATAGAGGGGGTGCTTGTTCAACCATTGCTTGAGGACAAGCAATTTTTGGTGGGGAGGACTGTAATGTCCCCAATTAATTAATATGGTTAAGAAGAAATTCCATTTTTACAATTTTGACCATCAGGAGATATTTTGGCATTAGAACTTAGGAAAGGTGGATTAGGAGGACCCCACTTGGCTTTTTAGGAAAAGAAGGCTTCCAAACATTAGAAAAGGTAATAAATCAAAGTGCAAGTGGAATGTGGGGGCCACTCTAAAGGGAATTCGTACCCCTTAGGAGAGTTCGAAATTGTGGGGAGAAAGAGGAGAGGGAACTCGAATTGTGGGGGCCACATGGAAGGAATAAAAGAGGCAGCAAGATAAATAGAGGTGGAGGTCCTCATTTTGGAGATCTTTTGCTCATTTGATAGTTGAACCATTGTTTGCTCAAGCTGATAGCTTGGTCAACAGAGTGTTGTTTAGCACACGAGATTTCCAAGGGGAAATCTCAACTCCTTGTTCAACAAACTTCGAGTGCCACCCTAGGGGAGCTTTACTACATTCTTGGAGTTGTTCCGGAGGGATTTCATAGGGAGATTCGAGCTATTGAGGAGCAGGTTGGGCACAGTAAGGAACCACGCACTCTTGTGGAGAGTGAGCTTCATGACAACGTGGGTTTTGGGAATTTAGAGGTATATTCTCTTGGCACTTAGCAACGATTTTGTAGTGGCTTGAAGGGTTGGCTGAGTGGATTACATACAAGTCGAAATTCCTCTTTCTGGGCCAGCATAGAAGGGGTTTGGCTGGGTCTGTGCAATCATTAGAATAGCGTGTTGATTGTGGAGGCTTGAACCGAAGTTGGGGCTGCAAATTTACCAAGGGGGCATAAGAATAATTCTTGGAGGTATTCTTAGCTAATTTTGGAGGGCTTTGGCAGCGATTCTTCAGGGAGAACAAACTACCCAGCTGTAGAGGGTACTCGCATTATTTGGGGTCGATTTTGGAAGGTTGGAATTAGGCCCAACCCTTTCTGGGTTTTTCTGAGTTTATTGGGGAGAGACCAATGTTAATTTGGTAGAATTTCTAAGCAGTCTAGCAGGGTCAAACAGGTGTCTTTTTCCAACCAACAGTTGTTGGTAATATTGCTCCATTTTGTGGGTTTTCTGGTTTGAAGGACTGGGACCAATTCCTTTCTGGGTCTTGCAGGAAAAATTAAGAGGAAGCTACAACAACAATTTCAGGTCAATTTGGGCATTCCAGCAAGGGACTTAAACCACTTTCAGATAGCAGCAGTGGCACAATTTTTGGGCTAGCGCAGAAGATAATTTCTTAGCACACATGTGGAAGGTTGAGGAAAGGAGTTTGGGAGCTGGGTTGTGCTAGGAGTTTGAGGAGATCATCCGAGGAGTGGAGTTCAACATTTTTGGGGGAATTGGAAGGCTACTTCAACACATTTCTAGACAGGCCATATTTTCCAACCAGTTTGAGGAGGACGTGGTATTTGGGGTCGATTTTCGGAGGTCAGAACTAGGCCAAAAACTTTTTGGGTTTTGGTGGGTTTATTGAGAGGAGCCCAACGCTAATTTTGCAAAAAAATTTGAGCACCGGAGTTGGAACTTTCAACAACATATTTCCAGTAGACAGTGTAGTTTTCTGGGTCAGCGCAGGGCCTATTTGGGACAGCCCACTCCCTCTTCTAGGCGTTGCATTTTCTCACCTGGGTCTTGTCAAGCTTTCCCTTGAGGCAAGCCCAAGTGCACTCCTTCCATACCATTATACTCTTGCTCCACATATTTAATAAAATGGCTCAGTTGTGTGGTATTTGTGGAGATTTCATGGGTGTTCACTGATTTTCAAAAATTTTGTGCTTGCATGTGTTCTTTGCTTTGTATATCAGTGTTGTTCCTATTTCGGAACATTACATATGACAAGGATTGCACAGATTCCCCCTTGTTCATCTTCATGTCCTTGAGTTGATTCTTCAAGGAGAGGATATGATTCAAATAATTGACCTCATACATCCCAACCAACTTATCATAGATGTCCTTAGACTTCAATTTTCCAACATAAATAAGAAAATGATCTTTCAGGGAATCAATAAGAATTTTCTTGGCTTTGTTCTCACCTTTCTTATACTTGGTCTTGGTAGCAGCAAGAGCATTTTCTGGGGGCTCATGTACTTTTCCTTCCATATATTCCAAAACATCATTTTCTTCCAATATCACTTCCAACCTGATGTTCCAAGTAGCAAAATTTGATGAGTCACCCAACTTCTCAATATCCTTGAAGTGAGAGGTAGACATCTTGACTAAGTCAAATAAGCTCCTTTAACTTCTTCCAAAGATGATTGCTCTTGTCTCTTGTTTCCTTGGCTTGTCTTCACCTCAACTCTGTACCATGTTAATTTTCCATTGTTCCATGCTTAATACAATTACTTGGCCCAATTCTTTCTTCAATTAGCAATCACTTGTAGATAGAACAATGAATCCAATGCAATAGAAGACAACCAAGAACATGAAAGAAGAGAGACACAAGATTTGGTGAAAGACCAAGGAAAAACACTACAAGGGGGCAAACCCTTTCCAAATTCTTCTTCTATTAGATCATCATCAAATGTTCAACAGAGAGATACAATGTTCCAATTCATTAATACAAGAGTCAAAGGCCAACAACTTTTACTATCCAAATCTACTAACCAATATCCAATGAGAGATTAGCCCAAAAATCAAATATGATCCAAAGTCGAAGTCTACAATTTTTGTTCAAAGTCAACAACAGTTAAAGATGCCCTAACTGTAATGACCCATAAACCAGCACAAACAAAATGTGAATTATTAGCAAGCATAAAATGCTTGCATATGATAGCTACATATGCATACGTTGCCTGCACTGCACTAGTAGTATTAAATTATGAAGAAATTCCAAATATAGGATAAAAGATGTAATTGTTGAAGATATTAAATAAATATCTAACTTGCAAAACATATTGGAATATGTATTTTAGTATGAGTCGTCATTCATAATAGGTAACCATAGAACATTATCCAAAAGTTCTAAATTAAATTATAAAAGTTTAAAGGGAGTTATATTATTATAAAAATAGTAACTCTTAATTAAAGGTTAAACATTAAATGAGGTATAATATAATAAAATATTAAATAAAACTTATTAACAAAAGGACTACGTAATATAGTTGGTATCACCTACAACCTTATAAAGTGATGAGTGTCAATAGTAAGTGTGACTACCTCTTTAATTCACTATGAGGAGCCACGTATTAGACAGGGGGCATACAACTAAGGCAATGAAGGATGAATGAGCGGTGGTCATAAGAAATAAAAGGAGAAGGAAGGAGGACTAAAAGGGGGGGAAATCTTTTGGCTGTTGGAGGAAGCACAGTTGAGAGGAGGAAAATTTGTAACACAAGATTATCGACAGTAAGGACTGAGCCTTGTTTGTTCTGAAGTTTTTGGGCATGGGGGAAAAGATTGCAGCAATTGAGAAGCATTCTGGACTGAGTACCTAGGTTGTACCCAGTTTGGCTGGGAGGTTATGGTCTTTTGGTAACGGGAGCGAGAGCGGGAGCAATTCTGAAGTTGAAGCATCTTCATCCGCAGGAACCAGGTAGGTACTCCACATCAAATTAATTAATTTTGATATATGAATTTTGGTTAAACTTTAAAGCAGGTTTCATGTAGATTTCATATTCTGTTTAGACTAAATATCTAGTTAAATTATTTAGAGCATTACATTTGGTATCAGAGCCATTCTTCAAACCCTTGGGATCCTAAAAGGCCCATTAAATCATACTCCTTGCCGCCTGCGTATTAATGACGGATGGATGCTTGACAAGAGTAGCATTAGTTGTTACTCTATTTATGATTTCGGATTGAATAGATGGACTAAGACCCTTGCTTATCTTGCTTCCTTGTTTTAAAATGGCATAACTGGACAATTAATTGTCGAGAGGGTTTCCCTTTACTAACAATTAGGCTGAGCTTCAGATTCTGCAAAAACAACCATAATCAAGATAACGGTCACACTTTTCTCTAAATTCAACTTGTTGCTTTAGTTATGAACAATTGTGCTAAACCGCTTATCACAGACACAAAAGATGTAGTGTTCAATATCTGGATAACAGTGATGAAGAGAAACATTCTGCCAATATAATCTTTAAAAAAAAAAAGAGCCAAAACTATAGCACAAATGAACTCAAGAGAATTCCCAACGAACTCTCTGTGGACTCAGAGTATCAGTACAGGAAATCTCTGACATTGTCCAATCACTCATTCAAATCTAGATGTCTCTGTTTTAGGGTCATTTACAGCAAAATATCTGTAAACAGATGCCCCAATTATGATTGGCAAGAACACACAGATTTTCAGATTACGAATCTTTGGCCCGATACTTCAATTTAAGAAGACAAACAAGTCAAAAATTCCAAACTCTGTTAATATCCTAAAACACATCAATAGATCAGAGCGCTACCTCAACAGGGCACAAAATGGGCAGCGAACTTCATTTTCACTATTCTTGCAATCATTCTTACATAAATGGTCATTTGGTGGAGAGAGCTACAAGTTTCATCCTATACTTCATCCAAAGCATAGCAAGTGAATTATACAATCATCATAAAAAGAAAAAACAGTAGTGGATGAAAGTATCGTTGAAGTACCAATAGTATAAGAAGAAAATAGAGAAGGGTGGAAAAACAAAGGACGAGGTAACTCATGTATCCACGATTGATCCCTCCTACATCTATACACAGAAATAATCATCATTGTCATCCTTGAGGCCATGCAATTTTGCCATGAAACCCCTGTGTCCCCATCCATTCATCATCATTCACATGACACCTATCAATTAAAAGATGTACCATGGACTTGTCTTTCCCCTTAGGGACTGGGAACACCTAATAGGGTTGTTTATTACCAATGCCTACCTAGGGAGGTAACACTAAATTTGGAAAGGAAGCCCACTATGAAGCCTCAATGTGCCCTTGATAAACAAGCTTGGTTAACTTAACTGTACCAATGAATTATTGTACCTAATTGTGAGGATGCACATTAGATATTATATGTAATTGGTATGTAGTTTCATCACGGGTTGTGCCACTTAAGTGGGACCCAAGTCCACGAGACGATTATATTAACTCCCTTGGGTGAAGCGTTGAGATCCATGGGACTCCCATCAAGTGTAGAGCATTATTCCATACCATGGGCACCCTCAACACCTTCAGCAGTTTGCTCATTGCCCTACATTATTCATGCGATGATGTGCTTGGACTAGTTTGCCCTGTCTATCTTGATTCTTGGCATTATATGGCCTAGAGGAGGTTTGTCTCTATTACTTTTTCATCGGATGTGTCCTAGCCTTGAAATTTTGTGGAGAGGCTAGAATACAAGATATCTCCAAAACCCAGAAATTCGTTTCTAGAAATTCCACCTATAAATGACTTAATTAGATTTTCAACTAGTTTTTAAATATTTCCTAAGTCTAAACTTAGCGAATATGGTTAATTAAACGGAATTAATTAAGTCAAGGTGTGAATGTTCTAGAAACTCGCACAGATTGACTTCAAGTGAATCCTAGCCATCAATTAAGATTTAATCTTGGTCGTTGGAGTCCCAACAAAGGATTATAAGAAGAAGTAGATGGGCATTTCGAGAAGACACTTGCAGAGTTCGATTTCACTGACAGATCGATTTTCTGAGTAGCAGCAGTCAATTGCCAGAGAGAGAGTCAAAGAGATCAAAGCAGTGAGTGAGGGGCAGAGACAGTGAAACCGGAGCAAGGATTCCAGATCCAGTGGGTGCATTTGCAGAGAGGCAAGTGAACCACAGTGAGGCTGACACAGAGAAACGCAATAACCTCTAGAGGCAATTTCGTATTTGTTGGGGAAAACTGAGTTTCAGTGCCAAAAGTTGGACAGAGGTTCTAGAGGCCGGGAGCGACGTTTTCCCAGACAACAGCAGACCAAACAGATTGAGGAGAAGTTGGTTCAAGATGAGTGCAGAAGTGACTGCGCTAGGGTGACGCAGTAGCTACGCAAAGCCAGTTTGGACGGCTCAATTTGAGTTGAGGTCAGAGCCCGAATTTTCCTGTGGAGTGAGGAAGTTTCCTCACTAGATTTTTCTTGCCAGTATTTCTCTATAGGATTGCCAGTTATGACCTCCAGTTGTATTTAGATTATTTTAGTGTTGCATAATAATAAAACCCTCAATTGTTGCACATGTTTTCCCAAGTTAGGTTTTTCTGGGGACATTGGTCAAAAAATAACTGTGTAAATTTATGTGTGTGCTAGCATTTCTTCTAGCGTTTATTCTTCCGCATTTTTATTTGTGTAGGTTGCAGTGTGAGTTATTCAGTATTTGTTGTAGGAAACAGTAAATAAATTGTTAAATTTAATTAACAAATAGGAGAATAATTTCCAGTGGCTGCAATAAGATTCGAGTTTCCAAATTTTTACATGATAACAGAGAGCAGTTGATCAGCCAGAGAGCTCGGTAGCGAAAACAGAAGGAGTTTCGTTGTTCAGTGAGGACATCATATCGAAACCCCAGAGGCGGCGTGGTCACTTTGCTGATGTTTTACCTCTGAGATAGTAGTAGGTCAGCTACCAATGCCAGAGCATCTAAAATAATTGTTTTTGGGTTTTAGGTTTTAGTTTTGGAAGACCAATGAATGAAGACAGATGTAGAATTAAAATACTTAATCCTTTGGGTTATATTAATATCTCAGCAAAGGGCTGCTATAAAGCTTTACACAGTGATATAGATAAAAAATAGTGGTGAGAAGAAGACAGAAAATAATATGATTATCACAGTTTCCAGACTGTAAAACAGAACAATCATAAGTGTGAAAACCTTCTAAACTACGTTCCAAAGGTTCAAGGCAATATACTTAAGCTTACATAAGATGTTGATGATTTATTGATTAGAGGGGATTAGCTAAACAGACAGTTCATTAATCCATTCTCTTAATAGATGATCACTTCAGGAGCTTATAGGAATTAATTGAGACACAATTATTCCTACCTAGATATCTGTATAAGTCATCAGCATATGAAGAGAGACATAATGATTGATAACTGGAAAAACTTATAGGATAACACAAACTGTGTAAAACCAAATTCAGAATCCTCTGCTTTGTATTAAGGTTCCAGAAAGACTGGGTACATCAAGTGTCTACAAAAAGCTTCCTTCACAGGTGCAACCAGGTTCAAAGTAAAATGAACAGTCACAACTTAACAAGTAATGAATAATGACTCTTGAACTTCAAACCCATAATAATTCGAGAAGAGAGTTATTTATACAATGATGAAACTAAGAAAATATCCTAAAACTGATTAAAATTTATTCTAGGAAATGAAAGATCTTCATACAAGAAGATAGGGGCCGCTGTTGAGCTACTTCTTGCTATCCCTTTTATTTAGGTTGTGCTAGCTTTGTTGTTTGATATTTTGCCCCTTTAAGCTGCTTGACTGTTTGAATCCTTTACGCTTGGTTGATTTCTTCATTTGATCTTTCATCTGATACTCTTTAAACTCTGTGAAAATCATTTGACCCTACTGATTAACCTTTACTGTGTTCCTTTTTACCTTTACTGTGCATTTCAGGCTTTTACTGTGTTTTTCAACAGTAAATCCTTTTAGATTTGTCTTCAAACTATATGCAGGCTTTTTCTTTGTAAGCCTGGAACAGAATTTTTACCTGCAAAACACAAAAATTGTTAAGAAAAACATAGGTGACAGAGAAGGTCTTCAATGGATTTATAGAGGTTGAAGGGATATTGGAAGGAGTCCAGAGCGTATCGGAAGGTAAAATGATGGTTTTATTGGTCGCAGAGGCTTTATGGAGGTTTCACTGTGAAAACAGGCAAAACAGAGCAAAATGGTGATTTTTGTGTTTAAACGGAAGAACAGTCTTCTATTTGAATTATGGTGCAAAATGAACAGTGGCTATTTTGTCGTTATGTGGGAGGCGGTTTTGGTTTTCATCGCACCGCTTATAAGGCGTGGGCGGTTTTGGGAGGGGGTCACCCGAAATGATCTGAGCTTGACACGTAGCAAGGGAGGTCAGTGGAATACCGCTTTTCGGGTGGGTAATGCCCGTACAGAGAGCCAACCCGAAATCACTGAGGGTCGTTGGATTTCAATGGTCGTGATCGGATGGTGGAGGAGTGAAAGAACAGCGCGGAGGGGCCCAATGATTAATTATGGTGGTTATGGGCTTTATTATGGTTAAAAACCCAGATTAGCGGTGTTTTATAGTTAAACAAAGGTTTAGGTTGGTTTTTCGTTAAAATCGTAAAAAACATTTTAACAAAGAAAAACCTTCAAAAAACACATATGGCGGACTTGAAATTTTATGAACTCAGGCGGACAAATGTTGTCGGGTCCGGGTTCATCGCATATCGCAATCGAGGTTTAGCGGAGGAAGGCTCATCGCAAAGGAATGCGATAAGGGTCGGACGCGATGTGAAAATAAAACATGAAATATATTTGCGTCAGGTCCGGGTTCCCATCGCAATCGGAGATCGCAAATGGCGGAGGGTATATGCTTTAGCGGGACTTGCGATGGGGGCGGATGCGAAATGGCAATGAGTTATGATATATATTGTATCGAGTCCGGGTTCCCATCGCAATCGAAGATCGCAACGGCGGGGGTTTATTGCTTTAGAGGGACTTGCGATGGAGGCAAATGCAATATAGGAATGAAATGTGACATATATTTGCATCGAGTCCGGGCCCATCACAATCGCATATCGCAATGCGGGGAGAGTGTATTCATATGAAAGGCTTGTGATGCGATATTTTATGAAAATACATAGTTTTATAATAAAACTAAAGGTTTCGGGTTATTTAATAAAGGGAGTTAATATATACGGGAAAAGGGACTTTTTAGGGGTTTAATATTATAAGTTAGTCTTAATATAAAACATGAGTGGAAAGGGGAAATATATGAAATATGAGCGGAAAGGGGAAATACACTAAGTATAATGTTTTTCATGGGTTATTTGCTTTTCGCATATATACATTAATACTTAGGCTAAACAACTTTTTGTGGGTTTTTTGGTAAAAGGGGATTTAACATGGGATTTTCACTTTTCCTAGGCAAAAATGATTTTGACCTTAGGAAAAGGGGTTTTTATGGAAAATGAATGAATATGAATGTATGAAGGTGGGAAGGGTAAATTAGTAAATATAGGGATGAATGGAGATGAATAGGAAGTTAATTAATTGATCTTGTAGACCTTCATTTTCTTTGTGTAATTGCCTCATGGACATAAAAACATATGGTAAAACATGAAAAATGTACATATTGTCCAATCAATTATCAAACTTCTGCAACCTTTCCTCTACTTACCCTTTGCTTATCCTATCATTTTTTCTTCACTTAATGGGTGCATTTAAGCTAACAAACCCTTTTCCTTCCTTCTTATTTTTTTAAAAAGCAAACTATCTAATTTTAACCTTATAACCTCCAAGGGCTCAGATTAAACTGATGAGCACATTATTATTCTCTACCTAACTATTGATCTGTCAAGATTAAACAATTTGGCCAAATCTTTATTCTCTAACTATAACATCAAATTTAAAGCATGAAGCAATCAAGATTAAACTATTTAACTGTCATGGGTTGTGGCATTTATGACAAGCTGCACACAACCATTATTTTGCAGAAAAATAATAGTGGCATTTAGACTTGCTCACTTTCAGAGTTTATTTGTTTTTTTTCTTTCTAACCTAACATTTCCTTTTTGTCTTTATTTTTTAGGACATCTAACCTAACATTTTCTTTGATATGGACATCATCATCAAGATTTTTTTCACTAACATTTTATTCAATATTTGTTATGTCCATATCCTAACTTACCATTTTTTCAAAATTTCTATCTTATCAAAACCAAAAAATGTTACAACATTGGCTCCAACTGGGGACTGCTTTCTCCTGTAGAATGCAGAGAACCTGCAGATCCATGTGCCTTCTCCTCGGGCTATGGAGTCCTTGCTATAAGAAAAATCATTATAACATCTTGAAAGGTAAAAGAAAACCAGAGTATTTACAATGAAAATTATTTCAACTTCTTAGTACTGAATGTAATGTTTGAGAAACCTTCCATGTACGGGATAAGTGGAATGTAGCCCCTCAAGATTCTGCAGCACAAAAGTGTTGTTACCCTTGACTTCAGCAATTGCTAAAGGTCCAAACCATAGATTGTCAAATTTGTCATGCTTTCCTTTTTCTTCTCTCCTGGCATCCCATCTTAGAACTAGATCAACTTCCTTAAACTCCCTTTCCCTGGCTCTTCTGTCAAACAGGGTCTTAATCTTATTCCCTTTCCCTGGCTCTTCTGTCAAACAGGGTCTTCATCTTATTCTGATATTTATTCAATTTGTATTGAACTTCATCTCTGTTTTCATTAAGTTCAATAATCTGATTTATTCTTCTTGAAAAATCATCAGGTTCATCTGTTGAATCCTGCAGGAATTTTAAAACAAGGAAGGCCAAATTGGTAGGGAAAATTGCATCTTTCCCATAGACTAACTGAAATGGAGATTTCCCAGTTGATCTCTTTGGAGTAATTCTATTTGCCCATACTGCATAAATCAGATGTGAATCCCAGCTCTTCTTATGATCAGCTAGAGTCTTTTTGATTACCTTTACCAGACTTTTGTTTGATGACTCTGCAAGGCCATTACCTTGAGGGTAGTATGGAGTTGAATGATGTAACAAAATCTGATATTTCTGGCAAAAGTCAATCATTTTAACACTAGCAAAAGCTGCTGCATTATCAGTGACAATTTGAGTTGGGCAACCAAATCTAGATAAGATATTCTCCTCAATAAACTTAATTACTACTGAATCAGTAGCATTTCTGACTGGAATTGCTTCCACCCATTTAGTAAAGTAATCTGTTGCAGTGAGGATCCATCTATGTTGATTACTTGAAGTGGGGTGAATCTCTCCAACAAAATCTAATCCCCATTGAGAAAAAGGTGCTGAAACTATTGATGGAACAAGTGGAAGAACTACTAATCTTTGTTTACCAGCAAACATTTGACAAGGAACACAACCTCTGACCTTTGCCCCTACTTGTAAGAACAGTGTGGGCCAATAAAATCCTCCCCTCAGAATCTTGTATGTTGTTGCTCTCCCAGCATAATGTCCAACACAAAATCCTGTATGAAACTGATCAATGATTCCTTCAGTTTCTAATTCTGTTAAACATAATAACAAAATATTCAGTGGATCTTTCCAGTATAAATTTGCATTTATAATGCAATACTTGATTGATTTTAACTTAAGGGTTTTACACTGGGTTTTGGAGAACGATGTTGGACACTCAAAACGAATCAAGAAATTTACAATATCTTGATACTAGTTTGACAACAAGAATTTTTCATCAATGTGTATTGGATTGATCTGCTCTAAAGGAAGAGGTTCTTGTGGATTCTCCCCTTCTGGATGAAAGGAAGGTTCTTGTGGATTCTTCTCTTTATGATGAAGGGAAGGTTCTTGTGGATTCTCCCCTTCTGCAAGGACAAAAGGTTCTTGTGTATTCTCCCCCTTGTATTTCTAAAACAGAATTGATTCCAAGTACTTTGCAGTTGGATTCAGCTAGAAGCTTGGCTAATCCTTGACCTTTTACTAGCTCGATAGTCTTGATAGTTAGATCAAACTCCAGAATTTGAGTGATCCATCTACCTCTTTTCCCATCAGTGTCTGGTTGGGTTAGGACAATTTTCACAGCACTATTAGGGACATAAGCAGTAATAGGTGAATGTAAGACATACATCCTGAATGATTTCAGGGCTTGAATGAGGGCATAGGCTTGCTTCTCAATGATGTCATACTTAAGCTCGGCATCTCTCATAACCTTACTGAAAAAGGCTATGGGTTGGTCATGGGAATCTTCATTTTTCTGTAATAGAATAGCAGCAAGGGTTGTTTCAGAGGCAAAAGAGAAAATACTAAATGGCTTAGTATAATTAGGGTTGGCTAAGGTGGGAGCTTCAGAGATAGCCTTTTTTATTTGTTCAAATGCATGCCTAGAAGTGGGAGTCCATTTGACTTCATGGTCCTTTCGGAGCATGTCAGTTATATCTTTTACAATCTCTGCATAATTTGGAATAAACCTCCTTAGAAAATTAATCTTGCCTAGAAAAGCTTGAATCTCCTTCTTGTTTCTAGGTAAGGTCAATGTTTCAATGGCAGATACTCGCTTGGGGTCAATTACTACTCCCTCCTTTGAAATTATATGGCCCAACAGTTTTCCTTCTTTGACAGCAAACAAGGACTTCTTAGGGTTCAATGATATTCCAAATTTTCTACACCTGTCAAAAACCTTCATCAAGTGCTTTAGATGTTTCTGATCAGATTTAGAAAAAACAGTTATGTCATCAAGATAAATAACTACAAATTTATTTACCTGACCCATAAAAGCTATGTCCATAGCTCTCTGAAATGTTGCTCCAGCATTGGTCAAGCCAAATGGCATCCTAGTGTACATGAATGTACCTCAGGGTGTAGTAAAGGATGTCTTCTCTCTATCTGTTGTATCAACATTTCCCTGATTGTAACCTGAAAAACCATCAAGCATAGAAAGTCTTTGTGCTTCTGAAACCATTTGAAGTAACTGATCCATTTTGGGCAAAGGATAATTATCTTTTAATGATGCTTTGTTCAAATTTCTAAAATCCACACAGAGTCTTATTTCTCCATTTTTCTTTCTAACATGAACTAGATTTGCAACCCAATTAGAATATCTAAGAGGGAGGATGATCTGAGCATCTAGCATTTTCTTAATCTCCCTTTCTACAGTTGGTAGAAGGGCTAGATTTATCCTTCTAAGCTTCTGTTGATAAGGTTTTGCTTCTGGCTTCAAAGGAATCTTATGATGTATTAATGAAGTATCGTAGGTCTTTAGATCAGCATAAGTCCAAGCAAAAACATCCTTATAATTTTGCAGTAACTTAAGATATTGAGCTTTGATCTCAGGGTCTAGAGATGCACATATTTTGATGTTTTTGATATCTTCATCAGTTCCAATATTAATATCTTCTATGTCATCTTCTAAAGAAATGGACTGAGGGTTTCAAAGGACATCATTTTGATCAAACAATCTTTCTAAAGGAATGAGTCCTTTTGGAATAAAATTATTAGATAATTGAATAATGTCATGATTAGCAATTTGGGTTTTAAAATTTGAAGTATCATGTCCATCTTTGTTTTCATTTATTTCAGTTCTATCTTCATCAATTTGTAAAAGTGAAAAATCATCTATTACCTACAGAAATGATTTCAAATGTTCATCATCTTCGAATATTTGCCAATGTTTCAGATTATCTAGGATAGATGGACTATATTTGACTTGTATCTGATAGAGTACACCAGTATGATCAGGAATTTTAAAAGAGCTAGCAGAGACAGCTAAGGCATCTACATGAATATTTTGATCTTCGGAATATGAGTCAAATTAAAAGCATCAAAGAAGTTTTCAACCGAATCCCATACTCCATTTCGGTAGGACCTAAGTCTAGGGTGCTTGGTCTGGCAAGCATTTCTTACTTGCTTAACAATAAGTTCTGAATCAGTAAAAACACTTCAGTTTGAACTTTTAAGCTTTTGGCTAATTGCAATCCTAAAAGGAAAGCTTCATATTCAGCCACATTATTTGTAGCTTCGAAGTCTAATTTACATGATTGGGTTATATTTTATTTTTCAGGTGAAATTAAAACTATTCCAGCTCCTACCCCATCTTTCGTGCAAGAGCCATCAAAGAACAGTTTCCAAATATCAGTTTGGTTTGGTTCAGGACTTTCAACTACATCTTCAATTTTGACTTGAGCTTTATGTTGGTTTGAAGTGAGTTGAAAACAACCAAAGTCTTGATCTATTGCATAAATTGGATGGTTCTGTGGCTGGTCAGTGTTACAAACAGTATGTACAAACCTTACCTCTCTATATAATCTTAATTTCTCTCCTCCATAAACAGGAATAGTAGCATATGACACATCCATTTGTAGAGTTCCCCCTAATTTGGCACAGCGAGACCTAGAAAGGAGCATTCCAAACTTGGGAGGGATATCTGTGACAACAATATCAAGTACTACACTTTTCACTAGAATTTGGGCAAGGGTAACCACTAGATCCTTGATCAATCCCAAAAAGGGCACCTTTTAGAATCAAAGGTGTAGAGGTCATGGTAGGATTTAGTTATGTCGAGTTTCAAATCGTCCATGATAGATTTTGGCATAAGGTTGTGTGATGCTCCTGAATCAAGAATACAATTATACAACATGGAATCATTTGTTGTAAGAGTTACATAGAAAGGAGGCACTATCTCATCTATCATGTCTGAACTAGGGCCAAAAACTACTGTTGGTTTTTCATCTTGTAGACTTATGACATCACCTTCAGCATCAACCGAGGTATTTTGTATCCATTTTGTGACTTGGCTTTTGTAACCAAGGTTTTTAGAAAGTTCTAATAGTGGAATTAGGATCTTAACCCTCTCTAATTCTTTTTCAACACTAAAGGTAGTCAAAATGTTTTTACCAGTTTAGGTAGTATCAATTAACTGATCTAAGGGTTGAATAAGAGTTGTTTGAGCTTTAGCAGTTTTGGTACGTGGTTCAATGATTGGAGTTTCCTTTGGAGGTCTCCCAGGACCAGGCCTAGGCCTAAGATCATACCTCTTGTTTAACTCCACAATTAAAAATTCAGAGAAAGCATGATATTTAGAGACTTGTGAAGCTCCCTGCTCTTCTTGAACCTGATTCTGTTGTGAGAAATGAATGATGGCTGTTTGATTGGAAGAAGAATCCATACTATTAATATCTTCAGTAATTGTCATAGTATTATCATCAGGTTGTTGGTCACTATCAATAGAGGAGTAGGAACCTGTTGATCATTGCTAGGTCTCTGAAGAATTTGCAGTGGTGGATTTCTTTTATACTGACCTTGATTTTGGTTTTGGGTTCTAGCAACTGAACTTTTAAGCTTTTGGCTAATTGCAATCCTAAAAGGAAAGCTTCATATTCAGCCACATTATTTGTAGCTTCGAAGTCTAGTTTACAAGATTGGGTTGTATTTACTTTTTCAGGTGAAATTAAAACTATTCCAGCTCCTGCCCCATCTTTCGTGCAAGAGCCATCAAAGAACAGTTTCCAAATATTAGTTTGGTTTGGTTCAGGAATTTTAACTACATCTTCAATTTTGACTTGAGTTTTATGTTGGTTTGAAGTGACTTGAAAACAACCAAAGTCTTGATCTATTGCATAAATTGGATGGTTTCGTGGCTGGTCAGTGTTACAAACAGTATGTATAAACCTTACCTCTCTATATAATCTTAATTTCTCTCCTCCATAAACAGGAATAGTAGCATATGACATATCCATTTGTAGAGTTCCCCCTAATTTGGCACAACAAGACCTAGAAAGGAGCATTCCAAACTTGGGAGGGATATCTATGACAACAATATCAAGTACTACACTTTTCACTAGAATTTGGGCAAGGGTAACCACTAGATCCTTGATCAATCCCAAACAGGGCACCCTTTTAGAATCAAAGGTGTACAGGTCATGGTAGGATTTAGTTATGTCGAATTTCAAATGGTCCATGATATATTTTGGCATAAGGTTGTGTGATGCTCCTGAATCAAGCATACAATTATACAACATGGAATCATTTGTTTTAAGAGTTACATAGAAAGGAGGCACTATCTCATCTATCATGTCTGAACTAGGGCCAAAAACTATTGTTGGTTTTTCATCTTGTAGACTTATGACATCACCTTCAGCATCAACCGAGGTATTTTGTATCCATTTTGTGACTTGGCTTTTGTAACCAAGGTTTTTAGAAAGTTCTGATAGTGGAATTGGGATCTTAACCCTCTCTAATTCTTTTTCAACACTAAAGGTAGTCAAAATGTTTTTACCAGTTTGGGTAGTATCAATTGACTGATCTAAGGGCTGAATAAGAGTTGTTTGAGCTTCAGCAGTTTTGGTACGTGGTTCAATGATTGGAGTTTCCTTTGGAGGTCTCCCAGGACCAGACCTAGGCCTAAGATCATACCTCTTGTTTAACTCTACAATTAAAAATTCAGAGAAAGCATGATATTTAGAGACTTGTGAAGCTTCCTACTCTTCTTGAACCTGATTCTGTTGTGAGAGAGGAATGATGGCTGTTTGATTAGAAGAATAATCCATACTATTAATATCTTCAGTAATTGTCATAGTATTATCATCAGGTTGTTGGTCATCTATCAATAGAGGAGTAGGAACCTGTTGATCATTGATAGGTCTCTGAAGAATTTGTAGTGGTGGATTTCTTTTATACTGACCTTGATTTTGTTTTTGGGTTCTAGCAACTGTTTGTTGTATTGTCCTAGGTTGGGTCTCAATCTTTGAAATCCTATTTGATAGGTTTCTAAGAAGAGATGTTATTTCATCTATTTTTGAGTCTTCTGATTTAGTCTTAGAGGAACTAGAGGCTTCTTGAACAGATTTGAGTTTTCTTTGGGCCTTTTCTTCCTTAAGTTTTAAAGAAGTTGAGGTTGCCCTATTTGCTTCTACTTCTATAGCGTTTGTTTGCATATCTTCAAGAGTTCTTGAAGTTATCTCTCGTAGCATAACAACAAAGTCATCATCAAAAGCTTTAGAAAATCTAGACTTAGCTGCTGCTACAGGGGGCTTACAATCAGCAGGCATTTTGTGATAGAGTTTATTGAATCTTTTGATAAAATCTGATACTGGTTCACCGAAGTTCCTTTTAAGCTCTTCAAATTCTGTGAGGAAGTAAAGAGGATCCTTTTTCACACCCCATTGATTTTTAAATATGGTTGTAAGCTCTTCCCAATTTCTAATGGTAGCTGCTGGTAACTGCCTAAACCAAATCCTCACATTTCCTTCAAGTGACTGTACAAACAATCTCATATAAACGTTTTCTTGTTCAATATTCATGTTGTCTGCAAAGTCTAGGAAAGCTTGAAGATGGTCTTCAGCTAAGGGACCAGTTTCTCCATTGTACTTGGGAAGGTATTTTAAGTATCCAGCTAGGAATGCATCAAGGTTATTAGGTAAGACTAAGGCAACATATCTAGCCTGTACAATAGGTCGGAAAGCCATGACAGCAGGTGGTGTATGAGGTGCTTGAGGTATATGAGGTTGTCTAGGTGGAGTATGAGGTGTTTGTGTGGATGTAGAGGATGAAGAAGAAGTAGAGGAAGAAGATGGTGATTCAGGGGTTGATGGACTAGTTGGAGGTGAAGGAGGAGATCTCCTGAAAGACTTCAAAGGAGTCCTAAGAACTAACTTTGGGACCTGTAAAGGAATACCTTCTTTTGTTTCAAAGAGAGGATTGGAATATATAGAGAAGGTCTCCTCAGATTGTTTAGAAGAAGAAGCTTCAGGTCGGTCAAAAATGGAAGGAAAATGATAGGTGGTAGGGGATATGAAATCTGTGGGTTTATATTCTAGTAGATTGACACCCAAATCAGATTCAGTTTTAGGTGATCCTGATGGTAGTGTGGGTATTGGATGAGATTCTAATGAATGAATAAGGTAGGCTGACTTAAAATCAACTCCTTTATCTAGAAGTTCAGCAACCCTAGGTGATAAATGGGAGTAATCAGGATCAGCTGGGATATTACTATAGGGGTCAAATGATTCTAATTTTTTAGACAGCAAGACTGAAGAGGAAGAAGAAGATGGTTGGTGTCCCCTTTTAGAACTGGCTTTTCTCAGAAGCCTTTCAGGATCTGACAGAGGTTCAACTATGTCAGCTTCTGAACGAGATCTGGTATGTTTATAAGGTGCCAGCTTGGAAGTGTGGAGCAGCCTAGGTGAATTATTTTAACCTTTAATCACCTTAAAGGAAAAGAATGAATGAATATCGTTCTCCCAAGGGAAACTTAAATGAAATTCAAATCCCGGCAACGGTGCCAGTCTGATGCATTACCTCTAAGATAGTAGTAGGTCAGCTACCAATTCCAGAGCATCTAAAATAATTGTTTTGGGGTTTTTGGTTTTAGTTTTGGAAGACCAATGAATGAAGACAGATGTAGAATTAAAATACTTAATCCTTTGGGTTATATAAATATCTCAGCAAAGGTCTGCTATAAAGCTTTACATAGTGATATAGATCAAAAGTAGTGGTGAGAAGAAGACAGAAAATAATATGATTATCACAGTTTCCAGACTGTAAAACAAAACAATCGTAAGTGTGAAAACCTTCTAAAGTACGTTCCAAAGGTTCAAGGCAATATACTTAAGCTTACATATGATGTTAATGATTTATTGATTAGAGGGGATTAGCTAAACAAACAGTTCATTAATCCATTCTCTTAATAAATGATCACTTCAGGAGCTTATAGGAATTAATTGAGACACAATCAATCCTACTGATCCAGGTGGCTCCATTAAGACACACAGGACAGAGGGTTATGAACGCTCAAAAATCAAAAGTGCTCAGAATGACTTTGAACTAGGACCAGAGCGTAGATCTCGTCTTCCTGATCGTAGAGGTGCGAACGGTTCGTCAATCCGAGTCCGGATGATGAAGTTATCGCGAAAAGAGTTGCCTTGGTTCCTTTGAAAAAAGGAGGTTTTTCTCATAAAAATGGACTTAAAGCCTTTATAAGGCAAATCGCATCGGGAATCATGTAAAGGGCGGACTTTAAGACCCCCGATCAACGATTGCCGATATATGGGGTCGGAGAAGTTAAATCGGCGATATCGATGCTTGCAAATCGGCGATGGAATGTCAGCATCGGCGGATCGGGTCGGCGAAACCCAAAGGCCGAGGACCAGGACCCCTGGGTGTAGCGAATGCGATTAGCGATCACCGATATTGGCGATCAGAACGATCGGCGATCGGCATCGGCAGATCCCTCGATATGCAGGGCTATTGGCAGAAGCGATAGCGATAAGCGATTAGGCATGGACCCGATGGGCATTATAAGCCCGATTTGATAAAATTTGAGATCCGGTCTTTTATGTTTTGGTTGGATTTATCAGTTTTTTAGTGTATTTCTGTTTTAACAGGAAGAAGGCTATTTCGAGGATTTTGTTGCACCAGCCGATGCTTCTATGCAAACGGCTTCCATTATAAACAAAACTGACCTCTGATTTTTAAGCGCGGCTTTGATCCAAACGTGTTATAAAACACGATGGATGCAGAGAGCCAAAGGGGACGAAAAGGTTGTGTGAGGGAAGTGCGGAAAGGCTATGTAACAGTGGGCGAGAGCAGTATGACAGAAAGCCCAAGAGGCTGTGTGGAAAGGCTGCGAGGAAGAGGCCCGAGAGCCTGAGTGCCAGAGAGAGCTTGAAAGCCAGCGCAGCGCTTGAACCCCATAGAGCCACAGAGCTTGATCAATCCAGAGCGCAGATAGCCATAGAGTCACAGCGCTTGAAATTCTGGCAGATCGCAGAGCTGCAGTGATAAGCCAGAGCGCTATAGGGCCAGATAGCCATAGAGCTACAGAGCGAGAAGTCCAGAGCAGTTATTCTTTTATGATCAATTCTTCTCTTTATGATCGGTTCTGTTTCTTTTGATCGATTATTCTCTGTGATCGATTCTTCTTCTTTGATCAAATCTTCTTTGATTGATTCTTCTTTGTTCGATTCTTCTTGCAATCAATGCTGAGAAATCGATATTCAGCAAGCTTCAGCTTTTTATTGACAGCTATGTGTCAGATGTCCACATTCTTGTGCGAGTAGCTATCTTCTTTCATCGATGCCTTGAGATCGATGGTCTGAGCAGCTTCAGCAGTGAGACATCCACTTCTTTAGATGGCCCGTGGTGTGAGGTATATGGTTATTGTCCATGTACTTCTTCTTTTACATTATGCTGCATGGATCCTTGATTGATATTGATGCAAGATCTTGTTTCTTACATGTTGTCATGATTCCTTGCTTCATGTTATGCAGAATCTTTTATGTGATGTACTGGTTGTCATAACTCTTTATGTTATGTTTTGAGATCCCTTGTTGTATGTTGTTGGGATACTCTTGTTGTTGTCATGCATGTGTTTTGTTTTGACATCCCTTTTGTGCCATGTTGGCGGGATGCTCACCATGCATGTTTTTGTGTCATACTGATAGGAGTTTGATTGAGAGTTCCAAGTTGTGGGATATCTCTTAGAGCCATTCCTGTGTGAGGGCGTTTTTCCTTGTATGATCGAGACATCGTCTCTGTGTACATCACCATTATTGACAGTACTTAATGCAGTGGCTTACACCATCTTGACATCAGGGCTCGGAGACGTAGTCCCTCCTGGACGAACTCCATTATCACGTCTTGAGTATTCATGTGTTGATGATTGTTATGTTCCTCTTCTTTTCCACATGCAGATGTATTCATTAGTGTTCTTTTAAAATGCAATTTTAACACATCACAAAAGTAAAAGGTCTTGGAAGGGTCCTTCGTCAAACCCGGACCTAGATCAAGTGGTATCAGAGCGGTCTTTGCATTGATGTGAATTGCAGTGTGAACAATGGAACGTGCAATGACAGAGGATGAAAGAGAGATGTACGAGACCATGCTCGACATTTCCAAGAAAGTGGAAATTGTGTATGAAACTCTACAGAAAGAAACAGAGGAAAAGGAGCGGTTACAGCTTCAGTTGAAAGCCACAGAAAGGGCCATGGAAGAACTGAAGCAAAACGTAATCTTCAAACAGAGAATGATGAATTGAAGATGCGCTTACATGAAGAGAAAGAGGAAAAACAAAGTTTGCTACGACAGCTGCAAGCAAAGGATGAGGCCTTGGAAAAGCTGCAGCGTAACCCATGTGAGGTAAAAAGTAGTTCTCCATCTTCATGTATGTTTCCTGATGATGATTTCGCTGTGTTTGAAAATCACACCACAGGAATTGGCTCCAAACTGCTAAAGAAAATGGGGTATGAAGGAAAAGGCTTGGGCATTAATGGCCAAGGCATTGTCAACCCCATCAAAGTAGAGGAATTACCCCGTCAGGCAGGACTTGGGTATGTCAGGAAAGAAGTTGGGGAATGCGCTGAGACAGTTAGCGAACCACCAACGACGAATGATGAGCAACCCTCATCAGTTCTTTCCAAATCGAAAGAGAAGGTAAAAGATGTTGATTTCCTTTCGATTTCACCCTCACATAGTATGATGTCTATTGGAGATTTGGAAATCCCCATTACAGGGACAAACATGAGGCTCCTTACAAGGACAAGGCACGAGGAGAAAGAACTTGGTGTTAATAACCAAGGCATCATTCAACCTTTGGAGGTTGTGCATGAGCATCGATTTGCAGGCTCGAGATACACTAAGGGAGAGTGCTCAAAGGTGTCAGATTTGTCCGAGACATCGTCGAGGAAAGAGAATGATGGGAAAACATCCCCATCATCCCATGGCAGTTTCCATTGCAGGGAGAGAGCGAAGGCAAGCTCTCATCGCCATGCTGACATCAAAAACAACAAAGGAAGGTATAACCACTTTCGATCTTCGAATGTTCATTTTGATTATGATCATGTTGCTAATAATGAACGAAGATCAAGGCATCAAAAAACATGTACTTTTTGTGGTTTACCTAACCATACCTTTTCCAAGTGTTGGAAAAGAATGGCAGCACTCATGAGGCGTGAAAGACCCTCTCAACAACATGAAAAGAAACAGGTTAAGCAGATATGGAGGAAGAAAGCCTATTGCAGTCATTGCGACAGAAATGGCCATCAAAAGGCCACTTGCTGGAAGCTCCATCCAGAGCAGCGCCCTAAAGACAAAGCATCAGTGCGTGAACCAGGTAAAGCAGTTGTTCGACAAGCAAAACCACCTCAAGGAGGTGACCCATTCACATTGATAAGTGAGAAATGGTTTCTAGACATGTTGTTGTTTCATGGTCATTCTTTTGTAAATCACTTGTTGCATTTTAAAATGTAAACGTGATGATGTGTTTCCATCACGTGGTCAGCAACAATGATGTCTGGTCATGTTTTGAGTCGTATTTTGAGTTGCATGTTAAAACTCTGAAAGTGATGTTATGTTTCCATCACTTGTCCACACAATAGTGTTTGGCCTTATGTGTGTAAATCATGTGTTGCAGTGATGATGTGTTTTCCATCACTTTTTGAAGCAACCATGATGGGTTGGCCTTGTTGTCATAGCTGGAGTATTACATCCATCTTGATGTAAACTTGACCACCAAGTATGAGTTATAAACTCGTGGCAAGTGTGGGATGTTTGGGTCATTAGTTGGTCATGTCATTTAAGCATGTAATTTGCAAAACAATGTACTATAGGTTGCAGATGTAGTAGGTGTCGGTTCGTCCCTTAAGGCTCCGAAGAACAAAGGTGAAGGAGATGGAAGCGAGACCTTTTTAGGATGTTGTGATGCAGACAGGGTATAGAGAGAGTTGTAGATTATTTTTTCATGCTTTTGGAGGACCAAAAGCTCCTCAGTGGGGAGGATTGATCCAAGTGGCTCTAGAAAGACACACAGGATAGAGGGTTATGAACGCTCGAAAATCAAAAGCACTCAGAATGACTTCGAACCAGGACCAAAGCGTATATCTCGTCTTCCTGATCGCGGAGGTGCGAACGGTTCGTCAATCCGAGTCCAGATGATGAAGTTATCGCGAAAAGAGTTGCCTTGGTTCCTTTGAAAACAGAAGGTTTTTCTCATAAAAATGGACTTAAAGCCTTTATAAGGCAAATCGCATCGAGAATAACGTAAAGGGTGGACTTTAAGACCTCCGATCAGCGATTTCCGATATATGGGTCGGAGAAGTTAAATCGGCAATATCGGCGCTTGCAAATCGACGATGGAATGTCGGCATCGGTGGATTGGGTCGGCAAAACCCAAAGGTCGAGGACCAAGACCCTTGGGTGTAGCGAATGCAATTAGCAATTGCCGATATCAGCGATCGGCATCGGCGAATCCCTCAATATGCAGAGCTATTGGCAGAAGCGATAGCGATAAGCAATTAAGCGCGGACCCGATGGGCATTATAAGCCCGATTTGATAAAATTTGAGATCCGGCCTTTTATGTTTTGGTTGGATTTATCAGTTTTTTAGTGTATTTCTGTTTTAACAGGAAGAAGGCTATTCCAAGGATTTTTTTGCACCAGCTGATGCTTCTATGCAAATAGCTTCCATTATAAACAAAACTGACCTCCGATTTTTAAGCGCGACTTTGATCCAAACGTGTTATAAAACACGATGGATGCAGAGAGCCAAAGGGGACGAAAAGGTTGTGTGAGGGAAGTGCGGAAAGGCTATGTAACAGTGGGCAAGAGAAGTATGACAGAAAGCTCGAGAGGCTGCGTGGAAAGGCTGCGAGGAAGAGGCCCGAGAGCCTGAGTGCCAGAGAGAGCTTGAAAGCTAGCACAACGCTTGAACACCATAGAGCCACAGAGCTTGATCAATCCAGAGCACAAATAGCCATAGAGTCACAGCGCTTGAAACTCTGGAAGATCGCAGAGCTGCAGTGATAAACCAGAGCGCTATAGGGCCAGATAGCCATAGAGCTGCTGAGCGAGAAGTCCAGAGCAGTTATTCAGAATTCTTTTATGATTGATTCTTCTCTTTATGATCGGTTTTGTTTCTTTTGATCGATTATTCTCTGTGATCGATTCTTCTTCTTCTATTTGAATTATGGCACAAAATGAACAGTGGCTATTTTGTCGTTATGCGGGAGGCGGTTTTTTTTTTCATTGCACCGCTTATAAGGCGTGGGTAGTTGTGGGAGGAGGTCACCCGAAATGATCTGAGCTTGACACGTAGCAAGGGAGGTCAGTGGAATACCGCTTTTCAGGTGGGTAATACCCGTACAGAGAGCCAACCCGAAATCACTGAGGGTCGTTGGATTTCAATGGTCGTGATCGGATGGTAGAGGACTGAAAGAACAGCACAGAGGGGCCCAATGATTAATAATGGCGATTGTTAGCTCCGCTATATAACATTGATTTTCTAAAGTTGGAGGCAAACTTGGTCCTGGGTTGTGCTCGGAGAAGGTTTATAATGGTGGCCCTCACCTTCTCCCTTTACCTCTCTAACCCTCCATTCATCTCCGTTTCCCGTGCTTTTTGGTTAAAAAACCATATAAAAGGCCCTGGCTCTTAAGCCCTGAGCGCTAAAGCCCATACCCCGTAAACCCGCGCCCATATGACTGCGCGCCTTCACAAAACCTTCACTCGTAACCTCCGCCATCGATCTCCTTTTCTTGATCCAATGGCTCCCATCGCAGTAATTTACGCGATCAAATCCTCGTCAACCGATCATCTCTGCCGCGATCGGACGGCATTCGCTCTCCCCGCGTCCACAAAGTAACGGCGCATTAACGCGCGATGGAGAGCGGTTTCCACTGCCACATGTCATGCCCTGAGGAGATCGCGTGCCATTGTACTTTTACCACCTTATGCCCTGAGGCGGTGCGATCAATACCACCTACCGCCAAAACCTCCATTCCCACCCGATAAACGCCGCGCATCTTCGACGCCCGATGACCGTTGGATCTGTCCGCCCGAGATCCAACGGCCCACACTCACTCCGCTTCCATATCTCCCGATACCCTCAGCCAAGCAATCCCCACCGTCTATCCCCTTAATCTGATGGCCAGTCTCGCTCCTCCATCCGGCTCGTACATTCGCCATGCAGTCCACTTGCCCTGACCATTCTGTGCACCCGAAGGATGAAGACAACCGCCTACCAGTACCCGATGCATTTTTCCTCAACAACCGCATTCAACAAACAGTATGGCCGAGAAGGAAAAGGATGAAGCACGAGCAGATAACTGCATTTAACAGTTATGGAACTTCATCCTATACGATACTCCACCTGCCCGAGAGGACAGCAGAGCGCAGGAAAAGATCAGATTTATCCACTGATGCACCAGAGACTCCATTAGGCAATTAAAGCGGTTGGTGGTCAATTATGACCCCTCCATACTTAGAATGGCCGAGTGCCTTTGTAATGAAACTCTATATATACCCAGAAACAAGATGTAATTAGGGTTGATGGTTGATGTTTTGATGTAAGGTTCAACTTCTGGAGACTGTAACTATTTTGATACTTGCAGCGTCTCGTCTTCATTTTCAGCTAATACAAGCTTCTTTTGTTGTTAATTACTCACTTTTCATCCTTCTTCTACTCTAAGCTGTGCCTGATATGTTGTATTTCTGAGCTCTTGATGTTTAGCATTAGAGAAGCTGTCATCCTATCTCTGTGTTAAAGTCTTGTATGTATCAGTGGATAAGCTATTCAGGTTTCTTTTCACCTAGTGCCAGAGAGCTGTCATCCTGTCTGTGCATAGGGAATTAGATTTGCAGACTTCTTTACTGGTTGCAGTCGGCCATCACATGGTCTTGTGCATCTGCTGGTGTGGTCAGTATTCTCCATATTCACCCAATCCTTAAACTGTGAGTAATTGGTGGTCTAAAGCCTTGTAGTCTGGGGGTGTTCACGCATGTCTGGAGTTAAGCAAAGTAGAAGTGGTTATCTGGCTTGAACAAGCATCATTCCCTCCATTCATCCATTTGCAACAATAAGTTGAACTCGTATGTTCCCAAGCATCTCTGAGCTACAACCTAGGAGAGTTTCTTGGGGTGATAACATTAATTAGCGCCGTTGCCGGGGAGAGGAGATTGAAGCTTAGCTTCCCTGGGGAAACGACACAGTTCCAGCTTTGATGATAGACAAAGCTTGGACACATTTCTGGTTGTAATCATCTATCTGGCGACTCTACTGGAGGATCAACCTAGTGGCGACTCCACATTACAGTTCTGGCTCAGTTTGTGAGGCATACCCGGAGAAATCCTCAGAAATCACCAGCTGACCCAGTGCCTGACCCTGAGAAGATTGTTAAGCAAAGGAAAACATCACGGAAAGGAGCATCAGGATCAAGTAAGCCTAAGAAATCTTATGTATCTCTGCAAGAGAAGATTATAGCTGAGAATATACAGTTTGAAGATATAGAGCCTAACATTGTTAGTGAAGAAATACCTTCAGAGATTCATAAAGCTCCTTGTTCATCCAGTTCCCCTTTGGATCTCAGTCCAAAGAAAGCCTCCCATACAGTCCCTCATACTCCTTTGTTTCTGTCATCCATTTCACTACTCCCTACTGTTCAAACTGCCAGTATCCTTCCACCTACCCCAGTCATGGCAGGCCAGCAAGCACCCACAAAGATGGAAAGAATCATAGCTGCTAGGTATGGACCCTTGGTCTTGCCTGTTCCTTTGAATGCCATGCCTGCTGGAGAGTATCAGAAATATATGCCCAAGTTCACTGGTACAGAGGGAGTAACAGCTGAAGAACACCTTGAATCTTTTTATAGTTATGCTGATAACCTAGATATCAGTGAGGATGATGTGTGGATGAGAGTGTTTGTCTAGAGCCTTGATGGAGAGGCTAGAAAGTGGTTCAGAGAATTGACCCCTAGGTCTATAGCAGACATTGAAGCATTAGATGATGTATTCTTGAAACATTAGGGAGACAAGAAAGACCTGCTCTATTACCATACAGAGTTTGGAAACCTCAAGAGGGAGAGTGGGGAATCATTGCCCAATTTTAATAAAAGATTTAACCGTATGTATAGTAAGATACCAGCTGAAGTAAAGCCTACCCCCACCTCTGCCAAACTCACCTATGCCAATGCTTTTGACTCTGATTTCTGCCTGCTTCTGAGAGAAAGAAGGTGTGCCACTCTAGCTGAAATGTAGGATGCAGCCTTAGAGGTGGAATCGAATATCATGGCTGCAGAAAAGCTTAAAAGTCATGTTGATAGGAGGCAGAGAGGTGAGGCTTCTTCTTCCTCTGCTTCATCTTCAGAACCTAAGTTAGACAAAATGACTAAAATGATAGAGTCATTGGCTGCTAAGATATCTAAGTTGAAGGTTGAGCAGAGCTCTGGAAAAGCAAGGCTTCCAAACACATTTGCTCCAAGAAACCCAAATCCATTCAGAAGAGCAAATGAGCAATTGCAGATCATTCAGAAGGGTAAAGAAGCAAATGAACAACAAAGAGTGAAGGCTCCCTTCCAGAACGTAGTCATGGAAGAGGAGCAATTTGAAGAAGAGGATGAAATTCATTGCATGGAAGATAAAGGCAGTGCTGCCTTTTTGACATTGGCTGCCTATGAAGAATCATTGCTACAGGAGCAAACCAGTCAAGAGTGGGACAGAGAGGTTCTACAGACTGATGAGCAGCAAAGATATAATCTGAGGTCAAAAGCAAACAATGTCAAGGAGAATCCTGCCCAAAGAGCTGCTGTCCCAACAGAGCAACAGAATATCAGACAGAAAAGACCAGCAGTTGATCCTGTCATCCTCAAAGCACCAGCTCAAGAGGTAAGAGGTCCTGATAAGTCTCCTTCCCCTTTCAGCTTTGAATCAGAAGTCCAAAAGTTAAAAATATCTGTGCCTCTGATAGAACTTGTAAAGAGTGAAGTTTTTAGAAAGTCTATCCTTGATGCTCTTGAGCTAAAAGCCTCACCAGCCTCTACTAACTACATCAATTTGCAAGATGATAAGCCTGCAGTTGTGCTTAGCCCCATGATCGAACCTGTTGATAATAGCTCCCCATCATTCTATGTCTCCTTGACCATTCATGATAAAACCCTCCATAACTACCTGCTAGACACAGGGGCCAGCCACAATTTGATGCCTAAAGCTGTCATGGAAGAGTTAGGCCTTGATATCACTAGACCATATCATGACTTATTCTCATTTGATTCAAGAAAGGTAAAATGCCTAGGATTAATCAAAGACCTAGCCATTACCCTAACTCAGCTACCCATGAAGAGCATGATGATGGACATTGTGGTAGCAGATGTCCCTCCCAAGTTTGGCATGCTGCTATCCAGAGGGTGGATTAAGAGACTAGGTGGGACATTACAAAATGATTTGTCCTATGCCACTATCCCAGTTTTTGGAGGGGAAAGCAGGAGATTGTACAGAGAAGCACAGCTGGCCTATATCATCAGTGATGAGAAGAATCCTTCTAATCATCCTATTTATGCTATGGATACCGATTTTGGAGCATGTATCCTCCAAATTGAAGAATCCCAGAAGGCCTCATTGCAGCTCAAGAAACCAATAGTTCAGGCCGAGGGAGAGCAAGGAAGTCAGGTTTGGGAAATGTTCTTTGATGGAGCATGTTCTAGGGAGACTGCAGGAGCAGGGGTGGTGCTGATATCTCCAGAACAAGAAAGCACACATCTGTCTTTTAAGCTGGCTTTCCAAGTCACCAACAATATAGCAGAGTATGAGGCTCTGATATTGGGCCTTAACGCAGCTAAAGACAGAGAAATCAGAAACATAAAGGTGTTTGGAGATGCTGATCTTATCATTCAACAAGTGAACAAAACGTTCCAAGCAAAGCACCCAAGGCTGAAAGCATATAGAGATGAGGTATGGAGACTCAAAGATTCTTTTGATAATTTTTGTATCTCATATATCCCTAGAGTCAGAAATCAGCTTGCTGATTCCCTTGCTGTATCTGCTAGCATGTTTATTCCTCCCATGCCTCCCAGACTAGTTTATGAAGTTCAGATGAAATATAGACCATCCTTGCCTGATAATGTCCAGCATTGGAAAGTTTTTGAAGATGATGATGAGGTGAATAGGTTTTTGCAAGTCATTGATGAATTCTCTGAAATGCAAATTGATCAAGAAAATGAAGCCATAGGAGGAAGTCCCCAGTCCCAGTTTAGAAACAACATTAGCAAAGATAGCATTGTCCAACTGCCCAGCAATCACATACCTAAAGGACTAGTCCCTTTAGAAAAGTTGTTTGACCAGAATGATGTGCCTTATAAGGCTACCCAAAAAGAAGACCAATCTGCAGTCCATAGGCATAATATAGGGAGTCCAGATCATCCAAGATACGTAAATCTGTCCACCCATCTATCTGCTGCCCAAAGTTCTGAGTACTGCAATTTAATGAAGCAATTTGCTGATGTTTTTGCCTGGGAATATAGTGACCTGAAAACATATGACAAAAAGATCATCCAGCACAAAATCCCTTTAGAGAAAGACACCATTCCTTTCAAGCAGAAACTGAGACCAATAAATCCTTTGCTCCTCCTGCTGATTGAAAAAGAAATCAAGAAGTTACTGGCTGCCAAAATCATAGTCCCTCTCAGATATTCAAAATGGGTAGCCAACCTGGTGGTGGTGAGGAAGAAAAGTGGAGAAATCAGGCTTTGCATTGATTTCAGAAACTTAAACAAATGCTCTAAGAAAGACAATTATCCTCTGCCCAAGATGGAGCATTTGCTGCAGAAGGTCTCAGGAGCCAAAGTAATGTCTTTCCTGGATGGATTTTCAGGATATAACCAGGTTGCTGTACATCCAGACGACCAAGAGAAGACTGCATTCACTACTCCTTGGGGCACTTTTATGTATTCTAAGATGCCTTTTGGGTTGATGAATGCTAGAGCCACCTTTCAGAGAGTTATGGATATAGCATTTGTAGGAGATAAGGATAAGTTTGTCCTTGTCTACCTAGATGATATAACAGTGAAAAATTCTGGAGGAGCTGGTAAGCTGGCAATTTGAGGTGCACAGGTAAAGTTACATCCAAGCCATAAACCAATTCAAAGGGAGATTTACCAGTAGCTTTCTTCTTAGTGATTCTATCTGCCCATAAAGCATACTTGATTTTATGTTGTAAACCCAGTCTGCATGTATAAATTGTAAATAATCTTAGCAGATATGAGTCATGTCTGTAAATTGCCTAGGTGGACCTAATTTTCTAAGTGATAATCTACGTCCTGGAAGGTTTTTCGTCTCACCGATCCATGATCGGCAGAGTTTTCCTTCAGCCTAACCCCAAAGCCGAGATGGATTTTGTCACTAGAATCTTAGGAGAATCCTAGTATGTTAATCTGCTAGATTATAGTTGTGTCGCAGAACTGGGTGGTTTATGAGGGTCTATGTCAAATGGGTTTCCCCCCTTGGGATGTAAAGTTGTAAAAGTCATGATGTAAAGTGTCTTGAGGGATAAGAAATGTTTTAATCCTCTCATAAGTCCTAAGTCCTAGGTCCTAGGTAATTTTCCCAAAAGCTAAGTTCAAGGATCCATTTAAAAATAAATTAAAAAAAATAAAATATATATATATATATATAAAAATATAAAAAATAATAAAAAAATATAATAAAGTAAAAAAACCTAAAAATAATAAAATAATAATATTTTGAGTAAATAAATGCAGAATTTCAATTTTTTAATACATTAAAAATTCGACGGATGAGATCAAGAGATATCTTGATCCTCATCGACGGTCGAGATCATTTTGACATGGATCACTTGAACTAGCTGTTGGGATCTTTTCCTTTAAATAGGGTGCTAGGGGTCATTTGAGATCATTGGATCTGTGAGTCTTGTGCTGAAGAAGCTCTCTTGTAAACTCTTTCTGGTGCTAATAAAAGAAGACTTTGGGGTTCAAATCTTGCTGGTGTTACTCTCTGGAAGTGCTGTGAGCTATTTTATTTTCTGCATATTTTAACTTTCAGCCATTAATAACAGCTTATTATAGAGTATTGTTGAGCACAGGTATCTTGTTCACTTGCTAGGGTTTGAATGGTATTAGGGTTTCTGGAGTAATGGCAGGTATCTCCATTGCTTTTTGAGATCTGGTATTATTTTCTCTCTCTTTACTGATGGTTGAAGTAAGCTGTGCAGGAAAACCTCATTGAAGAAGATTAGCGGGTGTTTGGGGAAGTTCTCGGCTGAACCAGCCAACTCCCACAAGCATTTTTCTTGCTGAGCCCAGCTGGTTTTGATCTTGGGTCTATCATTCAGTTTATTTTTCTGAATTTGCATGAGAGATTTTCTGAAGCTTTTCATAATAAATCTGATATTCTGAAAATATTACTGCTGTTATTGCTAAATCTGGCTGTTCAAGGGTCAAAAGCTGTAAATTACTTAGTTGATCTAGGGTTCCATTTTTTTCATACATATATTATACAGGGGTTTGCCTTTTCTTCTGCAGGTTACAGGTATCTTTGAAGCAAGGAGAATCAAATATAAATTCAGTGGCTCTGTCAATCCGGCGTTTCCATCGCATTTCCAAGTTGCAGCTACGCCCTCTTTCCACCACTATCCAAACTTACAACTGCAAGCAAAAAATATATATATATAACCCATGATCAAAACTGTGTCCCCTGTGCTGTCGTCAAATGCTGCATTTCTCTACTGTCTACCTGCGTAAATCCGTTGGGTTTTTAGTCACATCTACAATACATTCCACGCGGACCATTGCTGCAGCACGTGACCATATTCCCAACGCATTTCTGGTTCTCACGTGGTCATTTTCATGCTTTTCTGAAACTGCGTCTTCCTAAAAGCCTTCATCCATATCACCTGCAGGTCTCACTGCTCCTCACGCCTACCCCCCACTGTGCTCTCCCGTTGCTATCAATCTACCATACCCACGCCTCACGCAGTCTTGATCTGAGGCCGCAAATCACGTGTTGGGGTCTTCTGGGCATTCTTTCATGTATCGGTGCGTTGGTAAGTTCAGCGCAAGGGTAAGGGCATTAACGTTATACATTTTCACTGTTCGAATCCTGTGATCGCATTTTTCGTTGAGCCGTTAGCAGTGAGATCTCCTCCCTACCTGCGTGAAGAATCTTACTTTGTCTCTAGCGTGATTGCAGTTTGACTTTAATTTTGTTTCATATCTTAGTATATGGTTCAGCGTGAAGCCGCCTGCTTTTCTTGGGTCTCAGCATAACTATGCTTGCGTCTTTTGGGTTATTCCACGTAAATTTAGACTTTGATTTCTCATTTATTTAAGCTATAGTTTACAGGTTTAGCGTAGTCATTTTATTTTCATAGCATAGGTTTGTGTTCTTATCTTTTTTCTTTTTTTTTAAAGAAATTAAAAAAAATCGATATTCATTCTTTTAGTTTAAGTCTAAGTTGCACGAAACGGGGAAACGGGTACGAGTTTCCGAAACGGGAAGCGATACAAAACGCGACCTCCCCAAATTTTGGAAACGGGGAAACGCGAATATATATATATATAGAGAGAGAAAATATTTAAATAAATATATATGTGTGTGTGTGTGTGTGTGTGTGTGTGTGTGTGTGCAATCATAAAGCATAAATGATACATTATAATTTATTACACTTAAACATTAAGATTTAATTTACATCACATTTACTCATGAATGATCACATAATGAAAATAAAAATATCGGAATATCCAAAAGAAACCTTTATTAGATATCCAAATCTCAAAATCAGCCTTAATTTATATTAATATATGAGGCTGCAAGTACAATAAAGACTATAAGGCTGCAAGAGAAAGATCCAAATCAGGATTTTCTGCATCCACATCCCATTCTTTAGAAGGACCACTGTTGTATTGGGAGTCTCCTCCTACATAGTCGAACGACCTTAGTGCTCTGGATTAAATACACGTTTCATACCCTAGTACCCTACATGATCTTGATTATTGGGAGTTTCCCCTGCATAGAGGGCTTGGTTCTCTTGATTAAATACAAGTTCCATACCCTAGTACACGATAAAATCCAATGGAAACATTGCAATAATCCAATCCTGAAATCCTGAGAAACAAATAAGTCTGCTGGATTTTGAGTGAGATCTAAAATTCTACTTTCTCCATATGAAATCCAATGAGGGCGAAACCACTCTCAAACATCCTGAGTCATTTCATGGTAATGTTAAAAATTTAAGTAAAAGGATGAAAATGAAAAATAAAGGAGAATATCACTTTTACTTTAAGAATTTAACATTACCATGAACTGCATATCAACACTAGGGCAAAAATTCACTTTTATAACTTTAGACACACATCTAGAAAATTAAAAAAACAAATTTGAAAAAAAAAAAAAATTTAAAAAACACAATTCAATTGGGAAACGCGTTTCCGGCCATACTGCCACGTTTCCGTTTCAGGAAACGTGGCAGTACGGCCGGAAACGCGTTTCCTGGCCGTACCAAACGCGTTTCCGCGTTTCGTCCCAGTTTCCAGCCGGAAACGCGCCCCCCCCCCCCCCACGTTTCCTGCAACATAGGTTTAAGTTTAATATTAGAATAGACTTTTTGATTTTAATGGTTTTGTTTTAGTTTAGGAATTAAATTTTTCTTATTTAGCTTAGTTTGATAGTTTAATTAATTTTTTAAGCTTTAGATTTAGTTTAAATAGTTCTTCTTAGATTTTATTAAAATCATAAAAGCATAAAAAATATTGTGAGAAATTTTTACCAGATTTCAATCTTGGTTCGGGGACTTATCGCATTTTATTTTTTCCTGCTGAGATTCAAAATTTTTGATGTGGAATGAATGTTTATCATTTTGATCATTTTGAAGATTAACTGCATGACTATGATATCTGGTTAATGTTCATAATTTGCATGGTTGTTTAAAGCATTTATCTTTCGAAATTTTTAATCGCTGGATATCTTGCATCGTTCAAGTTATTTGACGATAAATGATTGCTGTACATGGTTTACATCTCTGCAACATCTAGTAAACAATCGTTTAAACATCAAACCCACAAGGCACTGGTCTATTAATTTAGCAAAATCAATCTAGTGCTTGTTTCTTCGTGTCTCCCAACCCAACTGGTCGACAGTGGGTCTTCATCTCCTCATAGGGTCTACCCCCCTTAGCCGCGGGAGACAGGCTTAAACGGAGAGATCAGGGATCAGAATGACAACCCCCGATCTGAGCGTTGCCGTGACAATCTGTGCGACAACAGGACTCTTCTAGCCCTCATAAACCCTCGATACAATGGTTAACCTTCTTCACACGAGTCTGCCTTTTAACCAAACTCAAGACCAGGCATTTTCTGTGATAATGAGGACAAACAAAGTGATGCCCTAACATAATGTGGATCTGCTTCTTATACTAGCGGATCCCTGCACCCATCTTCATATGAAATATGAGATCAGTTCCTCCCTTTATGTGAGTTCTGTCTTTCCATTATAGCGTATACCTGTACCCAAGATTCACGTGGATTCCAAAGATGAAACCCAAGTTCTGTTCCTCGTTTAAGCGTATACATGTTTCCATTGACCAGCGTAATGAACATCGTATCTATTGAATCATTGACCAGCATAAAGAATAGTGTAACTATTGATTCATTGACTAGCGTAATGAATAGCGTATCTGTATAGAGTTTTCCATGTGTGCTCTGCGTATAGAGTCTATATGTGCTCTACGTATAGAGTCTATATGAGCTCTGCATCGTATAGTAGGGCCTTTCCTTTGGCTACGTATGAGTGTGACTGTGGAAAGCGTGAACATTGACTTCATACAGCTATCTCCCATGGTTGCATGAATGTGTACAGCTATCTCCCATGGTTGCATGAAACTAGCATGAACATTGAGACTCTGTATAGCTATCTCCCATGGCTGCATGAATGCGTACAGCTATCTCGTGAACATCCACAACGTATTTACTATGAACAGCATATATCATTCACTGTGAGCAGCGTATATCTTCCATGACAACGTATACCTTATAAGGTCTCCAAGACTACGTTGGATTAGGGCATCATCAAACTTAGGCTAGCGTATTCTTATTGTGACTCTCCTTCTCCAAAACCGAAGACGTGGAGAGGAGTTCACATCAAGAATGTTTCCAAATGACTTCAAATCCTCTTCTATTTATACTAACGTGTAGATGATGAATAGACACGACGTTTGGGCTTCTTGAGCCTACGTAAGGGCTGGTCGGCTTAATAATAATTACATAATCAAAATAAATTCATATCTCCATAAATACTTATCGGAATCGGATGATCTTTAGATCAATCCTACACCTCTCGACGAGAGGGATCCAATTAAAATATCAGCTACCATAAATAAGCTGACCCACATGGAGTTTGGCCCTAGTTTCCAATTTAACAGGTTTTGCACCCATTGTGATTTGGGCCAAAACCGTGATGGAGGTACGACATGTCATGGATGAGGATGATAGCGCTCGACGATACGATTCCAAATAGGGCCTTTCCTTTGGCTACGTATGAGTGTGACTGTGGAAAGCGTGAACATTGACTTCATACAGCTATCTCCCATGGTTGCATGAATGTGTACAGCTATCTCCCATGGTTGCATGAAACTAGCATGAACATTGAGACTCTGTACAGCTATCTCCCATGGCTGCATGAATGCGTACAGCTATCTCGTGAACATCCACAACGTATTTACTATGAACAGCATATATCATTCACTGTGAGCAGCGTATATCTTCCATGACAACGTATACCTTATAAGGTCTCCAAGACTACGTTGGATTAGGGCATCATCAAACTTAGGCCAGCGTATTCTTAGTGTGACTCTCCTTCTCCAAAACCGAAGACGTGGAGAGGAGTTCACATCAAGAATGTTTCCAAATGACTTCAAATCCTCTTCTATTTATACTAACGTGTAGATGATGAATAGACACGACGTTTGGGCTTCTTGAGCCTACGTAAGGGCTGGTCGGCTTAATAATAATTACATAATCAAAATAAATTCATATCTCCATAAATACTTATCGGAATCGGATGATCTTTAGATCAATCCTACACCTCTCGACGAGAGGAATCCAATTAAAATATCAGCTACCATAAATAAGCTGACCCACATGGAGTTTGGCCCTAGTTTCCAATTTAACAGGTTTTGCACCCATCGTGATTTGGGCCAAAACCGTGATGGAGGTACGACATGTCATGGATGAGGATGATAGCGCTCGACGATACGATTCCAACGCATCGAGAATTATACGATTCTGAGTTATCGTTGAGGAGTTCTAAATTTTTGAAGTCTAGTGTTGGGTTGGCACCATATGAGTTATGGTCGGCTTAAGTTTAGTAAGCCTCCTAACAGTTGGACAGCCCTAGAGAGATGTTGGAAGGAGCCCCTCTTTTGGATATAAATAGAGGGTGAGTGTGAGAGCATTTTAGCATCTTGGAGGCACAAGGAGAGGAACTCGATTAGGGCAAGAAGGAGGAGACTACTTCTGTTTTAGGGCAGCAGGTTAGGGTTGATTCCAGCGAAGGAGAAGAGGTTGTGTTTGGGTCTCTTTGTGACTATTTGGATGCCAAGTAAACCTTGCAGGAAGGCCGAGTTTCTTAGGGTGTTTTCTGAGCAAGTTAGGATCCATTTTGGGGCAACAAACACAAGGAAAGGGTTCAGACTTCTCTGCCTAGCCGCAACAAGCCAAGAAGAGAACAGCGAGGTGTTAGGAGGCTATTTCAGGAGGTCGAGGAGCTGTTGAAGAGGGTCGTAGCCCAGATCTTGGAGGCCGAGAGGCAGGGGGATTGTTTTAGGGTGTTTGGGTGAAGGAATAGCCCTTAGAAGGGTTGTCGCAACTAAGGGACAACTTGTTGTTGCAAGCCGCAGTGGATAAGAGGAGGCTGAAGGGTGGAATGGGGTTGGAACAACCCAGCATTGCAGCCAAGGCTTTCCTCCCCTCTTAGAAAGGCAGCTGCAGTTGTGGAGGGCTATTCTGGCCACATTTTGAAGGCTGTCAGGACTGCTGTTAGAGTGCCCTAACCCATGTTGCGGGGGAGCGCCCCCCCCCCGAACCCGCTCCCGAATCGCGCTCCGGGCGGGAGTGGCTCGGGAGCGCGCTCCCGGACGCCCCCCCCCCCCCCGAACCCGCTCCTGAATCGCACTCCGGGCGGGAGTGGCTCGGGAGCGCGCTCCCAAAATTGCTCCCGGACGGGAGCGATTTTCGGGAGCGCGCTCCCTTAAAAAAATTTGCACTCCCTGGTCTGTTAGGGAGCGACATAGGGAGCGATCGCTCCGGAGCGATTTTTAATGCCCGGGAGCGATCGGGGAGCGATCGCTCCCTGATCGCTCCCGGACATTAAAAATCGCTCCGGGAGCGATTCAAGCCGGGCCGGGAGCGGTTCGACGGAAAAAAAAAAAAAAAAAAAAAAAAAAAAAAAAAAAAAAAAAAAAAAAAAAATCCGCCGGACCCGAAAATAAAAAAAAAATTAGAAATTTTTTTTGGTTTTATAAGCCCAATGGGCCAAAAAAAATTCATTCTAACTTCATTGAGCTTGAGTTTGGAGCTGGAGCAAGAGCAAAGGAGCGAGGAGCAAGTGCTGAGGAGCGAGGAGCAAGTGCCAAGGAGCAAGGAGCAAGCCTGCAGAGGTAAGTAACTTAGTAATTTAGTTAGTTTAGCTGGTTAGGTAGTTAATTTAGTTGTTTGAGTTTAAAGATCATGTATTTAAATTAAATTAATTAATCCCAATAAATTAAATTAATTTGCAGATTCAAGAATCAAAACCCTACAAACATCAAACACCATGGACCTGGCTATATTTATTGGCATTTTCCTCTTCCTGGTCCCTTTTATGGTTATTATGGTGCTGGAGAGTAGGAAACGGAGGGGGCCCCAAACTGAAGAGGGGGATGAAGAAGCCGAAGAAAGTCAAATGGGTGAAAACCCCAGTGAGGAGGAACTGGAGGAGGGTGAACATGACCCTCAAAAAATTAAACAAGAACAAACTCCATTGTGGAAATATGTTCACAGGGTTGAAACAGGGAGAGGGGGTGGAACCACTAAATTTCATTGCCCCCATTGCAACACTGATTACACAGGTTCATACACCCGTGCTAGAAGACACCTCTGCAGGAAAAGGCCATGGGATGGAGAGAAACAAATAGGAATCAAAACTTGTACAGCGATGTCAACAACAAATAGAGCCAAATACATAAGGGAAGAGGAGGAAGCCCAATATAGAACAAAAAAATCAAGGGGTTTCTTTGAACCAAGCTCACAATCACAAAGAACTCCTTCAGCATCCTCCCAAGGCAGTGGATATGGACATGGACGCACAGGGTCATCATCTTTAAGGCGTAGAACCATATCAGATTTCCTTGATGAGGGGTGTAGGAATGATGTGGATTCAAAAGTTTACAGGTTTCTCTATGCATGTGGGATACCATTCAATGTTCTACGCTCACCTTATTGGCACGAAATGGTTTCTGCCATAAATTATGCCCCTAAAGGATACAAGAGCCCTGGGTATGACAAGGCAAGAACCGTTGGCCTTGATCATGAAAAAGCAAAAATATCACATTCTTTGAATAAAATGACAAGTTCTTGGACTGACCATGGGGTGTCCATTGTATCTGATGGATGGACAAATGTAAAAGGCAAGCCATTGATAAGTGTTCTTGCTGTGTCTGTTAGTGGTCCCATCTTTCTAGCTGCACATGATTACTCAGACAAGTTCAAGACCGCCATCAACATTGCAGAAGCATTACTTGAAACAATTGAGCGTATTGGCCCATACAATGTCATCCAAGTCATCACTGATAATGCTCCTAATTGTAAGGCAGCGAGAGCAATTATTGAGGATAAATACCCGAACATATTTTGGTCTGGATGTTTGGTTCACACATTGAACCTTCTGTTGCATGATATTGTCAAAAACAAAAATGAACAATACCAATGGATTGGTAATTTGTACAAGAAAGGCAAACAAATGATAAAATTTATTACAAATATAGCAATACCCATGGCCTTTTCCGCAGTCACTCGAGATTGGAGTTGCTGAAGATTGCAAGGACTAGATTTGGTAGCTATTACCTCACCTTCAGGCGCCTTTTGAAGGTAAGAGAGGCATTAGCTAGCATGGTATCAAGTCCACATTGGCAGGTGTTAAAGGAAAGGGCTACAAATGTAGCTGACATGGCAGGTTTTGAAATGGTGGAGGAGGCCGCTCTTGATGGGCTGTTTTGGACAAGTGTGAGGTAGGTATTGGATTTCACCAAGCCAATTTATCACATGATTCGGTTTGCAGATACAGACAAACCAGTGATTGGCGAGGTGTATGAGCAAATGGATACCATGTTGGGGGAAATAAAAGACATTGTTCATAATAGAGATCCCAACTTGTACAAACTGATTCATGATTGTGTGTGTGAACGGTGGAATAGGCTTAACCTTCCACTACATTGCTTGGCGTATATCCTTACGCCAAAAGACTACTCTACATCTTGGTTGGGCCAACCTGCAGCAGGGGGTGGGGTTAGGACCAAACCCCATTTAGATCAAGAGGTAACTAAAGGATATTTGGAAGCATTAGAAAAGTTGGTACCTGACAGGGAGGAATGTGCAGCTGTGCGCCTTGAAATAGGCAGATACTTCAGTGGCACTGTTTTGTATGGTAACTTCCATGCAATGGACGACAAAGATAAATTTGAATCTCTCACACGGTGGGAAACATATGGTGGCCACGGACTTTTGCCAAAATTGGCAAAAAAAGTTCTTTCACAGGTTGTAAATTCTTCTTCTGCAGAGAGGTGTTGGAGCACCTACAGCTATATACATAATGTGAAAAGAAACAGACTCAATGAAAACCGAGCAGAAAGCTTGGTTTATGTGCACTACAACTTGAGGTTGTTGAGTCATTACTGTGATCGGGCTAATGAGGATCCCACATATAAAATTTGGGACAATCACCCAGAGGATGACAATTTGGAGGATGGCATTGTACATATTGAAGAACTAGAAGAGGAACTTGTAAGGGATGAAAATGAAGCAGCAGCCATGCCACTTCCACCTCCACCTCCACCATCCAGTAGCAGTGCTCGAGGTCCGAGTCTTGTTCCTTTGTTGTCGCCACCTCCATCTACACCCTTGCGTGGAGGTTCTAGTTCTGGTCATCGGTCTGTGCAGGAGACTCCTAGAAGACCACCACGACCTGCTTATACTCCTGGAGACTCTTGTGGCAAGGGCCACATGTAGATTTACAGTTTACTTGTCTTTTTTAGTTTCTATTAGACTTTAGTTTTCATAACTGTTGAGTTTTGAGTCCTTGACTCTTGACTCTTTCATATCATAATGATATTTTTTGTAAACATTATATCACTGTGACAATGAAAATTTGAAGTTTGAAGTTGGGCCTTGGCAATTATAATTTATTGGTAATGATTGTGAATTATGAATATGATGCTTTGTGAAAGACTAAAGTTGTTTCATTTCATCTCATTATTCATGTTTCATTTTATAAATTTTTAACATTTCATATCATGTTAACAGTTAGAAGTTAGGACTTAGAAATATCTTCGATATTACTTCTTGTAATGGTTAAACTTAGCTTACAAGTACAACTTTGGTGATCAATGATGATAAATGTTATTGAATTTTCAATTCTGAAAGCTTGAAGTTGAAACTTTAATATTGAATTTGATGAATCATGATTTATAAGACTCAATATGTTGCAGTTGTAATATGTATTTTACTAACTTGTGGACATGGTTGATGACGATTATAATTTCTAGATGATTGATGTGATATGGTTCAATGATCAATCTATGTTTTTTCATGTTTTTTATGTCTAATTCATCATTCTACATGTTTTTTTTGACATATATGTATCAAAAATTAAAAAATATAAAAAATATATATATTTTTAAAAAATCGCTCCCGGATTCGCTCCCAAACCGGGAGCTTCTGAAAATGGTCGCTCCCGCTCCCGCTCCCAAGCAACATTGGCCCTAACCAATCCAACAATGTAGCAAATAGAGAGCCCTAAAAGAGTGAATTGATGTATGCCTTTTGGAGCAACATTTGATGTTTGTTGGGTCATTGTATTGACCAGTATTGGATCAGTTAAAGGCAACCTGTGGAAGTCAAGGAGGAGGGGAAGATCTGGTGATCAGATGCCCTATACTAGTGACAGATTCCATAGTGATTGAGCAGCAGAAGATTGTTGTGCATTGGGTCAAAGTGTTGACCATTGCTTGGGTCAGTTTGTGGGGTGCTTGTAGGAGGCCTTAGGAGTTGTTTGGAGGAGCCCATGTGGATAGTTGGGAGGCCTACCAAGCAGCCAAGGTGACAACAGGCATATCAGATCGAAAGGCAAGAGGACAGCAACAAGGTGTGTTGCAGATGGACCCCTGTATGATGGATTGATGGTGTCCTAGCGAGGACATATTGATGTGCCCAGATTTGTGCAATAGCTCCTCTATTGCAGAAGAAAAGGGAGGATTGGAGAATTCTGTAGGAAGCCATGTGTAAGGGTCTCCCAAGTATGGCGATGCCCTAACAAGGTGCAGATGCTACAGCGTGGACTTGGTCTCTCGTGGATTGCTAGAGGGCAGCGTGAGAGAAGACCAAGTGTGGACGAGATTGGGCACTTATGGGCTATTGGAGGACAGCGTGATAATGTCCAAGTTAGAGCTCGGTGAGCAACACCTTGATGAACAAAGGTAGTTGCAAGAGAGGCAGTTGATGAGCTCAAGGGTCTGATCAACCAAGAGCAAGTTGTGGAGCACGAGACTTCTGTGTGGAGAAGGACTTCTACAACACATGATGGGCAATCCTCCTAGCCCGTGTTCATTGCGGGAGATGGACATCTTGCAATGATAGGTGGCAACCCTCCGTGCCCTATGTTGGGTCATTCTATTGACCAGTATTGGATCAGTTAAAGGCAACTTGTGGAAGTCAAGGAGAGGGGGAAGATCTGGTGATCAGATGCCCTATACTAGTGACAGATTCCATAGTGATTGAGCAGCAGAAGATTGTTGTGAATTGGGACAAAGTGTTGACCATTGCTTGGGTCAGTTTGTGGGGTGCTTGTAGGAGGCCTTAGGAGTTGTTTGGAGGAGCCCATGTGGATAGTTGGGAGGCCTACCAAGCAGCCAAGGTGACAACAGGCATATCAGATCGAAAGGCAAGAGGACAGCAACAAGGTGTGTTGCAGATGGACCCCTGTATGATGGATTGATGGTGTCCTAGCGAGGACATATTGATGTGCCCAGATTTGTGCAATAGCTCCTCTATTGCAGAAGAAAAGGGAGGATTGGAGAATTCTGTGGGAAGCCATGTGTAAGGGTCTCCCAAGTATGGCGATGCCCTAACTAGGTGCAGATGCTACAGCGTGGACTTGGTCTCTCGTGGATTACTAGAGGGCAGCGTGAGAGAAGACCAAGTGTGGACGAGATTGGGCACTTATGGGCTGTTGGAGGACAGCATGATAATGTCCAAGTTAGAGCTGGGTGAGCAACTTCTTGATGAACAAAGGTAGTTGCAAGAGATGCAGTTGATGAGCTCAAGGGTCTGATCAACCAAGAGCAAGTTGTGGAGCACGAGACTTGTGTGTGGAGAAGGACTTCTACAACACATGATGGGCAATCCTCCTAGCCCGTGTTCATTGTGGGAGATGGACATCTTGCAATGATAGGTGGCAACCCTCCGTGCCCTATGTTGGTCTTCATCAAAGCAGCGCAGGAAGACCATAGTGGGTTGAAGTCCCTGAGTACCTGAGGAGCAACAGTGGGCAGTTGAGAGTTGTTCACAAGTGAAGCTATGAACAACTCGACAGGAGTCTCAATGTATTGTGGCCTTGATGGACGAAGACACAACTAGAGAGTAGATTGGATAGCCAAGATTTAGTGGCCAGATGGACTTGGAGCATTGATAGAGGCAGGAGCTGTGATCGGGAGCCGAAGGAACGAGCACGTACAGGGTACGACCGAGAGGAGCTGAGAGAGCATGTGACAACCAAATGGTCAGAGTATCTTGTTAAGGGTAGATTGTTCGTTGATGGACTGACACCAACCCCCAATTTGTATCTTGTACTAGTGGATGTATGAGGGCCATTATCCCTAGTACGGGAGCCCTAGGTTGTTGTATTATATGTTGTTAATATAACGAAGTTGAGTTGAAAAACATTTGTCTATATTCTGTGCATGTGTGATTTACTACTTTATATTTCCACTGTGCAAAGTAGTTTATGGTTGAGATTCTTGGTTTGGTAGCATATGTGATTTTAAGACTCTAACCTAGACCCAAGGTCGCGGAAATTCAACAAAATGCTAATAGGTCCATTAAGATTTTACCCTTCATTAAATGCCTAGTGTCATAGATTAATTACAATTCACAACATGTAGATAACAAATTAAAAAATGAAACCAAACTAACATGGGATTCATCATTATCCACATGTCTAGGTCAGGCCTGGAAATGTTGCCCCATAGTTTGATGCAGTTAAAAGAATGTTAAAAGCATAGCATGGCCACAAGCAAGAAACAAAAGAAAAAGGATATTATAAAATGCAAAAGATGGTCGGCCCATTTAATATAGCACATGGGCAAAAGCCGAGCATGAGCTCTACCCCTTATTATGGCCATCACCTTGGTTCCTAGGGCCCTATGAGTGCCCCCAAATCATTGAGGAAACCATACATGTTCCAACCCCTGGTGGGCAATGAATTGCCCTGCCTTAAGGGGGTTATAACTCCTTATATCACACACAGCATGCTCTCATTTCCTGGAGCCTCGACTAGTGATACAAAGAAAAATCAAGAAAAGGAATAAGGAAAATAAAGAAGGGTGGAAAACAAAAGACGGGGTAACTCATGTATCCACGATTACTCCCTCCTACATCTATACACCCAAATAATCATCATTGTCATCCTTGAGTCCATGCCATTTTCCCTTGAGACCCATGTGTCCCCATCCATTCATCATCATTCACATGACACCTATCAATTAAAAAATGTACCAAGGACTTGTCTTTCCCCTTAGGGACTTGGAACACCTAATAAGGTTGTTTATTACCCACTCCTACCTAGGGAGGTAACACTAAATTTGGAAAGGAAACCCACTATGAAGTCTCAATGTGCCTTTGATAAACAAGCTTGGTCAACTTAGATGTACCAATGAATTATTGTACCTAATTGTGAGGATACGCATTGGATATTATATATAATTGGAAGGTGGTTTCATTATGGGTTGGGCAACTTAAGTGGGACCCAAGTCCACCAGATGATCATATTGATACCCCTGGGTGAAGCGTTGAGAGCCATGGAACTCCCATCATGTGTAGAGCATCATTCCATGTCATGGGCTGCCTCAACAACTTCAGCAGTCTGCTCATTGTCCTACATTATTCATCACATGATGTGCTTGGCCCAGTGTTCCCTGGCCGGCTTAGCATTATATGGCCCAGAGGAGATTTGTCTCATCCCTTAAGACATCGGAGGGCAAGCACCATCATTCAAGCCCTCATTATTGGAGTATTACAAGCTATTCTATCATCAGGGGACCCATGAGGCCAATGTTTGTGCCCCAAACTCACTTTAGATCCCCAACATGATGACTTGAATGGAGAGTAAGGAGCCATCGCCTTGTCCACGATTTAATGAACCCTCTCACACTCTTTGGCATCAAGAGGACTCAGCGTGGCCCACCAACAGCCTTACATCAACATGATGTCATCAATTTGGCTAGCTATTGGATGGTTATTTCATAATTTTTAAAAGCTAGTTGGTCAGCTTATGACCAAGGCATGTATTTTGCACATTTTTATAATGTTAGGCTCCTTGGGCTAATAATTCAACCTACTAGGTCTCATATAAATAAAACTCAACTTCATTTCTATTGGATCATCATCACACTTCGGAATTTCGGCCTTCTTAGCAAATCCGAACTTTTTCTTTGGATTAGCTATTGGATGTCTTTGATGCATTTTAATATTTGGAGCTGAAATTTGGTTTTCTTTGTAGCTATCTCTTGATTTAGGGATGGATATATCATATTGTCATCTTGTAAGTGCCTCTTGTTGAAGTTTCATTATTGGAAAATGTCTAATGTATGGAATTGTTGCAACTAAATTAATGTTGTATTCAACCCTAATTGTTGAAGATTTATTTTGAAACCTATTTGGTTGGCAATTGCACATGTTACTCATAGCATGACATGTGATGAATGTTCCTAGTCGATGAAATTTTGTTTTTCCTCCATAAAACTCTATAAATTTTGAGTGGGTAATTGTTGAGGGTTGGTAGCTAGGGCATCAATTCTTGACCTCCTTAAAGACAATTATGGCAAATTTGAAGCATCTAGGACTCAATAAGCCCAAAGAAGAAGGCATTAGTCCACACCATTTCGTGATCAAATCATTCTTTCTCCATATTTTCTTCTCCCAAAGTTCTGGTCCCCTCTTCTTGGACGGCTAGCTTAGGGCATAGAGCGAAATTCTCTAGAGATTGAAAGGGTGGACTCCAGAATCATAGACTTCAAGCTTAGGGTCTCGGCGACAAGTCCTCAAATTTTGATAAGCATCCCTTGTGTTTTCATCTATAAAAATTGTTGCCCGATGTGTGCCCTAGAAGGGAAAAACTAGTTTGCATTTCCTTGACTTGGGGACTTCTTCGAGGATTGTATGAGCTTAGCATTCATTGGAATAAATCATAAGAAGCCCTTTCTTCTCCTTGCTGTGATCTCGGGAGTACCTTTAACCACGATAATTCACAAAACCCTAGATCTCATGCAAGTTTCTTCTAGGTCTCTAATAGGGAGCGAAAACCCTTTTGAAGTGCCATACTATCACATAGAGCTTCCCTTAAGAAGTCCTACCTCATCACCTAGTACCTCAAACCTTAGATCATCAATTAAAGGTGATTATTATCTACCAGGACTCCTCCCATCGGTGAAAGTCTGTAAAGAGCAGGGGACACTGACTTTGGTGACAGTGGGACATTGTCCCATTGTTATCACTTAGTCTAGCTCTTTGACCCTTAGGCTTTCCCTCCTTAGCGCCTACTAGATTGTGTGGTAACACAACCTACAACATAAAAGTAAATGGCTTGCCACATACAAGGAGAAGCGAGTGAAGGTGAGAAGAGGATAAGGAAGAAGAGGCAGCAAAGGTAGGGATAAATGAGTGGAGGAAAGAGAGATCAAAGTTACTGAAGCCAGGACCAAAAAACTGAACCAAATACACAAGAGGGGACAACAATAGAGATGAACAACTAAAGCCAAGAAGAAAGAGGTGGCAACACTAGTTGAGATAGCAAATGAAAGAGGTGAGAATTGACAACTCCAAAGCACAAATAGTGAAGGAAAGAAGAAAAAGTTGACAATGCTAGTGTTGAAATGGGGAATGCAATAGATGAGTGGAAGCAAGCATTGGAGCAATGGTTGGATATGTGATCCCATAGCTGCAGTCTATAGGATGTGACAACCAAGACCAAAGTCCCTAATAGGCAAAGGAGAGGCATGGTGATTGGTCCCATCCAAGGAGAAGCCATCTCAGGTCGGGCCCTACCTGAGAAGATGACCTAGAGAGACCCATTAGTGGTGATGTAACCTAGGAAAGGGGAAAACAAATGAAACAAAGAGAGAGGATATAGGAGGAGGACTTCCCCAAGTTGATTAGGAAGTAAAGAAGTTTAAAGGAGAAAAGGTTCATGAGTAAAAGTATGAATGGGGGTGTTATTGCATCAAAGAGTCGAGCTATCCCAGGTACCACTGCAGGAGAACAGAGGTTTGTTTGGTCGTGTTCAGTGTTACCACGAGCCTAATAAGCTAGGCCACAGCTCCATATGAAGTAACTAAAGTGATACAAAGAGGCCAAGATGTTTATGTTTGTAGTAGAGCTATAAAAGAGGTTGATGTCTGTGGAGATAAGCTACTAGGATATGGAAGGTTTGTTCAAGGGTTTGAACAGCAGCATTTGTGCCCTAGTTAGGCCTTCCCTCTATGGTACGTTGCCCCTTAAAAGTCCACACAAAAGTATGATAAGTTTCACTCTGATTTTTTGTGCATGGAAGAGAATAAAAAGACCCTAAGGAGACATATGGACTGTGATTTGAGCCACAAATTCAGGGTGTATTGCGCAAAGATACTATGCATATGTCTCTCCTGAAGTGGGTCGCATCCAGCCTCAGGTAGTTGTACAAAAGTGCAAGTTTATGCACAAAGTATAGGGCTAATACAATGAAGGAAAATTGAGATAACATGGAGCAAATTCATTGGAAGGGAGAGTTGCGTTGGAGTCGTTGGATAAGATTGTCCTAAAGGGCTTAGGACAACAGATTTGAGATGCCCTAGCGTTATCAAGAAGCAGAAGTGTGACAGTTAAGAGGGCAGTTTTGTGGAGCCCTATCACAGTGATCAAGGTGCAAGCTTGGTACAGTTAAGAGGGCAGTTTGATGGAGCACTAGAAGACCTGATGTACAGTGTTCATTGGAGGAGATAATGAACTGTTAGGAGGAAGATTTGTGATCCCTAGTTCAGTGGGTTGTCGGGGGGCAAACTCAGCCATAAGAGGGAAGATTGTAAAGACCCTAAGAACGTGATCCTTTGGAGCAATAAAGGACATTGTGAGTGGGTTGATCATAGAGCCAATATTCAATCATCTTGAGGCAGCCAAGAGTGGTCGATAGTAGCAGATTGACATCTAGACATGCAAGCATTCTGATGTTGCAAAAGTTCCAGTGATCAGGAGAAGAGGAGGCAAAGTACCTGCCAAATGTGTTCAAGGTACATGGACTGAAAGGACTGTTATGTGCACCTTCACTAAGCAAGTCAAGTGTACTTTCTTCAAGGAAAGATTTGTGGTCATAGTTGTTGACACCAAGCCCTAGTTGTGTCTTGTATAAGGGTTGTATTAAAGTTTGTATATAACAAGTTGTCGGTTGAAAATTTGTCTTGTGTACTATTTGATTCAATGTTATTTGTTATTCCACTATGCAACGTGCTTGTTTTGTTGCATTTGAGTGTGTTTGTGATCGTGATCTTAGAATCAAATCCGATTTTAAAGTGTTGTGGAAAAATCAACAGGCTATCGACATTATACTAGTCGTTGGAAATGTCCAAGTCCTCTTTCAAGTAACTTTGTGCAAGAAAAGTGGAAAGTTTGAATTCCTACGCACTCAAGATAATTTTTCAAACAATTCAAGCCATTCTTTGATGGAACATTGTACGCTTAGGTCAATTCGGGCCTCCTTTTGTCAAATCAATCCTCTAGTTGGTGGGACATCTCACCTCATTTGAGGGATTTAAATAATGCGATGAAAAATTGTAATCTTTCTTAGTCTCCAAGCATATTGTGGATGAAAAGTCACTTCTTTTTTGAAGCAAAATGAGGAAATATGTTGAGAGCCTCATCTATAAATAGAAATCTCTCTCCTTTGCAAATCATTGTGAATTGTTGAGATCTTTTTGCCCAAATGTGAAATATTTTCATGAAATCTTTGGGGTCATCCTGAAGTTTATCTTTCTTGGTTGATTTCAAATATTCCAAAGGAAATTTGCAAATGTAATATTCCTAATGGAAAAATTTACAGTGATAACAAAAACATGCAAGACAATACAACATAAAAAATTCAGTAAACACCAACAAACCATAAATGCTCCCAAACATGCCAAAAATGGGCATATTTATTATATAAACTGCTGGAGTACAATGTGAAATAGAAAGAGTGCACCTGGGCTTGCACAAGGCAAGCTACAAGCCTCAGGTGATCGATATGCCAATGCCCAACTACTGTTGGAGTTTATCTATCAGAAAATCTGCCCTGGCCCAGTAATTCTGCATTGCTGGCTATGTTGAAACCTTGATTTGACCCCTCAAATATGCACAGAAAATTATGCAAAATTAGATTTGAGGTCCTTGCCAAAAACCCAGAAAGGGTTTTGGCAAATTCTACTGACCATCCGAGACCTAAACTTTAAGCTCTCTCCTCCTAACTCGCTGCTAAATAATCTTGTTGTTTTGGAGCACCAAAACTCCTCCAAAAATTATGCAAGAGTAGGAGCAGTCTCCTTGAGGCTAGTCCAACAAAACTCAGAAATGATTTGGGCTAATTCCGACCTCCCGGAATTACCCAAATTTGGTGCTACGCCTCCTTGACAATTTCTGCGTCCCCCACAATTCAAACTGTTGGATATGTCACCAATTCCTTCTCAATTAGCTGTAGATTTGCCCTGCAAATTTCCTTTGGAAGATGTGAGTGAAATTCCTTCCAAACCCGACACAAATAAGATGAATCCAGCCCCACAAATTATGCCCAGTAATACTTCTGCGCAGGCTCTAAAATGGTGAGTTTGGCTCTCTCAGCAGCAACAACTTCCAGCCCCAAAATTCTCCACAAATGTTGGTCCACCCTCAATGAAATTTCTCCTAAATTTGTTGGCCAGAATTCCCCTTGAAAATCCCTCAACTCAGTGGTTCGATTTTTGTCCCTGCGTCCTCCTAGAAGTTCAAACTACGTGAAGCAAGAGCTGATGTGTCCCACGAAATCCAACAAATCTCTCCCCACTAAGTTTTGAAATACTCTCCTAGGGTGACACTCGAAGTTCACCGAAGCTAGAGGTGGAATTCCCGCTTGGGAATTCCTTGTGCTAAACAACACTGGTTTACTTGGCTAAACAACTCAAGAAAACTTGTGTTCAAAAGTTAGAATGTCAAAAGATGCCAAATGGAGGCCTCCTTTACTTATTTATAGAAGTTGGTCCTCTTTCTCTTGATGGACTTCATTTTCCACTAACTCGCACCCCCTTCTTTCTCTCTCTTCCTCCACAAGTGCGAATTATCTCCAAGGGTCAAATTGTTTCCTTTTTGTGGTCCCCACATCTCGCCAAGGCTGAAATTTCTCCTATTCTCCTAAGTCCTTATGCCTCCCATATCAAAATTGCCTCCAATGCCTGAATTTCAAAATTGTGTTATGCTTAGCACCACCCATAAAATCTCCATTGACCTCCTCAAATGGAAAAATTGAAATTGGGGACATTACAACAAATAACTAAAGAATACTATACATGCTAACTAGATTGATCGATTTGAAGAGCGACTTTGTCACTTGTAGAGGGATGTCTAGGGTTTTATTTACACATCTCTCTTGATGGTGTAAGGTAAAGTTTGTTTCGCTTTGTTGGGCCATGCCCTAGTGCTCCCCACCAAGAGTTTCAATTTATTTTACATCATAGTTTAGCTATTGGTTGACGACTTTTACCTAAGTGGAAGCCTTTCTAGTAGGGCTTGATTTCAAAAACAAAATCTTGATTAGGCTTGAGGTGATTTAACTTCTAGTGTTCCACCTCTAGTTATAATCCACAAGCATTGATCAACCAACTTAAGACGAGCATCAATTTGACCCCATAGCCCTAGTAGAAATAAGGCACACTCCTTATTCCAACAATTAGCCATCTCTTTTTACTAAATTCTGCAATTGCCTTTTATTATTTAAAAAGCTTTAAATATAGAAAAAATATAGAAAAATATAAGCTTCAAAGATAAAAATTGATCTAGAAAATTTCTTCACTTTTATGTCTACATAAGATTTGACTGGGATTACATTTTAATTCTAGACTCATTTTTTAGAACAATGTGCCACACTGAATATCTAAGAAAGCTATTTCCCCCTCTCCTTTCTTGCATTTAATGTTGATCTAACAAATGTGGAAGGGTTTTGAAGGACATTTTAGAAATCTGATTTTATCTTCAGTAATTATAGCTCAAGTATGGGTAAAATCCCTTGCCTTGAGATACATCAAAAGTTGATTCTAACCCTTCTAATCCCTAGCAACATTTCTAAAGTTTTTTAATTGAATATCACTCACCTTTGGAAGTGCTTTCAGTTGTCATAACAATTGCAACAGGTTTTGATACTAATTGGGACACTCTCATTTTTCAACCCCCACGAATTGGTCCCCCAAAACTGAGTAACAATTTCCAGATTTGAATAACATTTTGAATAATCAATACTTTGAAGTGCTAGTATGTTTATTTTCATTATATTTCATTATAATATCATCTTGAATTCATAGTCATAAGTTTCTATAGCATTTTTGGGCTTATGAGAGGCCCCAAGGTCAGCGTTTCTTTGTTGGTTTCTGCAAAACTTCATGTTTGCAGGTGTTTAAATGCAAGGTAGATCATCATTTCATGGTTTCAGTCCCAACATTGTTGAGGACCTTCATAATCAATCGTGGTGCTTTTGTCAAGGTTACTTCATTCATAAATTTAGTATTTTCTTCGTTGGTTTGTGTTTTCTATGGTAAAATATCATACATTAGATCAAATTTTATTTTTTATCTTTAAATCCTAACCTTCATCATTTGATTGTTTGTAGGCTCTAGTCATCGTATTACTTTTGGTGATGCTTATGTAGTTTTGTATACCCACAATGGCATTTTAGGAGTTGGCCAAAAGTGAGAGGACAGTATGCGTAGATGACATTAGGTGCATCTCATGTGTGCTTACCATTTGGAATCTTGGCCAAGCCTTTATAAGCCTGCTAACATAAGTGGTAATAGGTCTCTAGGGTAGCGGTTTAGTATTAGAGAGACTATGACCTGAGATATGGAAGAGTTAATGACAACTCCTTAGTAAAGTTAGCAAAATGTGGCATGATAGTTAAAGTGAGGCAATATGCTACCACATGGAAGAAGGAGAGAGGTGTTACAACTCGATTTTAGAGAAAATCGAGAAAAAACTCCATTAAGATTTTACACTTCATTAAATGCCTAGTGCCATAGATTAATTACAATTCACATGTAGATAACAAATTAAAAAATGAAACCAAACTAAAATGGGGTTCATTATTGTCCACATGTTTGGGTCAGGCCTGGAATTGTTGCCCCGTAGTTTGATGCAGTTAAAAGAATGTTAAAAGCATAGCATGGCCACAAGAAAGAAACAAAAGAAAAAGAATATTATAAAATGAAAAATATGGTCGAGGCATTTAATATAGCACATGGGCAAAAGCCGAGCATGAGCTCTACCCCTTATTATGGCCATCACCCTAGTTCCTAGGACCCTATGAGTGCCCCCAAATCATTGCGGAAACCATACACGTCCCAACCCCTGAGGGCAATGAACTGCCCCGCCTTAAGAGGTTTATAACTGCTTATATCATACATAGCATGCTCTCATTTCCTAGAGCCTCGACCAGTGATACAAAGAAAAATCAAGAAAATGCAAAAGGAAAATAAAGAAGGGTGGGAAAACAAAGGACGAGGTAACTCATGTATCCATGATTGCTCCCTCCTACATCTATACACCCAAATAATCATCATTTCCATCCTTGAACCCATGCCATTTGCCCTTGAGAGCACTATGTCCCCATCCATTCATCATCATTCACATGACACCTATCAATTAAAACATGTACCAAGGACTTGTCTATCCCCTTAGGGACTGGGAACACCTAATAAGGTTGTTTATTACCCACTCCTACCTAGGGAGGTAACACTAAATTTGGAAAGGAAGCCCAGTATGAAGTCTCAGTGTGCCCATGATAAACAAGCTTGGTTAACTTAGATGTACCAATGAATTATTGTACCTAATTGTGAGGATGCGCATTGGATATTATATGTAATTGGTTGGTGGTTTCATCATGGGTTGGACAACTAAAGTGGGACCCAAGTCCACCAGATGATAATATTGACACCTCTGGGTGAAGCGTTGAGAGCCATGGGACTCCCATTATGTGTAGAGCATCATTCGATGTCATGGGCACCCTCAACAACTTCAGCAGTCTACTCATTGCCCTAAATTATTCTCTGAGATGATGTGCTTGGACTAGTGTGCCCCAGTCGGCTTAACATTATATGGCCCATAGGAGGTTTGTCTCATCCCTTAAGACATGGGAGGGCAAGAACCATCGTAAGATCCCTCAGTATTGGAACATTAGAAGCTATTCTATCATCAATATGCACCGGTCGGCTTAGCATTATATGGCCCAGAGGAGGTATGTCTCATCCCTTAAGACATGGGAGGGCAAGAACCATTGTTAGAGCCCTCAGTGTTGGAGCATTACAAGCTATTCTATCATCAGGGGACCCATGAGACCAGTTTTTGTGACCCAAACTCACTTTGGGGCCCCACATGATGACTTGCATGGAGAGTAAGGAGCCATCCCCTTGTCCATGATCTATGGAGCCCTCTCACACACTTTGGCACTAAGAGGACTCAACGTGGCCCTCCAACGGCCTTACATCAGCATGATATCATCAATTTGGCTAGCTATTGGATGGTTATTTCATAATTTTTAAAAGCTACTTGGTCAGCTTATGACCAAGGCATGTATTTTGCAAATTTTTAAAATGTTAGGGTACTTGGGCTAATAATTCGACCTACCAGGTCTCATATAAATAAAACTCAACTTCATTTCTACTGGATCATCATCACACTTGGGAATTTCGGCCTTCTTGGAAAATCTGAACTTTTTCTTTAGATTAGTTATTGGATGTCCTGGATCCATTTTAATATTTGGAGCTGAAATTTGATTTTCTTTGTAGCTATTTCTTGATCTGTGGATGGATATATCATATTGTCATCTTGTAAGTGCCTCTTCTTGAAGTTTCATTCTTGAAAAATGTCTAATGTATGGAATTGTTGCAACTAGATTAATGTTATATTCAGCCCTAATTGTTGAAGATTTATTTTGAAAGCTATTTGGTTGGCAATTGCACATGTTACTCATAGCATGACATGTGATGAATGTTCCTAGTGGATGAAATTTTGTTTTTCCTCCATAAAACTCTATAAATTTTGAGTGGGTAATTGTTGAGGGTTGGTAACTAGGACATCAATTCTTGACCTCCTTAAAGACAGTTATGGAAAATTTGAAGCATGTAGAACTCCATAAGCCCAAAGAAGAAGGCATTGGACCAAACGATTTTGTGATCAAATCCTTCTTTCTCCATATTTTCTACTCCCAATGTTTTGGTCCCCTCTTCTTGGACGGCTAGCTTAGGGCATAGAGCAAAATTCTCTAGAGAGTGAAAGGGTGGACTCTGGGATCATAGACTTCAAGCTTAGGGTCTTAGCGACAAGTCCTCAAAGTTTTAAAAGCATCCCTTGTGTTTTCATCCATAAAAACTCTTGCCCGATGTGCCCTAGAAGGGAAACCCTAGTTTCGAGGGTTGTATGAGCTTAGCATTCAATGGAATAAATCATAAGAAGCCCTTTCTTCTCCTTGTCATGATCTCGAGAGTACCTTTAACCACGATAATTCACAAAACCCTAGATCTCATGCAAGTTTCTTCTAGGTCACCCTTTTGAAGTGCCATACTATCACATAGAGCTTCCCTTAAGAAGTCCTACCTCATCACCTAGTACCTCAAACCCTAGAACATCAATTAAAGGTGATTGTTTATCTACCGGGACTCCTCCCATCGATGAAAGTCCGTAAAGAGCAAGGGATACCGACTTTGGTGATAGTGGGACATTGTCCATTGTTATCACTTAGTCTAGCTCTTTGACCCTTAGGCTTTCCCTCCTTAGAGCCTACTAGATTGTGTGGTAACACAACCTACAACATAAAAGTAAATGGCTTGCCACATACAAGGAGACGATAACAATAGCAAATCTCAATGAAGGTTGAGAAGCGAGTGAAGGTGAGAAGAGGAGAAGGAAGGAGAGGCAGCAAAGGTAGGGATGAATGAGTGGAGGAAAGAGAGATCAAAGTTACTAAAGCCAGGACCAAAAATATGAACCAAATACGCAAGAGGGGACAAAGTTACTAATGCCAGGACTAAAAATATGAACCAAATACGCAAGAGGGGACAAAGTTACTGAAGTCGGGACCAAAAAAATGAACCAAACTCCGGAAATGTTGCCCTGGAGTTTGATGTAGTTAAAAGAATGTTAAAAGCATAACATGGCCACAAGAAAGAATCAAAAGAAAAGGAATATTATAAAATGAAAAAGATGGTCGGGACATTTAATATAGCACATGGGCAAAAGTTGAGTATGAGCTCTACCCCTTATTATGGCCATCACAGTAGTTCCTAGGGCCCTATGAGTGCCCCCAAATCATTGAGGAAACCATGCACGTCCAAACCCCTGGTGGGCAATGAACAGCCCCGCCTTAAGTGGGTTATAACTGCTTATATCATACACAACATGCTCTCATTTCCTGGAGCCTCGACCAGTGATACAAAGACATATCAACAAAAGGCAAAAGGAAAATAAAGAAGGGTGGAAAAACAAAGGACGGGGTAACTCATGTATCCACGATTGCTCCCTCATACATCTATACACCCAAATAATCATCATTTCCATCCTTGAACCCATGCCATTTTCCCTTGAGACCCATGTGTCCTTATCCATTCATCATCATTCACATGACACTTATCAATTAAAACATGTACCAAGGATTTGTCTTTACCCTTAGGTACTGGGAACACCTAATAGGGTTGTTTATTTCCCACTCCTACCTAGGGAGGTAACGCTAAATTTGGAAAGGAATCCCACTATGAAGTCTCAAAGTGCCCTTGATAAACAAGCTTGGTTAACTTAGATGTACCAATGAATTATTGTACCTAATTGTGAGGATACACATTGGATACTATATGTAATTGGCAGGTGGTTTCATCATGGGTTGGGCAACTTAAGTGGGACCCAAGTCCACCATACGATCATATTGACACCCCTGGGTGAAGCGTTGAGAGCCATGGGACTCCCATCATGTGTAGGGAATCATTCCATGCCATGGGCGCCATCAACACCTTCAGCAGTCTGCTCATTGCCCTACATTATTCATGAGATGATGTGCTTGGGCCAGTGTGCCCCGGCCGGCTTAGCATTATATGGTCGAGAGGAGGTTTCTCTCATCCCTTGAGACATGGGAGGGCAAGCACCATCGTTAGAGCCCTCACTATTGGAGCATCACAAGCTATTATATCATCAGGGGACCCATGAGACCAGTTTCTGTGCCCCAAACTCACTTTGCAGCCCCACATGATGACTTGCATGGAGAGTAAGGAGCCATCCCCTTGTCCATCATTTATGGAGCCCTCTCACACACTTTGGCACCAAGAGGACTCAACGTGGCCCTCCAACGGCCTTACATCACCATGATGTCATCAATTTGGCTAGCTATTGGATGGTTATTTAATAATTTGTAAAAACTACTTGGTCTGCTTATGACCAAGGCATGTATTTTGCACATTTTTATAATGTTAGGGTCCTTGGGCTAATAATTCGACCTACTAGGTCTCATATTAATAAAACGCAACTTCATTTGTATTGGATCATCATCACACTTGGGAATTTCGGCCTTCTTGGAAAATCCGAACTTTTTCTTTGGATTAGCTATTGGATGTCTTGGATGCATTTTTATATTTGAACATGAAATTCGATTTTCTTTGGAGCTATCTCTTGATCTGTGGATGGATATATCATATTGTCATCTTGTAAGCGCCTCTTGTTGAAGTTTCATTCTTGAAAAATGTCTAATGTATGGAATTGTTGCAACTAGATTAGTGTTATATTCAGCCCTAATTGTTGAAGATTTATTTTGAAAGCTATTTGGTTGGCAATTGCACATGTTACTTATAGCATGACATGTGATGAATGTTCCTAGTGGATGAAAAAAAAAATCCTCCATAAAACTCCATAAATTTTGAGTGGGTAATTGTTGAGGGTTGGTGCTAGGGCATCAATTCTTGACCTCCTTAAAGACAGATATGGCAAATTTGAAGCATCTAGGACTCCATAAGCCCAAAGAAGAAGGCATTTGTCCAAACTATTTCGTGATCAAATCCTTCTTTCTCCATATTTTCTTCTCCCAAAGTTTTGGTCCACTCTTCTTGGACAGCTAGCTTAGGGCATGGAGTGAAATACTCTAGAGAGTGAAAGGGTGGATTCTGAGATCATAAACTTCAAGCTTAGGGTCTTAGCAGCAAGTCCTCAAAGTTTGACAAGCATCCCTTGTGCTTTCATCCATAAAAATTCAGGGAAACCCTAGTTTGCATTTCCTCAACTTGGGGACTTCTTCAAGGGTTGTATGAGCTTAGCATTCATTGGAATAAATCATAAGAACTTCCTTCTAATTGCCTTGATCTCGGGAGTACCTTTAACCACAATAATTCACAAAACCCTAAATCTCATGCAATTTTCTTCTAGGTATCTAATAGGGAGCTAAAACCATTTTGAAGTGCCATACTATCACAAAGAGCTTCCCTTAAGAAATCCTACCTCGTCGCTTAGCACCTCAAACCCTAGAACATCAATTAAAGGTGATTGTTTATCTACTGGGACTCCTCCCATCGGTGAAAGTTCTTAAAGAGTAGGGGACACTGACTTTGGTGACAGTGGGACATTGTCCCATTGTTATCACTTAGTCTAGCTCTTTGACCCTTAGGCTTTAACTCCTTAGGGCCTACTAGATTGTGTGGTAACACACCCTACAACATAAAACTAAATGGCTTGCCACATACAAGGAGGCAATAACAATAGCAAATCTCAATGAAGGTTGAAAAGCGAGTGAAGGTGAGAAGAGGAGAAGGAAGGAGAGGAAGCAAAGGTAGGGATGAACAAGTGGAAGAAATAGAGATCAAAGTTACTGAAACCAGGACCAAAAAATTGAAACAAATATGCAAGAGGGGACAACACTAGTTGAGATAACAAATGAAAGATGTGAGAATTCACAAATCCAAAGCACAATTAGTGAAGGAAAGAAGAAAAAGTTGACAATGCTAGTGTTGAAATGGGGAATGCAATAGACGAACACTAGTTGAGATAACAAATGAAAGATGTGAGAATTCACAACTCCAAAGCACAATTAGTGAAGGAAAGAAGAAAAATTTGACAATGCTAGTGTTGAAATGGGGAATGCAATAGACGATTGGAAGCAAGCATTGGAGCAATGATTCGAGATGTGATGCCATAGCTGTAGACTATAGGTTAATTTTTTATAACAACAGTATGTTCTATGCTTAAGAGCGATTTACTTAAAAAAAAATATTAGCCCAATATCAATTTCCAGATTAGCAATCATATTAACATTGATAGTAAATGCAGATAGAACATAAACAATAAGCAGAAGACAAGCCAAGACAAGAGGACACAGTATTTGGCGGATGCCAGGGAAAAACCCCAATGTGGGGAAAACCCTTTGATCAAATCTTCTTATTATTCTTCAAAAGTTTAGCAGAGAGAGAGTACAATATACAAAATTCACTTGCCCAAACACTGTCAAAACAGTCCAGTCAAACTGCAATCAACAGGATGCCCTAACCAAAAAGTCAACACTAGTCAAACCAACAAAAATTCTCCTCCAATTCAGCTCAGTCAAACCCAGTCAACTCGACCTCCAAAGATAGTCCAAATCAACCCAAAACAGTCCTGAAAAATCTTATCAAACTTGGTCAATGCACAGTCAACTTTCTGCGGTCAAAGGGCTGCAGTCAACGCTGGTCAACCTGCTCAGAAAATCTCGATTTCTGTGCCAAAATATGCGGCCTGCCCAAACAGAGAATTTCCCACAAAAAATGCAGTCAAACGAAGTCAAACATTGCCCGGTCAATGCTGGTCAAAGTTGGCTGCAACTCGGTCAACACAAAGAACAGAAAAATCCAGTCAACTCTTCGCACGTGTGGAGAAGAACAGGTTGCTTGTAATTTTGTACGACCCAATCAGATGTAGAGAGAGAAATATGTGTGATGATGAGTGACCAAATGAGGAAAATGACTCCTCTATATATACACAACATTGAGGGTGAAGAGACACGTCTGTTGGGCTTCATGAGCCTACATTAGACTTCTGGCCGACCTTGACAATTTTTCCATAGAAGAAATAAATTCATAATTCCATTTATACTTGTCAGAATGAGATGATCTTTAGATCAATCCTACACCTCTTGGAAAGAGGAATCCAATAAAAATATCATCTCCATCATATGAGTTGTCCAAGGTGGAGTTTGGCCCTAGTTTCCAATTTTAACACTCCCTCTCAACTAGGGAGAACTCCACCTGCCAAACCATCTGATAATTTGTACCATCTCTGTCATCCCTGCTCTGCTCTGTTGAACCATGAAGAAATAATCAAGAGTGTATCATACCACTCTCCACTGACCCGAAGTCAGACTCCATTGATCCCAAATCAATATCAAACACCCTAGCATAGGGGGTGCGATAGTACACGATGCATCCATCGGTAGTACTATGGTCCCTATCCTCATTTCCCTACTCATTGGCTAGATGAGAGGTACTTCCCATGAGTCCCAGACTAATGGGTAAGATGTATCGGCAGGAGGAGGTGAACCACTCATCCTGCTCATATGCCATAGGAGAAGGTGAACCACTCATTGTATGCATATATCAGCCATCATGGGGTATCACAAGGGAAGGTGAACCACTCACCCTCTACACAGCACACCACTAGTGGAAGGTGAACCACTCACCCTATGGTCGCTCATAGCTCCAAGAAGTACCCCAAGCCCCCCGGAGCTCAATATCCAACTCAAATGGGACCCTCATAAGAGGGTCTCTCCATGACACCAAGTCGTTCATGGAAGGTTAAGAATTTGACCTTCTCCAGTGGCTTCGTAAGAATATCTACGACCTAATCATTAGTACCAATGTGATGGAGCCTTATTGCTCCCCATTGTACCATATCGAGGATAAAGTGGTACCTGATATCAATATGCTTGGAACGGTCATGAAACACGGGATTCTCAAAAAGACGAATCCCACTTTGGTTGTCACAGTAGATCACGGTGGAATCCAGCACATGCCCAAACATCTCACTAAAGATCTTCCTCAGCTTCACAAGAGGCCATACTAGCAGCAATATATTCGGCCTCGGCGATGCTAAAAGCAACCGATTTTTGCTTCCTGCTCATCCAGGATATCGAAGCAAAACCTAGTGAGAAGCAACATCCAGATGTGCTCTAATGATCCACCACACTATCAGCCCAGTCAGCATCAGAATAACCATGGAGCCTCAAATTCCCGGCAGTGTATCTCAGTCCATAGGTGATTGTGCCCCGGAGATCTCTCAAGAGATTCTTGGCAGCAATCCAATGTATGTGATGAGGCTCGACCATGAATTGACTCAACGTATTCATTGCAAAGCATATGTCCGGATGGGAGTTCACCAAGAACATTAGGGCCCCCACAAGTTGACGATACTCAAAAGGATTTCCCAAATCAGACCCAATAGCACTTCCGCATAACTTCTTGAAGTTAAGTTCCATCGGAGTAGTCACAGACTTACAATCCACCATCCCAAATCTTTCAAGTAGATTCACAATGTATTTTCCTTGGGAAAGGAAAATCTCACCTGGATTTTACCAGACCTCCAATCCTAGGAAGTAGTGCATCAATCCTAGGTCCTTCATCTCGAATTCGGAAGCCAACTCTCTCTTGCATTGATGAATAAGAGGGTTTGCACCTGTCAGAAAGAGATCGTCCACATAAAATACCAAGATGAGAGGTCTATCATTTTCAACCTTAAAGTAAAGATTTGGATCAGCTTCACTTCTTGTAAAACCCAACTTCATCAGATAACTATCGATCCTCTCATACCAAGCCCGGGGAGCTTGCTTCAACCCATAGAGGGCTTTCTTCAACCTGCAAACATGTGTCTTTCGATCTAGAACTTCGAACCCCTCGAGTTGTTCTACATAGACTCCCTCCTTAAGTGAACCATGCAAGAAGGTTGTCTTGACATCCATTTGATGTAAATTCCATCCTTAAGAGGCAGCAAGGGCAATGATTGAACGGATGGTGGTATATCGGGAAACTGGTGCAAATATCTCATCATAGTCCACACCTTCCTTTTGAGAGAAGCCTCGAGCAACAAACCTGGCCTTGAACTTTTCAGCACTTCCATCAGCTCCATGCTTGATCTTGTAGAGCCATTTCGAGGTGACAACAGATTTGTCCTTGGGTCTAGGGACCACATCCCAGACATCATTCTTCATAGTTGACTAATACTCTTCGTTCATAGCATCCTTCCAAACTTGGTGCTTCACAAACTCTTTGAATGTGCAAGGCTCAATTTGCACAATGGTGCTCATGGCAGCTAAGTACCCTTGGTACCTATTCGGCTTCTTACTTTCACGAAATGTTCCCCTTGGTGCAATATGTCTCTCAGCATCTTCGAGAGTTTCCCTAAGCCATGAGGGTCTCCCTTTTTAGAAGGAGGTCTCATGAGGAGGTGGATCAATGGGATCCATTGGTCCTTCAACATCGGGCATCGGCTCATCCTGCGATTCTCCCTGGTTTCCTATATCTGCTTCTTTGTCCTTCCTTGGAATAGGAAGGTTCCTAATCTTCCCAAGGGCAGCATCTTCATCGAAGGTGACATCATGACTTATCTCCACTTCTCTTTGACCAGGCACATAGATTCTATATGCCTTAGAAGTTTCATTGTATCCCACAAATGTTCCTTTCTTCCCAAATGCATCCAATTTTCTTCTCTTTTCTTTCGGCACATGAAAATACACGGGGCTACCAAAAATTCTAAACTAAGAAACATCAGGTTTCTTACCGGTGAAAACTTCTTCGAGAGTTTTGGAGTCCAACGCTTGATGAGGGCATCTATTTTGAACATACACGACAGTGTTGGCAGCTTCTCCCCATAGGAACTTTGGAAGACCTTGATCATGAAGCATGGCACGAGTGGCTTCTATAATGGAACAATTCTTCCTTTCAGCAACACCATTTTTCTTAGGAGTATATGCGGTAGTAGTCTCCCTCTTAATGCCAGCTTCTCTACAATAGTTATTGAACTCATTTGATTCATATTCGGTTCCATTATCGGTCCTCAATATTTTGATCTTCTTCCTTGTTTGATTTTCAACCAAGGCTTTGAAAGAGCGGAACCATGGGAACACTTCGTCCTTCTTCAAGAAATAAATCCAAGTTTTGCGAGAGAACTCATCCACAAAGATAGCATAATATAAATATTCTCCCAAAGATGTCACGGGCAACATACCAGATAGATCAGAATGAACCAATTGCAAAATGTCGGTAGTCTTGCTATCACTTGAGGGGAATGGTCCCCTTGTATGTTTTCCTTCAGCGCATCCCTAAATAACACCTTCATGTTCTACTTTAAATTCGGGCATACCTATCACCATCTTCCTTGCATGGAGTAAAACCTTATAATGTAGATAAGCAAACCTCCGGTGCCATAATTCGAATTGAAGAGGCGTAGCAAGACATAGCTCCCAATGGACTTCCTCCAACTTGATATACGCTATCAACCCTGAATCCAAGAGTAAATGCTTCTTTGAAATTTCTTTTCCAAACATGTACCTTTCCATCAATAAATGCCACCTTGAATCCTTTGTCTTCCATTGCCGAGATGGATACCAGGTTGTTCTTTAGATCAGGTACATATAGTACATCTTTTAGATGAATGATGTTACCTTGATTCAATTGAAGAGTAACATTTCCAGTCCCTTTCACAGGATAAGTGGCATTGTCTCCAAGAAAGATTTCCAAATTTGTATCCTTTTCTATCAGATTTGAAAGAGCCTCCTTATACCCAGTGAAGTGCCTTGAGGCACCACTATCAATCAACCAATTTCCCAAGATATCCGAAGGAGAGGCAGTAGAAAGGGAAAATATAAGATAGAATTATTTTTGCTTGTTATCTACAACATTAGATTCATACCTAGAGTTTCTTGATCTTTTGGGAGGTCGACCATTTTCAAGTCGAGTAGCGGAAGCATTCCTTTTTCCTTTGTTGTTGAACCTGCCATTCCTTTGATTGTTGTTGCCCTTGAAATTGTTACGGTTGTTGTTGTCATCATCCCGAGGTGTATCCCTTCTATTAGGACACTCCTATCATAGTGGCCAAACCTGTTACAAATGAAGCATCTACCCTTTTTTCCATCTTTGAATCCCGATCTTCCTTGACATTGCTTCTTTGAACCTGCATTGTTCTTTATTTTAGCATGAGCGGAGAATGCAGTAGGATCATTCCTATTTGAAGGCATGTCTCTCTCTATCATCCTTGTTTCTTCTTGAGTACATCTAGTCAACAATTCATCAAAACCTGGAATCCGGTCATTGTTGAGGATAGTAGTGTTGAACACATGGCATTCATGAGGGAGACCTCCAAGGGAAATGAGAGTGAGCTCCCTATCAGCAATAACTTCTCCAATTGAAAGGAGATCATTTTTTGTTTCGGTAATCCTCATGAAGTAGGATTGGATATCTTCTCCTCTTCCCTTCTTTATGTCCTTCAACTTGTTCTTGAGAAAGAGGACTTGGTTTGCATTGCTAGCTTTGAACATGCCAACCAACTTGTCATATATCTCCTTAGATGTGTTCAAATCGGAGATGTAAGCAACTAAATGCTTATGAATAGGATCCCTGATGATCTTCTTGGCTTTAACTTCACCTTTCTTGTACTTTGTCTTAGCAGCAGCTGGTGCATTTGAAGGAGGTTCCGTAATATTTCCCTGCACATATTCCATAACATCTTGCTCTTTTAAAGTCAAATCAAGACACATCTTCCATGCATGATAATCAGACTTATCATGGAGCTTATCATCAGGTTTGAAGTAAGATGAACAGGCCATTGAATCTTGTCCTTGTTTAACAAATCTCAGTGATTTCTCTTCTCACTTTTGCTTGGGCTTTGTCTTCACCTCAACTCTGATACCATGTTAATTTTAGAGAGAGAGTACAATATACAAAATTCACTTGCCAAAACATTGTCAAAACAATCCAGTCAAACTGCAGTCAACAGGACGCCCTAACCTGAAAATCAACGTTGGTCAAACCAGCAAAAATTCTCCTCCAATTCATCTCGTTCAAACCCAGTCAATTCAGCCTCCAAAGATAGTCCAAATCAGCCCAAAACAGACCTAAAAAATCTGGTCAAACTTGGTTAACGTACAATCAACTTTCTGTGGTCAAAGAGCTGCAGTCAACGCTGGTCAACCTACTCAGAAAATCTCGATTTCTGTGCTAGAATATGCGCCCTGCCCAAACATATAATTTCCCACAAAAAAATGCAGTCAAACAAAGTCAAACACTGCCCAGTCAATGCTGGTCAAAGATGGCTGCAACTCGGTCAATGCAAAGAACAGAAAAACCCTATCAACTCTTCGCATGTGTGGAGAAGAACAGGCTGCTTGTAATTTTGTACGACACAATCAGATGTAGAGAGGGAAGGATGTGTGATGATGAGTGACCAAATGAGGAAAATGACTCCTCTATATATACTTCATGAGCCTCATTAGACTTCTCGCTGACCTTGACAATTTGTCCATAGAAGAAATAAATTCATAATTCCATTTATACTTGTCAGAATGAGATGATCTTTAGATCAATCCTACACCTCTTGGAAAGAGGAATCCAATAAAAACATCACCTCCATCATATGAGTTGTCCAAGGTGGAGTTTGGCCCTAATTTCCAATTTTAACACTATAGGATGCGACAACCGAGACCAAAGTCCCTAATAGACAAAGAAGAGGCATGCTGATTGATCCCATCCAAGGAGAAGCCATCTCAGGTCGGGCCCTACCTGAAAAGACAACCTAGAGAGACCCATTAGTGGTGATGTAACCTAGGAAAGAGGAAAACAAATGAAACAAAGGGAGAGGATGTAGGAGGAGGACTTCCCCAAGTTTATTAGGAAGTAAAGAAGTATAAAGGAGAAAGGATTCATAAGTAAAAGTATGAATGGGGGTGTTATTGCATGAAAGAGTAGAGCTATCCCAGGTACCAGCACAGGAGAACAGAGGTTTGTTTGGTCGTGTTCAATGTTGCCAGAGGCCTAATAAGCTAGGTCGCAGGTCTGTATGAAGTAACTAAAGTGATACAAAGAAGCCAAGATGTTTAGGTCTGTGGTAGAGTTGTAGAAGAGGTTGACGTCTATGGAGATAAGCTACTAGGTGATGGAAGGGTTGTTCAAGGGTTTGAACAACAGCCTTTGTGCCCTAGTTAGGCCTTCCCTCTATGGTACACTACCCTTAAAAGTCTGCTCAGAAGTATGATAAGTTTCGCCCTGATTTTTTGTGCATGGGAGAGAAGAAAAAGACCCTAAGGAGACATATGGACTGTGATTTGAGCCACAAATTTTGGGTGTATTGCGCAAAGATTTTATGCATGTCTCTCCTGAGGTGGGCCGCATCCAACCTCAGGTAGTTGTACAAAAGTGCAAGTTTATGCGCGGAGTATAGGGCAAATACAATGAAGGAAAATTGTGTTAACATGGAGCAGATTCATTGGAAGGGAGAGTTGCGCTGGAGTGGTTGGATAAGACTATCCTAAAGGGCTTAGGACAACAGATTTGAGATGCCCTAGTGTTATCAAGAAGCAAAAGTATGACAGTTAAGATGGTCGTTTTGTGCAGCCCTAGTACAGAGATCAAGATGCAAGCTTGGTACTGTTAAGAGGGCAGTTTGATGGAGCGCTAGAAGACCTCATGTACATTGTTCATTGCAGTAGATAATGAACTGTTAGGAGGCAGATTTGTGAGCCCTAGTTCAATGGGTTGCAGTAGGGAAAACTCAGTCATAAGAGGGCAGATTGTAAATGAGCAATAAAGGACATTGTTAGTGGGTTGATCACGAAGCCAATGTCCAATCATCTTGAGGCAGCCAAGAGTGGTCGATAGTAGCAGATTGACGGCTAGAGATGGAAGCATTCTGATGGTGCAAAAATTCCAGTGATCAGCAAAAGAGGAGGCAAAGTACCTGCCAGATGTGTTCAAGGTACGTGGACTGAAAGGACTGTTATGTGCACCTTCAACAAGCAGTTCAAGTGTACTTTCTTCAGGGAAAGATTCATGGTCATAGTTGTTGACACCAAGCCCTAGTTGTGTCTTGTATCAGGGTTCTATGTAAGGGCCATGATCCATGGTATGGGAGCCCTAAGATTTTTGTATTAAAGTTTGTATATAACAAGTTGTGGGTTGAAAATTTGTCTTGTGTACTATTTGATTCATTGTTATTTGTTATTCCATTATGCAAAGTGCTTGTGTTGTGGCATTTGAGTGTGTTTGTGATTGTGATCTTAGACTCAAACCTGATTCTTAAGTGTCATGGAAAAATCAATAGGCTATCCACATTATACTAGTCGTTGGAAATGTCCAAGCCCTCATTCAAGTAACTTTGTGCAAGCAAAGTAGAAAGTTTGAATTCCTAAGCACTCAAGATAATTTTTCAAACAAGTCAAGCCATTCTTTGGTGGAACATTGTACGCTTAGGTCAATTCGGGCCTCCTTTTGTCAAATTGAACCTCTAATTGGTGGGACATCTCACCTCATTTGAGGGATTTAAGTAATGCTATGAAAAAATTGTAATTTTTCTTAGTCTCCAAGCATATTGTGGATGAAAATTCACTTGTTGTTTGAAGCAAAATGAGGAAATATGTTGAGAGGCTCATCTATAAATAGAAAGATCTCTCTCTGCAAATCATTGTGAATTGTTGAGATCTTTTTGCCAAAATATGAAATATTTTCATGAAATCTTTGGTGTTCATATTGAAGTTTATCTCTCTTGGTTGATTTCAAATATTCCTAAGGAAATTTGCAAATAACTAAAGAATACTACACAGGCTAACTAGATTGATCGATTTGAAGAGCAACTTTGTCACTTGTAGAGGGATGTCTAGGGTTTTATTCGCACATCTCTCTTGTTGGTGTAAGGTAAAGTTTGTTTCTTTTTGTTGGGGCATGCCCTAGTTCTCCCTACCAAGGGTTTCAATTAATTTGCATCATAGTTGAGCTATTGGTTGACGGATTTTCCCTAAGTGGAATCCTTTCTAGTAGGGCTTGATTTCAAAACTTTTTCTTGATTAGGCTTGAGATGATTTAACTTCTAGTGTTCCATCTCTAGTTATAATCCACAAGCATTGATCAACCAACTTAAGACGAGCATCAATTTGACCCCATATCCCTAGTAGAAATAAGGCACACTCCTTATTCCAACAATTAGCCATCTCTTTTTACTAAATTCTGCAATTGCCCTTAATTTTTATTATTTAAAAAGCTTTAAGAATAGAAAAAAATACATAAAAATAAAATATAGAAAAATATAAGCTTCAAAGATAAAAATTGATATAGAAAATTTCTTCACTTTTATGTCTAGATAAGATTTGACTGAGATTACATTTTGATTCTAGACTCATTTTTTAGAACAGTGTGCCACATTGAATATCTAAGAAAGCCATTGTCCCCTCTCCTCTCTTGCATTTAATGTTGATCTAACAAATGTGGAAGGGTTTTGAAGGACATTTTAGAAATATGATTTTATCTTCAATAATTATAGCTCAAGTATGGGTAAAATCCCTTGCTTTGAGAAACATCAAAAGTTGATTCTAACCCTTCTAATCCCTAGCAACATTTCTAAAGTTTTTTAATTGAATATCACTCACCTTTGGAAGTGTTTTCAGTTGTCATAACAATTGCAACAGGTTTTGATACTAATTGGGACACTTTCATTTTTCAACCCCCAGGAATTGGTCCCCCAAAACTGAGTAACAATTTCCAAATTTGAATAACATTTTGAATAATCAATACTTTGAAGTGCTAGTATGTTTATTTTCATTATATTTCATTATAATATCATCTCGAATTCATAGTCATAAGTTTCTATAGCATTTTTGGGCTTATGAGAGGCCCCAAGGTCGGCTTTTCTTTGTTGGTTTCTGCAAAACTTCATGTTTGCAGGTGTGTAAACGCAATGTAAATCATCATTTCATGGTTTCAATCCCATCATTGTTGAGGACCTTCATAATCAATCATGGCGCTTTTGTCAAGGTTACTTCATTCATAAATTTAGTATTTTCTTCGTGGTTGTGTTTTCTACAGTAAAATATCATACATCAGATAAAATTTATTTTTTCTCCTTAAATCCTAACCTTCATCATTTGATTTTTTGTAGGCCCTGGTCATCATAATACTTTTGGTGACAGTAATGTAACTTGGGATACCCCTATGGCATTTTAGGAGTTGGCCAAAACTGAGAGGAGAGTGTGCTTAGATGACATTAGTTGCATCTCATGTGCGCTTACCATTTGAAATCTTGGCCAAGCCTTTATAAGCCTGCTAATATCAGTGGTAATAGTTCCCTAGGTTAGGGGTTTAGTAAATTTAAAATCCCCCTCCACCAAAATGTATTAGAGAGACTTCACCTGAGATATGGAAGAGTTAATGACAACTCCTCAGTAAAGTTAGCAAAATGTGGCATGATAATTAAAGTGAGGCAATATGCTACCATAGGGAAGAAGGAGAGAGGTGTTACAATTCGATTTTAGAGAAAATCAAGAGAAACTAAGAGGAAGGGAATTAGAAAGGGAAATGCTAGTAGGTCCATTAAGATTTTACCCTTCATTAAATGCCTAGTGCCATAGATTACTTACGATTACATGTACATAACAAATTAAAAAATGAAACCAAACTAACATGGAACCCATCATTGTCCACATGTCTAGGTTGGGCCTGGAAATGTTGCCTCGGAGTTTGATGCAATTAAAAAGAACGTTAAAAGCATAGCATGGTGGTGGGCTCCAGTATTGCAGCAATGATGTTGCAACTCCTGGGACTCCCTTCTTTACTTTTATCAACTCGGTTGTTCGTAACAAACTTGGAAGCGACGGTGCTATATGCACAAGTACTAGCTCTTGTCGCAAGCTGTCACTTGATCAACTGGCACAAGTTCGCTAGGAGCTTAAGCCAACTTCTATGAGCTCTTAGAAGAAGCTTTTAACTGTGATGGACGAAAGCTAACTCAAAAGAGGCTAGTCTACTTGCAGAAAGAAGCTGAAAGCTGAAAGGAAATGCAAACCCTAGTTTTACCGACTAACCCTACTGGTGCAAGAAAAGAGATGAAAGCTGCGAAAATGGATGCCATTGACTCTTGGAAAGGTAAAATGCATGTGACTAAGCTACTTCTGAAGTAAAATCTAGAAAAAACATCTTTTTGTATTTTTGAGTAATCTTGTAGAATTATTATGCATGTGCTTTAACTGTTTTTTACTGTGCAGAGGTTGATTGGCGAAAGGAAATGGAGTGGGCGCTTGCAGGAGGTTGGGAAGGTGAGAAGAGGGCCTAAGGGGTCCCTGGCACCCTTCCAGAGAGTTTCACCACGATCAAGTCTCCAAAAAACTGCTCACGTGAACTTCTACAGGAAGTCTGCAGGGGTTCTACAGGGTGTTCTACAAAAAATTCTATAGGAACAGGCCAAGAGTGATATTTAGAGGATTGATGGAGGAAAAATGGTGGGGAAGTGGAAATGAAGGATGGATAAGGATGTGAAGAGGTGTGGGACCTGATAAATGAAGCTCAGGAGTGATGAAGATGGTTGGGTTTGTTCAAAGATGGAGAAAGCACTGTTGCACAAAAATATAGGAATTAGGGTTAGTTGGGAAAGTGTGGCAAATGAAGGGAAGAAATCTTGAGTGAGGGGCTGGAACAGGTTGTATGATTGAGGAAGGGTAAGTAGGGATGTATTATAGGTGTTCTGCACATTCCGAAAACTGATCCAAACAAATACAAAAAAACAGAGATCTACCTACGTTGACCTAATCTCCTCTTAAAAACCAGAAATATGATGAACAATGGTGTATAAACAGGAAATCATGCAAGAGAGCTATGGAAACCAAGCAAGAACATATCGAAACATGCAAGTACAATTGGTATCAACTTTTCCAACTAAAAATCTAACACTAGCAATTGCATGGAAAGGCAAGAACAGTGTTTTTGTAGCGGCAAGTATGCCTAGGTCTCAGCTTATGGTCCCAAGGAGGGAGAGATGAGATCAAGGATCGCTTGATGGCCTTTTTGCAGATCTTTTCAGTTACCAAACTGTCATATCAACCTAAAGCATGAAATGCTATTTTAATCATCAAAAACAACCTAAGTAACAAAGCAAGATCTTAACCTAAATAACAGAAATTATTCTATGAATGCAAGGAAAACACATAAAAGTACACAAAGGAGGTACTGGCACTTGGGTTGGGCCCAACCCCAAGAGCTACAGCCTCCTAGGAAAGCTCAGAGCTGGTGCAAAGCGAAATTCATCTCCATTACTCAAAAAATAATAGTCATGTCACAAAATTGTTTACAGCAAGAGCTCGAAAATGAGCTGAAATGCAGAGCTGCACTAAAGTGCAAAAAACAACTGTTCAATAGCTAAACTACCAAGGCTTGAAGCCTTCCTACTTATGCAACACGAGGACTCCCAACAGTCCTCCTTAACTTTAGGAGCTTGGTTGCTCAAGACTATAGTTAATCAGCCACTTCACAAAACCTGCTCGGCTGCCCCTTGAAATCATCTTTGGTGGGCTATTGAACTCCGAGCTGATGGTGGAGAACTCGAGGAAGGGGTCATTTAGTGCAGGAGACACCCTTCCTACAAATCCTCAGCCTTGTTCCTTCGTATTTGGCTGTCAACTTGCTCATAAATGCTTGACCTTGGTCCAAAAGATGTCCAAAAATCTGCAATAAGCACGTATTAGACTTTGTGGTCAAGTGACTATTCTCATTCATTCAATTAACATAAATATATTCAAAAGCATGCATAAAACTATGAAGAATGGTGGATTAATCGAGAATAATAGGCAAAATGAGCCCATAAAGTTACCCATTTTTGGGGCTCATCATCACCCCCCTGCTGAATGTGTTGCTCATCCTCTGAGCAACTAATCCAGCTCATCATCTTTGATTGCTTTGACTGCCTCTCTGACATCCTAGGCTTCCGAGGTGATGTCCTCTTCTCGGTCATGAAACCCTGCTTTTCTCTCTACTTCCTCCCATTGCCTGTGTTCTTCTTCTTCTTTGACCCCTTCCAGTAGTCCCAAAAGCAATGGAGGACTGAACTTTAGGCCAATCCAGTTGGCCTTCAGATTTTGCACTGACTGTTTATAAAGTGGCACTCTTGCCAAAGCCTCCCTCATCCTTGTTGGGGAGTGGTACTCTCTTATTTTCAGACTGTGGGACAATGTGTTCCATCTCCTTGTGCAAGCATGAATGCAGTTATCACCCAACATCCTTTCCATGTATTAAAAGTGAGAAATGGCCTGAGCTTGCCTTTCAACGTAGTCTGAGAGAACCTAAGGGTTGTTGGCAAGGTGCTGATGGGCATATACTAAAGCTGAGGGATCTTCTGGTTCTGCTCTAATCATGAGTGGCTCACTTAGCTCCCTGTCCATAACTTTTCGAATTTTTGTTGCCCTCTTTTCCTCATGGCTTAACCAAGAAGCCATGGCCATGAGTTGCACATCCCCCAATGCAGCATTAGGGTCCCATAGATTCATGTTTGGAAGTGCCAAGTTGTGTAAATAGAATTCTACTAACTTGGCCTTATCTTCAACTGAGCTATTGTCACACAAATACATAAACTGATTGTAATTCTGAAATGGAATGGTGCCCCTTTGGGCCAATGTGTTAATTTGAAATTGCAACCATTGGTCTTTAAGGTATAATGCATAAGATTTAGCAGGTTGCCTACATTGTAAGGCTTCTATTGCCCAACTGGCCATGCAAGCCAATTGGGCCTCTTTCTCTTGCAACTACTATTTCAAAACCTGTATTTCTTTTGCTGCCTGAGATTCCTGTTCTTGCAACAGTTTTGTTATCATTTCCACATTAGCTTGTAGCTCTTCCTCTTTCTGTTGTTTCTCAGTTGTGTCCTTGTCTCCTGGAGGTCCTCTTTCTCTTTCCTTTTTGTTTTGTAGGGGTGCTTAATGCAGCAAGCATAGCTGCTGCCTCCCTTGCCAACGTCTCAGGGGATTTCTCTTCCTGCTGTTCTTTTCCTTCACTTCCTGTAGAAACCTCTGTGTCCACTGTTTCTGTCTGTATGACTGATATCTCAGGGTGTGTCTTTCCCTTTTCTTTCTGGGTGCCTGCTTTGGCTGCGGCAGCCTTCATTTGAGCTTTCTCGGCCTTTTCCCTTCTAATCTGTGTCCTCTTTTCCCTTGTTGTTTTTGTTGTTGTTTCTTCCTCTGTTTTAGGCTCAGCAGTCTTGCCAAATTCTTCTTTTTCTTTCTGTTCTTCCTCTGCTTGAATGTCCTGTGCTCCCTCATCATTGTTCTTCTGAATTTCTTCAGTTTGCTCCCCCTCCTCACTACTGGATGGGGTGATGTTCTCAACCAAAGTTCTAATGTTATCATCCCTGGACATATTTCTGAAGGTTTCCCAAGCTATGGGGACAGTATAGGTGTGTAAAGCATCTTCCACCAACAATTTGATGAGCCCATGGTGGGCCAATTGATCTAGGATCCCTTCATTTAGCTTTGTACCACATTCAATTAAGGACTGAAGAAGGAAATATGGGATGCTCAGTTTCTTGGCTGGAGGCAAGTCCATCCCATGCCTTAATTCATGTAACAACCTGAAATGATATCCATAGATGATGCTAAACCTCCCTTCACATGTGATATACTTCATAATTTGATAACTAACTTCACTCCAGAGAGGAGGCAAGCTTGTCCTTCTAACTCCGTTTTTGTCTTCTACAGGATGCTCCTCGGGCAGAAAAAATGTTTTCTTAGCAACTTGGCCCAATGATCTCTCTTCTTTGCTCCAAGGGAGCCCCAATGGTAGACCAGTAATTCTACTGATGAGCTCAGGGGTAAGTTCTAGGGTCAAACCCCTAAAACTAACTGTGGCATGTGTCTTTGAATGTGGTCTCAGGGACATTAAAAACTCTTTAGTTATTTCCTCATCATAACCCTGAATTTTGTCAAAGAAGGATATCCAATTTGCCCGAGTGAAAAGGTCCACCACCTCAGGGTGCTCGTGCAACTTGCTAGAGTCTGAGGGTTCTTTCCTTATGAATCCTCCTGGCATGGTGTTGAGTGCTCCTTTTATGTTTTAACCAGAAAGGAAAATGCTCAGGAAAACAAACAGTCAATCACTGCAACAGAGGATAGCTGAATCCAGTTTCTTCTGAACCCAAGAAGGAATTTCTCGTGTGTTCCTTACAATATCAAATAGCAATAATTCTCCTGTTTTAAGACTGCTGTCACCCAGAATTTGACTGTCTGTTTATGAAAGGAAAAAAAAAAATTTACAGAACAGAGTATAAGGGCACAGGTTCTTTTCTTAGCACATAGATAGATAGGTAAATTCGGGTTTTTTCACACACACACAGGCGGGCCTCTACTGCTGCATGTATCTTCCTTACAGGAGAATTTAAAAATGATGAGGAGATTTCAGATGTAGAGAAAGAACTAGGTAGACTCAGTGAAATATGCAGGCAGACTTTCACTTTTTTCTCAATGCACAGGCAGACTTTTACTCTTGTTTTTCAATCTAATGCCGTTCAATTCACCACCTTGCACAAACAAATCATGCACAGAGAAGTTTTCTCGAGCCTACCTCGTTTGGAGCTTGAAATTCGACGAAAATTCTGGGTTTTCCTTCTGCATAGTTGTTCTCTGCCTTTCCTATAGAATCCTTCCTGTAGAAGGCTCCCGGTTCTTGTAGAATGAAACTGTGCTTCCGACAGAGCCCGATAGGCGGGAGATTTTCAAAAACAGGCAGAAAAACTGGTGGAGGACGACTGGTTAACTGTTCTGGAAGCGGTGGATGCGTACTCCAGTCGAGAACATTGTGAGTGCAGAATGAATAGAGGGTGGTGCATGTTTCAACTGAGCATCTTTTAACTGCGGCGTGATTCGTGGTGAGGGGATGAGGTGGCCGGACCAGACCGTTGATCCGACGTCACAGCCATAATGTTTCCGCATGTTTCTGACCGCCATCACCTCCTTTCTCCCGTTATCCGCCGCCACCACTACCAGTCCCGACGATTTCTCCCTGAATGGACACTCCACACATGTTGGCTACGCATCTAATCGGCAGTTTTGAATGTAACGGGGCTCGTTTGGATTCCACGAGGATATGTAACTGGCCGAGGGTGGCCAGTTGACTGGCCACCGATTCCACTCAATCCGAACCATTCCCATAGTCATGCAGCTTTAAAATATAATTTATGCAATTGAAGAACGAGTTTAGGCACTTACCTGCGTGGTCGCGGCCGTGTTATGCAGATTTCGAGTTTTGGAACCCATTCCTTTATTTGTTGTTGCTGCATGCACACTACATGCTTGGCCTCGGTTGTTGTTGATGTTCATACGTTCAAGTAGAGCTCCATGCATGTTTGTTCTGCCATACTTTGTTGTACCTCTCTCTGGAGTATGTCTTTAAGAGGGATCAGCGGCTACAGGATTCGTGTAGGATGTCCTGTAGCTGCTTCTCCTCCTGGAATGCAAGCTAGAATGAGCAGGGCTATACTGTTGACGAGGGTCTCAGTTGATGAGGAGTCTAGATGGAGGGTAACAGGTATGGTGAGTGAAAAATTGCTGCTTGATTTGTCATTAAAAAGTTTTTGCTAGCAGTATGAAGAAAACAGGATTTCTGTGTGTGACTGTGCAGGGAAAAAAATGAGTGCAATGAAGGTGTACAGAGATGGAAAAAAGTGACATATGGCGATGGATGGAAGCAGGGAGGTTTACAAGCCTCATAGGCAGATTCCCAACCTTCGGGTCCTCTTCTGAGATCGATTTTGGCTTGTCTGTAGGTTCTACAGGATCTTCCTGTAGAAGACACAAAACTTCCTGTAGAAGGTGAAATCTTAGCTTGAATGAGACCAAATCTTAGGAAAGGGTAGTGGTCATGGAGGAATGGATTGTGAGGGATGCTTGCAACCTGGTGCTGACCTCTGTCTTTGTCTTGTGCGATCCTCCTAACCTACAATGTCCTTCCTACAACCTGCAATTTGTTCAACAGTAATTAGGTTTATTTTTCTTTTTTTTCTCTATTTTTTTTTTTTAGTCTGAGGCAGCTGGGGCACCTCCAGGAAGTTTTCACCCTCACTGTCTACCCTGGGCGCCTCCCAGAGGTTTTCACCCAAGGATCTTTTATTCTTTTCCTTTTTTCTGTTTTTTTCTCTTTTTTTCAAGGTGTGGGTGGAGTGGAGACAGGGGTCTGCTCCACTACCAACACTGATTTATCCAGAGTTTCAATGAACGTCTGCTTAGAAAGGGGCTTCCTGTAGATTTTCAATCGATGCCCATTGACGACTTCTTCATCGATGGTCCTGATAAGCACTGAGCCATTGTCGCTACATTTCTCCACTGTATATGGTCCCAGCCATCTTGTCCTCAGCTTTCCTTTGAAATCCTTGTATCTCGAATCATATAACAGTGCCCAATCTCCTGGCTGAAATTGCTTTTCTTTAAGGTGTCGGTCATGCCATATCTTTCTTTGAAGTTGGACCACCTTTGAGTGGAGAAGGGCCTGCATTCTCTGTTCATCTAGTCCATTCAGCTGAAGTAATCTTTCCTGCTGTGCATGGCTGAGATCTAGGTCCAGCTGAGCTGCCAACCTTAATGTGTTATATTCAAATTCTATGGACAACAAAGCCTTCTTCCCATAGACCAGCTCATAAGGTGTGAAACCTGTTGTAGTTTTCCAAGTAGTGTTGTAGGCCCAGGTGGCCTCAACCAAGCGATCTGCCCAATCTTTTCTGCTGCTGCTCACTACTTTAGTCAAAATCTCTTCCAAAGCTCTGTTAGTGACTTCCACCTGTCCATTTGCTTGCGGATGATAAGGGGTGGAAGTTTTGTGCTTAATCTTGTGATGAGCGAGCAGGTCTTCAATCAGGTTAGAGGTAAACTGACTTCCTTGATCTGTGACTAACTCTCTTGGGTAGCCAAACTTGTAAAAGATATTTTCCATCAAAAACTCGACCACTTTTTCTTCTGTTGCTGCCTTGATTGCCTTTGTTTCTGCCCACTTTGTCAGGTAGTTTGTGCACACGATGATGTAAGACTTTTGTTTTGAAGGAGGGTTGATAGGACCCACAAAGTCCATGCCCCACTTCTCAAATGGCTCAAAAGTCACTTGAGGTTGGAGGGGAATTTCATCCCTTAGAGTCGGTTTCCCCATCCTTTGCAATCGGTCACATTGGCTGATGTATCTCCTGACATCTTGAAGAAGAACAGGCAAATAGTAACCTGCCTGTAAAATTTTGAAGGCGGTTCTTTTTGCTGCAAAGTGGCCTCCACAGGGCCCATCATGACAGGTTAGGAGGATGTCGAAAACCTCCTCCTCCCTGACACAACGCCTCAAAATCTGATCTGGGCCAAGTTTAAACAGGTTGCCCCCAATCCAAGTGAATGGGGCACTTTTCCTCACAATCTTGCTCTTCTCTTTTGAGGATAGGTGTGGCGAGAACTGTGCTGAAACCAAGTAATTTGCTATATCAGCAAACCATGGAGAGAGTACTAAAATAGCAAACATGTGTTCATCTGGCATTTGATCATCCACCATCCCTTCTTCACCTGCAGGCAAATCTAGTCTAGACAGAAAATCAACAACAACATTTTCCTTACTTGGCTTATCAACAATGGTCAAATCAAATTGCTGCAATAAAAGTAACCATCTAATGATACGAGCATTTACATCAAGTTTATTCATCAAATACCTAATTGCAGCATGATCAGTGTGTACGAATGTTTGATAACCAGTGATGTAGTGTCTGAACTTGTTTAGGGAATGGACTACAGCTAGGAGCTCTTTCTCAGTTACAGTATAGTTTAACCCTGTCTTGAACAGGTTTTTACTGACAAATATATGGCATACGGTAGCTTCTCTTCAACTTGTCCTAAGGCTGCTCCTATGGCTTTGTTCGAGGCATCTATGTGAATGTGGAAAGGTAGGGCCCAGTTTGGACCTCTCAAGATTGGGGCAGTTACCAGCTTACCTTTCAACGCATCCAGAGCCTCTTGACAGTTGTCAGTCCATGTAAACTCAACGTCTTTCCCCAGAAAACCAAACAATGGAGAGGCTAGCTTACTGAAATCTTTAATGAATCTTCTATAATATCTTGCTAAGCCTAGAAAACTCCGAACATCTCTTACCTTTTGAGGAGGTGGAACCCTTTGGATGATAGCAATCTTGTTGGGATCCACCTGTAATCCTTGCTGAGAAATTGTATGACCTAGCACGGTCCCTTCAGTCATTAGGAATTCACATTTTTCAGGACTAAGGGATAGGTTCATTTCAATACACTTGGTTAAAACTTTTCCCAGGTTAGTCAATGCTTCTTGGAAGTTGGACCCATAAGGAGTAAAGTCATCCATATAGATTTCCACCGAATCATGAACTCGCTCAACAAATATATTCAGTACTACTCTCTGGAAAGTGGCAAGAGCGTTGCATAACCCAAAGGGAAGGACCCGTTAGGCAAAGGTACCCCATGGACAAGTGAAAGTGGTCTTATCTTGGTCTTCCGGGCTGATTTGGATCTAATTATACCCACTAAACCCATCTAGGAAGGAAAAGAACTTCTTCCCTGCTAAGCCATCTAACACTTGATCTATGAAAGGCAAAGGAAAATGGTCCTTCTTGGTAGCTTTGTTAAGTTCTCGATAATCTACACAGATTCTCCACTTCCTGTTTTTCTTGGGCACAAGCACCAAAGGAGAAACCCACTCACTGTCAAAGATGGGGTAGATGAATCCTGCATCTAGCAACTTTTGTAGTTCTTCTTTGACAATGTCCTTGAGGGCTGGATTCATCCTCCTTTGAGGCTGCCTGACTGGCTTACAATCCTCTTTAATGTAAATGTGATGGGTACAAACTGAAGGGTGGACTCCTTTCATCTCCTTATAGCTCTAAGCAAAAGCATCCAAATGGCGGTTCAATAAGCTACACAGCTCCTTCTCCTGAGAGGGGGATAGGGATGAGTTGATCTTCAAGGTTCTTTCAGGGCCAAATTCCACATTCTTAACTCGGGGAGAGGTCAGATCAGTCACATAGAGATCCACTAAAGCACTGGCTTGGGTGTCTTCTACCAACTCTTCTAATGGCAGCACACTAGGAGGTGAATCAAATTTTCAATAAGGTCATCCTCGGTTTGAGGACCTCCCTTGGTGGCTTCCACTGTGCACAATGGTGCAGAGTAGACTTCATCCTCATCTTCCTCCTCCAACCAGAGAGGTAAGTCATGTTCTAGCAGAGGTTGGGCAGGAGGATATAGGACTAGCTGTTTGGACATAGGCCCATTCTTAATGGTCATGCTCCCAGCTCGACAACTGATGTAAGCATCTATAGTAGCTAACCAAGGCCTTCCCAAAATGAGGGGGTATCCAGTGAGTTTTGCCTTTGGCTGAAGGACCAAGAAGTCCACAGGGTACTCCCAAGAATCAACGGAGACCATGACATCTTCCACAATCCCTTCGGGGGTCACGGTGGAGTGGTCTGCTAACTGCAGTACTGTCGAGGTCTTTCTTAGGGAACTCTGAAGGTTGAGTTTGAGCATAGTGTCCCTGGTCATCACATTAATGGCAGCCCCTAGATCGATCAAGGTGTGGGGGATTATGGTGCCATTGATGTGGACATCAACTACAGGACTCCCAGGGTCCAGATATTTTGGACAGATTACTTGTCCCAACATCAGGTCGGACAGTTGTCCTATGACATTGATAGTTGGGGCATCTCTCTTGCACCTGCTTGGGTGCCTGAAACACTTCTCTTTGATCAATTTGTTGTATATTGGTACATCTTTTATGGCCTGGAGAAGTGGTATTTTGACACATAACTGTTTAAGTTCTCCCAGAAGTTCAGTCTCTTCTGGGTTTGGTTGCGTGGTTCTAGTTAGTCTCTCAGGAAAGGGTGGAATGGCTTTGGGTTCACTTCCCTGTTTCTCTTCCTCATCCTCCTTAGGTGGAGGTTGGCTGTCTGGGAGGACCTTCCCAAATCGTACGTTGATCTCCTGAATCTCCACAGCATAGGTAGGGCATGTTGTCTCTCCAGTATATACTTGTTGGGCCTGTCTATTATTGGGGTTCGGGTTCGGTTGAACGGGCATCTGAGGTTGTCTTGGAGGAGCAGGAGGTAATGGTTGTGGTTGAGCAGGTGGTGGAGGCAAAATAGCCGGAGGAGAGTTGTACAGGGGCCTCCACCCCTGTTGAGGTGCAGTCCACTGAGGTTGTGACTGAACATGAGAATGAAACGAATGAGCAGCAGGTTGAGTATGGTATTGAGATGGGTATGACCAAGGAGGGGGTGCGGACCAGGAAGGATGAGCAGGGGGACCCCAAGAAGGTATGTGAGTGGATTGGTTGGGGTTGTAATAAGTCTAGGATGTCCCTTGCATCCCCTGCTGGTACGGTCTAGGTCCATGTGGCCTCCTTTGGTTTAGGAAGTAGAGTGGTTCAGTGGCTCCATCAGCCCCTTGGTACATAGCTTTAAGTCCGGGTAAGGTTGGGCACTAGTTTGTAGGGTGATCTGCCTCACAAACGAAACATATCTCTACGGAGTGCAATGGACACTCGTTCCTAGGATGCTTCCTTGTACATCTGGGACAAAAGATGGCCAAAGCCCTCTCAGCTTCCTCTTGCTTCTGTTGGATTCAGAAGGTGTCCATTTGCATGGCAATGGTCTGTCTCACCTCACTTTTAAGGTCTTCCATCTGGTTTGCAAACTCATGTTTGGAAAAGGTGGCACTGGCTGAAAGTTGACTCCCCCTACCTCTTTTCCGAGCTGCCCTAGAATGGTTTCTAAACACAGTCTTTATGTCATCATAAGGTAGTTGGTAGATGTCTCCCCCAGCCAGCAAATGGAGGGTATCTAGAAGGTCTTCAGGGACTCCTCGGAGCAGAACCAGCTTCAGAGATTCAGGGTCAAGTGTGCACCTGGCCCTTTTATAACTGAGTTGGAACCTTTCTTCATAGTCTTCTAAAGATTCATCACTTCCCATGGTCATCCAAAAGATTTCTCCCTTTGTTTCCTTTGTCCTACAGTAATCCCGGTATTTGTTGTTAAAAGCTTGCTACATCTGAGCCCAAGTTGTGATACTATTTCCAGGTAACCCCATGAACCAGCGTAGTGCTGCATCCTTGAGGGTAGAGGGAAAGAGTTTCAACTTTTGCTCGTCTTCTGCATAGTCATAAGTTCGACAAAGGACAACAAACTCAAACAAGAAGGTATCAGGGTCTTCAGTGGTCAATCCATGGAAGTGAGGTAAGGCTGAGGGACTTATGTTTTTCATTTTTGTGTCCCCATTGGTCTCTCGAATGGGAAAGGTACCTTCTATTCTCTCCTCATCTCCTATACCGTTTCTGTGTTCAGCCATGGTCTCAGGAGGAATGTTTTCTTGCTCTTCTTCTGTTATAGGATCTTCGTATATCTCTGGAGGTTCACCTATAGGTTCTTCTGGATCACTGCCACCGAAGAAGAGAGAAGGGTGACTCAGTGATGTGGTGGGGGTGTTGGGTAAGAATTTTCCTGAATTGTCTCTGTTCCTACAAGGCATGAAATGAAATATTTTTGGTTGATTTTTGTGTTTTTCTCTGCTTGTACCTGCAAAACTGAATTGATTGAACAACAAATTGCAACTAACTAGAATAAACCTTGCTGGAATGAAAATTGCAGAATTGAAATGAAAGCAGGAAATGACTAATCTATGCTGCTGAAATGAAATGCTAAGCTACGCTTGCAGAATTGAAATTGCAGAAATGAAATGCTAATCTACGCTTGCAGAATTGAAATTGCGGAAGGGAAATGCTAATCTATGAAAGCAGGAAATATCTAATCTACGCTTGCTGAAATGAAATGAAAGCAGGAAATGTCTAATCTACTTTTGCGGAAATAAAATTGCAAAATGGAAATTAAACAACTACTCTACTCTTGTTGAAATAAACTACTTAGCAGAAGGTTGCAGTAGAGAATAGAAGAAAAGCAGCAATCACAAATACTCTGACGCTTCCCCGACAACGGTGCCAAAAATATGGTGGGCTCCAGTATTGCAGCATCAACTCCTGGGACTCCCTTCTTTACTTTTATCAACCCGGTTGTTCGTAACAAACTTGGAAGCGACGGTGCTATATGCACAAGTACTAGCTCTTGCTACAGGCTGTCACTTGATCAGCTAGCACAAGTTCGCTAAGAGCTTAAGCCAACTTCTATGAGCTCCTAGAAGAAGCTTTTAACTGTGATGAACGAATGCTAACTCAAAAGAGGCTAGTCTACTTGCAGAAAGAAGCTAAAAGCTGAAAGGAAATGCAAACCCTAGCAAACCCTAGTTTTACCGACTAACCCTAATGGTGCAAGAAAAGAGATGAAAGTTGCGGAAATGGATGCCATTGACTCTTGGAAAGGTAAAATGCATGTGACTAAGCTACTTCTGAAGTAAAATCTGGAAAAAACATCTTTTTGTATTTTTGAGTAATTTTGCAGAATTATTATGCATGTGCTTTAACTATTTTTTACTGTGCAGAGGTTGATTGGCGAAAGGAAATGGAGTGGGCGCTTGCAAGAGGTTGGGAAGGTGAGAAGAGGGCCTAAGGGGTCACTGGCACCCTTCCAGAGAGTTTCACCGCGATCAGATCTCGAAAAAGCTGCTCACGTGAACTTCTACAGGAAGTGTGCAAGGGTTCTACAGGATGTTCTAAAGGAAATTTTACAGGAACAGGACGAGAGTGATTTTTAGAGGATTGATGGAGGAAAAATGGTGGGGAAGTGGAAATGAAAGATGGATAAGGATGTGAAGAGGTGTGGGACCTGGTAAATGAAGCTCAGGAGTGATGAAGATGGTTGGATTTGTTTAAGGATGGAGAAAGCAATGTTGCACAAAAATATAGGAATTAGGGTTAGTTGGGAAAGTGTGGCAAATGAAGAGAATAAATCTTGAGTGAGGGGTTGGAACAGGTTGTATGATGGAGGAAGGGTAAGTAGGGATGTATTACAGGTGCTCTGCACATTACTTTCCGAAAACTGATCCAAACAAAGACAAAAAAACAGAGATCTACCTACGTTGACCTAATCTCCTCTTAAAAACCAGAAATATGATGAACAACGGTGTATAAATAGGAAATCATGCAAGAGAGCTATGGAAACTAAGCAAGAACAGATCGAAACATGCAAGTACAACTGGTATCAGCTCATGGTCCCAAGGAGGGAGAGATGAGATCAAGGATTGTTTGATGGCCTTTTTGCAGATCTTTTCAGTTACCAAACTGTCAAATCAACCTGAAGCATGAAAAGCTATTTTAATCATCAAAAACAACCTAAGTAACAAAGCAAGATCTTAACCTAAATAACAGAAATTATTCTATGAATGCAAGGAAAACACATAAAAGTACACAAAGGAGGTACTGGCACTTGGGTGAGGCCATGATGCTGCGACTCCTAGGACTTCCTTCTTTAATTTTATCAACCCGGTTGTTCGTAACCAACTTGGAAGCGACGGTGCTATATGCACAAGTACTAGCTCTTGCCGCAGGCTGTCACTTGATGAGATGGCACAAGTTCGCTAGGAGCTTAAACCAACTTCTATGAGCTCTTAGAAGAAGCTTTTAACTGTGATGGACGAACGCTAACTCAAAAAAGGCTAGTCTACTTGCAGAAAGAAGCTGAAAGCTAAAAGGAAACGCAAACCCTAGCAAACCCTAGTTTTACCAACTAACCCCACTGGTGCCAGAAAAGAGATGAAAGCTGCGGAAATGGATGCCATTGACTCTTGGAAAGGTAAAATGCATGTGACTAAGCTACTTCTTAAGTAAAATCTGGAAAAAACATCTTTTTGTATTTTTGAGTAATCTTGCAGAATTATTATGCATGTGCTTTAACTATTTTTGACTGTGCAGAGGTTTATTAGCGAAAGGAAATGGAGTGGACGCTTGCAGGAGGTTGGGAAGGTGAGAAAAGGGCCTAAGGGGTCCCTGGCACCCTTCCAGAGAGTTTCACTGCAATCAAATCTCGAAAAAACTGCTCACGTGAACTTCTACAGGAAATCTGCAGGGGTTCTACAGGATGTTCTGCAGGAAATTCTACAAGAATAGGCCGAGAGTGATTTTTAGAGGATTGATGGAGAAAAAATGGTGGGGAAGTGGAAATGAAAGATGGATAAGGATGTGAAGAGGTGTGGGACCTGGTAAATGAAGCTTAGGAGTGATGAAGATGGTTGGATTTGTTCAAGGATGGAGAAAGCAATGTTGCACAAAAATATAGGAATTAGGGTTAGTTGGGAAAGTGTGGCAAATGAAGGGAAGAAATCTTGAGTGAGGAGTTGGAACAGGTTGTATGATGGAGGAAGGGTAGGTAGGGATGTATTACAGGTGTTCTGCACATTACTTTCCGAAAACTGATCCAAACAAAGACAAAAAAACAGATATCTACCTACGTTGACCTAATCTCCTCTTAAAAACTAGAAATATGATGAACAGCGGTGTATAAACATGAAATCATGCAAGAGAGCTATGGAAACTAAGAAAGAACAGATCGAAACATGCAAGTACAACTGGTATCAACTTTTCCAACTAAAAATCTAACACTAGCAATTGCATGGAAAGGCAAGAACAGTGTTTTTGTGGCAGCAAGTATGCCTTGGTCTCAGCTCATGGTCCCAAGGAGGGAGAGATGAGATCAAGGATTGCTTGATGGTCTTTTTGCAGATCTTTTCTGTTACCAAACTGTCAAATCAACCTGAAGCATGAAAAGCTATTTTAATCATCAAAAACAACCTAAGTAACAAAGCAAGATCTTAACCTAAATAACAGAAATTATTCTATGAATGCAAAGAAAACACATAAAAGTACACAAAGGAGGTACTGGCACTTGAGTTGGGCCCAACCCCAAGAGCTATAGCCTTCTAGGAAAGCTCAGAGCTAGTGCAAAGCGAAATTCATCTCCATTACTCAAAAAATAATAGTCATGTCACAAAACTGTTTACAGCAAGAGCTCGAAAATGAGCTGAAATGCAGAGCTGCACTAAAGTGCGAAAAACAATTGTTCAATAGCTAAACTACCAAGGCTTGAAGCCTTCCTACTTATGCAACACAAGGACTCCCAACAGTCCTCCTTAACTTTAGGAGCTTGGCTACTCAAGACTACAGTTAATCAGCCACTTCACAAAACCTGCTCGGCTGCCCCTTGAAATCATCTTTGGTGGGCTGTTGAACTCCGAGCTGATGGTGGAGAACTCGAGGAAGGGGTCATTTAGTGCAGGAGACACCCTTCCTACAAATCCTCAGCCTTGTTCCTTCGTATTTGGCTGTCAACTTGCTCATAAATGCTTGACCTTGGTCCAAAAGATGTCCAAAAATCTGCAATAAACACGTATTAGACTTTATGGTCAAGTGACTATTCTCATCCATTCAATTAACATAAATATATTCAAAAGCATGCATAAAACTATGAATAATGGTGGATTAATCGAGAATAATAGGCAAAATGAGCCCATAAAGTTACCCATTTTTGGGGCTCATCACATGGCCACAAGCAAGAAACAAAAGAAAAAGAATATTATAAAATGCAAAAGATGGTCGGGACATTTAATATAACACATGGGAGAAAGCTGAGCATGAGCTCTACCCATTATTATGGCCATCACCATGGTTCCTAGGGCCCTATGACTGCCCCCAAATCATTGAGGAAACCATGCAAGTCCCAACCCCTGGTGGGCAATGAACTACCCCACCTTAAGGGGGTTATAACTGCTTATATCATACACAACATGCTCTCATTTCCTGGAGCCTTGACCAGTGATACAAAGAAAAATCAAGAAAAGGCAAAAGGAAAATAAAGAAGGGTGGAAAAACCAAAGCCATTTGGCCTTGAGACCCTTGTGTCCCCATCCATTCATCATCATTCACATGACACCTATCAATTAAAAGATGTACCAGGGACTTGTCTTTCCCCTTAGGGACTGGGAACACCTAATAGGGTTGTTTATTACCCACTCCTACCTAGGGAGGTAACACTAAATTTGGAAAGGAAGCCCACTATGAAGTCTCAATGTGCCCTTGATAAACAAGCTTGGTTAACTTAGATGTACCAATGAATTATTGTACGTAATTGTGAGAATGCGCATTGGATATTATATGTAATTGGTAGGTGGTTTCATCATGGGTTGGGAAACTTAAGTGGGACCCAAGTCCACTAGACGATCATATTGACACCCCTGGGTGAAGCGTTGAGAGCCATGGGACTCCCATCATGTGTAGAGCATCATTCCATGTCATAGGCGCCCTCAACACCTTCAGCAGTATGCTCATTGCCCTACATTATTCATGAGATGATGTGCCTAGACCAGTGTACCCCGACCAACTTACCATTATATGGCCCAAAGGAGGTTTTTATCAACCCTTGAGACATGGGAGGGCAAGCACCATCGTTAGAGTCCTCAGTATTGGAGCATCACAATCTATTCTATCATCAGGGGACCCATGAGACCAGTTTCTGTGCCCCAAACTCACTTTGCGGCCCCACATGATGACTTGCATGGAAAGTAAAGAGCCATCCCCTTGTCCATGATTTATGGAGCCCTCTCACACACGTGGCCCTCCAACGGCCTTACATCAACATGATTTCATCAATTTGGCAAGCTATTGGATGGTTATTTTATAATTTGTAAAAGCTACTTGGTCGGCTTATGACCAAGGCATGTATTTTGCACATTTTTATAATGTTAGGGTACTTAAGCTAATAATTTGACCTACTAGGTCTCATATAAATAAAACTCAACTTCATTTGTATTGGATCATCATCACACTTGGGAATTTCGGCCTTCTTGGCAAATCCAAACTTTTTCTTTGGATTAGCTATTGGATGTCTTGGATGCATTTTGATATTTGGAGCTGAAATTTGATTTTCTTTGGAGCTATCTCTTGATTTGTGGATGGATATATCATATTGTCATCTTGTAAGTGCCTCTTGTTGAAGTTTCATTCTTGAAAAATGTCTAATGTATGGAATTGTTGCAACTAGATTAATGCTATATTGTGCCCTAATTGTTGAAGATTTATTTTGAAAGCTATTTGGTTGGCAATTGCACATGTTACTCATAGCATGACATGTGATGAATGTTCCTAGTGGATGAAATTTTGCTTTTCCTCCATAAAACTCCATAAATTTTGAGTGGGTAATTGTTGAGGGTTGGTAGCTAGGGCATCAATTCTTGACCTCCTTAAAGACATTTATGGAAAATTTGAAGCATCTAGGACTCCATAAACCAGAAGAAGAAGGCATTGGTCCAAACCATTTCGTGATCAAATCCTTCTTTCTCCATATTTTCTTCTCCCAAAGTTTTGGTCCCCTCTTCTTGGATGGCTAGCTTAGGGCATAGAGCGAAATTCTCTAGAGAGTGAAAGGGTGGATTCTGGGATCATAGACTTCAAGCTTAGGGTCTTAGCGACAAGTCCTCAAAGTTTGACAAGAATCCCTTGTGTTTTCATCCATAAAAACTCTTGCCTGATGTGTGCCCTAGAAGGGAAACCCTAGTTTGCATTTCCTTGACTTGGGGACTTCTTCGAGGGTTGTATGAGCTCAACATTCATTGGAATAAATCATAAGAAGCCCTTTCTTCTCCTTGCCTTGATCTTGGGAGTACCTTTAACCATGATAATTCACAAAACCCTAGATCTCATGCAAGTTTCTTCTAGGTCACCCTTTTGAAGTGCCATACTATCACATAGAGCTTCCCTTAAGAAGTCCTACCTCATCACCTAGTACCTCAAACCCTAGAACATCAATTAAAGGTGATTATTTATCTATCAGGACTCCTCCCATTAGTGAAAGTCCGTAAAGAGCAAGGTACACTGACTTTGGTGACAGTGGGACATTGTCCCATTGTTATCACTTAGTCTAGCTCTTTGACCCTTAGGCTTTCCCTCCTTAGGGCCTACTAGATTGTGTGGTAACACAACCTACAACATAAAAGTAAATGGCTTGCCACATACAAGGAGGCGATAACAATAGCAAATCTCAATGAAGGTTGAGAAGTGAGTGAAGGTGAGAAGAGGAGAAAGAAGGAGAGGCAACAAAGGTATGGATGAACGAGTGGAGGAAAGAGAAATCAAAGTTACTGAAGCCAAGACCAAAAAACTGAACCAAATATGCAAGAGGGGACAACACTAGTTGAGATAGAAAATGAAAGAGGTGAGAATTGACAACTCCAAAGCACAAATAGTGAAGGAAAGAAGAAAAAGTTGACAATGCTAGTGTTGAAATGGGGAATGCAATAGATGAGTGGAAGCAAGCATTGGAGCAATGGTTGGAGATGTGATCCCATAGCTGCAGTCTATAGGATGCGACAACCAAGACCAAAGTCCCTAATAGGCAAAGGAGAGGCATGGTGATTGGTCCCATCCAAGGAGAAGCCATCTCAAGTCGGGCCCTACCTGAGAAGACGACCTAGAGAGACCCATTAGTGGTGATGTAACGTAGGAAAGGGGAAACAAATGAAACAAAGAGAGAGGATATAGGACGATGACTTCCCCAAGTTGACTAGGAAGTAAAGAAGTATAAAGAAGAAAGGGTTCATGAGTAAAAGTATGAATGGGGGTGCTATTGCATGAAAGAACCGAGCTAGCCCAGGTACGTGAGCAGGAGAACAAAGGTTTGTTTGGTCATGTTCAGTGTTGCAACGGGCCTAATAAGCTAGGCCACAGGTCTATACGAAGTAACTAAAGTGATACAAAGAAGCCAAGATGTTTAGGTCTGTGGTAGAGTTGTAAAAGAGGTTGACGTATGTGGAGATAAGATGCTAGGTGATGCAAGGGTTGTTCAAGGGTTTGAACAACAGTCTTTGTGCCCTAATTAGGCCTTCCCTCTATGGTACGTTGCCCTTAAAAGTCTGCTCGGAAGTATGATACATTTCGCTCTGATTTTTTGTGCATGGGAGAGAAGAAAAAGACCCTAAGGAGACATATGGACTGTGATTTGAGCCACAAATTCTGGGTGTATTGCGCAAAGATTCTATGCATATGTCTCTCATGAAGTGGGTTGTATCCAGCCTCAGGTAGTTGTACAAAAGTGAAGGTTTATGCGCAGAGTATAGGGCTAATACAATGAAGGAAAATTGAGTTAACATGGAGTAGATTCATTGGAAGGGAGAGTTGCGTTGGAGTTGTTGGATAAGACTATCCTAAAGGGCTTAGGACAACAGATTTGAGATGCACTAGTGTTATCAAGAAGCAGAAGTGTGACAATTAAGAGGGCAGTTTTGTGGAGCCCTAGTACAGTGATCAAGGTGCAAGCTTGGTATTGTTACGAGGGCAATTTGATGGAGTGCTAGAAGACCTCATCTACAGTATTCATTGGAGGAAATAATGAACTATTAGGAGGCAGATTTGTGAGCCCTAGTTCAATGGGTTGCAAGAGGGCAAGCTTAGTCATAAGAGGGCAGATTGTAAAGACCCTAAGAATGTGATCCTTTGGAGCAGTAAAGGACATTATTAGTGGGTTGATCACGGAGCCAATGTGCAATCATCTTAAGGCAGCCAAGAGTGGCAGATTGACGGCTACAGATGTAAGCATTATGATGTTGCAAAAGTTCAAGTGATCAGCAAAAGAGGAGGCAAAGTACCTGCCAGATGTGTTCAAGGTACGTGGACTGAAAGGACTGTTATGTGCACCTTCAGCAAGCAGGTCAAGTGTACATTCTTCAAGGAAAGATTGGTGGTCATAATTGTTGACACCAATCCCTAGTTGTGTCTTGTATCAGGGTTCGATGTAAGGGCCATGATCCATGGTATTGGAGCCCTAAGATTGTTGTATTAAAGTTTATATATAACAAGTTGTGGGTTGAAAATTTGTCTTGTGTACTATTTGATTCATTGTTATTTGTTATTCCACTATGCAAAGTGCTTGTGTTGTGGAATTTTAGTGTGTTTGTGATCGTGATCTTAGACTCAAACCAAATTCTTAAGTGTCGTGGAAAAATCAACAGGCTATCCACAATATACTAGTCGTTCGAAATGCCCAAGCCCTCATTCAAGTAACTTTGTGCAAGCAAAGTGGAAAGTTTGAATTCCTAAGCACTCAAGATAATTTTTCAAACAAGTCAAGCCATTCTTTGATGGAACATTGTACGCTTAGGTCAATTTGGGCCTCCTTTTGTCAAATCGAACCTCTAATTGGTGGGACATCTCACCTCATTTTAGGGATTTAAGTAATACGATGAAAACATTGTAATCTTTCTTAGTTTCCAAGCATATTGTGGATGAAAAGTCACTTGTTTTTTGAAGCAAAAGGAGGAAATATGTTGAGAGCCTCATCTATAAATAGAAATCTCTCTCTCCTTTGCAAATCATTGTAATTTGTTTAGATGTTTTTCCCAAAATGTGAAATATTTTCGTGAAATCTTTGGTGTTCATCCTGAAGTTTATCTTTCTTGGTTGATTTCAAATATTTCTAAGAAATTTGCAAATAACTAAAGAATACTACACAGGCTAACTAGATTGATCGATTTGAAGAGCAACTTTGTCACTTGTAGAGGGATGTCCAGGGTTTTATTCGCACATCTCTCTTGTTGGTGTAAGGTAAAGTTTTTTTTCTCCTTGTTGGGCCATGCCCTAGTGCTCCCACCAAGGGTTTCAATTTATTTTGCATCATAGTTGAGCTATTGGTTGATGGCTTTTCCCTAAGTGGAATCCTTTCTAGTACAACTTGATTTCAAAACCTTTTCTTGATTAGGCTTGAGGTGATTTAACTTCTAGTGTTCCACCTCTAGTTATAATCCACAAGAATTGATAAACCAACTTAAGAGGAGCATCAATTTGACCCCATAGCCCTAGTAGAAATAAGGCACACTCCTTATTCCAACAATTAGCCATCTCTTTTTACTAAATTCTGCAATTGCCCTTAATTTTTATTATTTAAAAAGCTTTAAGAATACAAACAAATACAAAAAAATATAAGCATCAAATATAAAAATTGATCTAGAAAATTTCTTCACTTTTATGTCTAGATAAGATTTGACTAATTACATTTTGATTCTAGACTCATTTTTTAGAATAGTGTGCCACATTGAATATCTAAGAAAGCTATTGCCCCTCTCCTTTCTTGCATTTAATGTTGATCTAACAAATGTGGAAGGGTTTTGAAAGACATTTTAGAAATCTGATTTTATCTTCAGTAATTATAGCTCAAGTATGGGAATCCCTTGCCTTGAGATACATCAAAAGTTGATTCTAACCCTTCTAATCGCTAGCAAAATTTCTAAAGTTTTTTAATTGAATATCACTCACCTTTGGAAGTGTTTTCAGTTGTCATAACAATTGCAACAGGTTTTGATACTAATTGGGACACTTTCATTTTTCAACCCCCAGGAATTGGTCCCCCAAAACTAAGTAACAATTTCCAGATTTGAATAACATTTGTAATAACCAATACTTTGAAGTGCTAGTATGTTTATTTTCATTATATTTCATTATAATATCATCTTGAATTCATAGTCATAAGTTTCTATAGCATTTTTGGGCTTATGAGAGGCCCCAAGGTCGGCTTTTCTTTGTTGGTTTCTGCAAAACTTCATGTTTGCAGGTGTGTAAACGCAAGGTAAATCATCATTTCATGGTTTCAATCCCAACATTGTTGAGGACCTTCATAATCAATCGTGGTGCTTTTGTCAAGGTTACTTCATTCATAAATTTAGTATTTTCTTCGTTGGTTTGTTGTTCCTACAATAAAATATCATACATCAGATCAAATTTATTTTTTCTCTTTAAATCCTAACCTTCATCATTTGATTGTTTGTAGGCTCTGGTCATCATAATACTTTTGGTGATGCTTGTGTAGTTTGGGATACACCCTACGACATTTTAGGAGTTGGCCAAAAGTGAGAGGAGAGTGTGCTTAGATGACATTAGGTGCATCCCATGTGTGCTTACCATTTGGAATCTTGGCCAAGCCTTTATAAGCTGCTAATATGAGTGGTAATAGGTCTCTAGGGTAGGGGTTTAGTAAATTTAAAATCCCCCTCCACCAAAAAGTATTAGAGAGACTTCACCTGAGATATGGAAGAGTTAATGACAACTCCTTAGTAAAGTTAGCAAAATGTGGCATGATAGTTAAAGTGAGGCAATATGTTATCACTAGGAAGAAGGAGAGAGGTGTTACAACTTGATTTTAGAGAAAATCGAGAAAAACTAAGAGGAAGGGAATGAGAAAGGGGAATGCTAATAGGTCCATTAAGATTTAACCCTTCATTAAATGCCTAGTGCCATAGATTAATTACAATTCACAACATGTAGATAACAACAAATTAAAAAATGAAACCAAACTAACTTGGGGTTATCTCATAAATCTCCTTTGATGTAACTGACCTAAGTGCTAGAAATGAAACAGAGGAAAACCAAAACAATCTAACCTTGTTGCCCCAACAGAGATGATCGTTGGGCATTGAGCAACTTCCACATGATATTGCACCTATTGATGATCCTCCATATGCTGAAATGTTGAGCTTGAAATCTTGGGCGTTGGAATTTTTGATGATGCCTATTACCCACCAAAATGGGTAACCCCATAGGAGAAAACTTTTCTCCTGCATTTTATTTCTAGTCAAACAACCAGCTAGCCATCATCCTTTTATATAAATTTCTTGATGATGATATGCCATCTGCCTTCACCATCTATATCAACCACATACCTCTCCCCATCTGACATTTCCTCTTGGATGAAAGTGGGCTTCTCCTCAAAATGTACTTTGATCATTTTGCAATCAAGTGCTTATACTTGTTTGTTTTGTGCATTTAGTATCATCGATAAAGGGGTGATTTAGAAGATTGAACAATCTTGACTGTAAATCTGTTCTCTCACCTTACTAGGGGAGTTAATATTTAGCCCCAATCTAGTGGGACCTCTCTTAAGGCCTTAGGGTTGTAGGAGGGGCACTACTTGAGAAATACGGATTGAAATAGCATGTTCATCTTTCCCTACATCAAACTTCCCACTTTCCATACCACATTACAAGCCCCTTATACCACCTCCATTCTTCTAGTCTAACTTGTCATTGGCTCATTGGGATTTGGCACTCTCTTGTCCACACTCCTTGAGTAGGAGAAACATTGCCCTAGAGGTTGATGCAACTAAAAGAATGGAAAAACATATTATGGCCACAATGAAAGAAAAAGAAGAAAATCAAAATGTAAAAGATGGTCAGGATAGAAGTTAGCGCATTGGAAAAATGCTAGCATGAGCTCTAGCCTCCTCATTGGCCATCACCCAGTTCTTGAGCACTTGAGACTCCATTTCATTAAAAGGAACCCTTTCATGTCCCAACCCTGATGAGCAATAAATTGTCTCATCTCAAGGGCTCAAATCAAATGCTAAATCATAAGAGCAAGCTCTAACCCTTAAGTTATGCACCCAAAATAAAAAACATTATGATGAAAAAGTAAAAGGCACACTAGAGGGGTGGAAAAAGTAGGCCGAGCAGGGCAACTCATGTCTCCACAATTTCTCCCTCCATTTACATATATACATTCAAGATGTGGACTCCCCATCAGTTAGTCCCCTTGACCATGGCACTTGTCCATGAAGCCTTTTCCCCTCTATTACTACTCATCTACACTAACACCTATTGATTCAGAGCTCAACCTTGGAAATGCAACCTCCCCTTGGGTTGACCATTAGCCACCTCTATCAAGGTAGGGAACACCTTTATGGGTCTTGGTCTAGTTAGATATCGGAAGGTGATCCAAGTTTGAAGTATTAATATGCCCTTAACATACAAGTTTGGTCCACTTAGATGCTCATATGATCTTAGTCTCTAATGAATGGTTGTTTTCATTTGAGTTCATGCAAGTCTTGTTAGGTGGTCCACAGTAGCATAGGCCTTGAGAGCACCCACTCCATAGGTACCCAAGCACTCCAAAGAGATTGATGACTTAGCAGATGTAGCATTACCCACTTACTTCAGAGCGTTGGCCATTATGATAACTTGCGCTAATGATACATGTCCCAGAGCACCCCCAGGACCCAGGATGTTGATCTTCTTTGACTTAGCACAAAGGATTCTTGATGATTGCACCACTAGACCCAACAAGCCCCTAGGCTAGCCTTGACACTACCTGATGGGCAGGCCATGATTCGAAGCCCAAATGAGGATGATCTTCCATGAGATGATTGGGGAGGACTTGTTGCACCTAATGGATCCCTAGCGCTGGAGAAAAGAGGCCTTGCATTGACCATTGGAGACCCATGGGGATGATGTGGTGACACCCCAACTAGATTTGGGACCCATGAGGATGATTTGAGGTAAATTTGAGGAACACTCCTCAAATGATGGATGATCCTAGCACACAGACACATTTTCAGCCTTCATCTCACCATGACATGACATTTAGAGCCCAAAAAAGGCATGACGTCAACATTATGAGGCTTATAGCTCACAAGTGTGGGCATTTATGACATATTTTAGCATTGAGCTAGTGGGTTGGCTTGTAACCCAAGGTTTACTTGTTGTCAAACTTGTTTTAGGGGCTTCTTAGGCTAATATTAGTTGAGGTAGACCTCCTATAAATAGAGGCCTCTCCACATTTGATTTTGGTCTTCACTTGTGGACTATTTCAGCCTCCTTAGAAGATTTCGTCCTAGTTGTTGTAGCCTTGTATTCTTGTGCATATGTGATCTTTGTGGATGATTTTGCTATTGGAGAGTAGCTCTTGTTGTGGAGACATCACTTTAGGATAATAAAGGATTTGTTCATGCATATCTTGTGAGTATATTTATTGTTGATTATCTTTTGATGGTTATTGCATGGAATAATTTTTTCTAGGGTTTTTATGTTCTTGTTATATTGCATATCTTTTTATGGAATCTTGGTAAAATATTGTATGTTTTAACTAGAGATTGTATGACATCCCTTCATGACACCATGTGAGCTTTCCTCTCGATTTCATCCCCTCATAAAGTGGTAACTAGGGTTTTTCTTCCCCTTACTCCCTTTTGGGGTTTGATATCTCCATAGTAAGTCTCCCTTAGACTCCATCACCCAAGGAACAAGAACTAACTTCCAGAGGTGATTAAACCTCATTAAATATCCTTTTAAAACATCATTTCTCTCCTCTCCCATTTTCAACCCTTCAAGGCAAGTTGCTAGGCTTGGGCATAGGGCGGAATTCAACTAGGGGAGAATGTTGGCTTGATGTGAGGTGTCTCACATGGACTGAGTCTCATTGCATCAAAATCTAGCCTTTTCCACAGTTAAATTTGCCTGCTTAAGGCTAATGTCATAAACCCCAGGGTAATTTTTCCCTAGGGAGACCCTAACCTAGCACAAATACTTCAACTTGGGGCTTGTTGAAGGCTTGTGGCTCCTATTGTTGATCATATCAATTTTTCATAAACCTTTTCTTGGTCTTATGTACCTTTGTAAGTTATTTCTTTTAACCACATGGTGAATCAGTAACTGCCAGTCCTAATCTATGGGAGACCCAGGATCAATCCTCGTAGCTGCCTCTATAACACCAGGAGTACATCCAACCACCTGCAAGTTGGGTATACTAAGATCCTATGATTTTAGCAAGAGCAGACTCACGTGCTGCCAAGACGGGATTGGGGAATCCGCCCCTTTAGCTTCCACCACAGCAAGTCAGTGTACTCAATGAGATTTGAACTTCGGTCTCCCAGGCTTCGCCCAAGTGACTTACCGCTAAACCACACATCACTGTACTATAATTTTTTTTTTGGTAGGTAAGCATCCACGGGGGATTTGAACTAGTGACCTATCACAAGGAGTGCTTTAACAGTGCACCCATTCACCGTCAATCCAAAACCCCGTGGGCTAAAAAGAGAATCGGCTAGTTAGTAGAGCTTGATGAGCGCAAAATACTTTCCTATGATCTCATGTGGCAAAGTCAAGAGAAAATCAAGAAGAATTTTGACAAGAAAGCACGCTAGTAGAACTTTCAGAAGGTGACATTGTCCTACTTTGGAACAAGGGGTGAAAAAATCGGTAATCATGGTAAGTTTGAAAGTTTATGGTTAGGTCATTACATTATTGATGAAGTTGCAGGTAACAATTCTTTCTATCTATACCATTTGGATGGAGAAATATTTCTCTTGCCGATAAATGGGCAATATTTAAAGGTGTACTTTCAAGGTAATATCTCATGCCTAAGCGGCATCCTTGTACCATAGTTTTCTTAGCTTGCTTTTTGTGATTTGATTTCATTGTGTGTTGTAATTTCATTTCCTAGATTGGAAAGTCATTTCATTTTGGTTTATTTGTTGTGTCAGGGAGGGGTAAGGTATTGGTATCTTATGTCCTCCCTAGTATTTGATGATGGTCATGTGAGATTGATGCAAGTCATAAGTTTTTGGAGATTTTGAGGTTCTCAAGCACTCCCAAGAAGAGCACTTGTGGTGTAGTTGGAGCTAGATGTTATCCCTCTTCCCACAAGGGTACTCCAGAACTTTTGACCACACCATTTGCAAGCCCAAATGTGTGGAAGTGATAGACCTATAAGGCCATATGGGTGTCTTTTGTGAAAGCATCTCCTAGATCCCTGATGGTGGACGATCATGACTAGTATTTTTAGCTTCATTTTCATGGTGTGTAGTATTATGGCACCGCTGACATCCCATGGTGGGCAGTGACTCCCTGCCTTGATGGGCATTCTTATATATAGGCACAATTTAGGTAGAGGGTATATCACCTTAATAGATTATGGAAATAACGTACATCACATCCTAAGAAGCAACAATTACTCTTGTAACCTATAACTATGATCATTGAATACGGAACTACAGTGTATAAGCTCACTAGTATTTAATTTATGTACCTTTGTAAGTTATTATCAGTGTTTATCTCTTAAACCCTAGGCCATAAGCCCCCTTGATAGGGTCCTTAGAGAGCACGTTGTTCCTTGTTTCACTAGATTGGGCCTTATTCTTAGTCTAAGTGCCCTCTTTGAGCCCTTCGTAGGCTGCTCCTAAGATACATTATTCCTTGTCTAATGAAATTGAGCCTTGTCCTTAGCCTGAGTATCTTGGGTAAGCCTATTCAATCTCCTTTATAGTTTATTTTGAGGGTACGCTTCTCCTTATTACATAGAATTGAGCCTTGTTCTTAGTCTGAATACCCTATTTGAGTCTATTCAATTGTCACCTTTGAACCCTAAAACCAAGAATATCCTTTAAGTGACCTAAACTGGGAAGCCTCCCAAGTGCTGAATGTCCACTAAAGAGCAGGAGGTGTTGTGTTGTGGTGACATTGGGCCTCCACCTCGATGTTGTCCCTTGGTCTAGTTCTCATCTTGTGAGGCCTCTCACAAGGCCTGCTAGATTTTGAGGAAATAGTGCCCAGATGGATCCAAGATGCCCCCAGGCTAGCCTTGACCTTTTTTTATGGATGACACATTGTTCCAAAGCGCAGATGGGGATGGTTATCACTGGGATGACTCAGGAGGGCTAGCAAATCCCTCTTTGATGCCTATTTTTCTTTAGAGGTGCCATGTCACTCCCACTTGCTTGCAAAGAGTGACATAGGGCTTCTCCTAGATGACATCATGGTGGTGAGGGCACCATTAGGAGATATATGTATGCACTTTAGAACTTTCTTGGAGTGAGGAGCACTCTTGGACCCTTGTCTCAGTTCCTTGATGCCTTATTGCATTTTCTGGAACAAGGCTGCTTGGAAGTGGGAGTGGAAGCAGGAAGCAGGATGGAATTAGTGAAGGCCCATTTGAATTAGTATATGAGATGGATGTAACATTTTCAACTCACTTAAAGATACTAGTATACAAGTTCATGCAGCAAAACTCCTCAAATTTAGATGCCCTACAAAAGAGAATCAGCTAGTTAGTAGAGCTTGATGAGCGCAAAATACTTTCCTATGATCTCATGTGGCAAAGTCAAGAGAAAATCAAGAAGAATTTTTACAAGAAGCACGCTAGTAGAACTTTCAGAAGGTGACATTGTCCTACTTTGGAACAAGGGGTGAAAAAATCGGTAATCATGGTAAGTTTGAAAGTTTATGGTTAGGTCATTACATGATTGATGAAGTTGCAGGTAACAATTCTTTCTATCTATACCATTTGGATGGAGAAATATTTCTCTTGCCAATAAATGGGCAATATTTAAAGGTGTACTTTCAAGGTAATATCTCATGCCTAAGGGGCATCCTTGTACCATAGTTTTCTTAGCTTGCTTTTTGTGATTTGATTTCATTGTGTGTTGTAATTTCATTTCCTAGATTGGAAAGTCATTTCATTTTGGTTTATTTGTTGTGTCAAGGAGGGGTAAGGTGTTGATATCTTATGTCCTCCCTAGTATTTGATGATGGTCATGTGAGATTGATGCAAGTCATAGGTTGTTGGAGATTTTGAGGTTCTCAAGCACTCCCAAGAAGAGCACTTGTCGTGTAGTTGGAGCTAGATGTTATCCCTCTTCCCACAAGGGTACTGCAGAACTTTTGACCACACCATTTGCAAGCCCAAATGTGTGGAAGTGATAGACCTATAAGGCCATATGGATGTCTTTTGTGAAAGCATCTCCTAGATCCCTGATGGTGGACGATCATGACTAGTATTTTTAGCTTCATTTTCATGGTGTTTAGTTTTATGGCACCGCTGACATCCCATGGTGGGTAGTAACTCCCTGCATTGATGGGCATTCTTATATATAGGCATAATTTAGGCAGAGGGTATATCACCTTAATAGATTATGGAAATAACGTACATCACATCCTAAGCAGCAACAATTACTCTTGTAACCTATAACTATGATCATTGAATACGGAACTACAGTGTATAAGCTCACTAGTATTTAGTATGTTAGTAATCGATTTCGAAGGTACGAAGTCGGTTGCTCAAGAAAAGGAGAGCTACCTGGAACCCTGGAACTGGATGCTGTAGGCGAATGCTTAATCGCGAAGTCGCTTGCTCGAGAAAAGGATATTGAACATTATGACAAGGCTACCTGCTACTGGATGCTGTAGGCGAATGATTACCCTGCATCTCTTCCAGGCGTGTTGAAGAACGTCCATTTGCCTAATTTACGGTGATCTCGGATCCATTCATCTCCGCATTCTCGTCATTTCCCATGCATGTAAGCTTCGCCTTAGACCGTCGGCACCTGGAAATTGAAGCGTTCGATTTGACTATTTTAAGCCACGATGCTCTGCCATATTGACTCGATTGGAAAGAAAAGGTCGAGTCACCTTATTGATAGTTTTCCCATGACTCGGTAGTAATTCACGATATTAGTCATTTTCCTGTTGAGACATCGTCAAATCGTCGGCACCTGGAAATTGAAGCGTTCGATTTGACTATTTTAAGCCACGATGCTCTGCCATATTGACTCGATTAGAAAGAAAAGGTCGAGTCACCTTATTGATAGTTTTCCCATGACTCAATAGTAATTCACCCAATTAGTCATTTTCCTGTTGAGACATCGTCAAATGAAACTAGCACTTTATGGGACCTGGAGTGAAGGCATGGTTCTAAAAGTCGATAGAGGAAAGTTGGGAACTGAATCGTAATACCGTACACTATTCATTTTTCCATTGGCTTTTCAGAGCACAAACCATGACGACAAACAACACTAAATATTATCCCTATATTTGTAGGCCACATTTGGTAGCAATATAAATTATATGCGATTCTACCGCAATATATCTCTCTCACGCCACGTCTATACAGGTTGAGTAGTAGATAATCCAAACAACTACATTCCCCATTTACAACATTACAATGGCATTCCCCATTTACAACCTTATAATGGCTAATGCATAGTAATGGACAATTACTCTCCTTATTTCATATATTATCTTCACCTTTTACACAGCTGGACAACTTTCTGATATTGTCAGATTATCGAAGACACAAGGTATTAAAGTAATAGGTAATTTCTTATACTTTTCTTAACATATTGTCAGATTATCAAAGACACAAGGTATTAAAATAAAAAAAAAGTAGGAGTTACATTTATGAGTTTATAATTTTAATTGGTATCTGTAGATACTCGACAAATCCCTATATGTTATGGTTGGTCATCATCGCTAGAGAAAAACCTTATAATAATCTAACAAATATATGTATAATCTCTTTTAGTTAGTTTGTTGTTATTTATATTTTTTTTTCACATTTTATTTCTCATATTTATTGATCACTTACAATTTATTAGAAACAACAACTAGAATCCATTACTTAATAGATAGACTCCTACTAAGTGAAACAACACTAAATAACAAAGATAGAACTACATCAGTTATATGAAACTATAGAATGAAGAGAAAGAATCCACTCTTGAATCATTAGTTGTATCCTGATACTAGAAGGAAGATATAATCCTACTAGGCAATCAAGGAATAATAGAAAATTGGGGAGGCATTGATCTAATAGAGGCTTTGATGAGCTCTTATAAAGGTTTGAGATAATCAAATAAGAGGATCAAGAATCTAGAAAAACTAAAAATCTACCAATAGAGCTCTTATAAAGGTTTGAGATAGTCAAATAGGAGGATCAAGAATCTAGAAAAACAAAAAATCTACCAATAGAGCTCTTATAAAGGTTTGAGATAGTCAAATAGCAGGATCAGAAATCTCTATTGCATATGCCAACCCATAATTAAAAAAATATCAAGTTTAATCTTAATTTATAAATAGGCTTTCTTACAATATCATGGTTTACTAATACGACATGCCCAGAAAACCATAACTAGTGTTCATATGACATGTTCATATGAACATTTTTTAATTAATTAATTTAAATAAAATAACAAAAAAGGTATAATTACTTTTGAAGTAAATCTCAATCTTTGATGTGTAACCACTACTACGAATATTTTATAATTAATAATTAAATTAAACTTTTAGAAACTCTATTTACACACCTATGAATGTAATTATAAGTATATATATATTTCTTTTAAAATCTAGTTTTGAAATAATTTCAATAAACATTAATATTTATAGCTTGTAACTTATAATTATAGATAGAGTAAAATAATTTATGTCAAGTCAAAGATTCAACTAAATTATTTTTCTCTATATACTAATAACTTTATTTTATATACTACTTTGTTTTATATTTAGATTGGTTTATTGTTCATACCAAATCAAATAAATAAGCAAGTTTATTGGTTATCCACATCAAATTAGGTGTGCAAAGTATTGTTTGTTAGTGTAATTTAATGAGGTCATCATTTGGTCCTTTTCACAAGAATTATATGATGATTCTTGGTAAGATTTTGTTATTTAAATTGAGTTTTTGAATGCAAAAATTAATTCAATGCCTTACAAAAGCCCTACCTCAGTTGGATTGTGTAGACTTAACAACCTAAAGTTACAAATTTTCTAATTTATAACTAAATTAAGGACAAAATCAACCACTGCTTATTTAGTTATGTCTATAAAGTATCGTTTACTTATTGAAATGTATAAGTAAATATTGTTGACAATGGTGATAATAACCATCCACTCATACTAATTTTAATTTATTAAACATGTTCAGATCATGACTAGATCTAACATCTATGTTGGAAGAATAATTAAACTAACCATGATGAACATGTATGTACACTTCTATAAACTTTAGTAGTCAAATAGTTGCCTAGGGGCACCATAAATCCTAAATAAACACCATGTCTACATTTCATAAAATTAATATACAAATCCATCATCCGTAATAAATACTACTTATTATCCACATATACCAAATACTTAACTTTGATTATAAAACCCCTCACTTAGAAGAAAACTACATAATTGGTTTATTCAAAAATAACATTGTGACTAACTCATATACAAATTGAGTGGGCCTATAAAATTAAAAACATGTAGGAAAAGAGTGTGTACACCTCTACATTTCATAAAATAAAGATATTAATCCATTACCCATGTAAAATACTACTTATTTATAAATATATATATATAAATGGTGTAAAAATATTTTTATTTTTTTATTATTTAAATTTAATAACTCAAAATTAATTTTATACTTTTAACTCTAATTAAAAAAATAAAACATATTTAATTAATTAAAAAATATTAATAATAATTAATTAAATACAAATATTAATTAATTAATATTAATAATAATATTAATTAACTAATTAAATTATAATAATAGTATTATTAATACGTATTCATATAATTTGAATGAATTTAATTATTTTATATATATAAAATGGTAATCGGACTACGCCATACCTAATATGTTATAAAAGCTAGATCTCATCACATTTAGGCTGTATTGAGGTAGTGAAGAGCTCCCTTCTTGCTTGTGCTTCCCTGGTCTATGTTTGTTTAAGGTCTGTTGTTCCTCTGTCCGTTGGGTATGCGTGCTTTGTTCTCCGAGATGTTGTGCTCAAGTTCATCTTTTCCTTTTATTTCATTCAAGGAAGTCTTAAAACAATTCAAGGAAGTCTTAAAACAGTAATCGGACTACCCAATACTTAATATGTTAAAAATATATATTTTTCATACAAAATAATATTTTCAAATTTATAAAATAATAAAATATGTATATTTTAGGTAAGCATTCACGGGGATTTGAACTAGTAACCTATCCCAAGGAGTGATTTTACAATGCACCTATTTACCATCAACCCAAAACCTCATAAATTAAATTAAAAACTATAAAATTAAAATAAAATTCTATACATATTATATATATAGTTATTTTTTATAATAATAAATTCAATATAACTGTTTTTTTAAGTAAATATTAAACTTAATTTATTATTACAAATATTGGAGTGTAATAAACACCTGGGCACATCACATTCATGATTCTATTTCATATTGTGTGGAAATATTAAACTTAATTTATTATTACAAGTATTGGAGTGTAATGAACATCTGGGCACATCACATTCATGATTCTATTTCATATTGTGTGGAAAAAAATTTTATGCCGTTGATTAATAATTTTTTATTATTATTATAGTTTATATATTAAATCTATTTATTATATGAACTCATTTGGTTTTATTTATTCGTAATAATAAATTCAATAACCCATATTTTTAGGTAGATGTTAAAATTAATTAATTATAACTTATCTTACTGCAATAAACACGTGGTCACATTAAAATCATGATTCTATCTCCCACTAAAAAATCATTTCAAAATGTTAATTGATATATGTGTCACTCCACCATCCACGTGGAATTGGGAGTAAACGCATATTTTCCAAGTGAAAAAAGGGTTTGAACAGGTGTAAGTTGTGACCACGCCCCCACTATCCACATGGGATAGTTAATTGATATTTGCGTCAAGTTGATTTACCATCACTTGGATTGGGAGTAAAGGCATATTTTTCCTAAGGGAAAAACGACTCTGAACAAGTGTAAGTGGTTACCAGGCCCCCATCCACGTCAGATAGTTGATTGATATTGATATTCTATGTCACGTGAATCCACTATCCATATGGGATTAGTAATAAAGACATTTTCCTTAAAAAGAAAAGAAGACCATCCACATCAGATAGTTAATTGATATTCTATGTCACCTCGATCCACCATCCACACAAGATTGGTAGTAAAGACATTTTCCTTAAAGAGGAAAAAAAACTTTGAACAGGTGTAAGTGGTGACCAGGCCCACCATCGAAGGCAGATAAAATAAAATAAACCGACTCTTTATTTCAGTGACAACACATTAACCGGTAGACCTCGTGGCTTTTAACACTAGTCGTGGGTTCGATTTTCATGGATGGCGAAATAGATCTTCTTACCATACAGCAAAGTGAGTCGATTTTTATACTCTATAATATACCATGTTTTCCTCACTAAAATACGACCCTACATTCCAACTCAATAGACGACAGACAGCCCGTAAATTCATATATTTTATTAAGCTCAGTTTAATTTAAACCAGCGTAAATTTCGATTTATTTATTGAAGCTTTAATCTATTAAATATAGGCTGATCCAACCCAGCGCTCTGCCCATAATTATAAAACAGATACACAAACTTAGAGCCCAAGAGATAGGAACGCGATGGTCGAACCACAAACTCAGCTACACCTAAAATTTTCTTTCTGTAATGATGGATCCAAGAAGTCTAATCATGGACCTAGAAGTTGAAGTTCACTAGCACTCAGGGCAAATCCTCTTACAGAGCTTTATTGAGAGGTTTGTGGCATTCAAATAGGAGAAACCGGAAAAGCTGCATAAACGAGCTTTATTGAGGGTTGAAGTTCACTAGCACTCAGGGCAAATCCTCTTACAGAGCTTTATTGAGAGGTTTGTGGCATTCAAATAGGAGAAACAGGAAAAGCTGCATAAACGAGCTTTATTGAGAGGTTGAAGTTCACTAGCACTCAGGGCAAATCCTCTTACAGAGCTTTATTGAGAGGTTTGTGGCATTCAAATAGGAGAAACAGGAAAAGCTGCATAAACGAGCTTTATTGAGAGGTTGAAGTTCAGTAGCACTGAGGGCAAATCCTCTTACAGAGCTTT